>OY813002.1:74130074-74862574 GCA_963681545.1 Germaria angustata
AAGCACGGTTGCGCCTAAGGATAATGGGTGACAGTAGAATGCAATTACCATATCGCTATATTGTCCAATTGATCAGGAAGTATCTCCGATTATCCTAGACATAGACTTTGAATTCAATATTAATTAAATGCTTTGTACTTTTTTCTGTCTTAAAATGGAAGTTTCAGAAATGGTCAATGGTTTATCTCATACACATCATAAATAAAAGTTAATCATTTATTCCTGCTGTGAAAATAAGTCCTTGTGTAGTTAATCACACTGTTCATTAAAGAAGGGCCTTAAAAGACTTATTAGAAACTAAAACTATTTCATTGAATTTTTTACAACAGTCATTTGCACAGTTTCTTAAAAGTCGTTTAATATTAAAAATAATTCACTAAATTGTTCAAGCATGAACAAAATATAAGTGCGTACAGCCAAGTTCTCAATGTTTTCTAAAGGCTTGAAGTTCGAAAATGATAAAAATTAAGATACAAAATTGAAGTGATACAGATATTGAAAAGATTTTGAAAAATTTTTTACATAAATTTAAAATAACATTAAATTTCAATAATGTTCAGAACATCCTTTAAGACAATTCAAAAACTATCGATACAGAAAAAGTCTAAGCCTTTTAGGGCCTGCAGAAATTAGTTTCGTTCTCTAAAGCAGAGGAATTAGTTTTAATGTTTCACAGCGAACTTCACAGTTCAATCCCATAATTATTAAAAAATTTCGATTGATTTTGTACCCGGAATGGCCTAGTTTTAAACCATTAGCATTGCGCCTACTGATCAGTGTTGTTAACTGTAGGGAAAATTCCCTACATGTAGGGATTTTTGCTAAAAAAAATGCTTGTAGGGAAAAAAAGGACAGATTTTTTAAAAGTCTCTAAATGTAGGGAATTTTTAAAAGAAACACAATAAATAAAAAAAGGGAAACAAAGTTGCCTCAAAATTTCCAGTCAAATTTCATGTCAGACTTTTCTTAGTTATGGCAGCATTGTATTAAAAGCATTAAACATTTGAGTTCAATTTCTCAAAAGATGAAAAATCGAACCTTTTAAAGATGGATACTGTTTTGGAGCGAAATTTGTAAAATTAAAAATTTCAGTGACACTTTTCTTTTTCCTATTTTGGCAAAATTAGCCAAGTATGTTTTAGCTGTACCACATGCTAATGCAGACTCTGAGAGAATTTTTTTTTTATCGTGACAGACGTGCGTAAAAAACAAAGGAATAGGTTTAGTCATAAAGTTTTAACTTCTATCTGCATTATCCGTTCTTTTTTGCAAGATGAAAGTCTGAACTGCAGCAGCTTTCAATGCATGGAATCTCATTAAAAAAGCATGGTAGCTTCAGAACTATGTGATAATTGATCATCCTTTTTTAATTTTTGAAACACATTCCCTCGCCAAAATCAAATTAGTACAAAGTACAAACCTCTCTTGTATTGTTTTTAAATATTGTAACTTAGCCTTAGAACACGAACTGAATGCAATTTTTATGACCTCAAATAAAATGTCAATATATAGGTAGATAAAATGCACCTTAGCCAAAAACTTGAATATATTGAGCCCTTACCGCGAAAAATCGTAAGCGAAATTTTTTTTTCCGAAATTACTTTTCAAAGGAACCGATTGAAATTTGTACTGCATCGATTGCACTACAACGAGAATAAAAAGACGCTCGCCTGCATAATATGCTTTTTGTCGCTTACTATTTCTTCGTGGTAAAAGCTTAATATTGGATTCGTATGTTTTAAGTGCCTCATTATAGAGGAAATATAAGGTAAAAACGTAGGGAAATTTTTATTTCTGGGCGTAGGGAAAATAGAGATTTTTTTGGTGCTGTAGGGATTTCTTCACAAATTTGGTTAACAACACTGCTACTGATATACCCTCCGTAAAATTATTTAATCTCCTAATTACCATTTGCCAATTGAAGTGAGTTTAATAAAAATATATAATTTGTGAGCCCCTTATAAATGTTCCATATAGAAGTTTTCGCTTAGTCCTGACAATATGTCAATTGGAAATGTCATAGTTTTCTAAACAAAAAGATGTGGATTTGATTCATACGAAATACTCTGCCCCTGCCTCATTACTATTCCCATTAATTAAACTACACTAAAGGAACTCAATACGATGTCGTATCTCTGGTATGGGTTGTGTGTGTTTAATTTCGCCAAAGTTATAAAATTGCTTTTAATGGTCTTCATAAAAAATCGGTGTGACAAAATATCAAAAAAAAAAATATTGTAAACTTCAGAACACACTACCAATACAACAATGTAAAATTCTTTTAAAATTATTTGTAACTAAAATTGCGAAAAGAAAATATGTCTTCTCATAAACGAACATTTGTCACATGTTTTATCCTTGTATGTTTGATCCTTGCGTATACGAGTATACTTATTCAAACATAAAACTGTTTCCTAGTTTACAAATGCGACCATCACACACGTTCACAATAATTTAAGATAAAAGCTGTTGTTTTTTTTCAGTGTCGTTTTGTATGTGCGTGAGAACAATTCAATTGAAAAATTTCATGCATTTTTGTATTGCTTTTATTTAAGTGTTTTTCATTTTATTTATTTTTCACACATTACACCTGCCACCCGATTTGCGTTGTGCTCTATTGTGTATCGCTTAAATATAAGCCACTGCCTGGATTTTTTTTTTCACTTTTTTCACTTTTGCGGCTACCTAAGCGCTACCTAAACGGTGTTCAGAATTATTCCCAGGAAGTTTATATGTTGTAGAAATTTGTTTATTGAGATCTTAGGTAAATTTTTGTAGTTGATTGTTTCCTTGAATTTTGAACGGTTTGCTACCTATGGACCTGAACAAGAGAAAAAGGTAAAAAAAAATCGAATTTTTTTAAGTTTTTTGCGATTTTTATCTGGAAGGTGAAGTTTTTTTGATTTTATATGTTCGCAATTTTTGTTCTTTATGACAAGAGCTACAAGAGTAAATCGAAATTCGGAACGGTTTGCAAGATATGAGCCCGAGAAAATGATCACTTTTTTGCGAAAATGATACCAAGGCCCCAAATCTTTGGCGGCCCATAAAAAAAGTGCATGACTTTGGGAAAAATTGGGAGACACGGGTCTTTTTTTTAGTCTTTTATTACGTAGTGGTGTCCGTATATGGTTATTTTTTTTTCGTGTTGCACTGTGTAATCCTAAAATATATGTGCAACATCCCTCAAATTTAGAAAAAAAAAAAAACATTTCAGCAGAATGACTACAAATTATAGCGCTCAAAGAGTTTTGCATAGAGCCATTCCATAAATATAAAATGTATTTATATATTAAAAAGTTAATATTTGTAACAAGTTTCCATTTTATACAACAAAACCCACAATACATGGATTTTTCTTGGCATTAATAACTTCTACAGATCCACAGATGACTTTTATATTTATTTGTATTTAAATATATCAGCTGTTATTTATGTAAGCTTCTCTATTATTTTCTTATTAATAAAACAGAATTAAAGAGGGTTAGCGGTTATTGCAAAAATATAACCATAAATTTCTTTACCTAGATTTACGAACAAAAGAAAGATTGGAAAAACAATATGAAACAAATACTTTAGCTTCAGAAATGGTTTTAAATAGAATACTTTTTTGTATAGACACATAAGAGAATATATTACCATTTCTACCGGGAACACTTTAGACAAATTAAAATTTATTACAAACTTTTGCACACAATGAATTTTACAACAATTACCGAAAAGCACAATAAAACATTTGTTATAAAGGCGGATTTTGTAATTTTTACGACTTTAAGTTGGTATTACTATTTCAATTGGCACTCAATTTGAGAGCTGACATTTGCTTTATTTGATTTATTATTTTATTCTGAATAGACTTAAAGCAGAGCAACGTGTTTAGATTTTTTTAATTTATTAAATTCTCCATCACTTTACCAAGGGAGATCAAAGCATGGACGCTAGAGAAAAAATCTGGTAAATGATATATTTAAAAAAAGAATTATTAATCTTAAAAGTCCTACTGATTTGCCACGAAGATTGCTATTCTACGTCAATAAGTTAAAGAGTATTGAACACTAGAAACATGAAATTCAACTAATTAGCGATATAGGGCCAGCTGCTGCCCTATGAAATTATATTCAACTATTGATGATATAATATTTTCTTTCCAGTGTAAAGCCATTTTCAAGTTACATTACAAATATTTTTCTCTATTTTATATTAGTTTCAATACGTAAGCATTTAAAAAAATCACCCCTTACAGCCATTAAATTGAATTGATAAAAAGCAGGCATGGGAAATTCAAGAGAATAAATAGGGTCAAATAAATATGCTGCTTTTGAAATTAAGACAGCAATTTTATATGACTTTAATAAAAACTTCTAAAAACTTTGAATAATTTTTAAATGTTATCCTAGGGTCTCAATAAAATCCAAAAGCTAAATAATAAATCTTCCGAGAAAACGTCATAATAATAATACAAAAATTCAATCCAAGGCCCGCAAATTAAAATAAGTTATTAGAAACAAAAATGGAATGATCATAAATTACTAAGAATTTGTAGATGATTTTTTGAAAAATATTTGAATTTCTTACATTTTGAGCACCATATTTGACTTAAAGTTTCAAATTAGAAATGCTTAATGCTTAGTACAAAATTGTTTTATATCAAAAATTTTTCCAATGACACAAAACTTTCTAGCCCTGATAAAGCTCAACATGAAAATGTTTACAATACATACTGAAATAAATTTCTATACTTAAAAATTGAATAACAATTTTCGGTTCCGCACGAGCTCCTTGCAGGAAAGGGATGTTAGAAGAAAAACCTGAAAGCCAGAAGAAAATGTTTAAAGACCACAAAAATTTTCGCAATACTTGCTAAATAATAAAAGCTTTATTTAAGCTACGCACACTGATTCTAGTGATAATTGTTTAAGGAGATATAAATGTGTGTAAGTTTTTATGTGTTACATACATGCACAGATAAAAACATTTTTTTTTAATAAAACAAGTTGTTGGCAAAAGCTTTCGATACTACAAAGGGATTATGATGATTTTTACTTTTTTTATAAGTCCTGTTGCGTATCCAGGATTAATGATACATAAATTTGTATTTCTTCTTTTCGTAATATTGTATTAATCTTGCTTTTCAATTTTCCTGCTTGTTATTTTTGGGTCTTATAAAGTGACCATTTAACATTGCACAGTGGAGCTGATCATATGACAATACATATGTACATTTGAAGCTTCAATCACTAATAGAGGAGATGGGCGAATATCCCATATACTACATCTCAATATCAAGGGGATGTAATACGAATACTGTTTGTGTTCAATCCTTGTGAGAAAATCGCCGTTTTTCCATTTTTAGAAAATCTCTCTTTTTTTCTAAAACAAGGGCACATTATTTGAAATTTCAAGAAGAAAACAAGGACTTTATTGTTCTTTACAATCATAAAAAGGAGTGAAGTTTTTTCAATTAGAACGATATTTTTTGCATTATTTTATCAGAAATGTGTTAAACTTCTTTTCATAAAAAAAAACATCATAAAGTTATTGCAATAGAGAATTCTTTGAATGGAATCATTTTCTGAAGTCGAATTTGAATAAATTTAAACAAAGAAGTAAAAGCTCTACTTGATACGTCCCATTTTATTTTATATATATGACTCAAACTTTTATATTGCATTGCCTATACATCGTCAAATCGGCTTCTAGTCGTGCACAACATGAAAGGAAACCATAGAAGAAACCTTAATGAATCCATTATGTATGTCGAATTAATTTCAGTTGGGTTAGCAGCAACTAAAAATGATACTATGGCTGGAAACTGGATCTGAAGCGTCGTAGATTTCAGTTGCTTGCTTGTGCTACAAATTTATTGTTCTTGACAGCCAGTCACCTTAATTTCGGTTGCTAACCACTATCCAACCAGATGCTTTCTTTAAACCAAGACTATAATATTTATTTTAATATATACCAGTTGAAATTACAATAAATAAAGAAATAAAAATAATTAATATTGGTAATGATACATGCACTAGACCATAGATTATCCTGTAGAGGGACGCTGATAATGACCAAAGGTTAAAAAAATATTTGATTTACTTTTCAGAAATATCCATATATTCTAGTTCCTTATATTCTTTACTTCTGCTGTAAGACAAGTTTTTTGGGGTTCCTGTTAATAAAAAGTGTTGACAAATATTTTGCTTCTCTAACACATTTATGAAAGTATGGAACTTATTTTTTTTAATTTACTTTATAATTTATTTGCAATCCTTCTAGTTAATTCAGGCTGATTTCTTTAGGAGATTTAATGTATCACTGGTTTATAAATACACGTAAAATATATATAAAATTGAAGATTGATCAGAGGTTGGTTTACTACCTTTCTTACTTTCGAAAAAAACTAAAACTTAGAGGAAAAGATAATACTATGCTAAATGGTTCAACAAGAGCTAAGATTCACAAAAAATTCACTGAAAATTCCAGAGTTATTAACATTTAGAAAATGGTCCAGGAATCAAAATAATACAGAAAGAGACTCACATATTAAAACTTCTAAGAACTATTTCAAATTGACTGATAAATAAAACTGTTATCCAACAGAAATTAAAAAATTATATTTGAGATTAATCCAAAAAAAAAAATTATTATTAAAAGAGAAATTATAAAGAAAATTATTAGATGAATCGAAATTCTAATAAAAGAAATCACATTTTTTAATTGCTCAAATGAATAATTTCTTTCTCAACTCATTAGCAATTTAATAGAATATCAATTTTATTTAATTAATAGAAATAAATATGAAGTGTATAAGATTCAGTTGAATAAAAAGAAGTATCGCCTAATTAATTTTTATTTAGAAAAAAAATTAAAAAGACTGAATTCTATCACCATTTATGTCTCGAGTTTAAAATCATATCTATGAAATTTAAAATTATTTATTGGCAAATACTTTGCAATCATTACCACTGTTCTCTAATAGACAATACGTGATGAGGTCGTCTACTTACATAGATTTCATAGCTTTGAAAACATTAACAGCAGATTTAAAAACAATTTTGGGAAAGATAATTGTTTAGTGTACAGAAATGAAAATCATACAGATATGAAACCAATGTACAAATAAAAATTATTTGGAAATGGAAAAATGGTTTCTTAAATTAATAACATAAACAGATTATTGTACAAAAGTCCAAGCACGAGCTAAATAGCTGTAGACTGTACATCAATTAATTTCGTATTAATTAAAATTAATGTAATATTTTTCCAAAAATTTTCAAACTAAGAATTTTCTCACTTCATTGTATCTACCCCAAAAGTATTCACAAGTTTGCTCATTCGCAATAACATTATTCGCTGCTAAAGAAGAACGTCCAAAAAGTATGCAATACTTTTTGTAAAGGAAATACATATGTATGTACATACGTATGAGTGATATTTCAGGAAGTCCAATATTTTGCATGATTTTTTTTTTTAATTTTTCGAATTTATCAGGCATGTTCTGAAAATCACTTTATACTAAAGTGATTTGAAATCACTGAAAAGGTGTTCTGCGCACAAAAAAATTTGAAATCTCGTGATTTAAAACCGGTCAGGTTAATGTCTGACGATATCAAATCACTTTGCGTTTTTTTTAGCATATTGGTTTGATTTCGATAATAAAATGATTACATACACTTAATATGATTGGTTCTTTATTTGTTTTAGTAATAAAATCTATTATTTTACAAAGAAAAACTTTAAAATTTATAAATTTAGATAGACGCTTTATATTTGGTGTGCAATTGTTTAGTTTTATTTGTATTCTTCGTGATTTACTTTTTCTTTTTTAGTAGTCAGCTGATATTGCTTATCAAAAAAACGTTTGTGGTTACCAGAGCAAGACAATTTTTATGGCTTGTCGCATATGACAAATTAATTCACCTAAATTTATCATTAAAAATAAAAATTGTTAAATTTGTTAAAAAATAATTAAAAGTATTCGATAATTATGAAAATCGATTGGTTAAATTTTGATAAACAAAGAAAAAAAAGAGTGCAAATGGCAACAATAAGTACTAAATGAGTGTGGCAGCACTATAAAAAGAAGCGCTAAAAAGTGACAACTTTTTATTCTTCAAATTTTCGCTGCAGACTTGTGATTGCGCTCCATAGATGTACATATATGAAATAAAATTAATAAGAATGTAAGTAGAATTGAATAAACTAAAAAGTAAATATCTTTTTAAAGTTATATTCCTTAGGGGTCTACATAAAAATAATGCTCAAATTGAAATTTTTTTAAAATTTATGGAGCAGCACACCGATATGGCTAAGGGGTTTGTTAAGGGTGATCGCGTACATTTCGATCAATTATGGGCAGATCTTGCAAGTGAGCTAAATGCTTCGGGACCACCCACCAAGGAAGTCACAGGCTGGAAAAAGGTAGGTAAAACAATAATTCAATAAAGGTTACTAAAGGTATTTGTTAGGTATGGACTGATATGAAGCTAAGCGTCAAGCAACGTTTAGCACACAATAAAGTGGAAGTGGGTAAAACTGGTGGCGGACGTTATAATAAATATGTAATATCTCCCACTGAAGAGCAGATTGCACTTATATGCGGACTGTACGCATCAGTTAATGGTGTTGAAAGTGCCAAAAGTTATGGAGTGCCAAAAAAAAATTTACCCACGGCGTCGCAAGCTACACTCAAATCACCATCAAGTCAGGTAAAGCTAACATCAGCTACTGCGCAATGTACTACCAATGCGCAATGTACCACCACATGCACGGATGAAATCCTTACAGACTCTCCATTAGAATTTTCCGACGTTGAAATACCGGGTTCTAATTTTCTAACGCCAACAATCTCAACCCCTTTAAAAATTCAAAAACGGAAGAGGCAGGTTGCGGATATTGAGGATGTTTTGCAAATGGAAGCCGAGCACTTCACTAAAATCTCTGATAGTTTGGAGAGGATGAAAGAAGAAACGAAAGAAAGCAACAAATATTTAAAAGAATTGTCAAAAAACCTTAGAGAGTTAAGAATATTAAAAGAAAAAGAACTAAAAGAAACTATTAGGCATAACTATGTAGTAGAAAAAAGCATGAAAACAAGAAATGAAATTAAACTGAAATTTTTGGAGCTGGAGCAAATGAAGCTGGATGTGAAACCACAATCAAATTGATCTCATATAATTTTTATTAATTGTACCTGAATTGTTGACTTTCTTTCTTAAAGAACTGAATTTTTATTAAATAAAGTGTTTTTGTTTTAAAAATTTTATGCTTTAATTCAATGAACGGGCAATATTATCCCTCACAGTTACTGATGTACTATCATCTTGTTCCGCTGTTTCAAAGTCATCGTTGTCTACGCTAACAACAACCTCTTCGTCAAGCCCTATGTTGTAGTGTTTGCATATATTATGTAGGGCACAACACACATTAACAATAGTAACGGCTTTAGAAGGAACATAAGGAAGAACAGTTTGAAGACACCTGAATCGACTTTTAAGAACTCCAATTGTTCTTTCTACTATATTCCTTGCAGAAGCGTGCCTTTGATTGAATATGTGCTGTGCAGTACCATAATCAGGGCATTTGTAGGGTGTCATAAGGTATGGTTTTAACGGGTAGCCTGAATCTCCCAATAGCCAAAAGTTGCGAGTGCCTTCATTATACATTTCAGAGTAGTATCTGCTGGCATCACTCATTCTCCACACAAAGGAATCGTGACATGATCCTGGCCTGCAAGCATCTACTGCTAAAATGCGCATTTCATAACTACAAATCTAAAATAAAAGATGCATTAATCAAATAAACATTTTTATGAATATGTTAACTACGTACGATCATAACATTTAAGCTATAATAACCCTTTCTGCTAAAATATACACTGTGATCCGATGATGGTTTCGTTAGTCTTATATGAGTGCCGTCAACACATCCAATTACTCCGGGAATACCATATTGGTGATAAAAATGTGACTTTGATTGCGTCTGCGCTTGTGGGTTCAATTCGATCTGAATCCAATCTGGACACAAAGTTTCCTCCAATACGTTCATTATGGTCCATAAGATTTTGCAAAACGTTGACCGCCCCATACTTATGTTCATATCATTAGCAATAACGCCTTGATACGATCCAACAGCCAAATATCTTAACACAGCTGCCAGTTGTATATTTTCTGGAATGGAGCATTTTGGCAAATGTGCTGCTATATTATCCAGTACTAATTTGAAAGCACTTTTGTTAAGGCGGTAAAGTGAAATAAATCTGAAAGGCCATTTACATGAAATCATGATTTATATACATACAAAGGCTGCATATCTAAATGACTGTCTGCAATGCAATTTAGATGCAAAGTATTATAAAAATGTTTACAATTTATGGACGCATTGCAAACGGACGTTTAGGAATGCAGCCAAACTTATATTTACTTACGATTTGTCATCCACTTCTATAGGATTGGATAAGTCTCTTAGGTATCGCTTTCTAAGACGCTCATTATTTAACTGCTTTCTTTTTAAGTAATGTATTGCTAAAAAGGTTGCTCCAAGCATTTTTTCACGTTATTTTCTGAAATAACTAACGACACTCACAATTTAACTCTTAAATTTGTTATATTTTTCTGATTAATCACTTAAATATAAAAAATTTTAAATGTAAACAAAGCAAATCAGCTGTTAGCTCGTGATTTAGAACATGAAAATCACTACTAAAAATTAAAATACTCGTGATTTTCAGAACACCAAAATATCAATCTCGTGATTTCAAAATCGTTAGTGATTTAAAATCACCGTGATTTCAGAACATGCCTGTTTGACAACTAATAAACGTATTATAATATATTAAGAATTGCATGAAGAAAAAGGTAAGAGGAAAGAGAGATATAATTTTATATGATTTAAAATTGAAATATAACAAAAAAATTAATTTTTTTTCGTATGCCAAGTGTTCCGTTGTAAGAAAATAAAGGTTGCATGTTGAATGTAAATAATTTCTTGTGCAAAATAAAATTTTTTTTCGTTGCTCAATGTCAAATTTTGTTCATTTGTTTTGATTATTTGCTAATTTATTTTAATTAATTTTTAGTACTTTCCTTTAATTTCTACTTTTATTGCGCTGTTTAACACATTGTGCACTTAGAGAGTTGGTTAACTGCTGAGTTTATATGGCATTGCCTTTTTTAAATAAAAGCTTCCTAAGCGTAATGTGGTAATATATTTTTGTAATTTTGAAATATAATTAAGTTCAAATACAATATAGAGTTTTCATATTGTATTTCGATGTTTTTATCAGCATACGATATTGAATGCTAATCCAACATCATTACTGAAGTCTAGTTATGACTTAGGACTCGCCACAGAAAAATTCAGGCTTAATAAGTTTGATCTGCAAAAATAATTTTGAAAAATATGGGGGGTGCTGTTGGCTACAGTAGTTAGTGCTTTGACTGCAAAGCAATTTATGACTGACAACAAGCCAAGTCATTACCATTGTGTCATTGTTTTAGTTGTTGTTGGACTATTTAAGTGATGAAAGTAATGATTGATACACTTCCCTGTGCTAATGTTCATCGCAGCGCACTCCATCGTCGTTAGTGTTAGCAGAATCGTAGGCGAAGTAAAAAAATTAATAAAAATGGCTACACGTACAGCTTAAAAAACTTAAGGCGTCTGCTTAACACCAGAAGCTCTTCTTATTTGCCCACCAGTCCTCTCTACACTAACCCTTTCCCAAAAAAAGTAACACTTTAATTAGTAGGCGTTAATTGCCTTCTCTTTATAACTTTTATTAAAAAATAAATTTATAAGAAGCTTTAATTTCAAAGGTGTATACTTTCTTTACAGTATTAATATTAAAAATACAGTCAGAAAATTGCATTAAGAATACAAGCGGAGTTTGAAGAGAGATATTCCATAGCCATAATGCAATTTCCTTGTTCTACCACTGCTTTCGAGTTTCAAAGCACGAGTAGATGTAGAATTAACGACAGAGAAGGAAATCAAATGGTACTAAATTACATTTTCCTAGACTCCATTTCCAATTACCGAATACAGAAAGTCTGTAATAGAAAAATTGTCTATTGTTTTATGGGACTTCTGTACGAGTATGTTGCATCAACTTGTTTAAGTCTCTCATTTTGTAAATCAATGTCAACTAATTTGTATAAGAAAACTAGGCCTGACAATTTGTAGCACTTCTTGAATAATAAAATGATATCCTAGGATTCTGGAGAATACTTTCACACATTACTTTAATATTATTATATAAAAGTATTATTCTTAGGTGGCCAATTAGCATTAACCTTCATCGATTTAGCAGTGCTAAATTGTTAAATTAGTTGCTTCACAAATAAAAGGAGTTTCAATCTATATGAGACGTATAATTTTAATAAAAGTGATTGAAAATTATTTATTACCTTTGTTTTACTTCGAATTTAAACGACTTTTTTAAACCAATTTCGTATCCTATTTAGCAACCCTTGAGGACTAGCATTGAGAGCTTAAGGATTTGCATGTGCCAAATTTTCATTTTAAATCTGGCATTGTGAGCGAAGGAAGAAAACTTTTCTTTACATTCATACAAATAAAGCTAAAACCTCTTCAGTCAACATATATACAAATATTTTGTCTCTACGTATTTATTTTATTCCCAAAGTTGCTCAGCAACAAACAATCTTGTCATCCTATTTGACCGGAAAACCTTCTGAAAGCACTGAAGGTAAAAAAGAATACTTATACTATAAGAACTAAAAATATAGACATAAAATTTGTTCAAGATATCCAATAAAATGCTCTTAAGCTCCATAGTAAGACAAGTATTTATATTAATTCTATTAACACTTGTGTTATAGTGATAACAAAAATCTATTATCGTACAAAAAGGTATCGTTTCCTACCAAAATATACCATAATATACAAAAGGAAGATATACATATATGGTATATAAAAAACATTTTCTAGCCAAATAGAAGTTACGAAAATACTAGTCACAAGTACAAATAGAGAAACACAATCAAAATTGAATAGAAACATACGAGTGAAACATGTATAAATAAAGATACAGTCAAATCGTTGCAATAAGCATTCATGCGTGTGAATAACATTATTTAATATTTTTTTCAAACATTTCTACTTCGTTTATGAATCAATTTTATTGCATTGTTTATGTATGAGTTCATATTCAAACACATACAGATAATGGCATAAGCAGTAAAACCGGAAAAAGGAAGAAAACGTTTTGAAAAATCCGGAGAATATAAACGCACTTATGAGAGAATGTGAGTAAATAAGACCCCTTTATATGCTGAGGATGTATGTAGAGTTAAATTACTAGAATTGGGGGGTGCTACTTGCAGTTTCGAAATAATTGCATGAAATTGTAAGTGTCATTAACTGCTGAATTTCAATTATGCAGCATAAATAGTGTAATTTAATTGAGTATGCAACTGGTATGAAAATATAGTTGGTTTTCCGCTAGATGGTTGCAAAATTTATTTACATTTTACTTGGAAGAATTGGATGTAAAAGCGCTGTCTCTTTCATAATTTCCAAAGCATTTACTGAAATTTTGCACAAAACTCAATTTAAAAATAAAATGAAACAAAAATTTTTTAGCTCATGTAAAACACATTGAATTATGCCGATTTATCATATCAAGAGTAATAAGCAATAGGGTTTGGTAAACCTGGCTACTTTGTGAAATCAGCAAAATTACAGAATTTTCGTTGAGCGTAAGTATGTACTGAAACCAAAAACGCATGGACGCATGACTTCCAATGGCACGTTTATAATGCAATCACTCATTTTCCATGCGATTGCTTTCATAGGCTGGTAGCTAGTCTACTAGACTATCAGTCTGAAGGTCGTAGGTTCGATTCCTGCCAAAGACAAGTATCCAAGAAGCATCGCAGTTAATTAAGTATGAAAACAATTAAATATAAATATAAAAATAATAAGAAATGAAACAAAACCATTAGCTAAAACGTTATATGAAATAATTTTTCATATACCTTTTTTTTTTATTAAATGTTAAGAGTGTCGAGCTTCTAATTTGCATCATATTAAGTTTGATTCTTAAATTTTCTTATTAAAAACATGTTTCATGTTGTGCTACTTTTTATTTTACTTTTTTTACCGAATTCCATGTGACGTTTTTGATTCTCCAAGAATATTTTCGCATTTAGCATTTTTACATGTTCCTTTTTTTATTAAATCTCTCGCAATTCAATTCAAAACCAATTTCATACATTAGACGAAAATAAGATTTAAAAAAAATCAGTGCATAAGTCTTTTCTAATTGGACTTCCTACCTTAAACCTTAGTTCTCTAAGAAAAACAAAATTCATTTCCATGTTAAGCCAACGATGAAAATAAGAAAATGAAAACAGGCAAGTGGAAAAAACGGATTTTTTAAAGCCATTAATAAATTTGCTACACACCGATACATTTATTGCTTCAGATAACAAGCGCCTGAGCTTATTAAACATGGCCAATAGGGTATTTAATAGATTTGAAAATATAGTTATGAATTAAAAATTAAAAATAACAATAATAACTAAATTGCATTCTAATTAAGACTTAGACGCATCATTAGTTGAATATAATAGCCAGGCTCACTAACTTTTTTCACTTCGTTTAATAAAGGCTTTCGTTGATTGTCCTTGTCCTAGCTTTATCTGAGCCATAGGTTTAGGCTAATCCATTGCCCAAGGCTTATTCTTAGCGTCAGCCTAAATCGTACGATATTCTAAAAGGACAAGTAAAAGGACATGTAATTTTGTTGATTATTGACATTTATCTTGTAAATCATTGCGTAAGCCAAAATAGATCGATTTTCATATATTATACAAACTTTTTTAAGCAGTTAATTATTCTTGCAGAATTTACGTGGAAGGACACATTATATTGCGGCTTCCTTTACCTTTTTTGCAAGAACACCTTTAGACAGAGAAATTTAACTTTTTCCGTATAATATTATTCCGATTTTATACTAATATTCTATTGTATTTTTTTGGCAATAGCTGCTTCCAATTTTAAGGATATTATAGCAATTCACACATATACTACATTTCATTGCAAAAGCTTTAGGCAGTTTTTGTAATAATGGATATACAAATCAGTTTCGCATATTGGATGCTTTTGTTTGCTTTAAATCTTAATCCTTAGGGTCCACAATGGCCTTTACCTGTATTCAAACACATAAGACCAACAACCATTGCAGAAAAGCGGATGGATGAAAATATTTTTATTTTTCCAGAAATACAGTATCCTTAATGTGTGTAGGCGTTGATTTGTGTGCGTGATGTTGGTCTGAAAAAAAGTGGTATCAACGAAATCATTTACAACAGTTGGCTTAGGGACCTGATTACTTTTGGAGTTATGCTTTTGTTGTATTTGTTACAAGTTTTTGGGGAGAATGGTAAATTTTCAAAGCTTTCTTTTTTGGGTATTTTAGACTAATGCGTTTTATCTCATACCATGTATTTCGCCTTTTAACGTAACTGATACTAAATTTTGCTGTCTGTTTTTAAGTGGTAGAGATTTTAATCTGTCAAGTTTCTAAATGAATTTGTAAGATAATGACAGGTGAAGTAAAGTGCAAATATTTTTTGGTAAAAAAAATAAACAAATGTTATTTAAGTTTTCATTAATAAACTTAATGTATTTTTTAAGCTTAAGGTCTTTAAATTTTTATTTAAATATTTATCGATATTTCGGTACTCATCGAGTACCATCTTTAGGATATTTGTTTAAAAAATAAATTAAGTTTTTTAATTAAAATAAAACGGTCAAAAAACTGGAACGAATATTTAAGTTTTCTTTTAATTTAAAATTTTTAAGATATAAATAGAAGGTTTTACAATAATGTCTATGACATTTATGACAAATATGAGTGCCTGTTAGTGCAAATTCTGCGCAAAATTATAAGGCGGATGCACTTATCTTTCAAAATCAACTCTCCAGCACTTGATTATAATATCGGAGACAACCCGATTGGTAAGCACTCAGCGAATGCAAGTAGAGGACATTTCAAAATCCTCGAAAGTAGTAAAACAAAACTCGAAGATGTCAGTTCGAAAGGGTTACACATTATAGAGTGAGCCACCAGTTAAATCTTAAGATTAAAGGACTATTTGAGCCTTGGTTAGTCCTATTCTCAGGAAAACGACCGCATACTTTTAATGCCACAAGCCGATATTTTTGAGGTGCCTATATGAACCGGTCCTTTTTCCGGAAGAGTAGATCAGAGTTAGAGGAAGAGCTCAAAAGTTAACTATTGTTAGTTATACAGCTTCTACAGATGTCATTAAGAGAGAGACTCAATCCCATCATAAATATACTCACATGAAATTGCGCATTAAAAATCCCTACATTATAAAGCTACCTTATTTATATCAAGGCAATGCTAACCATGAGTTCGCGTAGATGAACTCACTGAAACATCTAACCTTCGCAAGCACAAGAAATTCGTGCTGAGTAAGCATTTCAAAGCAGTTTAATATCGCAATGGCTTTTCCTGTCCTTGACAAGCTTTTAGGTGACAATGTTGCCGGCTACACCCCCATGCCCTTGTATCGAGAAGAGGTCTAGGATTGAGTATCTCATTATCTTATTTAGAAACACAAGGTATTCAAACACCATATGAATAGTGTGGATAAATAATTCTGTGACTTTTTGAATTTCTCGCCTTTTAACTGAAAGGACAACACCGCTGATATCTAGATTCATCTATCAGTTTAATCCTGTCAAAATTTAAACATGCTGCTTCCTTTAAGTGGTGTTTGGCAGGCATTGGTAGTAGACTGAAGAGTGATTTGAGGAAACAATGGAAAAAAGTAATTTTCGTCTACGCATATGTGCTGTGTCCACGGAAAACTTTCATGGACTACGAATCGCCTCCTCAACCATCCTATTCTTCAGATTTAGCCACGAGTAACTAGTTTTCAAACCTGAAGAAATTGCTTGGCGGAAAGAGATTTGACTCCAACAATGAAATTACCTCACAAATACCTATTATGATGTCCTCGACAAATCTCATTTTTGGAAGGTATAGAAAAATTGGATAAAAGTTAGACAAGGTGTATAGAACTTAAGGAAGATTAAAAAGGAGATTGAAAAAATTATTCTTTTATCCGGTGTTTCATTAAATAAAAGTCACTGATCCGCCCTCGTATTGTTGATTTTTAGCAACTTTCTTTTTGGCACCTCAGCTGTTTTCGTGTAACATGTTACACGTTTGGTCTACAATTTAACCATGAATTTTATTATCAAAATTCATGCTCCGTTAAGAAAGTGCATCGTCCACATTTTTATCTTGAAATTGTGTTCAGCGAGGTAGTTCATCTCTGATTGAATGGATATGTGAACAAGCAAGCAAAATTGTCGTATTTGGCGTGAAGAGCAGCCAGAAGTATTGCATCCCAAGAAATTCACTGTTTAGTGTGGATTATGAGCATCATTGGACCCTACTTTTTCAAAGACGACGCAGGAAGGAACGATATTGTGAATGGCGAGCGTTACCGTTCGATGATTTCAAAATTTTTTTTCCCCAAAATAGGAGAGCTGGACTTGGCTGACATGTGGTTTGAACAAGACGGTGCCACATGCCACAAAGCATGCGAAGCAATGGCCCAATGGAGAGGCAAGTTTGGTGAACAGTTTATTTCACGTTTGGGCCCCATCATAGTCTGATATCCTCAGTACTACTTCTTTCAGCTAGTTGCTAGCACGAATCTGATACTATAGCTTCAACTTTATCCTCCATTGAGCTAGAAAATATTTAAAAAACATCAAAAAAATAGTAATAATCAACAGCAATAGAAATAATTACCGAGAGCACGCTTTTCCGAATTCGTCGACAAAAAAGTACATTTAAAGGTTCAGAGTTTTTCTGCATTTAACTCATTCTCATTTGACTTCTTACAATTGTGCACACACGTTAAAACCTCGCATACAACTTGAGCAAGTTGTGCGGGTTATTGTATCGTTTGGGACGATGGTTGCAGCACGAAGTGGTATCTTTATTTCACGGAAGGTAAGTTTTGATTTTTTTGTGTTTTATAAAGCGATCGGATAAAATATTTTCATATTATTTATGCTTTGTTATTATCGTAATAGCTAAAGAGCAAAACACTTTCAGCGAGATTTGTTTGCGAAAAATGAACATAATAATAACAAAATGAGTGCTTTTGTGGACATTTTTAAATGTAGGACAGAGCTTTGGGAAAATGAAAATGTAAATTGTGTAACGTCACTTGTAATAAATAGCAAAGTTTTAGTGATTAGTGTTCTAGATGTATTTCTGGATGTGTTTTCCCATCTACTATGCAACAATGCAAGAAAAAGTACATATTCTTTTCTCAGAATATTAATTTTTTATACGTTAACTACTTTGCTTATACCAATAACTAAATTTTAACTATCAATAAAAAATAGTAAAAGTTTTGAGCCCAATTAAGCTCTAATTAAAAATTTTCAGAGAATAAATATATCATAGTTGTATATTTTCTGTAGAAAAAAAAAACAAAAAATTCTTTATCATGATATCTGAGAATAAGGGATATTTTTTTAGTTTTAGAGGTCCTTGGAACAAATAGGTAGGTCATTCAAATTAAATATTTATAGAAGGGAAATCGAACGCTCTCCAGCTATAAAATTTTTATTTTGAATCCGATACGAAACGTGTAATTTTAATAGTCTTTCAGAAAAATGCCTGATATATCAAAATTTGTAAGAAATAACTTTGAAAATGTAAACAGTATTGCACTGGTTTATACATTGTGTAGTGCTCATATGAGAGACGAATATGTGCATTTGCTTTTGATGGTCATAGATGAAATGATTTTGAAATTAACCGAAAATTGTCTCTTTTGCAAAGGCTTCTAAAATGTTCTTTTCTATTCAATCAATAAAAAAGTTTGTTAGTTGATATCATTCCACTGTTCTATGTTAACAAATTGATTTAATATATGTTATTTATAGCGATTTCAAATGCAGCATTTGACATCTATTATAAAAGAAATTATATTTTATATTTTTATCTACATGTATAGTCCTTGCAATACTAATAAATTTTTCATTTTATATTTCGTTTGCATGACAATTGCGGTTAAACAATTTAACAATTGATTACACAACAAATATGAAAAGAAGCTGAAATTACATTTATTATATTTTACTTTTAATACTCTTCTGCCATTGTGCAATAAATCAAACTTAACTAAAAGAAATATAGATATAATACTTTAACAAGAGTTATCGGAACAAAATGAAGTAAATGTACAAGTACAAGTACAATAAAATTGTAGGTAGTTCTTTCATCTTAATAATTGAGCCACAAGTGGCTCAAATAACCAAACAATACAGCTAAACATAATGTCTGTCCTTTTGTCTATCAGTTGTTCAGTCCAATGATGACAAAAAGAAAAAAACCACAAGAACTAGTCGGATATATATTTTTATAAATCAACAAAACTAGTTCAACAATTGCGGTTTTGGGTTTTATATTTAGCCATACACCACTCAATAAGAATAACTATCAAAAGAACACAATATTTGGACAATAATTTTTTTTTGAAGAAATATATTTATTTGCTTTTGACAAAGACTTAAAATAAATACGAAAATGTATAACAAAGAGAAAACTATTATTGCATAGATTACTTGAGAATTGAAGCCAGCTAAAGAGCTTTTGTTTCAAATACAATTTAACAATATAATCAAATCATCTTTTTTTCAAATTCTTATTTATTTGCTGCCAACAATAGAGTTTTCCTTTATATCCTTTTTCTGCACATAAACTACAATTTAGACATCAAAAATAATTGCTCATTTCTACACTCTTGTGATCTTTTCACACATCTCAAACAAGTAAATTTATAATCCTACACATGATAAAAAATTATCTTTTCTTTCATTTTCTTTTGGGTTTATTTTAACCGGAAACCAAATACGAGTATAAATAACACAATCTTATTTTCAGCAAACATTTATTTCCTGAGAAGAGCACCTTCATCTGGTGTTTACTGAACCAATGGCAGCACTATAAAACTACTCCTCCAATCAAGTAGAAATATTAATGGCTGGTATGCATGTACTTATGTATGTATTAGTGTTCCTCTTTTTCTGTTCTTCTTCATTGAAAGCAAAAGGAAATTACACTAGCAAACACTATAACAATGAAAGCAGGAAATAAAAGAATTGCTTATAAGAATAAGAAGACGTCAAGACAGGAAGGAAATTTGTATTTATAAACTCAACTGTAAATAAAACTCAGATGTTTTAAAAAACTTCTTGGATATTCAACGACTAGAAAGAGCCTTAATACTTTGTGAAATTAATGGTTTTTGTTTGAAAACAAAATTTTCCTCATGCTTCTCCTTATTTCTTTATATTTATATGAGATGAAGTGTATTGATTGATTTATTAACTAGTCATACTTGTTTTGATGCCATGCTTAATTCTACATTTCTTCCATGCACATCTATATAAAAATAAGGTTTTATGCAATATATTTCATCGTGTAAGTTAGAGTTAAAGTGTTATAGAACCACGATTTTCATTTTATTTAAAAAACAGGTATTACAGACAGCTCTATTCTAGAAACCAGTATGTCGTTTTTAATTAACTGATTTTTATGAGTTTTCATTTTTATTTTTATAAATTTAACTGAGAACATATTCCAACTTTGGATGTCCAACTTGAAGAACACTGACAATAATTTTCTGTCTATACACAAAAGCCAGCTCAGTTATCGAATCATCCTAACAAAGTGTGACTTTATTCTGATAGAACATTTTGTGAATATTCCATCAACAAACTTGAGAGCCTGCCGCATTCATATTTCGATTTAAGAAGTAAGATTTACGAAATAAAATTTCGGATATTATAGCAAAGTTGTATTTTTATTCAAGTTATATAAACTCGTCAGCACTGCAACTTAAATGTCAGAATTAAGGAAAATATCCTAAAATAAATATAAATGAAAAATATTCTCGATTTTAATACTTGGGAGAGTTAGTCTGATATCCCTCCACATAGAATTAAAAGCTCTTGATACTTATGTGCATAGCAAAGCTTTTTATCAATTGTCACTAAATTGTAATGATTATTAGTTTATAGTTGTACTACAAAGAGTACAATTAACAACGTTAAATTATAATACAGCAAGTTTGCTTATTATCTTAGGTTAAGATAGATTGCAAATGTAAATAAAGATTAAAATAAAAGAAAGTTCAGTGTGATGCTTAAGATTCTGAGCACATTTTTCACCATGTTATGGAATCATCTATGTATCAAGGTCTTTTACCATGGCACAAGAGATAACTCGCGTCACCTGATCTAACTACCATTTATTACACCTACATACGATGAAAAATTAAATAAAACACTCATGTATTTGCTTGTGAATTTGCTCGATGACGTACCGGACAGGGCGATAAAGCTTATGCATGACTCACAAGAACAGCGACAATGGAATATTTTATTGAAATTAGGAAAAGTCTTCCCATTGCAGGCAGCACGTTTTTCATTAAGAACAGATCCACATATTACACAGAAAATATTACACGAACAGTTCCCTGCTAAAAACGTTCTTCCAGTCACTTTTGACGTTTACCATTAAATGTCAATAAACACTACTACCTCCACCCTCCTTTCCATTACCTATACAACGAATAACTGATATCACAATACATGAGTAGGAAATGTCCACTGATTCAATTAACACATTTAGATGTAGAATGGCAGCGTTATTTTTTACTTAATATAATGTAATTAAATCATTTAAGATATCAGTTTCTTAAATTTGAATTTTTTCATTTAATGCAACATTTCATGTTTTTTTACATATTTAGTCCTGTCGTAATCCTGTCACAAGAGATAAGAAGCACACAAAAAAATTCTTTAAAGGCAAATATTTGCAGTAACAAGGGCCCTTTTTTAACGTGAATCATTAGTGAATTATTACTCGAAATTACTAACATGCGAGGTCTGACCAATAAAAAAGGTGAATTTTGAAATTCTCTGGCTGCTTGCATTCGATTAGCGATTGCACACTTGTCTCTTATTTGAGTTTGTATTTAGTTTAGTTTGTTTGTGAGAGGCATAACAGTTAGAACGTGTTTTTCTTGTTCTGCTGTGGAAAAAATGGATCAGAGAATCTGCATTAAATTTTGTGTAAAAATGTTACTTTACATATTTAGTCTTGTCGTAACACAACACTAGCGATAAGAATCTCACAAAAAAATTTATTTAAGCGCATGAAGAGGTCAAATATTTGCAGTTACAAGGGACCTTTGTAATCCTAGAACACTATTACTTTTTTATATGTGAACACCAATCATTAGTCGAAACTACTAACATATACATATAAAACAGATTTTTCCGCATCCTTAGGCAAACTGAGGAAAATTTTTAATTAACTACTTTTTCATTATATTTTTATTTGAAATGAAAAAAAAACTACTGTCCTTTGGAAAAATTTTTATATTTCAAATATTTGGACACTACATGAGATCTTAGATATTTTAGTAACAGAAAAATATCAAAATTTGTTTCATGAGATTCATAAATTTCTAAGAAAATGTACTCAATTTAAAGTGCGTAAGGAAAATTTATAACTTTTTTTATATAATAACATTTGTTGCGCACTTCGCTTTTGTGTCCTAAGGCGGTTCACCTATTAGAGTTCTTTAATAAAAAAAATACTGAAAAAGTGTGAACATTCACAACAATAGAACAATGGCAGCCTGCAATAAAAAAGAGTTCAAAATGATCGTGCAATCAGCAAAAGAGCTGCATACGTAAATGTAAGTGATACAAGCATTATTGTTCTAGTGTTAAATGTTATTTTATGGATTTTAATTTTTCTAATAAAGAAGGGTTAATAATTTGTTGATAAATTTATATAAAAAAATGTGTATATTTATTAAGTATAAAAGAAATCAACTCCTTTATTGCATGAGATTTCCTAATATATTCGCGCTTATCAAAGAACACTTAATTCGCTTTTTTCTTTTTGGAAGTATAAAAAATTTAAAATATTTAAGAATTTCTCCGTTTTGTCTTTGACTTCTCAATTTGGAATGAAGTCCTTTAAGATATCACAAATATCTAACTAAGTACTATATCATTATTTCCACTGGCTCACCTTCTCTTATCTTTTCGAATAAACAAGACGTGTAACAATAAAAAGAAAATCGTTAAACCATGAACATAACAACGCTAATGCCAAATACCATATATGTATGTATTTGTTAACGAAATTTAACGACAAACTAAACCAAGAAAATGTAAGTGAATTGTTTATGCATGTGTGACATTTCATAGTAGAAAAATATCTTCATGCACATCTTCATGCACTTGGCAGACAAAGGAGAGAAGCAAAGAACTTCCGATTATAAAAGTTTGGATTGTTAGAATTTCTTGCATTGAAGCAGCAATTTAACAGCGAAGGATTTTCGATATTTTCATCCCATTCGTTTAGAAGTATTAAAAAGAAAGCTTAGCTTTTCTTAAAAATTGTGCATATTATTGCTGTAGTCATTGTTGCTATTTCATTTATTTTTAGTTTTTACAAGATAATAAATATAAATTTTCAGTCAGAAGAACTACAATAAAAACCATTTCATAAGGAGTTTCTAATGCCGAAATACTTTTATATGCAGAGATCAAAGATCAAAATCATGAAAATCTAATCCACAAATAAACACATAACAGGGTTATATTGATATTAACATTAAACTAATGATACTACAAGACAATTCCGACTAACAAAAATGGCGCTATAAATTTAAAATTCACAAAACTAAATCCTTATGTTAAAATACATACGATAAATATTTATAAACACACAATCACTGCGACTTGTTTAATTTCTTTTCAAACCCTTCACTAAATTTTAATTTATTGCATATTTAATATTTTTCACACATTAATTGTTTCTACCCTCTCCATACTTTAACATGCAACATTCACATAAAAGAGGCGTGTCTCGAAATACCTTCTTCCATTAAAATGTAACTCGACACACATGTGGCGAATAGATATTTTAAATGTTTTTCATTCATATGTCATAAAAATTTTGACATAGTGTTTTTTTTTTCAAACTAGACAATACATGTGTGTCTGCCACATCGAACGATACATATTTTTTCAAAAATCTCATGTTTTAAAAATTTATTTTAAGAAAATTTTAAATTGCCATAGGTGACCAGCTTTTGAACGTTCACGCATTGTTTATTGCTTTTATATATTGGCTGCAGAAGTAACCAACGCCTTTGGCAGGAATCGAACCTGCGCGGCTTCCGACAATTAGTTGAAGCAGGCAACTTCTATTCCACAGTGCAAGTTTTGATAAAAGCTAATAAAGCTTAGTTAAAATTTCTAACAGCCTGCTGCACTGATAGACTCAAACACAGATTTGGTTGAATTCTCATGTGGTTGATATAAAATTTAGAAACAACGCTGACGATACCTCATAGTTTGTCACTTCAGTCCCTATTTAAAATAGTATCCCGAATTTGTTCGGTAAGACATACATTGTAAGGCAATATTTTGATTATTTTTCATATTATAACAAGATAATTATGGCCATATTTTAATAATAATTATTTTGAGTAAGCCAATTTTTATTGCTTCCATGTCGCGGAGATGGGTCTCTTACTTGTAGCATGTCAGTTGAAAACATTTTCTAATTTTTACAATAGTATTTATATGAATATAATTAAATTTTTTTTTTTTTTTTTTCAATAAAATAAATACTTACACTCTATTTGAAATTAATATTTATATTACATTTACCTAAAAGTAAAAGAAAAAATTTATGTATTAAATAAATTTTAAACTGATATGAAATTTGAAAATCTTATACACGATGTCTTTAAATTAAAAAAAATCCCAATCTTATAAAAAGCAACGTTTCAAATTGAAAACATTTGATAATAAAAGAACATCCCAATATTTGAAAATCCATTTTAAAAATTGTAGTTCGACGCCCTCAGCGAGCAATTGGAGGAATAAATTTTTAGTTTGAAAACATCCTCAGATTAAAAAATTTATTTTAAGTAATTTATTACTTAATTAACATCATTTCAGTCGCTTAGGAGCTACGATGTCATCGCATATACTTAATGTTCTAAACAAAAAGTTTAAAATGCCACTGGTGCGGTTGCAGAATTTCAGCTTCTCTACACATTTTCTTATGCAGCTACACAAACAAGAGGTGGGCTTTTTTTTATTAGGTTATACTTGCGCAGATTTATAGAAAATTTAATAATTTGTCAACGATTTTTGTAAGTGATATCTAAATATCAACGATAAAGCTATCCAACTCCTATTCTGCAAATGCCCTGATCTTTTTGTAACAGTGAGAAGATGAACACATTTATAATGACCTGATCCTATCACAAGATCGTAGACAGAACTTTCATCTCTCGAATGCTCCCCTCTTAACTTAAGTGAAAATACCTAATATCTGGCTTAATATAATATTATAGTTGTCTATCAAATATTTCCTTAGAAATATGTAATTGCTTATCTTATAGATTTAGACTTATTGAAACGCTTCAACGTGTATTGTAGATTCTAAAATGATTTTTTCAGCTCAGTGAATTTTTACCTCCTTCGCCAAGTTTATGTAAATCCATATTACAAACATCATTAAGCATAAAATAAATTAAAATGAAAACTTCTCTAATGGCATGCAAATTTAATAATGTGATAAAACTACGATTTCCCAAAAATTCGGCTGACTGGATTCAAATTAGGGAGTACCCAAAAATTGTAAAAAACCTTAAGGTGCAATTTTTTTCTAATTTTATATCTAGGAAAAAGCTACAAAATTATTTACAGAAACCATTTTACAACACCAACAACTTTGTTTTTTTTTATTTCTAAGAAAGATAAGAAGTATGCCATGATATTCACACGATTTTTACTTTATATGATCTGTGGATCTGGCATTAAGGATGAAGCTCTTTGTTAATTCTTGCAAACAAACGTGTTGAAATGAATAGCTCGCAAATCGGCAGCTCATGCTACTTTATTTGAATTTTTTTTTTTTTTTTCAAAACAATTTCAATAAAACTAGCGCTTTAAAATTTGCATTCCTTGCTTGACCAACATAATTTAGTTAATTATAATTATAAGCTTTTAAGTCCTCGTATGATTATATAGATGTTAAAATATGGTGAAATAAAGTTATTGCTGGAATGCGCCCACCGCGCATACATAGAAAGTAAAAAAACTATAGTAACCGCTATGGCTAGATAGAGGCAGAAAAACTTTGTTTCCGCCAAACATTTCATAGACTACCGCACACTTGGTATTTTTGAGTCCACGGCAATTCCGGGGAACTGTTGAACGATTTCATATTCTGTATATAAGGAGATAAATGGAACTTCAAATTGAAAAAGCGACTTCATCATTACCTCATTTATTTATTTATGTGTTCATTTCAAACTCGAAAATGTCTTTTCACGAATCCCCTAACAATTAAAATTTTGTTTGCACAAACTCTGCCACATTTCTTCTTTTTTTTTTGCTTTTTTTGGAAATCACCTGATCTTAAGAAATGTTCACCTCTCGCTTTATTATACATATTTAAATACCACACTATTCATTCCATCGAAACAACATCGAACGCATTTTATTCCAGTGCTCATCATATATCTTCAACGAGATGACATGAACTTTTTAAAAACAATAAAAGAAACAATTAATATCAATCGCACTTCTAATAGTTGTTTGAATCAGTGAAAACAAATATTATTTGTATTTGTTGGGTGCAACATGAGTCACAGAAAATGGACAAATATTTCGCTGCCTTCTTGTATTGAGAAAAGAAAATAGAATTATTTTTGAATATGTTGTTGTTGTATTTTTGCTTATAAGTGCACAGCAATTCATTCGTATCGTTATTTTATCAAATGAAGAAAAAATAATAAGATTAAGAATTAATTTCTTAATTCTTTATGCTTTTCATGGGTGTCTAACGTGTTGCAGGCAACACTTTTTTTCTGAAAAGCGAGGGAAATTACTACTTTTACCAGCTCTGATTTAATTGTTTGTAAAGGGTCAAACAACTTTTTTCTAATTGTTTAATTATTTTTCCATAAATTTGTTAATGATTTCATAAAGTTTATTGGTTGTCGTTAAATAATGATATACATAAGTATATTTTTATTTTTTATGAAGTAAATGGTTTGATCGTGTTGTTATAATATTGTTTTATTAATTAACACTATTTTTTCGACCTTTTTTGTTTTAATATATATAATTTTTATAATCAAGCGTTAGGTCTTTTAAAAAAAAATAATAATTTTAATTTTTAATTTTTATTTTTGAATAAAATTATTATTTTTTAAAAAAAGACCTAACGCTTGATTATAAAAATTATATATATTAATATTGTTTTATTTTAAATATGGGGCGAATTTGGAAATAAAAATGTATTTGGAGAGATATTTTATATTTGTAAGAAATGTTTCAATAGTTTGTTTCTTTAGTTTTTTTTTACAAATTAAAGATTAAATAGTTTTGAAACAAATATGAATAACTATTTAAGCCATTAATATTTTTATTCGTAATTCTTAGGTAAGACTAGATTTATGTCTTAACATTTACTATAAAATATATTCCATGAAAAAAGTAATAGTATAAAAGAATGGGCTCCAAGAAAATAGCATCACGTGAAATTACAGACTACTTTCATACCTACACCGCCCTTGCTTTTCCAAAGTTCGTAGTAGCAAATAAAAGCAATAATATACACTTAATGTCATAAAAATATCCTCCGTAAATCTGGTCCTATTTTTATTCTATAAATGTGGTTTGGAAAAATTTTGTGCATAATCCGAAAATATGTAAAGAGAGTAATTTTTTATGGTTGCAAGTTTTATCTACAATAAAAAACCAAATCTGGACCAAGAAGTTTTAGTAACGGCAGACAGCTGATATTTTCTAAACACAAATCAATATTTTCGACAAAAGCTTTAAAAGAAAAAAATATTCGAGGAAAGTGAAATAGAAGTAATATGAAAAATTTGTAATAACAAGCAAATACCTCTTTTTGCAGCTTATAGAGACGTTATACTTAAAATATTGTTTGTCTTAATTTAACAGCTCCTTCTGTTATTTTGTGCAAATATTCAAACCCATATTCGTATATGTATATGCTCACTTTTAAATTCATTGTTTCTACATAAAAAAGTAACCAAATAAATAAACTCGAATGCAAACAAATCATCAAATGTCCTTTTACAAAGTTTCCAACAAATGTTAACTGTAGAGCTTGAGGTACTGATAATGAAAAATTTCACCGCAGACAGACACGTAGTGCCGAAAATCAAAAAACAAATACGAAAAATGGCAGAAGAAATAAAATAAACCAAACCTTACATCAACACTCATACGAGTATAGAGGTTAACAAGGACTGTGTTACTGTGTGTGTGTGTGTGTCTGTGTGTGAATGTGCATGTGTTTGTTCCTTAATGGATGTTGAAATAAATAAAAAACTCGTTCAAATGTGATTACATGTAGTAAGTGGAAAGTCTGAAAGTAAAACAGCGCTAATAACCAGAATAATATACAGAAATTAGGCAGGAGTAATTGCAGACGGATTTACTGTTTTTGTTTTATCATGAGGATGTTTATTCCACAGAAAGTTAGTTAGATGATAGCAGGTGTTTCAAAGATTATTTATGGTAATTACTACAAATTTATATTTTCCATAAAAGGTAATATAGTAAAAATTCGCTGTAACTTCTCTATACACACCGTAATGGTTTCATTTATGGTCTTGAGAACAGCCTAAAAGTTTCCTTACACCTGGTAAATCGGCATCTTCAAGCACGGATTTCAAAAAGTGTTTTATCATTAAAGAATTTTTTTCTATTCTATTATGCTATCAAATCAAGCTTTTTATAAAATATTATGGTTCCGACTACGGAATCGGGCAGAGAGATTCAGAAAAACTGACCTGTATCGGGGTTTGGAAAGTTTATGCCTGATGTTCGACTTCTCTTGCACGGTGTTATGGTAAATAGAACAGTAGGTTAACATGTTCCTGAAACATTCTAGTACTCTCAGTCTTCAAAGTTTGGATTTTTTAAGTACCCGAAATTAAACTATTCATCTTTCTATTACATTACAAATCCATTTAATCAAGTTTTCCATCTATATGCAGTCGTTCTGTTTATAAACATATTTTCTGCGAAACCGATTTCCACAACACTATACGAGTATATATGTACTTTTTTCGGTCCATATAATTGAATGTTAATGAGAGTACAAACGTGGTTACGTATACTGAAAAAAAGAAGTATCGCAACGGTTCATATGCCGACAAGGTGCATCGTTTATCGAATGTTCAAACACGCACCTTAATTGTGCAATTAGTAAGTTTACTCAAGTAAGCCCTTAATTGGGCTCAATTTGTTTAAGTGAGAAGCGAAAATTTCGTGTTTGTCACTTACGTTATTTTCGCGGTTAAGGCGTTAAGGCCCTTATTTTCACCCAACTTACACAGCTCTTATTGAGTTCAGTTAGCGAATAAAACATGTTAGTAGACAAAATATAAATAATGTAAAAAAATAGTGAAAAGGAAAACGAGCTGGCGAAGGATAAAAAGAATTTGGATTGACGGTGGAGAGAAAGGGAAAGAAAAATCATAAATTAATCCTATTTAAACGGATGAGTAGCTTGCTTTTGAATAATTTATTTTTTATAGAGGGAGAGAGTATATTCTCCAGTTTATACTCTACCATAAATTATATTGCCAGGATCTAAGCTACCCAATAGACTTGTTTGTTTGAAGACTCACAAAAATACTCTTCTGCCAGCTGGCTTAAAAAAAAAATTAGTGGCGAACTTGAAATATATATGTGCATGTAAGTACATACATACATATACATGTTTATAAGTATATAAAAAACTTGCAATGATGTTTTTTTCTTATTTCCTTTTTACTAGCAGACTTTTAGTGATGGCCAAATAAATGTATCCGAGTATTCCGCATTCAACTGCGCCATCCCAATCCCAACTATTTCGAATACAACTGTACATACACATATCCCCCCAGGGGGCGCGGTCAATTCATCCTGTCTTGGTGGCTTGGTGTTGAACCTCCTGGGGTATAGGGTTATCAGGTTTCCGGACCTAGGCCTTTTTGCTGATAACCCCTAAAAACTTGTATGTTGCTACCCAATCCCTGAAACAACAGGGCAACGGGCGCGCATGCAAGTAAACTAAAGGTAAAAGCGGGTTCGCTCGCTCGTCCGGAGGGGTAGTTGGTCTTTCCAGACCTTGACCTTTGGCCAATTGCCCTAAAACTTAATATGTTACTACCCAATCCCTGAATACCAGGGTAACGGGCGTGCATATAAGTAATTAAGGAAGTAGTTTGCTACGCTAGTCTGGGTAGAGGTGTTACCGATGCCTCAGGTTTGCACGGGACCTAAAATCGGAGGTGTTTTTAATACGCGGCTGACCAGAGTCCTATCTGGTGCCACGGGAACCAGTAGCCCCTAGGACTTGTCCTAGACTGGTTATTGGTGAGGCCCCTTCGGGAATCACGTGGTGGCTGTGGTTAAAACCCAAAGATACGCGGGGAGAGGAATGGGCTGGATGAGTGTGTCTTCAATCATGGGCTAGTGGCATGATGTGGATGTTCTCTTCAGGCCATATATCTCTAGGTGCTGTTGCTATTCGACAGAGCTGCTCTAATGGTTACGGTAGGTGAAGCTTCAGGTCAGATTGGGGTAAAAGTTCCACTGCCGTGCCATTTGGGTAGTAGAAGGTTAGATAGCTCCAAGCATCTTAGCAAGGTGTCTGTACATGGTCCAGCAGCCTGTACGGAACTTGCTACCGTGTTGTCCCTGTCAGGGGCACATGTTTGTTGGCGCTCCGTCATGTGCCCTTGGCGGGGGCTACTGGGGCGGTGGTGAACGTGCTTTATTCACCCTTGTGCAATAGTGCGCCGTCAGGTTAGGCCTTCGGGCAGGTACTGACGTGAATCTTTTGCAACTGTGTACATACACATATACAAACTTCTATAAAATTTGTATATGAGCGTTTGTTTGAAAATATGAAATATTGAATGGACCAACATCTTTATGGGCAACTCTGTCTAGGGATTTTGGCCTGACCGGTTTATACATATAAATACACAAACAAAAACACTGTTTGTTTTCCTGTAGAAATTCTCGCAAGCGGCATATATAAAACTTTAAAAAATTAGCTTTAGGAAAGAAAGGTCAAAAAAAATCACTTTTTTCTACTGCCTCATTATATTCCTTTTCGTAAGTCGTTTCTATGTATTTGACTGCCATTGTTGATTTAGTTTCCTATTCCTAACAAATACGATTCTCTAGTTGCCATTATGATGAAATTTAAGAATTTACACACACACACACACACACACACACACACTGTATTTACACACACACTGTATTCACACACACACCAACACAACATTCAAACGAAAAAAGTGCAAAAATAATAAAGACTTGAAAACATTAAAAAGGAAAAGCTTTAGATATTATTTTCTTTGTTTTTTTCCATTTTTTTGTGTAGAAAGAAACAAAAATTTTAATGGCTTAAATTTAATTAGCCACCAAAGGTTGAGTGTCAATTCAGTAAAAAGGGGCCTTCCAATAAATTTGTAAAGGAAGATAATTTAAATTTTATTAAAGCATATAAATAATTATGGTTAAACAAAAAAAAAACACTTAATTTGAAATTATATATGTATTCATTGAAAGATTTTTTTACTATATTATAAACTAGCTGACCCGGGCAAACGTTGTGTTGCCTTCAAATTTGCACTAAATCGACATAGCAATTATTGTTCAAATACCGGTATCGGGCTAATTAACCCCACTACACGCTGATTAAGGACCCAACGCCTTCAGCAAAACGCAGCATAGGCTTATCGCGCTAATCTCTATTGGGCAAAACACAAAAAAATATTGGGCCATCTGTCGGACGAACTTCAAACTACACAGAAACACTCCTCACCTCCCATAGAACATGTATATAAAGTTGGTCAAAATCGGTGTAGTAGTTCTTGAGTTACGGTGCAAAAACACACACAAAAAACTAAATATTGCGCCATCTGTTGGACGAACTTCAAACTACACAGAAACACTCCTCACGGCTCATAGAGCATGCATATAAAATTTGGTCAAAATCGGTCCAGTAGTTTTTGAGTTTAGCGATCACGAACATACACGTAATTTTTATGTACATATATAGCTGACACCGTCAGCTCAAAATATCTTCGGAACTACATAACCGATTTAAGAGTTTGATATCTCGTTTTGAAGAACATGACAACGGCTTTCCAAAAAAAAGTAAAATAAAATAAAAAAAAGCACAAAAAAATAATATATGTATACGTCATTGGTGGTGCAATATGAAAATTGGATTTTGCCACTCCCTTCCGCCCACAGACCGAAAATCAAAAATCAGACTTCACAGTGTCACCCGGCCGAGTATTTTGAAGGTTCACTGAAAATTTCGTCAAAATCGGCCCAGCCGTTTTGGAGCCATTATGTTACATACATACATACATACATACATACATACATACATACATACATACATACATACATACATACACACATCCTATTTTATATATAGATTAGTTAAAAATGTAGTTTACTCGTTACTTATAAGTAACTAGCGGACCAGGCGAACTTCGCCTCGCCCTAATTTTAAGCCTTCAGACAAACTCTCTGTTTTTTAATTTGAAAAGCCATTAAGGAATAATTTCAAACAAAATTTCATACAAAAACTCGATTTTCCATTTTTCCAATTTTCCGACTTTTCCGGAGGGATTTTCCAAAATTTTCTTCCATAAAAACCTTCTCCTCGAAAATACGAACAACTGACAAAAAGTTTTACAGAAATCGGCCAAGCCGTTCTCATTTTATGAATTATTGGATTTTGCCACGCCCCACCGCCCACAGACCGCCCAAGTATTCTGAAGGTTCCCTGAAAATTTCGTCAAAATCGGCCCAGCCGTTTTAGAGCCATTACGTTACATACATACATACATACATACATACATACATACATACATACACACATCCTATTTTATATATGTAGATAGATAACGTGAACGCGTTAACACTGACCACTTATTTCATTTTTTTTTTTTGACAAATGCAAACAAATTTTCCTCCAATACCAGAATGAAATTTTTTCGCCACATAATACGACTGAAAGTGTTGACAACAGCCAGATTACATACATAAATAATTTTTTTTTTTTTGTTAAATTTTAATTTTCTAATCTTTCAAATTTTAATCAAATTCAGAGTTCATTCTTGGTTAAGCTTTAGTCCCACCTTCAGATGTATTCCTTTACGATGAGGAAAAAAATTATTGCAATTTTGTTTCTCATCGTATTGGAAGAAAATTTGTTTGCATTTGTCAACAAAAAAAAAATCAAATAGGTGATGTCAGTGTTAACGCGTTCACGACATTTTAAATTTAAAACATATAAAATCGGTGGGGTTTAATTCTTTTTCAGAAATTCTCTACTAAGCAGACCTAAGATCAATAAGTACAACTTATTTCCTTTTTTTAAATTCTCAAATTTTACAACATTTTCCTTAAAACTTATGGTAGCAGTAACAGATTTAAAAAAAATGTTAATATTTTAAATTTATATAAAATAAGCAAATATCCTGAAGATGGTACTCGATGAGTAACCAAAGATAGATAAAGGAGTGTAGGGGTCTTCATTGTTAAACACTTTGTATTGTTTTTATATATTTTATCATATTATTTTCTGGAATTGCTTTTATGTTTAAAAATGTTTTTTTGGTTTTGTTGTTAAAAAATTATTATAAAATTATTCATTGAATACGAAAGACATATAAATAATAAATCTTAATAAACTAAATATTATTATAATAATCACTACAAGGAGGAAAACAAATAAAATTTATTGAGTAATAGTTTTTATTAAAAAAATTTTTTGGTACCTTATTTTTTCTGATATAAATAAAATTCCTTAAAAAAGGAGCTTCAGCTTAAGTGGATCGTGAGCTCTTATCAAAATGTTCAGAAACAAAATTCTTTGTATTTTTTAGGATAAATAATTTCGTATTGAATTACTTTCTACTATTTATACCTGGGAATCCACTTAAGCCTGGAATTAATAGCCACAATTATAAATTAAAAAAATATATTTTAATTATCTTATATATGTATGTTCTAGTTAATTGACCGTTTTATTAAACTTAATTTTTTTTAAGCTTAAGGTCTCATCGAAGATGGTACTCGAAACATCGATAAAAAAATTAAAATAGACCTTAAGCTTGAAAAATAAATTAAGTTTATAAATTATATTATTTCCTTTATTTATTTTTATATCAACTTATTAAAAATTTAAAAGAATGAAAATATAAAAACAGCAATAAGAAGGTGTCTAATGCAGGTTAAACTGAATATCGACGGAAAGAAGCTAAACATTTTTGTTATAAATTTACGCAAAAAACATTTCTCTCTAATTTAAAAAAATTCAACTCAAAGTTTTTGATAAATCGAGATAAGACACTAATTGGTATTTCCGAAGTAAATAAAAAAAAAATCAAATTTCTAGACAAACAAAGTAAAAAAGATGCTTCTATAAAAGATGATTTATTAAAAAGTTTAAAAAATTTCTGATAAATAAAAGATTTTTTTTCGTATGACAATAATCATAAGAAACTTAATGTGCGAACTACATAAACCCAAAAGTCTCAAAAGTTAATACGACTAGCACATAATTTAATTAAGCAACACTTTACTGTGATTTATGTCCATACATTCCCAACAGTTTCTAAGATACTTACATACATAATTTTGAAAAATCAGATGCCACAACAGAAAGTTACAGATTTTTTCGATCAATATCAAAACATAGAGGGCTGTTATTAAGAAAACTGCAATAAAATAAAACTTGAACAAGTTTCCGATCTTCTATTTTTTTATATTTCTAATTAAATTAAGTTAGTATAAATTATCTTATTTTTCTTTTGTGAAAAACAACCACAAAACTTGTATACAAATGCATATAGTACGTACAGTTCATTTTGTTCTCTCATTCGCACATATTCACACATTCACACGCCGATAAAAAATATTGCATCAATACAAGTCGATAATGTAAAATCAATTGAAGCATTCAGAGTTATCAGGAGACAGTAGATATTCCTTTTCTCCTGTTCTCTCCATTTAAATTTTTTTATATTAATTTTCAGACGCTGCAAAAATCCAAAGTATGAAAAAAACACCATGTTATTTATTACTTTTTTTAATTATGTATGTCAAATATCTCTAATCTATTCTCTTTTTGTATTTTGGAAGCTTCTTAAATATTTTGTTTTTAATTGTTTTTTTCCCCAATAACGTCACAGTTGATTTTTTTATTTTTCTTACTTCAAAGTCCTCATTTTAAAGTGCATAAGAATTGCGATTACGAGGTGGGTGCAAGAAGTTATGTGACTGTGTGAATTCATCGCAAGGCTATAGCAAGAAGTGCTTCCAAGATTGCATGAGGCGAATGAAGGGGAACGCTTTGCACGAATTTTAGTATAATTGATGATTAATATGAATATTGTTGAATAAATTGGTGTTTTTAATATACATTAATATTTTTAATATGCATACTATTTACATACACACAGGTGCAGATATGCAGAAAATTTTTAAAATTACCTTTTTTATCATTTCGACAAGTTTCGTTTTCTATTCAATTCAATTAAAACGACATGTTAAGAAACGAGGAACGCACACGCACTTCAATACATACATACATATCCACGTGTAAATATTACTTTTACAAAATCCTATTATAACATAATCTTACTCTCTTTCTCATGACTTTTCATTACTCACTTTAATACTTCTGCTTTAATTTCTGTTACATTTGCAACTGCACAAGGCTCTTCTTTTTATTTAGCCGAACCAACAACAACCACCAGAAAGCAAAAAAAATAAAACAACAAAGATGGCACACTTTTAATTCTTTTTATTTGAGGAAATACAAAACATTTTTTTATTTAACTTTAAAAACTTTATTTTCAGATTTGAAATTTACATTATTTACACTTTATATTTTGCTTTTATTAACATTCACTCTAATTACAAGCTGGGAAACAAATTAAAAATGAGGTTTTAAATAAACTTTTTAAGAAAACGAACCGACGCGTCGACCGCACTAAATAAGAACACGAACTAAGCAAACAAAAAAGATAAATGATGGATCACTTTTGACAACTTGTCAAAGATAAACCGCGTCGCCCAAGTATGCATTTAAAAGTAGCAAAAAGGTTACATACTAGAAACAGATAATTTTCAGTTTATCAAATGCTTATATATAAATGTACTTACAATTGTATGTATGTATGTAAAAATACTTACATATATACACATGATTTATTTCTTTTAGTGTATTTTATACTGTTTTATATATTAAATAAATTGTTTTTTAATTTATTACTTGGGATTTTTTTCGCTACTTTCAAAATTAAGTTTTATGTTTACTCGTGCTTTAATGCAGTCATACACACTTATGTACATACATATGTACATATATTGCAGCCTTCAAGCTAGTGTATATATAATAGTCTTTTATATTGTACTCGTTATGCCAACATTTTAATTACAATAAGTTTTGTGCGATTTAGTCCTTACAAAATCAATAAATTCATATAGATATCTTTGATAAAAGTATGAAGAACATGAAAATTAATTAATATCGATTATCATTCTGTTGACATGTTCTAAAATTTCGATTGAAAGCGGCAACTCGCCTCTGCTTACTTATTTAGATTTTTTTTATTCTAACAAATATGTATAATTAGAAGTTATACCTCTGAATGAAATTTGGTATACCAAGACAGTTTTTCCTTGAATTTTCAAAAAATCTTTTGCGTAAAACATGACTTTAAAAAAATTGACTTAAAGAAGCAAATTCAAAAGCGTTAATAATAGCTAGTTTTACCACTAGTTCAAAAATTTCCAAGCCCGCTTGCATTAGAATAAAAAGAGCTCTGTTGATACAAGTAGACTTAAAGAAGGAAACTCGTGGTTTGAACGACAATTTTTTTATGCAACAAATATGTTTCAATTTGCTTACAATTTGCTCTTGTTAACGAGGATTTAGCTTATAGTAAAAAGAATCTAAGTTGGGATTACTCTGACAGACTAATGTGTGACATTTCACGATGACGAAGAATGTTTACCGAATGCTGTTTTCACGGTTGGAAAAATATTACAGCAGTATTCATAGAAATCGAATATATGTATGTATGTATGCCTAAAAAGTCATTTCTAGACGATCTTTGATTCAAAGCCATTGTCCTAAAACTTTGTCAAGTATACAAAGACGAATTTTTCTCTCGTTATTATTTTCCTTAAACATACACATGATATACTAACATTCAAGGGTATTTTTGTTGCTTTTTACATTGCATTAAAATTCTATATCTACGCCTATGTAAGACTTGTGGTATATAAATCGTCTTAACCGTGAGATTTAGTTTATATTGAAGGTGATGCCTTTGCGACACTTTTGGTTCTCTTTTTTGAAAATTCAATTTTATTTTTATAATTAGATTTTTGTAGCAAGAGCCAAAAGATTTTTTGGCGCTTTCAACCCTAGAACAAAGTTTCCCTTGACAAATAAATAAATCTTAAATTAATTACAAAGCACAAACAATTCGAAATTTCAAAAAATCAGTAACCAAACAATTGTTTGAAGATTAATGTTTGTTTCAGTAGACGGAAAAACCTACGGTAATGGGTATGACATTACTGCAATAGGTTACAAGTATCAAAAATTCCGCGTAATTTTTTTTATTAACTGCGATCCGAACTAGTAAACGTAAAATTGCCCAAGACATTTACCGATTCTAATTTCCGTATTTTTTTTTACACAATACACAATAATACACCAATATTTTGTCCATTATTTCGTAAGAAGCGTTGCCAATAACTGATTGCTGGTACAAATGACTAAATTAAAAAATCCTGAAAACGAAATGACCCAGTACTTCAAAATAACTACTTTCCCATTTAGCTATCCAGTAAAAAAGTATGAAAAATTTGCAACACTGGGCATTGCCTACTGTTTTAAACATAGTGAGAATGCCAAAGAAAGAAAAATGTAAGAGAGAACTGCTTAATGTATTCTCTCCAATTATATTAAATATAATCAGCGCTGTCATATATGGCGATTTCTCGCCAAACGTAGCGATGAAAAATTGTTTGTGGCCATGAAAATTTTGATATTGCGATTGGCGATATTTTTGGCTGTTTTTTTATTTTTCCATAAATTTCTGACTTTTTCGCTTTATTTCCTTAGAGTCTAAAAAAGGCTGCCTGACAACTTTTATTTAAGTGATTGAGTTTAATTGGTATGGTATGTGTACAAAGGCGAATTCAACGTATTTATGTACATGTGTGTCTAAATCAAGTACATGCAAGATGGCAATACATTCGCAAGAATCCTTTTTAGATTTGGATAACATTGATTTTGGCATAGAATTTCAACATGAAATAAATACAACTGCTTTAAGTGTTGCTGATGTGTTGGTTTTAAAAGGAAGTTGCTTTCAGTATTTAAAAAAATTTTTAAAATAAATGCTAGATCGAAATATGCATATTTTTCAAATTTATTCTCATTTTTCACTTTCAAAAAGCTGCAACTCTATTTCTCAAGTTAAATTTTCCGCTGTTCAAGAAGTTTTAAAAAGTTTTGGGGACCCCAATATCTCTCTTGGTGTTTATGAAACACAGTAGGGAAAACTCCCTTTCATAAATTGGAATCAATATTTCGCTAACGAGATACTCAAAGCCCTATACGAATTCTGGCCCAAAGTTTATGATTATCTCGATGCTGCCGGCACTTACCACCTTAAAGAGCTGCCGACAGCCGTTCTTAATATGTTGTCAGTACCCACAAGTAACGTTTGCGTGGAAAGAATTTTTTTATAACGAATTGCGTTAAAACTAAATTGAGAAATAAAATTCAGTACGAACTTCTAAATTCTTTACTTTTAATAATATCGTTTATGAATGTAAACAGTATATGTTGTAAAACATTGGTTCCAACTGAAGATATGTTAGGTAGGTTCAATTCAAAAGAAATGTACCACAATAAGGATGCAAACAACAATAATGATGAAGAAAATACCGAGTACGAAAATTTTTATTCGGTACTTGATATGGTTTCTTACTTTAAAATTTTTTATTTTGATCTCAGCACTGAAGCATTAGATCAGTTTTTTATGTTTTTTTTTTAATTTTTTTGCAATATTTAACCAATGTACCTTTTACTAATTTACTTCAATATTTTTTAATATGAAATGTTTTTTATTTAAGTTTTGTAAGGATTGTATTTTGTTAATACAATAACTAAATTTTTATATGTACATATAACAATATTTGTATTAATAAAATTAAAACAAAAAATTAGCAAAAAATTACATTCTTTTATATTTTGGCGATATTTGCCCGATTTTGGCGATATTTGGTACGGCATTCGAATGTTAAACTAAAAAAAATGCTACAATTTTTTGTAATAAAAAAATAAAAATATATTTTATTACTTAAATCACATTCTTTAATATTGTGGCGATATTTTAGCGATCTTGGCGACATTCTACAAGCCATTTGGCGATGAAGCTCGAAAAAAACTGGCATCCCTGAATATAATTGTGCTTTTCTACACATCTTTCCAACAAACTTGAATCGTATGACTTTTATAGCGGGAGTATTACCGTTCATCTACAGAGGCTCCAAACACAAAGAAAAAAACTCAGCTGCGTTGTTAGTTTACAAGACCAGCATGTAAGGCCCCTTTCAGATTAGGCAACTTTACTTGCGCAAGTCTTGTGTTTGTTGGTGTGAGAGAAAAGGTCGGGTTGAAGGGAAAGAATTGCCGAGATTTGAGTACAGACTTGCTTGTACTTGGCAATTCTGTTTCTGCTGTCATTATTGTGTTGGGATATTTATTTGTTTTTGACATTGTCTTTTATTTCTTCTTCGGTGTGTTGTCTAATTTTGTGAAAATTTTATATTTGTTAATAAGGCCCCTGTGAATAAAAAGCTAAAAAATTATGAGAAAATGGAAGCGAAATGAAACGGAACAATTAATCAATTTAGTTGAACAAATTGGATGCATTTTTAATGTTCGTTCATTTTCATATTTATATTATATTATATTATTTTTTATTTATATTATTATATTTATATATTATTTTTTTCTTCAACTTCCATTGTATACACCAAATTTCAAATCACTTTTATAATTACAATGAATACAGAAATGAAACAAAACGTCAACAAATTAAGAAAATTCGAGCATAAGAAAATTAAACTTGCTCAACCAAGTTGCTGAATGTGAACATAAAAGCAAGTTCAAAAGAAAATAAGTGAAAATGAAAATTATACTTGCGCAATTAAAGTTGCCCAATCTGAAAGGGGCCTAATAATTTTCAGCAAATTATCAAGCCGATGCTCGATAATACAAAACTTAACATTTATGTACATACATATGTACTTGTATACATACATAGTATATAAGTACATATGTATATATGTATGTTAATGTCTATTTTGATTAAATAAATCTACATATATGTATAGTGAGCGAAGTAAATTTATGTACATGTATGTATGTATGTATTTTATGTACATGTATCTATGTACATATGTATTTTTTGGGATAAATTAGAAATTAACTTCACTCACATACTATAATCACTTATTCTGCAGTCATGCTCATGAAGCATATAAAGGTGTCAAGGGAATAGGAACATATTTATATCAATTCCACCGTAGGGTCATTAAGAAAAGAATTGTAATGTCGAATATAAAATAATTGATGAAGTATTCCTTGTATATTGATATTCATTTTCCAATGCTGTACATACTTACATGCATACATAAGTACATAAATACTTATATGGGATTTCTATGTACATATATAAATACTTATGTAAGTATGTACATAATACATAAGTATATCATTTTAATATTTTTGACAAAATTTTAATTATTTTCACTTTCTTAGTTTGTTGTTTTTTTTTTCTGGCCGTAACAAGATATTAGATAATGTGTTTCTTTTTAAATTAGAGCAATTAATTGATTTTTGTATTTTTTTTTACATCAAAGTAAAATTGTTATTCTATTGAAACACAAAAAGTTTTTATTGAGAGTATAACCATTTTGACTACATTACATTTTAAATAATTTACATTAATATTAATTCTCTTATTTTGGTCTCGAAGTATAAAAATTTGTTAAAATTTCCTTAGTAACGACAAATTGTTGTTAAAACAAAAAACAAAAAGCTGTAGAAAATCCATAAACAATGACACAAAACATATAAATCCCATTATAAGTTGCATGTAAAAACATCATTGTTCAGCTTAGTACAACAACACCAACTATAATTTATTAAAAAAAAACAACTATTGAAATGTTTTAAAATTATCAGCAGCCAAATTACGCACAGCATTTACAACAAAAATAGCAATAAATGCAATCAACAATGCACATTTCAAGCTACTCTAATGCACTGTGGGGCAGAAAGGGCCAATTTTGCTTATGAATATAGTTATATATCATTCGATTTAATTATAATATATATTTAAAATCAGATGATACGAATGGGAATTTTTTAAGGGTCAACATTTCTCGCCCTTTCGAAGAGAAACAAATCATTAGAAAAGAGCAGGGGGGGGGGCTTTTCTTTTGATCTGGAGTGATGAGAAGATTTTTGTGATCAACATAATGTTACATTTTTTCATGAAAGGAAAAGCCACAAGTATATCCGTATTGAATATTTTTCAATAAAAAAGACTAAATTAATTTTCCAACAATAACTTTTAACTTTAAATGGCATACTTTTAAAGTATCAGTCATAGTTTTGAATTATTAAGAAGTTAAGCTAACAAAACCTATATATAAAAAATATACTAATTCTAGACTAAAAATTCTATTTATATAAAATACAGTTTTTAACTTCCCGCTTTTAAGAAAATGGGATTTTAATCTGCTTCACGAAAATCAAGTTCTAGTCAGGTCCGGCTTTTTGAAGTCCCAGGAAGCTGATCTGGTGAAATTTTCGATAGTGTCCCTATGGTTGTATGCGTATGTGTATGTATTTAACCATCTCATATTCGTAGCTTTTGAATGACTGCACCGATCGGAAGAAAATAAAGTGATATTTTTAAAGCATTAGCATTACTTAGATTTCGTGCGAATATTCGATTTAGAAATCTAGAAATGTAAAATACTTTCAGAATTTTCGAAAATAGATTTCTCGAAAAAATATATAATTTTGGAATGCTTCGATCGAATCCAAATTCTTATCGCATTCTATTCAAATCGATCGATATCGTTGTTAATGTTTTTAAATAATTTCAAGAATCCTGGTCAATTCGATTTTATAGACTCGATAATTTATCGAAACTTGGAGAACTGTATCGCATGGCTAAAAATTTCATTAAGATCGGTTGACAGACAACGAAGACAATGATTTTTTTAAATAAATTCGAAAGTTCATATCAAATTTGGTGCTTTAATTCCGCCACTTTTTAGGCTTTTAAAACTGCATCGAATGCCGTAAATATCATACAAGACGGCTCATCAGTGTTTCATTTAATTACTTTGAAAAATTTCCTAAAACAAATTTTTAAATTAAAATCAAGTTCCAGGGGTGACTTCCCAGGTTAACCTTAATTTTATTAAACTAAATTACATATTTACATTTTCATAGCAGAACATTGTACGACAAATAATAGAACTGCTCCTGGCCTATAGTGCATTACAAGATGGATGATTATTTTATCATGAAATAAGTGTTTGCAGGAAAATAAAAAAATAATAAAAACAAAGAGATTAATACGGCAGTACAAAAAACAAAAACAACATAAAATTTTTTGCAAAATGTTAAACTAATATGTATTGTACATACATATGTATGTACATATGTATACGAACTCATAAGTATATATGTACATACATATGTACATATGAAATGTACCAACAACAATACCAAAAGCAATTTGAACTAAAGAAAAAGATCAATTCCTAGGAGTGCGTGTGCAGTCGCATGTTTAAACAAGACTTAGTATGGAGTTTGTACGAGAGAAAGGAGGTGTTTAGCAACTACACTTAAAAAAATGGAGCAAGAAAACGAATTTACTTTTCTGATTATAGATCTGGTATGTACAAAGTCTCTAAGTTTAGCTTCCTGAGGTTATACCTGCTACCTAATAGAGAGTCCTTAAATATTGTCATTAAGTCCCTTCTAGACCATCAGCAAGTAAAAGTGGCAAGTCCAATCATGTGTTTAATTTCATTTCAGTTCCCTTGCCCCAAGGGGCCATTATTTTTTTGAGTGCATCCTTGTATTAAATGATAATACATACGAGTACGTCTATTTGAAACACACGCTTGTGTTTGTGTATGTTCCTACATTATTTATAGCTTAAGCCTTAAGCTTTAAGTATCTTATTTTGTTTTTTGTTTGTTTTTTTTTACTTTTGGATTTCCTAAGAGTCTGTCTTTATTCTTTTTTATTGCTTCTGTGTGTTATTTTATACTAAGAAGGAGGTTTGTGGGCAGAGGCTGATATTGTTGAAAGGCAACAGACTGTTGTTGTTGCATGAGAAGATTTACTTATTGACTTGTTTGCAATTTAGCCCCCACCACCCTTCCAACCTTGCGGAACTAAGCTGCTGGTATCTTTGTATTTATAAGTGGGAGTATAAGATATACTTATAACAAGAATATTAAAAATAATGACAAGAAAAGGAGGAGTATTAAACTTAAACATAAATAAACATTAAAAACAAATTTACATGGCAATTGCGAATGTTTTTCATATGCTTCAATGTTTTTTGATGCTGTTCGTTGACTACTTTTAAAATTTTTTCTAATCACAAAAGAAATTTTTAAAAAAGTACAAAACAAGACTAAAAGAAATAAATATTTTGAGTACTAAAGCAAATAATTTGCAAATGCATTTTCATTTAAGCTTCTAATAATTTTGTAAGAACAATTTACTACACTTTGCCAGAATAATATTTTCAAAACAAGACTTTTTATATTCCTTCCACAAATATCTAGGTGGCCTAATAGGTAGTGCACCAACTTATCAATGCAAAGTTTGAGGGTTCGATTCCTGTCTAAGAATGTAGTCTACTTCACTACAAAATGAGGAAGGTCTTTGTAATCCTAGTTATGACATTATCTGTTAAGTGTATTCATATTATTCAAATAAATATTTTGTTTTTTCACTGAAGAATAACAATTATCTTAATCTATTGCTCCTGTTTCCTGGAACTTGACATCTATTTGTTCTTTTATGTACTATAAGAATGTATTATACAATTTTTGTGCGGTTTCGGTTTTGTTATTGTGTCTGCTACAATATGCACATTTTTCTTAAAAATTCTTACCGCCTTCTAGTCGGAAAAAAGGAAATAAACGGGCTTTCAGCGATATAAAACTGTTGTTGTGAGTCTTTATTGAATAGAAACTTAAAAAAAAACTTTGCTTTGAAAATATTTTTTAGACAAAGTGTATATATTTACATATTTAATGTGTGTGTGAGTGTGCTAAGTTAATTATCCTTGAGATATTTAAATATGTTTCCTGTATGTTAGAATTAGTTGCAACATGTTAACAAATATATTCTGCATATAGCCACAAATTTTGTACATATTGTGTGTTGCAAAAAGTTAACAAAGAACTAATTCATGGGTTGAATAGACAAAATGTAATGAAAAACAAAACAGAAAAAAACTTAAGTGCGTTACAGTGTTTCCATGGAGATTAAACTTTCAACAAGGTGTTGATATATTTAAGGACTTAAACTTTTAATTCCAAGATATATGACAGTTGATTGTTACAATAAATTTAACAGAAATTATATGAAAAACACTTGGAAATGCAAGAATAAAATATTAAAGTTTATATAGAGTATTAAAAATTATTTTATGTACAACCACTGTCAGAAACTTATAGAAGATTATAACACTTATTTCAATATTTAAATTTTTCTTGGTCCACAGAAATAGTTTTTTCTCTATTAAAACTTTAAAAAGTGTTACCAAAATTTTTTTAAACTAATAGAAAAAAATACTCTAGTGAAATATACTAAAGCGACTGTTTGCTGAGAAGCTCTTTATCTTAATTAAAAAAAAACATTAATATATCATTCCGAATAATAACTAAATTCTATATATTTCATTTATATCATAAAGCCATCTATAAACAATATTCTTCAAAAATCCTTGCAAGAAAAGACCGACTTCAATACAAAGAACCATTTGGACGAATTACAAAATCGAAGGAACTATGAGTAGATTTAGAACCCAATATATAATTTACTTCCAGGAAAGATTGAAATACCTACTTATGGCGAAGTTATGTTTGTCCGTCCAATTTTCACTTAAATTTTTGTGAAACCAAGCTGCAAGCTAAACTTTCATATAAAAAAGTTTCCTTTTCCGATTTTCGAAAAAAAATATTACTGGGCCCCACCTTCAAGCAACCCCTTTCAAATACAAAAATTTTAGATCAGTCGAAGTTACTTAATACCTTATGTGTGGGCGGGCGTATTGCCTCTTAGATTTACGTAAAAAGTCATGGGACCGAAATACAAGCAAAGTTATCAAACAAAAAATCTGTCCCTGTACATCCTTCGAGGAGGTGAAATCGCCCTTCCGATATTGGAAAAAAATTATGGGACCAAACTGCACGCAAAACACTTTTAAACAAAAAAATTGGAAATCGGTTCACAAATGATGAAATTATGCGTGTACAGATATTAAAAAAATACATATGAATTGAAGATGGTTAAAAAATAATTATATCCTTAATATTTAATGAATAAACTTTGGATCAATTTTACTGTGCCACTGTGGCCCCGGCAGAAAAATTTTGCACTTAAATTAAAAAATCAGTGGCGAAATATTGAAAATAAATAAAAGTAAATTTCTAATATAATTGATCTAAAATTTGTTCAGTAAATATTAAAAAAAGTTTTAAAAAGTTCAAAGAAATTTTCAATAATTTATAAAAATAATCAAGTACATATGTGATGGAAATCGATCGGTTACAAAACAACCAATTTGAAGTAGTGTGGTGAATTTCGGTAGATTTTGAGAAATTACAATCGTTCAATCTCTGGTTCTATTTAAAACGAATTGGGTCAATAGACTTATACGCGCTTTTAACATTTTCGGCCACTTGGCTTTTTGTCATCTCATTTTCGCATACGATTTATAAGAACTGAATTATATACTCGTATGTACATAAATTTTTCTTTACTTCCTATAACAGCCATCGCATATGTGTATTTAATTAATTTAATTCCTAGTTTAAGCTCCTCTAGTAGTTAAAGCAAATCAAAAAGGCGTTTCATTTTATCCACAAAAAATATTTAATGGACTATTAATGATGTTTATTTGCTGCTGCACACTGAAATACAAAAAATACCTGATTTTAATGTATTTCTGTGAAATTTCCTTTGAATATGTAAATAATATTTTAAAACAACTACTTTAAAGTTATTTAATCATGAAATAAAAATTCTATTGAAATTGACTTTATGATTCACAACTAAGAAAACATTTTGTGTGTAGATAAATATTTATTTATTTTATAACCCACTCCCCAGCACAAATTCAAATATTTATGCTGACCATCTCTGACACACCAGCACGAAAGCCGCAAAAAAAACATTAAAAAATATGAATGTTTTATAAATTTGTAACTTTGACCATAATTTTATTATGAATAATATTTGAATAATACAAAAATTGCCAACAGTCAGCCAAACGGGCAACCAAAAATATGTGCAAAATAAACAAAAAATTATAATTTTATTTATTTCTTTGATTGTTTAAAAGAGTGTGTAAAAGTTTTTGAGGCAATTTGCTGATTCATCAGTGAACCATGTAAATTTCAGCGAATGTTGTAGGTTGTATTTCAGTTCAGTGCATGTACGGGTATTTCTGCTATTTGTCTGGACTAAGGGTCTGTGGCTGGTATGTCTATCCTACTATTTGACAGCCACGCTTTCTGTGTGGCTGTCTGGTTGTTTGGCTCTCTGCCTGGCCATCTTCTTGCCCCTACTCTTTATTCAAGTTGTATTCATTTGATTTTTTATTTTTATTTTTTTATCACTTCGAAACCTTGAAAAAATCTTTCACTTCCATATACTCGTATTTGTTGACTAGTGTTTGTGGCCCAAGTAGATAGTAGAAGCAGCAGTGACAGCTGTATCTGCTTTAGAGACTTCAACGTCGTAATAGTCATCATTATTGTTGCACTTCGTTTGTTTTTTTTTTTTATAAAAATTCATATTTATATAGTGGACACTTTTGGTTTTCGATTTCTTTCACATTTTTATTTTAAATACACACTTGTATGTCATTTCTAGATATTAGAAAGCAAATAATTGTTTATAATGTGTTTATACGAGGGCTGTAGTTTATATTTTGTAAAAAAAGTAAAAAAATGCATTTATTGTCTTTCCATGAATTCTTAATGAAAACCTCGGAAAAAAGCCCTTTGAACATGTACGGTAAAATTTTACTCCAATTTTTAAAGTCAAAAATATGTATATAAAAGGCTCTAGGCGTTACTTTAGACTGTGTAAAATATTGGCCACGTAAAGCATTTCTATAGTAAAGACGCCGAGCATGGGATTCTAAATTAAGGCTCTCCGGTAAGGGGCAGAGTTATTAAATGTTGCTGCTAAGAAAATTAGTCGGGGATTGGTTTTGCTATTTCTTAAAGTTTAGTGGTATAGTACCGAAAGGGTCTTTCAATAGGGACTTTTTGACAGTTGGTAGCGGCTATATCATCGCCGCTATATTTGCTAATTTACTGTCATTTGTTTAGTCTCTTTTACCAAATTAACATGGACGGACCACCAACACGTGTAAATGACAAAATTGTTTTATAGAAATGGGTGCCCATTTGGTGGATTTTCGCTTATATTTCTTCGAGAACGACATTGGACAGGCCATCACCATCAACGGCGAGCACTATAGATCAATGATTACCAACACCTTTTGTTATAAATTGGATGATGTGGACACCATAGACATATAGTTTCGATAGGACGACTTTACGTGCCAAAGGGCTCATGCCATATTGGACACTAATGCGAGAGCAGTTTGAGGCCAATTAAGGCGCGAAAGATATTTGCTATACATTTTATTCAATATATAATGACAAATATTTGATTTTTAAATAAAAAAGAATATTACAAAAATGCTTCTTTTTCTCTATGCTGAACTCATTTAGAACTGACAAGCCCATATTGAAAAAATGTTTATGATAAAAATGATTAGGATTAATCTCACATCTATGTATATCAGTATTTTAAGGATAATTTTTATTATTCATATTGACGAAAAAAAAATTATAAAGGCTTAGCAGCAAAACACATTTTCTAATTTTAAAACATTAATTAAACATTAGTTAAATTCAAATGAAGGAACTCAGTGAAGGCAACGTCCTTCCGTAGCCTCCATAAATTGTATAACCTTCTCAGCCACGTTTTTAAAGGTCGTCTATTATATTTTTGCGTTTTAGTGTTAAACAAGCATGAGGAATAAATAAAGACTTTATATAATTTACACAAGTTTTTTATTTTTTTATTTAATATATCAGATAAATGCTGTTGTTTAGTTTCATTGTGAACTTAAAAAACTTTTAACAACTATAATGCTCATGTGTTAAATGATCATTGAACATTTCATTGTTATTTGTGTTTTTTAACTCTCATTACGAGCTGAAAATGTATTTTAAAGACAGTATTTACACAGCTGTATTGTTGTTGGGTTAAAACGTAGTTATTTAACCCACGCGAGCTCTGTCGCTGGATGGGGTGTTTGAATTTAGCATTTTAACTTATTGATGAAATATATTTTATACACCAACAATGAAAAATAAGATTTCTTTCTATTGAGATTATTTTAAGTCAAAGGTTTTTAAGCATTAATTTTTTGTTTATCAAAATTTTTTGCATTCATTTTAGGTTTTCCATATTGTTGGCAATTTTGGGAATTAGTTAACGAGCAACGAAATCAGTCCCAATGAAAAAGCACCAAATGCATGTCATTTGGACGTAAAAAAAATTTATAAAAGTGACAATAAATTTTAGTGAACTAAATTCAAAATTATACAAATTATTTCTAAGCTTGGAGTGGAAATATAAAACGAATTTCGGAACTTTTTCCATAAGTAATAAAATGAAATTATACCCAATGAAATGAGGCCCAGAAATTACAAAATACGAGTTGGTAAAAGATCCGGAAAGTTTAAAAGAGTTAAGCAGGGCTTACATGTACATTAGAGGAGAACATGAGTGAGTGGTACTTTAGATAGTGAAGACAATCTTGGACACATCTATGAGAAAAAAGAGCCTGGCAAAATTCTGTTACTCTAGAAGTGGTAGCCGACCTTGGGCATACGTATGAGGTGAAGGTCCCTGCGCCCGGCGAAAGGTCAGCAATGGAGAAATTCTTTGAAAAAAGAAAGAGAATCTTAAGAAAAACTTTTTTACTAACTGACAATTGACTTTAATTCAGTGCTCAATATTTTTCGAAGAAATAAAAAAAAATTCTTTTGGTTTTATTTCATTTTAATTATTTCCACAAAGAATCAAATACTTTATAATACTTGTAGAAAATTAAATTATTCCCATCAACCAAATTCCAAAATCGAAGAGTGATTTCATAGAGCAGTAACTTTTAAAATGTGTAAGAATTATTAAGAATTATTTCATTTCATTTGTTGTCTTTGTTTTTTGTGAAAAGTTTCAAAAATTATTTTTTTTGGGCATTAAAATAATAAAATCGATAAGAGAATTTGTGGGTGTTTTTATCTCTTTGCATAGATCACATTTACATCTTGCAACAGACGCATGTAATTGTATGTTTGTTGGCCTTGTTTTCTATTTGAGAAAATTTCTTATATTTTCAATGCGAATAAAGAAGCTGTAGAAGTGATATTTCTGCTTAAGCTAAATAAAAATTGCACAATATATTAATGGTAATACAATCAAAAGAGTGATAAAAGACTAAACAAATTAAATAAATAATATCAATAAAATAATTTATATTTCACAAAGAAAACTAGTAGTATTTTGGTGTACAAAATTCCCTAGTTTTTATTTTGATGCCTTTAAGGTAGTAACATATGAAAAAATTCAGACAATATAGATTTCATTCTGAAACAATAATAAATAATCTGTATATATAAAATAGGATGTGTGTATGTATGTATGTATGTATATATGTATGTATGTAATGTAATGGCTCCAAAACGGCTGAGCCGATTTTGACGAAATTTTCAGGAAACCTTCAGAATACTCGGGCGGGTGACACTGTGAAGTCTGATTTTTGATTTTCGGTCTGTGGGCGGAGGGGCGTGACAAAATCCAATAATTCATAAAATGAGAACGGCTGGGCCGATTTCTGTAAAACTTTTTGTCAGTTGTTCGTATTTTCGAGGAGAAGGTTTTTATGGAAGAAAATTTTGGAAAATCCATCCAGAAAAGTCGGAAAATTGGATAGATCGAAAATCGAGTTTTTGTATGAAATTTTGTTTGAAATTATTCCTTAATGGCTTTTCACATGAAAAAATAGAAAGTTTGTCTTAAGGCTTAAAATTGGGGCGAGGCGAAGTTCGCCTGGTCCGCTAGTATATGTATAAAAAAAAGAAATTAAAAAAGAACACAGAAATGTAAGCACGACGACAGTTTTGAAGCCACTTAAAAATACAACAGGAAAACATACAGCAAAAACTAATTTTTTAAAATTTTATTTTTAAGTTCCATACATCAAACATTTATAACATTTTCTTTTCTGAAAACATTTTAACTCTTTGTTAATCAATTTATAAGAAACTCTTTATCATTTTATTTAAAAACTATACTCCCTTACAGGATTAAAGTCTCCTCTAATCGAAAGGGCAATGCCACTTGTCGGCGCGCCGAAGCGTTTTTTCTGGAGTAGCCAAAATTTATTATTTTATTGAATTAAGTTTTTCGAACTCATATCTTTGAAAGGTATTGATTTTTATTTGTTTAAATTGTCACTTTTGGAAAGCAGTGACCCCCATATTATCAATTTCCTATACACGCGTGTATAGAACACGCAATTCTGATGCTGAAAACACAGGTACACGACAAAGTTAATCATGTCAATTACAATGGGGAACAACGATAAGCAAATAAGACGTCGTTCTGATTTCGCTACGGTAAGATTTCGCTGCGAAACTTTAAATTACACATGGCTTCAAATTCAAACACAGATAACTACGTGCTACGCATAAACGCATGATTTGTTAATAATTTTATTGTTTAATCATAAATTTTTTTATTTTAATTTTTTAATCAAGCATTTGTTTAACAGAAAAAAACCAAACTGATGAAAAATTCATTAATAGTCTTTAACTAGATAAAGTTGAAATTTTTTCTTCCCTGTACAAATAGTGAACAGTCAATAATTGTAATAGTATATGTTTGAGTACCATTGATTTGGCTCAAAATTCTCAATTAGTTGATATTTTAATAAAACAATTACTTACCTTTTGTACAAGAAGTGGTGCGGCAAAATCAACGCCGCCTTGTAAACGAAAGCCCCAGGGTTGAGCATCGAATCTGGACAATTTTATTTGCAGCATTTGTGGTTGAGCCATTTTCTTAATTAGATTTTAGCTGCAAATGAAATTAAAAGAAAGTATATAATTATTTAACACTTATTTTATCTTTTAGAAGAGGAGTCGAATTATTGAAATAAATAAATACATATGATTTTTATAAAAAGGCCTAAAGTTTGTTAATAAAATAAAAAGTATTAAATATTAACTTTATTTGTAAAATATTATGTCGTATTTTGCTATTTAAATCCCATTTTTTTACTATTTTTTTAATATTATATGCACACAAATTTAAGTCGTCCTTTAGTATCCTTTTTACATAAAAATTTTATCTTTGTTTCTGATGTGACTAATTAAGTCGTTAACACTAGAAATTCTGCAGTCATTTTAGAACGTTAACAAGAAGAAAAAAATTATAGTAATTGAATATAAGTTTTTAATACTCTAGATTTAAGTTGAAGAAAAAACTTGCAGAAGATTGTGTGAGAGTGCAAGTAAATAATTGAAAATAGAAGTTGACAGTTTTGAAAAAGTGAGATGTCAGGGTGCGGAGTTAAAAATTTTTTCGATCAATTCACACAATTAAAATAATAAAGAGGTATTTCTTTAAACAGGCAGATTGTTGGAAAAGTATATTGTCGGCAAGGCTCTGTTTGGGAAAGGTTCTTGTTCTAAAAGGTGCTTCATGTTAAAGGTTACTATTTTCAAAAGAAGCCCATCAAAAAGTACTCAGGGAATGACCCCTATTTATGCAATGCATTTTGCTGGAAATAGGAAAATAGGATATGGTATGGAGGATAGAGGGAGTAGTGCTTGTGGACATTCGGTTTGAATCTCTCCTCGTTGGATAGGGCAGGAATAACATCTGTAGGGAGCTCAATACACAAACGAGCCGTTCGACCAAAAAAAGAATTGTTTCTGTAATACGTAGTGCGATTCGCTGATATATCGATCACAAATGGGTGAGCAAATAAGAGCGTGTCTCGGGATCACATCCCTTTGTAGTAACGATAAAACAGAGTAACACATCCCACGTTGCGACTATGATCCAATGAGTAAATAGAGTTGGCTACACTATTGTCGCCAATGAGTCTTTTCGTAAAAGTACTTTTTTGATAAGACACTTTTTTACCAAGGTACTTTATTCAAAAGGCACTCTGAAGAAAGTACTTTTTTGAAAAGGTACTTTTTCGAGAAAATATTTTTTGAGAAAGAATTTTTTGCAGAAATTTTTTAATTATCTTAAAAATTTTTGTAAAAAATATTTTTTTCTTAAAAAAATAGTGCATAGCTTGCGAGTTTAATCTATAGTACTAAGGCTTATGACCAGTTTTCGGCTTCGTATTTAAATATCATTTAGCTTTAAATACGAGATTCAGTTTTTCGTTCCCTTTTTTACTTGAAACTTCAATGATACTTAAATAGCCAAAAGTCTATTTAAGTCAAATGTCCTGATGACAAAAAAAACCTTAAAATTGTTCTATCAAGCTTTTCCGATTTTTCCTAATTTATTTTTTTATACATTTTATATTGTTACTTAATTACAATCGTCTTCTGCAATATTTTTTATTTCTTTATTTTTGGAAAACTCTGGAAGATTTCTTGGAAGCTTTATATTTCATAAAACTTAAATAAGTGTTTTAGTTTATGATTGATAAAATGAAACTGAATTTAAATACAATTTTAGTTTAAATAAAAATAAAAAAATAAATAAATAAACACGTTTTTGAATTTGAAATCAAAAACGGTCTATTAAATTCAAATATCAAAAATAATGATTTAAAAAAAAAAACTATACTAATAGACATACTGCCCTGTTTATAAATATATATTTGGCAATAAAGAAGAAAGCACTGGAGTCGATTTAACATCAAAAGGACTTTTTGCGTCTAAAGTACCTCTCAGCAATACTTTGAGCATTGGCAAAATTTTTCGGGAAGTTATAGTATACTGAGTATATGTCTTCTTTTCTGAATATACACTTTCATTTGGAACAATAACTCAACTCAACTTTAGTAATAACATTTCAAAAGTACAAAAATTGCTGTTCCAAATCTACTTTTCTACTATTTTAAATTTGTGTAAGACATTGGTTACGAAAAATTGTTCAACAAGCATTTAAAAACAATTAGTTTATATATTAATATGTTCTTCCGAGCCCTGTATTCAGAGCTCGATATAACACACAAAACTTAGCTGTACAACATATGGCCCCTAAGAGGAAATTAAAGTAAACTTTGAACTTGAATTGCGTTTCGACTTGAAAAAAAGCTAAATTCTTTATACTAAATTCTTGTAATATCAGTAGCAATGAATAATTTTTATTACATTTAAATTTTCGAATTTTTTCTAATAAAAGTTCTCAATTGTTTATGCCATGGGCTTAGCTCTCTTCAGATCTTGCATTTTCTTAGCGCTCACCAACTCATAAGTAGACAGTAATATGAAGTTAAAGGGTATTTCGTTAAGCGATTGCTATCTTGAAATTTCATTAATAGAAAATGTGAATAAGAGATATCAAAAATTTTTTTAAAAGAACCATCAATGACATTGTTAATGAAATAAAATATTGTGTAAATGTCCACCGCTGCTTGGCTGAGTAGCACGCATCAAAAAAGTCCAACTTTTCATGACTCTCGTGCATAAATAAAGCTGAATTTGACCATTCGCGTGGCTTTGAGGTCCGCTGTAGTTTGTGACTTTTTCTCATTGACCTGCGACTTAAGAAAAACCCACAACAAATAGTCTACCAGAGTCAAATTGCACGATCTCGGGGCCAATTTTACATCACTTCCAAGTGAGATGACAATGTCTTGAAATTGATCGTTCACAATATCAAATGTGGAATGAGCTTTGCGGGGCGTAGCGCCGTCCAGTTGAAACCACATGTCGTTGGTATTCATATAGTCCAAAGAAGTTGGTAATCACATACCTATAGATATTTCCCTTGACGGTAATGTTCTGCCCAAAGTCGTTCTCAAGGAAATAAGAAATATGGAGCAATGACGCCAACAGTGAAAAATCCACACAAAACAGTCACTTTTTAGAAATGCAGTTTTTGCTCTTGGACCTTATGTGGATTAGTATTGTCGTAAAATCAATTATTTTCTTTGTTGACGTACCCATTAATTTAGATAAGGACTTCATCGCTGAAGATAATTTGTTGATAAATTGCTCAAGGGTCCATTCAGGGAACACAAGTTGTCTATGGTCGATTACCTTCAGCAGATCGTCGGTCAGTTGAAGTTGTCATCGGCGAAAGGCCGTGTTCTTGTAGGCAACGCGAAATAGACTACTTCGGAATCATCGGACAGTGGCGACGTTTACGGAAGATCTTACGTTTCGTCATCGTATGTTTCATTGCTTACTGACGTAGTGGATTTAAACTTTAAACAAGTCTTCTCGGTGGGAAAATTTTGGCGATCATAAAATGGGCGAGGCAAGCGGGATGTTGCACGAATAGAACACCAATGTTAATAAAAAAATTTTATCACTTGCACAATTTTATCACTTGTTATTTCCATCCATAGTTATTTGGTAAAACACCAAAAAATTTAATAATCGAATAATTAGAAATTGAATTTTTGAAAAATCAAAGGAAAATACATTCATAAATATTTCTTTTATAAAAATATGGATTGTGTCCTTTTTAATCAAAATATAACCTAAAAGCCAGAAATGTGTTCCCCTCACTCCTCACCCATTGCATATTATATGTTGCATAAACTGTTCATTCTCCTTTGCCTCGTATTAAATTTGACACAAGCATTTTCGGTAACAAAGTTTCACTTAATAGAGGAATAGTTTTACCATTCCTGCTGCGATAGGGTTTATATTTTTCCTCAAAAAGTTACATTCTACCATTCGAAAAGTTTCTATGCTTATGTTTTTCAATTCATGGTACGTGTAGTAAGTTGCTGTTGTGTATACTCTATTGTACATGCAGTTTCTAGTTGCCACATTTGCATTGCAAATTTAAATAAAGTTTATCTATTCTGCATGCACATAAGCAGGCAATGCTGGTACATAAAAACAGTTCAGAGAAGAAAAAAATAAGGATCATTATAAAAGAAAAGTACACTCAGGTAATGTTGTTGCAATTTTCCTGCAACAATATTAAGAGTAACATACGAAAGAGGGATGTTTCACAATGACCTGCGTAAGAATATATTTACGTATATATTATTTGAATTTGAATTTGAAAAGAGTAAGACCATTAGATGCGACGGTAGGTCAGTGGGTACTGGAATGACCTATCAGAGCGGAGGTTGTGGGTTTGGTTCCCAACTAAAGACTCTTGTTTGCTTCGATACCTATAAATAAGGGTCTATGTTACTATATTTGGCAAACTCAAGTTATGATATAATATTTGCATTCATAACGTTTAGACACATAAAAAATAAAAGTAAGACCAGATATAAAAGTTGACTTTTTGATGAAATTTCGTTGCAAGAAAAATATTTGGAATCGTATAATTCTTATTATGGAATATTTCCTTCCTATCATACCAGCTTTCGGAGTTTCTATTTTGCTTAAACTTATCACACCTTCCTCCTAACTTCATATGAAAGCAACTAATTCTAAGCTGAAACACACAAACACACACACAGATGCTGTGCTCTTAGCATTTCGTACACAATTTTGTTAATCTATTTTACCAATTTTTTTTCTTAATTTTTAGGATTGTATTTTTGAGCAATTTTAGTTGTTGTAGTAAATGAAGACATAAAGTAGAAAAGAGTTTGTTGCCTTAGGTGTCTTGTTGCTGTATGTTGGGGATACTTTGGACATACTACCACAAAAAAAAAAAAACAAACACAGAAGTTGAAATTATAATACCACTAAATGGTTGCTTGCGTCAATTTTGTGTTTCCAGCATTATGGAGGCAACAGCCAAATATTTTGCTTAAGCACGCAAAATGTTGCAGAAAAAAAAACCTTGAACGAAATGTGTACGAGTAGATGTCACCAGTACCGGTAGCGTGGTGTAGTTTTTTTTTCTTCATAAACAAAATCAAGAGAGTGTGTTAAAAAGGATCAACTGTTGTGGCTTGTGGTAGCAGTTAGATGCTGGCATACGAGCAGATTATTCTGTTAGAAGACTTTTTCTCTTATTTTTTTAGGATACCCTTTTCATGTATGTTTTTGCAGTGATAATGCACTCACGTTTTAAAATTATAAAATGAAATTTTACTACAATTAAAACACGAAAAAATGAAACGAACAAAGGCTCTTTCAAGCAGGATTTGCAAGTAAAAAATAACTTTATGCTCTGCTGTATGTAAGTCTGTTATTATTTTTGCAACAAACTATAGTTTTAAATGTTGTTGCACAGATAAAACGTTCAGCTTGTTCTAACCATTTAACGTGGCAGAGAATGAAAATGACGATGATGAAGGTGGATTATGTGTGTGTTGCATTGTAGTTGAGATTAAAAATTTGGAGCATTAAGTATTTTAGGGTTTAACTAGAGGGTAAAAGATAAAAACTGTGACCTGCATTTTACTATTTTTTATCTGAATGGAAATGTAAGATGTGAAATATTTTTTTATGTTAATTAATGAAAAATTTTAATTTAAATCTTTTAGGGTGCCTTAAAGCTATAAACGCATACGAACGCATAGATTTATTTATTTATTTATTTTTAGTCTTCTACTAGCAGTACCAAAATAAAAGAATATATACGAAATTTTACGGAGAGCTTCTTTAGCTGATATACTTATATATAAACTCAATATATGTAAACTCAAATTCCAAGAATTTCCTCCGCAATGTGCAAAATAGTGTGTGATCAAAGTAGCTCATCAGTCGCCATAGGGAATAAAACTCTATGGACTCTCTAAAATGCAGTTGCAGTAGAAAATTCGTTAAACTCACTTATCAATAATATAATGGAACTTGTTGCCGTAAAATTATACAGTTTTTTTCCGACCAGCCACATTTATCAGCACAATCATGATCACTATTGCCACGATTATTTGCCATGACATTGCACAGTGCTCTAATGCCATACAGTGAATAGGCAAAATTGGAAGGCTGCCGTATATGGGCAAGATGTGCTCAGACAGTATCCGATGTCAAATTTAAGATAAATATAAATTTGAGAAAAATCTTAATATACATTCTATATAATCTAATAAGATTTTAAAAACCTATAATTGTCAATATGAAAAAGTAGGTGTTGCACTTTTCACAAACATTAATTTTTACCAATATCGCTAATAAGGATAGTTGTAAGATTTGGGGGCTTTAATATGAATAAGAGGGCAGGGCACTTTCCCCTCACAGTATGTACAATGCACATGTATGTGTACATAATATCAGAAAATAACATTCCCTCTTATTATGATTGTTGCGTCGACATCACATCAAGTCGGCAGTAAAAAAAGACAGCAGCTCTGAACACGTTGTTGGCAATAATTAACTAATATTGATGGCCAATTGTAATTTTATAAGACATATACATATATATTTATTCCTCTTAACTCCTATAAGGAGCATAGGGCCATAGTAGTAGTAATATCCTATCAATAATATTTAATAGTTCTCGATAACTATCCCACAATTGCCAATTGATGTCGACTTGGTGTGACGTCGACGTCGACAATCATAATAAGGGCTAATAAGTGATTTCATTACTTTAATTATTGTCGAAATTTAAATAATGGTCCTGGAACTCCTTTTAAAAAGGAACTAGTGTAACTTCTAGTTTATTTAAGAAACTCTATAACAGAAAACATTTAATTAAACTCTTTTTTTATTGTAAATTCAGTTGACTATATGCCAAATAATAATTGTAATAAAACACATTTACTATATAACTTATTTCATGAACGAACTTTATGTATTTTTATAAAAAGAGGCAAATTTTTTATTGGATATATATTTAAACAAAAAGGACGAGAAAATAGTATTAATTAGTTGAAAATACATTGACTTTTGCGTAGTATTTCCATTGATATTATATAAACGTAATTAAAAAAATCATTACTAATAAATCATGATATTTTGTTAAACAATACTTTCATATTTATTTACTTATTTTATATGTATTGTATCGAATCAAGGCAGCCTACAGTTAGAGATTGATTATAGTTCCATCATTATATACGAGTATGAACCAAGAAATTAATAAAAAGTTGCTTATATAAATTTTTATTAGCGCTTGTGTCTTTTCGGCAATAAACGGTCGATGTATTCGGCTGTATTCATAAAACATTATTATTGTAGTTTCAAGGATCACAGTTCTTATTGAACAATTATTATAAGTGTGCAGTCACAAAATTGCAATAGCGGGCTTTTAGCTATTGAAAGTATGTTTTGGTCAAAATATATTTTATAAATGATGGAAAACGAAATTAAAAAGGTAGTATTGAAAAACGCATGTATTAATTGTATTGCTTATAAATAATTTTATCCGGGTACCGAGTTCCTTTATATTTAGTTCACATCACTGTTGCAAGGAAACAAAACAAATTCAATTTCAGTTCACTTGCTTTTGTAGTACTTTATGTAAACGTTGGCCTACACCTTGGTTCTTCACTTGTGAGATGGTTTAAAAGCTGATATTAGTTCACTATCAAATGAGATAATATTTTTAGGAATTTTATATCAAGTTTCTCAAATTTTTATTATTTTGAGGCAATTTTCGCACGTCTTCTCATTATGTGATCTCAGTGAGAACATTTTGTGTTGCACAAAAAAAAACTTTTAATACAAATAAGTTGCACCCTAATAATTTTCAGATCAGTTTTGTTTTATAGAAGGGTAAAACCTACAATAAATTTTTTTGTATTTTTGTTTATAGAAGTTTTTTATAATATTCATCGTTTATGGATATAAGTTTCCTTTCAAAATATTAATAAGCCATTTCTATGAATATGCTTCATACTTGCAATATATAATATGTACAATATACTATATAATATAATAAATATTATATATGTGAAAATGTGTATGATTGTTATTCAACCATGACAAAACGACTAAATGGATTTGAATGAAATCTACTACGCGGGTAGTTTATAGTCTGGTTTAATATCTAGGCCACATTTTGTAACGACAATGAACTTGGCTTGATAACGTAAAGATTAATACCATAATTACATCTGGATCTTTGCAGTTCAATTAAACATATGCGGGCTAGCAATTCTGAGTAAAGTTCAGTACAGCAAATGTGAGTAAAGTACAGATACCTTTTATCAGAGTAAGGGAATTGATTTGACCAACTATGGACTAATGCCTAACTTATAATTCGAAATCATGTATAAGCGGCCTAATGAGTTTCAATGGCATGTATCAACATAAAGGATATCCTTTATCGACTAACACCATAATTTTTATTTGAAGGTTTTAACTTCATGACGCAAAAATAAGTAACGTGATTTCAATTAAACTCAGCACATAAATAAATTATAGCCTGCATTAATATACAGGGTACATTTAGTCACAGTAGAGAGCTCGGGCTATTGCCATAATTCCTATATTTTCATATTTGCTAATTAATCATGCCCCAAAAGGTTGAATGGATTTGAATGAATATTTTTATTTCTACAAGATGTTATTTCATCCACTATTGGATACTGCCTTGAATTAAAATAATTTTAAGACTTTTCATTACGGGAATATTTTCCGAACATCAATCAAAATTGTATTATATGTAGGAACTGGCAGTACATTCGGTCGCCGTATACATCAGTAGTAGAAGTTCACGCATGTCTAAAGCCGTCGCCACTATAGTTAGAGGTAACAAAGCTTTAACTTCTATGCAACATGCGTGTTTAAATTTTCAATGATTTGGAATTAGGATTAGAAACAAACATAAAGAGTAAAATCTAGGTTACCAATGATTTTTGCCACCAAGTGGTGAAAGAGATTCCTAATTATTCTTAAGAATTTACCATCTACAATCACTTTAGATTGTAATTTCCATTTAATTTTAAAAATATGGTTAACCATCGCTGAAATTGGCAGGAGTACATTTAAGATCCCATTCCTTCTCACACGCTCAACTTTATTTTGGCTACTGAAAAACATTAAGCGTTGTTAAAAGAAGTGTATTAAATCAATAGATTTATACGTATCTGCAAAAATGCATTTTTTATTCACTTACTCAGACAAGTTTCATATTCGATCGCAGATGATCATAGTATTATATAAATGATTAAGTTATTAATATTTTTTACATGTATACAATAATTCAATATAAACTCTCAATATGTGTATATCGATCATTGATTTCTAAGAAGATATAAAAAAAACAATATTTTCTACTCTAGAAAACCATTTTTAGTTACACAGAAATAATGTTTTCGTGATCATTTACTTGTAATAGTCCTTTTTTGCATAGTGAAACTTTCGGAATGAATTAACTAAAAATATTGCATAAAATATGGAGAGTTTGCAGAGAAACAAATATCCTTTTCGATATACCGAAATCTCTTAAGCCACTTAGGTTAAGTGATAGCCCATGTCATACGACATACACTTAAGCCAGTGAAGGCTTGTTGTGCGCTCCCTTTTAATTATCAGACACAAACTGCCAGAGTTCTGCGGCAGGATTCGAACCTGGGACCTTCGCACTACGAGTCTAATACACTACCTACTAGTCTACGAAGGTTAGTTGCCACTTAAATGATGGTGAATTATGAGCTTAGCTCACAGTTTATTTGCATATTTGTTTTTATATTTTTTTCAAAATTCAAATTTATAGAATTTTAATTTATATCCTACAACCAACCATTCACATTTATTTTTATTACTCCTTATCATAAATTTCAAGCAGTTAAAATCATTTCCCAATTATTTTAATGGTTTAGTTCATAAACAAAAAAGCAATACATTTTTACATGTCAATAATAAATTCTAATCCTGAACAACCTTTAATTTATTACAAAATTATTAAGAAAAAAAAACGCTGTCAGTAAAAAAAAACATTTTCGCTTTTTGTTGTAAATATGTACATACATACATATGTATGTATTTATGTACATGTGCGAAATATAATTGCATGTAGAATATAATTTACTTAATTTCCTTAATGACTATTTTGAATTTCAGCGTTTGCCAATATTTTATTCATTTATTTATTTATTTCTTTTAGCAAATCAGCAATCAACAATTTATTATTTTTTGTATTTTTTAACATTCACACTCATTGAAACACATTTGCAATTATTTATAATTTATTGGTAGTTCAGTTGTTCTTTATTGGCAATATTTTTTAGAACAGCAACAATTTTTGTTGCTGTCAATTGTTATTGTTAATGAATGTACGTGCGTTGTTGTGCTATTGTTATGCACACATATTTGGTTGTTGTTTTTTTCTGCTCTTTTTCATCAAAATAATAAATTGATATTTTTCCCAGTTGTTGCTGTAATTTTTTTTTCAGACTTTCCTTGAATTTACAATGAACTATAATTGAAGGGGTATTTTACGACTTGTATTGATTAAGGTGGCAGTGACTGTGACAAAGAAATTATTCATTTTGAAATGTTTCTTTCATATATTTATGTACATGGTCGAATGCGTTGCTTTACTGCAACCCAGTAAACAAACTGATGGAAAGTGTATATTTTTAGTTGATGGAATTAAATGTTAATATTAAACTGTGCTATACAATGATGTTGCAACAGAACAAACATATAAATATAAATATAAAATATAGAGATTGTTTATCCTTATCTTGTATTCTAAACCAATTGACAGTGTGATTTTCATGATCCTTAGAAAGAGAGAAAGTTGGCCAACAAGAAATTTTTTTATTGCATCATAGAGGAACTATAATTGACGCTAGTCTTTGTTCACATCAAGGGTAAATTGGTTGAAATGATTTCACGCTGACTCGAGGGAAGAATTGACAAGATGACTGAAAGCCTAAAAGGCGACTTCAGCAAAGTCGAATCCTTCGCAGTTTTTTAAGGCTATAAAAAACCAAATGGGCACTTTATTTACATGTATCGAAATCACTGTATTTATAAATTTTTGATGATTTTTAACACCATAAAATATTGCATCAAGTCTATGATATCAAGTCTTGGAATATTTCTCAATAAAGGTAATTTGAATATCGTGTGATGTCTGTGGATTTAAGATTTAATACGATTACATTGAAAGCCAATTTCTGAATTTCAACGAAAAATACACATATTGTTGAGGAATCAACAGATCTTGATGTTCTTGGTATGAAAATACAATGTGATGTTCGATGGACTGTGTACATAAAGAAGCATTCAAGTGCCTCGGTTTTTTAAGATGATGTAAGAGATACTTCACCCCTTCTGATATCCTTACTATTTATACCACCTACATCCTGCCGATAATGGAATACAACTCTCATGTATGGGCCGGTGCTTCAAAGTCTACTTTGATTCACTGGAGCATCGTCGCAACGTGGGATATGTTACGCTGTTTTATCGTTACTTCAATGGGATTTGCTCTAATAAAGTAAGGGAACATATTCTCGAGACCCGCTCTTACTTACGAGAAACACGTTCCTCATTAAGAGCACATACACTTGTGGTTGATATAACAGCGAATTGCTCCCTGTAGATGTCTTTCCTGCCATACCCAGCGTTAAAAGGTTCAAGTCGAATTTCCACAAGCACTACTCCCGCTATCCTCCTTACCCTATCCTATTTTCCTAGTTCCAGCACAATGCACTGCATTGTTATTACGGTCATCCCCTGAGTACTGGTCCAATTGAAAAAAAGGTTGAATAAGATCTTTGTCAGTTGCATATTAATCTATTACTCTTTAATTTTACACCCAATTTTTAAGACTTTAGTTAAATTTCAGATTCAGTGTAGCTCTTTGTGAGTCATTACATAGAAAAGGCATAGAAAAAGTACGCATTTCTCCATCTGTAGTTAATCGCAATAATAAAAGTAAACATTCCAAAGTTTGAATAAAAAAAAATTTTTTTCAATATAAAATTTTATAATAATTTGCTTAATAAGGGCAGAGCCCGTGAGGTCTTGTGTTTCTTTGCGAACAGTTTGCTGGGTAGTGCAAACTAAAATAGGAACATTGACGTGTTTTAATATTTTTCCCCAATTGCCAGGCGCTAAAAAACAAGAAACCATTTACGATTTGCTTCTTACTACCGCTGTTATATTCTTAAGTACCCTACATAATAAGACTATCGACTTTAAATTTGCTTTCTGCTTAATGTTACAGGTAATGGATGAAGGTAACGTGCGATGATCACCTAATTAGATTTGGTTGACATGAGATGTCAACAAGACGATGATACATGCCAAAGGTCACGCGATACCGTGAACTTATTGAGAGGCGACTTATATGAGCAATTAACCTCACGTTTTGCAGCCGTCCCTGGGCAGCCAATATCATGCCATTTAACTCCCTTAGACTATATTTTGTGGGAATACGTGAAGTTTATCGTGTACAGGGAGAGACCAACCACAATTCCAGCCCTGGAAAACAACATTACAGCTGCCATTGATGAGATACCGACCGAAATGCTGGAAAAAGTATGCCAAAGTTAGAACTCACGGTTGGACCACCTACGGCGTTGCCAAGATCAATATTTACATGAAATATTCTTAAAAAAGAAAATAGCAGGCATCCATTTATCGCTTCAAATAAATATTTCATTCAGTTTTGCAAATATTCTGTGGTTTTTTCTTCAAATCCGAACGGCTTAAAAGTCACCCATTATATTGCGTCTTAAATACCTTTCATCATAGCGATAAGGGAGGCGAGTAATTTATCATCAGGAGATCTCACTCAACGTGTTTGTATGGCAAAAGGTAATTTTGCATTCCGGGAAAAAAAATTTATAGAAGAATTTAAGAAATCTAAAGATGACAAAAGCCATTCCAAGATTAAAAATATAAGTCACATAGCTTTAAGCTTTGAAAAAAATTTACTTTGAAAAAAGACAAAATTTTGAAGCCATAAAGAGCTCGTGACAAGCCTGACTTTATTTAAAGCCTGAAATATGTTATGCTTAAATAAACTATGTAAAATTAGATGAACTAGAAAAAATTTAAATATAAAATGATAAATGTTAATCATAATCATAAGAGTTTCGTTAAATACACATGAAATATTTTGAAACTATTAAAAATTTATTATCTTGTACTGTATCATATATTCACCTCCGCCAGATAACATTTTTAATACCCACAGTAAGTAAGTAGTCTTTGGAATTCTTTTATCTCTATTAATAAGTTGTTAAGTAGACAGTTTTTTTTATAAACAAAAATTTTACTCGAGCTTTTTAATATCGTAAGTGGCAAATACTTTATTGTTGTGCCCAAGAAAATAAGGAGTGCGAGTGAGGAAAAGTTATTGTTAAATAAATCTTAAATAAATCAGTCATGATAGTTATAAACAACAACAACAAAAACAACAAAACAATCCAACAAATGACAATTTTAATACAAAAGCATATACAGACTTTGATTTTAAACTAGAAATTTAAAGCTGCCACAAATATATGCTTAATACACACCTTAGCGTGTCTGTTTAAAGAAATATTTCTTCTTAAGTTACGTTTAACTAGAACTAAAAATTTTACATTTTATAATCATAAATTTATCACTTTATTTTTAAGACTATTTCAGCCGACTAAAATTGTTTATTAAAATGCAAGTAGGCAGTTTAGTCGGCCTGCCGCCCTGTCTGTCTATTTCTTAATAAAAAAATTTATAAACGTTTTTTAAAGCAAATATTGGCTTTAATTAGATTTTTTATATAATTTAGGTTTTTTAATTAAAATAAATGAATATGTGATGCATTAACAGAAAATTGAGATGAAATAATTAAATTTTAAAACAGATTCAAACGCAAAGAATTCAATTTCCATTGATTTATTCAATAATTAAATTTTATAAACTAAAATTTTTGTTAATCCTAAATATCTTGAAGACATTATTTGGAGCTTAACTGTTTAACTAAGAAACAGAAAGCTTTTCATTTGCGCCATTAACATTAACAAACAAATACTTGTAATAAAGTTTAACTTCCGGCATTTATAGCTGTGTATGTGTGAGTAACCAGTTGAATGGACTCTTTGTTAATTAAATAGTTACTTTCTTTCTTTACTGCATCAAATTTACCCATTTTTAAATAAATATTAAATATTTACACTCTCTTCGTATAAATTAAAGTAAATATTTAAATAAGTTTTTATGGAAATACGCTTAAGTAATCAATTATTTTAGCATTTTGGGTGGAACCTGTCAATAATTTATGGCTTGGAATTGGTGGAATTCATTAATTATTTACATAATTAATCTGCATTATAGATTTATAGAAAATTATACAAGAATAATATAAGGCAGGAATCGTAAATTGTCAATTATATACGAGTATTTAAAAATGTTTAAGCCAACTGTATTCCAAATTAGGGCAGGAAATTTTAAAAATTTCTAAATTAAAAAGAATTGATTCTGTTTAAAATTTTTTTTACAAATTTTTAAAAGCTATTTAGAATATTCTGCTTTTTATAAACTTTTTTATTTAATGTGATCCTTAAAGTATAAACTGATATTTTGAGGGTGCTTTTAGCAGTTCATCAGTAGACCTCAATCCATATTTTGAAAATTAAAGAGAAAATTTGAAAAGTATTAGAATTTCAAAAAGGTTTTTGAAAATAATACAACTTTTAGCATTAATTTTCTCTAATATTAAATGCTAAGATATCAGCCGAATGATGAATTATTCAATAGTCTCAGACTCAATTAAGCCAACCCATCTTATTGAAACAAAATCTTGTTAAAAAAAATTTTCCCGTAAAATTTTTCTTTTCTTGTTATAAGACTTAAGGTAATTTTTTATTTATTTTTGTTAGCAGCTTTTATAGCACGATTTTATATTTATTTAAGAGATATTAATTTTGCCTTAAATATTGTTCTTTCTAGATTCATGGTGTATTAATTATTAAATTTTTTATGAATTTCAAGTCCACAAAAAATCTATTTTAATGCTAATAACACTATTGTCTGCTAAAATTAGGGTGGCGCATATTTTCAAGAAATTCCATAAACTTTTCAAAAGCTCAAAATTATATGAAACAAGCCTCAAGTTTACAAATATATTAACAGTAATTAGTTTTCATTAAATTTGAAGGCAAATTAATATTAAATAAATAAATAAAAACCAACCTAATAAATCCCCTCGGCACACACCCACACACACACGTATCCAAGAACGTCTTTTTCATACCTTGAAAAAACTACCGCTTTTTAAAACCCCCTGAGGGGGAAACCTTATGAGTTGCGTTCATATTCATAAAATACGTTTTATTAAAATCAGCAAAACCGCTTGTATTTAGAAAAAATATGAAATCTCGATGAAATATGATTATTTATTTATTTACGAACATTTTACTTTTTTTTACCATAAACGAGCAAAAAATTTAACAAATAAACCAAATGAATATTTTATAAAATGAGAAAAAATCAATAGTGTGGGAATAATAAGAACTTTGAAGTATTTTGAACATTTTTATTTGTGTAACTAAAAAAAATGTAGTGGCGCTTGAATTGCCCTCAAGGTGCTACGATATGGGACAAGTGACTTTTGTTTTTAAAGAGAAAAAAAATATTAAGAATATTTTATATATGTCAAATTAAGTGATTGCATGTTTTGAATAAGTTACTTAGTCAGTTTTCAATGTAAATAACGCTAACAATGCAAACGTAATGGACGATTTTTTTATGGTGTAATATAAACAACAATAAGTAATAAATTTCCGATGGTGGCGACCATAACAACATCGCGTCTGGAAGCTTTACGTCCAGATTTTATGTTAAAGTAGTTTTACAAAAATTTTTATACCGACTTATGGTGAAGCAACATACAAGACTATATGACCCTTACATTTGAGGTATAGGATATGATCAGTCTACTTATGCTAAGTAAAATGAGGCACGAGTGAACCCTTAAATTCTCAATATTTACAGAAAGAAAATGCTCCTTTTAAATTTAAGTTTTTTCTTCCTATTTTTGGTTAAATAGTTCTTATAAATTGAAGAGCGAATAACTCTAAGACTAATCCTGGAATTCTCAATTCAAATATGGGAAGTCTCAGTTACTTTGTATGAGATGCAAGGAATGGGTCGGCCTGAGCCCAAGACTAAATTAAAAAAAAAAAATTAAAATATAATTATAGACAAATCTTTTACTACATCAAAACTAAAATTCAATTTAAAAGCCAGAAATGGATTAATGCCTAAAACGTATTCAGAGATGAGTTTTGTATATGTTCAAAACTGACGCTTGAGTTTTCTATAAAGCCAAACTTTATGGGTCTGGTTTGTATGACAATATTGCACACTGGCGTATTCAGAGGGTAATGGTGGGATTTTGAGACACGTATGTTGTTAAGAAAGAGAGGAAAAAGGTGTAATTCTCCTGGTATATTACATTTTCCTAATGAACATAAACTGCACCTAAGCTATAAGGATCACCTGCATCTAATATACAAGAGTCACATGATTTCACATGCCTCTTCACCATGAGACTATACAAAAGAGGAGTAAGTTCAACTTTCTTTTATTGAGGCAGCACTACCGTGCAGTGTCTTGTGCAGGAACCAGGAAAACAAGTTATGGTGAGATTAATAGAGAGAGAGAGAGAGAGAGAGAGAGTAGTGTGTCTTTGGATAATCGAATTTTTCTTTTTAGGCTAAAAGCGATAGGAAAGACATCCACACCTAGATTATTCCACACATAAATGGTTCAGATAAAGAAAGAGTTCCCTCTATAAAGTGTAGTGCAATTTGCTTATACCAAACATGACTGTATGCGCTCCTAATGAAAAGCAAGTTGTCGGTAAAAACGAGCGGGTTTCGGAAACAAGTTCTCTACCTACATCCATTAGAGCATATCCCATTGTAATGACCATACAACTGCGAAACTCATGCCACACTGCCTCCTGTGAGTCAACAGAGTTCACTGCCTTACTGAAACCAATTACACTCTTCACCCACTCCTACCTCGATCGAGCGACTTCAACATAGGCTTTAAAGAACTGACCCTTACATGAGAGTTTTATTCTTTTTTTCAGTCGGATATGGCAGGTATAGCTAATGAGGAGAAAAAATTTTCTCATAATCATACCGGGTAGGACTAACCTTTATTGTCGTCCACATTATGGAGCGTATAATATTTTATATGGTTAATTGCGTTTAAAGTTTCAGAATGAGTGCTTATACTTACAGTACAGGTAGAAGTGAAATATAATGAATTGGAATAGTTGTCTCTCACCTGTAAAGAAGCAATAAAAATGATGATTTAAAAATTTTGAAAAATTTTATGAATTAAAAGTAAAAGTATAATTTTGTGGCAATGAAAATATTGTCTTGCAATAATTTTACTATGCTTGTACTATGCTATGGTTGCGCTAATCATATTATATTCAAAGCAAAAGTAAATAAAAAGTATTAAAACACTTTTAGAGCTCTAAAGGCTCAGTTAGTCGACTGTAAGGGAATGTAACTGCAACGGTAGGAAACAGCTGATAATAATGAAAATGGTTATAGAAATGTAATGTAACGTATACGGAATGTAGGAATCTCTAAAAAAACATAGAATTCCGTTACATTTTTGCGTAAAATTTTTTAGCAATGTTATCAACTTGGTAATATATATTAAAAATCCCTAAAACTGAAAACTCAAATTACTCGTATTTACAAAATTTAAATTGTGCATGTCACATTTGGGTAACCATTTTTTTCTAAAATCTTAAAGAAAATTCAAGGAACTGGCAACTGTTTGCTGTCCTCAAAAATGTGACTACAATACGAGTATTGTTGTCTGCAAATGTTGCTTTGTGCAATTTTAATGCGAAAAACTTCAAGTGTTGGGAGATATAATAAATAAAATGAAAGTAAAAACTTAAATACGTGAAGGCCTTTAACGCAATTGTGAAAAGAATAACAGTTAGTACTTTGTCATACTAATTGCTGCACTTTGTAAGTGCCACAAAAGACTCCCACACATATAAATATAAAAATAAATGCACCCACTCATACAATGACAAAAACAGACACTTACACGTGTATATTTTGCTATAATTTTTATTACAAATAGTAGAAGGCATATGAAAAGGAAAATTTGCTATATACTAAAATATATGTATACATATACATATATACTCTTAAGTGTTATATGAAACTACTTTCTGACGACTACTTCCGTGCGTAAGACATGGCTTAAATTACCGCCAAGATTATTTTTCAGAGGTCTAAGGTCCTTGGCCGATATAACTACTAAAGGTGCCTTCGAAAATTTAGTTCTCTTTATTTATCAAATTTATTTAATTAGCGCAGATCAGGCAGCGCTACTCCAGAGACGGAGCTTCTAGTGATAACGTTTCATTGATAATGCTTTTTTAAGCTTCAATTTAACAGGCCTGCAAGCAACCTCTGGTAATGCTGTAAGAATGCATTTATTTTACTAAGAATAGGGTTGGCCTCGTTACCTGGAATTCTCCTCTTTTCTCCGGGCTTGAGACCGGCAGGCCAGGACTAATTGATTTAAAGTGCGATACGTCTATTGAAACTAAACTTAGTAAGAATCTTGTGGGACTCGTTAATCTATGTATTATGGAATCCAACTCGTACAGTCCTCTAAAATAAAGCAAGGCAAATTGGGAGTCAAAACAACCGAAAGCTGAGCTTATTGTAGTGTACAAAATGAATCTTCTGTTCAACTGCTGCTCAACTTTTATACCCAAACTCGGCATCTTATGTTGCACAGACTTTTCTAAAAAAAAGTTCTAGTTCGCACACTTATTATTTTAACCCCTAATAAGACAACAAGTACAAGGCAGGAATAACGATGATGAGTGTTAAAAATTAAATTGCATGAAAATTAATGTGATTCTGTTATCCTTCTTCTAAAGCGACACAAAAAATACGACAACAAGGCAGCTTGTAAGTATTTATTTGCACTAAGAAAATATGGTGTCAGTCATAAGATATGAAATGTTGCAACATTCTCACAACAACTCGAAACACTTTAAACATTGACACTACTAATCTACATTAACTTCACATGTATATTGAAGCACAAATATCTCGAGATGATGATGATGATGATGGCATACATAATTGTAACATTAATATACTCCATGCTCTGGCAGCACACATATCCACAAATATTTGCAAACGCACTTGTATGTGTGAACTGCATTATATGCACTTGTGTGCGTATACTAGGACTTAATTTTAATGAATGTTGAAGTAGAAGGAAAGAAAAACATTTTCCGATTTTGCCTTTCACTTTAAATTGTTAACTGTTTTGATGTTTCCACATGAAATATATACAGAATGTTTGAAATATCAAAGACTTTTATAAGAGTGTGTGTGTTTTCGCAAACACACACAGGAAAGTTTTGAACTTGTGTTGGTGTAGCTTGGCTTAAGGATGCAGCAATAACATTTTTGTTAACAAAGCTCAAATGAAAGCAGGGTCTGTGCCAACCAACAGCAACATAATCATTACTCCAGTTGTAACGAATCTTCCCAAAATCCTTACGTGTCCCATCCCAACAGCAACAGCAGCAACAATTAGACAGTTAGATTGTAAATGTTGACGACATCTTTTTCATTTGCTTACACTTTGATTTAAGTGTTAAAGTGTGCAACAAACTACCAACTTGAATAAAAATATGTTGAAGAGCACACCATTGCTGACAATGACAACTACGCCATTGACAACAATGTGTGTGTACAAGAGTGTATGTATAAGTGTGCAATAACTACCATACACCAGCAGCACTTGTAGGTATAAATCTAATGTTAACAACATGTTTTCCTTTTCATTTTTTTTCTTTTGCTTTTTGAAAAAGCTTAAGAGGATGGATCTGTGCTTGTGTAAGTGTTTTTACAATACAACATGTGCTTGTGCCGTTGTCATCATATCATCGTTGTTGTTTTTGCTGTTGTTGCCATTAGTGTTGGCATAAATTGCACAATTTGTTTTCGCTTAAAAAACATATACTTATAAGAAGAGAAAAAGGACATAAGTTGTTGTCTTTTATCATTCGTACATACTCCCTCGTGGGCTTGATATTTTCTTTGTTGTATTTGAAAGTTAACAAATATGAATTGTTTTATTTGTTCCACTTGCGTGGCTTAATTGAGAATTGTTTATTGGAAACGACTTGCAATTTGATGCGATCGTTACATTTTAATCATCCCCGCCATCCTCTACATATGTGGCAAAAATATGCACTTTTTAATTGGGATATCACGAGTTAAGATAGAGAGGTACTGTTGAGTATAAATAAATTTTTTTTTTACATTTCACCGTTTATGTCCACTTACGAAAGATATTTAATTATTGATCGCGTTCCACAACAATCAACAAAATTATAGGAGTTATACTGGGGGGGATGAAATTTGGTATACGCTATGCAAGATATCTAAATTAAAGAATTTTAGTTTTTGGAGAAAATTTCGTGCAAGGACATGAGTACCTCCTCCCTCCACCTCGCCTCATATATAACCTTAACTATTTATTTCCAGCTTTAATTGTAACGAAACTAAGAATGCAATTTGCAATTGTTTATTAAATTAGCATTTTTATGTTTGGGGTGATAATCATTTCATTCCGCGCTAGGACCTGCCTAATTCCCATACATCTTTGTGATGAAGTATCAAAATTCTATTACATGTATAATCAGAACATGGAAAAAGAAATAAATGATTTAGAAATTTTTACCCTTTACGGTAAATTTTATTGCATTCCATGCAAGGACATGCCTACGTTGCATATATCCTTAATTTAAAAAAAATTGGCCAAAATTCTTATTAAAATGTTACAAAAATTGATAAAAGTTTTCAATATAAATGTTTAATCTCCCTATATTTTCTATATTCTATATTAATAATCTATATTTTCATACATTTGTTGCTAGTACATAGTTATATCCTGTATATCCTTTGTTATAGAAATTGATTTTTCACTACATTTGTGATGAGAGTATCACAAAAATCTGAAAATATTTCTCGAGTGATGCCTTAAGCATTGATGCACTCTCTATCCCGATAGCATATTGATCCTTATTTTTCGATATCCTTGCTATATTTATTGCACTCTTAAGCTCACTAGAAAAATTTTGCTTTTTCGGTGCTAAAAAGACGGAACTATCGCCCATACTCGTATATCCTTATGATGAACATTTCGAGCTAAATTGGCGATAAATTTCAATAATTATGCAGTTATATTCCGTATCGAACTTCGCTTTATTGCGTGCAAGGATATGCCTGTCTCCCATATATTATTGATTTTTAAAGCGAAATTTTAGCTCCATTTATGCTCAAAATGGAGCCAAAACTAGTAAGTAAATCTGAGATTATACTCCTGAATGCAGGGCACATTGTTTAATTTCTAGCAAAATTTCTTGTTTTTAAGTCCTTTATTGGAAGTCTTATAAACAAACACTTATTGTAGCATTTACATATATCAATATACAAATTTAACTCTATACAAACATTTTATTACTAATAACTTTTTTTAATGAAATTTTGAAGAAATATATGCACATATCCAATCGAATTGGTTATAAGGCGATTTTAATTAAACAACATGTATATTTCAAATTAAGTTTATTCGTTTGTTTTAATATATATTATTCACGTTCTATGTTTATTAAAATAATCGTACTTTTTAAAAAAATTTCTCCACAATATTTTCACAATAAAAGTTTTTTTGACATGCCAGCATTCAATTATAAGAGAGAAAAAAGGACCTAAACTATGTTATTAATAGAACTTGGTAAGTAAATTCCCTTTTATGTACATCCTTACTTTTATTTGTGTTTATTTTTATTAAGCTATCAAATTAGACCTGAAATACTAGCAATTAGATTTTAAAATTTTTTTTCAAATTTTCAGCACGAAATACTAATTTTTTATTTGACAACTTCTTAGAAATTCTAACACTCATATCATAATCAAGAATAAGAAATCTTATCAATCAGAGATATTTTTGAATTAGCAAAACTTTAAAAGAACTAAATGTTCTCTTTCGATATTTCTTTTCTAAATTTATACATTTTGCAGAAAATTGTTCAATATTTACACGCCAAGTTACAATATTAATTTTTGGTAGAACTTTATATGGAAATCCTTTGAACTCGGCAAGGCATCCTCCAATGAATAGAGTCCAGAAGATAATCTAAGTCCTGAAAAAAATATTGCTTAGACGTCTCAGCCTGCAGGGCTGCACTGATTCATTCTAACTAACAGAACGGAGTGCTAGATATGCCGGCAGACGACCAATCGTAGAAAGCCTCGTGCTGAGAACCGCCAGGGATACTAGCAAAGGCTAGAAGTCATTTAGTCCTAGTGAGGACCAAAAAGTCTTGGATATTTTACAAGTAGTAATTGTAGACTTCGCGATTTCCTTTCCTTTAAGCGCTCATTCTCTAAGTTCATTTGACAGCTTAGCCAAATGGGATACCGATTTCATAAAGAATATACAATATTTTTAAGTTTCTGACAAAAATAAATATTTATTTCCAAGTCAATTTTAAATAAACTATAAATAAAAAAGTAAGCACGTTACCAAATTGTCGAATTATATTACTTTACCATTTTTAATAAATTACAATATTTTTAATAATAAAATAAAATAAATAATAAAAGTTTCAATGCAATTCAATTACTACTCTAAGTTTTTATCAAAAACTATTCGCATTTATAGGTCATACTCGTATATGGTTACAAAGAGAAGTTTTAATCCTAAAAATAATTAAGCTTCTTATGGTTGGAAATTCTCAATCTCAACATCGACATTTTGTAGCAGATAAAAGGAAGCACAACATTTTCAATCTTGAAGAAAATGTCAGAATCGGAAGCATGTTTGCCAGCGGCAATTAGGCTCAATACTGTTGAGAAGAAAGCTTTTGGCAATTATTGTTCATAACATTATTATTTCTTTTTTGTTGTCAAATTTTAATTTGTTAGTTCAACAAAGTTGAATCAAACAATTTTTGTTTTTAGCGAACACTTTCGGTGATAAAAATCATACGTTATTAATTTCTTAGACATCTTTTAGGGCATTGGGTTCGTGAACTTTAACCACAACTTTAACTAGATTTAAAACAATGTTGCTGGATGTCTTCCATATAGCAAGAACTGTCAAAGTTAAAATCCTAATGTGTGATAAGGCCGATAATCTCAGTCGTACATTAATATATATTTCCGCCTTGTGCACGTAGTTTATTTTTTTTCTTATTTTGCTTACGCTACAAAGCAGCCTGCGCCCAGTAATGGGAAGGTAATTCATATGGAAAATTATTAAAAAGCTCTCTACGACGAGATTTTTCCGTTTGTGGGTGCTGTCCTGTTATGGTTAATATTACGCTTGCGGTATAATACTTTCCAATGGCATTGCAACATTTACTAAATAAAACACTTCCGAAGGAAAAAGTTTTTGAATGCTTATTTCATTAAAATTAACATTTATCAAATCACCCTCGTATAATGATACAAAACAGTGTTGATTGTGTGAGCTTTAAATTAAAACATAAAAAAGTAACACTGTGTTCTTAACTTTGGCCAAGATTAAAGAAACACATGCGTTTTTTTTCCTCTAGGTTACAAGTATCAAACTTGCAACCTAGAAAATGTTTTCTGCTCTTGCCACAATTCCTTTTACAATTGTTACAGAACATATATTTTAAAGGCTAAATAAAATATGTCTATACATTTATGTATATTAATTATATTAAATTGTTGTTCCTTTTCAAATATTACAAATCTCTATTACAAACTAAAAGTCGTCAATATGCAATCGAAGTATGAGTGGATAGAAGCTTTTGTTGCAAGAAATCTTTTGTTAAATTTTAGTATTTGTAGGCTGATTATATGTTCATTTAAGTTCTCTTATTAGACTGACAATGATTTTGTACTAAAAATATATGTATGTCAATCTCTGGCGATAGACGCCTTAAAATTTAAGAAAAGCATGTATTGGTTTCTAGGGACTTAAAAAAAAGTAGTACAATTAAGAAATATGCAGACCCAGAGCTCAGCTCCATCGTGATAAAGTGACTTGTTTTTTTTTGTTCTACATTTGCTGAATTAAAGAACGAGTGTTACCAAAAATTGTCTCCCAAATATTGTGGTGCAAATATATTTTTTTAATAATTTACAAAATTTTTAATATTACTTGAAAATATGAAAAGAATTTATATTAGAATGACTTGTCATTCTCTAGCCATGGATATATACTGAAAGTAAGTTTCTATTCTTGTTTCCCAAGTAATTTTAGCTTTTTAAAAACAGAATCCATTTTTTTATACATTAAAATAATATATTTTTTTATATCCTTCAAAATGATCAGAAATGTTAAGACCATGCATTTCAAATCATCAATCTCTAATTTAAAGGAAGTTGTACATTTTATATATTTATAAAGCCATACCCGGCATGCTTCGCCACCTCCATTGCCATGGAATATAACAAAAAAATTAAAAAGCATGTAAATACACGTAAGTATAAGGAATATTATGGTTTTTTAAGAAATCAACACGATGACTTCCTTGATACAAAGAAAAAAAAATTATGTTCCTATATGAGAGTAAACTCATTGGAGCAGCTCTTACAAAATTGCATGTTTCATTCTTGTTGTTTCTCAAATATAGGAAACTGTTAAACTGCTTTGTATGAAAGTACCCCCCGTCCCCTCCCTCCCTCTCATTTCTATAGACTTTTACAGGAAAAATCAGCTTTATGCCAGAGATATTTACATAGAGGATCTCATTATTGCAGTTCTCTATATAAAAAATAATCTATAAATGCTCTGTATGGGGGGTAACCATCAACTCTAATCTACACTTTCATTCTTTGCACATATAAATATTTTATTCCCACAGTTATGAACATAAAATTTAGAGAGTTTCACTAGTTCCCTAGAAAAAGAACCATTGATAATTACTATGTAAAAGGGTTACACTTTCCTCCGCATCTTCCAAAAATAAATATATATAAACCTATTTTAATTTCCCAGTGGTAAGACGGTTGCAAGATTTCAACACGATCAACCTTGTCGCTTGTTTGCTTGTCCTACAAGGAACCAACAAACAATTATACAGACACAGATCCTGACTGTGGTGAAATCTTTAATTAACATATGGTTTTTAGAACTAGTCCATATGCCTGCATTATGTTATCAAAAACTTATTTACTCTACAATGTAGGACGAATTGCCGGTTTAAAAATGTTTGTTTTGGTTCTTGCGCCTTTGTTGGTAACCAAATCTCACTTTGATAATACTTTTCCTTTTTCCCTTTCCTCGACCTCATTTTTGCTAAAAGACCATTTATTATTGCAGGGATTAGGTAAGATTGCTTATGCTTCTCTAAAAAAAATACCTATTTGTTGCATTTAATTTGTGAACATTTTTCTTCATTTTGATTGCCAAATACAGTGAAATAATTTCAAATGTTCCACTGAGTTTTATTGTGCAAGATTTTAAGATAAAAAAAGATTCAAGCAAAAGTGGCTTACAGTGATAGTTGCAGTCCAAGATAATACCACAACTTTAAAAGTAAAAAGGTTTTTTGCAAAAAAGTAAATCTTTTCAAAGCAGTTGAATTGAGGTTAATTTGTGGCTTAAGCAGAATTAGAGTTTAAAATTTGTATGGCCGAAATGCCATTTATTGCCACAATTTTTTACGAATAATACAATGAACACAAATTTGCATTAAACAAATCGCATTTGCTGAAAGCAATTTAAAACCAAAAAAATAAATAAAAGGGAACTTTTGTAGCTTAAAAAATGTGAACAGCCTGTGGGAAAATGGCTTAAAATATTATTTTTCGCAAGCGTTCATTTATTTCCAAATGATGTCTATGAAACGAAATAATGCAATATTGATTATACACATTGCCTTCATATCCATTTTGAATAATATGTTTGTAATGTAGTCATATTATTATCAGAAAATCGAATATAATATTATATCATCTAATCATGAAATTGTTCAAAGTTATTATATTATAATAATTTTTCACAATTAATTACAACAAAAGTAACATATTTGTATGAAATGTGAATTAAATAAGAAGTAGTAAACATTTTCATGTCATCATTAAACCATATAATCAATTATATTCGTATACAAAGCGATTACAGATATTGAATTTTTTAATAATTAAATTAAAATTTTTAATATATTTGTATAGTACGAGTGCATTTTTAAAAACCATTTCAAACTATTTCAACATATCATTTTCGAAGCCACATTTCAAACCAATTGAAACTAGACTAAATTTTGTTTCAAAAATAATATTTTTTTATATTATTTTTATTATACAAAGTCCACAACAAATGCTGCGCTTATTGCCCACTTTTACCGCCATGCCATTGAAAGCACATGTCGTTTGATGTCCATTTAATCCGATTCCAGCCCAAAAAAGTTGGTAATCATGGACTTATAGTGATCGCCGGTGACGGTAATGGCCTGGCCAAATTCATTCCCAAGAATATATGATCCGATAACACTCCCAGCCGATATCCACACACAGTCACTTTTTACGGATGCATTAGTCGCTCCTGGATCTCATGTAGATTGGCATCGTCCCAAATTCAACAATATTATTTTTGATATAACCATTCATTAAGAAATTGGCCTCATCGCTGAAAACGCAGTTTCCAACTGCTCCAGGACCCATTCAGCGAATACACGTCGTTGTCAATAATCGTTTACCTTCAACTTCTGGGTCAGTTGAATCTTGTACCGGTTCAAGTCCAAGTTAAGGTGCAACATTCACCAAGTTGTGGTTATAGCGCTTGCCGTTAATGATGATGGTCAACGTCGCTGTCAAAGAAATACCAACCGATGACGACGCCAGCTGAAAATATCTATAGCAACCAGTGGCTTTTTCGGGGTGCAATAGACGCTCCGGTATGGTTCTAAGTTTGTTCCAAATTTTATTTGTTGGCGTAACTATTGATCTAGACAGGGGCCTGTCTCATCGCTGAAGATGATTTTTTGATGAAAATAAGGGTAAGTTTCTGCTCCAGGGCCCATTCAGCGAATACAGGTCGTTGTCTATAATCGTTTACCCTCAGCTCCTGGATCAGTTGAATTTTGTACGGGATTAGTTCTAAGTAACAAAGCAAAATTCTCCAAGTTGTATTCTGCGAAAAACCGAGTTCTTGTGAATGAAGCGAAATCGACTGGATCGGATTCTGCTGCACACTATCGCGTTCAGCAGCATTGTTTTCGCCAGATCTAGCGTTTCGTCATCGTAGGGGTTTTGCTTCATTGTTTACTGAACCAGTAGACTCAAATTTATTTATGACAGCGAATATTCCTCTCGGTGGCAGAATTATGGTGATCGTATAATGGAAGAAGAGCGCAAAATGTTACACGAACAGAACAACCATTTTGATAAACAACAATTTTATCATTTGGACTTGTTATTGAGCACTGTTTCCACTCATGGTAATTTGACAAAACAGACTAAATAAATGATAGCCAATTTGACAGATGTTCTTAAACAATATGGCCGCTACCAACTGTCAAATTTTAAAACCCCCTATTGGAAGGCCCATTATATGAAATCACAAAATAAATACATTTTATGTGTATGAAATCCCCTTAATATTTATAGCGCAATGCTTTTTCTTATCTCTCTTACAGAAAAATTAAATTTATTAATATTTTCAAGAATTTTAAGTGTTTTCATTAAATACTACAACATTCATTAAATCTCTCCGCTGATTCTACCACAAGCAAAAATATTTTAAATACTTATTGTAGGAAATATTTTCCAAAAATTCTATTATTCAGTTTCCATCTCCAATTCATCACTTTTCAGTTACGAGTACAAATGAAAATATTTTATATTTTATTATAATTTTCGCCTGTTTTCGCCTCAGGTATTTTCATCAAGAATTTTATCAAAAAGAACAAAAAACATTTTCAATATTTAAATTCACTCAAAAAACATAAATGATCTATAATGTAGGAGTATGTATGTGTAGTCAGTATTTGTTTTATCGAGATTTATTTAAAAATAAAAATTAATAAATTCAATTAATAATAATAACAATAGGAAATCGGATGTATAACATGAGTCTTTGTAAGCAAATTTAATGGAATAAAACATATTGATGATGACTCTATCATTGTTTTGTGTTTAATTGTCTATCAAAAGATCTTTTATTATAATAGTAAAGGCAATAAAAAAACTATATATACGTGGTGGCGCAGAAGTATTGTCATAATTTGAACTGGCCACCATTTTGCTACAAATGACAAAAAAAAACTCTGTTTTTATTAATTGAAAAAATCGTATCGCTTAAATGGGCACCTTCCGATTTGATGCATAATTGCGCTCGTTTTACGGAATTTCGAATGGTTGCTCGTAAAGCATATGAATCCAAAATGGTGGTTTCTTGTTCTTCTTTCTTAAGGCTTCCAAGATGCATGCTTTATTTTGGCATGGAAAAAGTCAAATCTTCAAAACAGCAGATCAATGGCCTTGTAAATTGATGTCTGAAAATCTCTGTCGTTGCTTGAGTTGTGTGGGCGTCTGCTCCTGCCTGTTGAAAACAACAGTGATCGACAATTAATGCCGCAACTCGTTTAGCGTTTGCCTCTAACGCTCACCAGTTATGGTTACGGTGGCGTAATTAGCGTCTTTACAAATAAAATTATGGGCAAATCAATTTTTCACTGCAAATGCCGCACCAAACAGACATTTTAAGGGGAAGCCATTGCGTTCATGTGGATTCTCTATGTCCCAGAAATGCACATTTTGTTTGTTATCTTAACCACTTAAGTGGAAATGGGTGACGAGGAAAACGATGACGAAATTCACACTGTGTTAAAACAACAGACTGAACAGTTGTCTAATAAGGAGTAACTTCAATTCCACGTTTCTGAAGTGTGTACGGCTCCATGGCTTGTTGACATAAGTGTCAAAGCATAGTGAAATTTGGCGCCATCTGCGAAATGGCATCCATATTAAATTGTGACATTATTTTTGCACCACCTTGTATTAAAATGTTTATACATTTTTGAATTTATTTAACAAAAGGATAAGAATTTTGAACTTTAATATTTTCATCGCTTGCGGCAGGTAACACTATGGTTGAAGTAATCATAATCAAATAATAAGAGAAACACATCACAGTGGGCGCCTTCAGAAAATAATTACGTCAATGTATATTTTTTTTTCTTTTGAATTAATTTCTGGCAACATTTTTTTCCGAAGAATTTTTAATTACATTTGTGTTATTTTAATTATTCCTAAATGTTAAATAATTTTATTTTTGCTGTTTGCTAATATTATAATTTCAAGTATTTCATGTGCCCTTAACCTTGACAGCCTCGCCAGGGTAATCATTAGAAAGAACTAATCTTAGACTTGCCAAATGAAAATTTTTAAATATTTAAAAAATTTTCTTACTAAAAAGAAATATTAAAATTAAATATCAAAACTCTGAGAAAATGTTGCGTTTTTTGTGGCAATAAAATTAAACAGATGTGGTGGTGTGTGCAAAAATTAGAAAACACCTACACGTAGAAAAAAACTTGGTTATTTATTTAAGAAGAAAATAAAATAGCAAAAATTATATGGAAATAAAAAGCCCACCCATATTTCTATTATCGCCTGAGAAGTTAATTTTAGTTTTTATTATTTGAAATATTATTCACAGATTCTAATTTCGATGATTTTCTTTTTCATAAATAAATGCTTGTTAATGGCTTTGACGTCAACTGAAATGAAATTGTCTACAATTTGTTCAAGTTTTTGACTTGGCAGCAGCACAAAGTTAATTTTGTTATAAGTATAATAAGTAAAAGTTTTTTTTTATGAAAATATTTAAAATATTTTCTAAATACTTGTGGCCAAGGGTCACAGCTTGTAAAAGGTTTGTACTTTTTACGAATATAAACTGCTTCCTATGGAAAAAAATAATGTTTTCTAACTTTTTAAGCTTTTTGAAAAATATTTTTGTTCATATATTATGAAAACTGTTCTTGAGCAATGACAAAAATCCTAGAGCTATAAATTTTTCATATTGAAAAATTTATTGTTAAAATATAGTTGTAGCAATTACATTATGATTGTTGTGGAAAATATTTTGTAATTTTTCTAAACTATTTTAAGTGACTTTTAACCCAATCGACAAACCAAATAAATAGTAAAAAGAATTTATATACAATGTAAACATTGATAAATGTTGCATATTCTGTGTATTCTACAAGGTTTTCATAAATATTTTATTTTTAGTTGCAAGACTAAAACTTGCTTCACTCATTAAAAAATTATATTTGGAAAGTCACAACCGCTTTCCATTACTTATAAGCACTTGATTATTGAATGACATCTCAGTTTAGTTTGTCCCAAATGCTTAATCATGTGATTAAGGCATATATACGTGAAATTGTGCATATTATGATTACGATAAAAATAATGTAGCAGTTTTCAAACAAATTTTACATTCTTTCAAAATGGTTTAAGTTCAGCCTTGTATTATAATTTTTAAATTTATTTACAACATGGAAAGAATTTATAATGATGTGATAATTCAATATTATGACAAAAGTAGTCAATAGTTTTGATTTTTAGGCCGTTACAGATACCTGCCGGTTGTCAAAGTTTATCATTAACATAAGCAACTGACATCAAATCAATATATTGACAATCTGCTTTAACTAAGGACTTGTAATTATTTTTTATAGTAACTGTGTATAAGGCTTCAAGTAATGTAATGTAATGGGGTTTTGGCCCAGGATGGCCCTTTGCACTGCGACCATTGTTGATCTATTGTGCTTCCCCTGTCTCTAGCAGTCTAATACGTTCGCAAATAGGATCAGCCCCTTCAATGGGAGCATTAGCAGAACCTCTTCACTCAGCGTATATGCTTGTAGAGTCCTGTGTCTTCCGTGGCACAATGCCCCACAATTTGCTATCAAGTGTTCCATCGACTCCTCATCTTCACCGCAAAATCTGCAGATGTCCGTGTCAGATAAGCCCATTCTGTATAGGTGGGCTTTGCAGGTGTAATGGCCTGTGAGCGCCCCTACCAGCGTCCATAGGCTTTTCCTGTCCAGTCTTAGAGCCAGATTCGCTCTCCCAGCGTAAAAGCGTAGGAATTTCTTGGAGTGACGTAATCCATTGATGTCATTCCAATGTTGTGCAATCCTGGACGATGTCCATTTCGAAATCTCCGTCTTAAGGAGACTTTTGTTGAACCGAAAAGAAGGGGTGGGTCCAATGAAGTTCCCCTCGGCCCCCCTTCTCGAGGGATGATGATGATGTCCGCTATCTCATTCCCGGCATGCCCCTGATGCCCTGGTACCCATATCAGAGTAATCTGATTGTGAGTCGCCAGATCATTGAGCCTGTTGTGGCATTCCAGTAATAATCTGGACATGTACGTACAAAGGCTTCAAGTAAAACAACCTTCTCGATGTGGCTCTTTTGCGCATAATACCATCTAAATATTCATCCTTAATGCGAGTTATTGCAATTGTTCAAATTTGGAATGATTTTTCATCATCCCACATCAAATTTGGTTTGTAACTGGCTCTTCATTTCCTTGCTAAATCGTTTTACTTTAATTTGTTGTCCTTTTTTATAGCTCCTTAGGTTGTGTGTGTATCCGCTCTTGTGTCTCTGTATGCCTCCCGATCTACTACATGTTACACTATCTTTGCTGTTCGTTTGCCTGTGTCTGTCTCTCTCCCTCTCTTCGCCATACATTTCACTCATCATCCCTATGCTTGAATTTCCTATTTCATTGCTGTCTCCCCTCTATATGAGTAATAATCTGTAATTGTTCGTTACTGTTTTCCTTTCCTCTTTTGGCCAAGTGTTGTTGCCTTGGTGTTGCTTTATTGTTCTAGCAAGGACTAACCATTCGATCTACTATAAATATAAAATCTTGTCGGTTGGTACATAGTACTGTATTAAAATCGAGCATTATTATCTTTACGCTAAATGATACAGGGAATTCATTGCCTTTGAAAATTAAATACAACTTCATGTTCCTCCTGATATAACAATTTTCATATTAGTTAAAATGAAAAAAAAATTTCTCATATGTAAAATTTGATGGAGCCTGAATAATTGTGTTAATAATTTATTAACTTTTTTGTTTATATTCATTATTAATTTTTATTACTGTTAAACAATTAATAAAATGTTTACTATTAAATACATTTGCTTTTTACAAATAATTTTTATTAAATATTCCAATCGCGGTAATTAAATTACAGTTTTTTGTTTCCTTCACGCACACAATTTATTTGTTTAATAAAACTTGGAACAGAAAAATCACGCAAATTTAACGAATTTAAGAATGATTTATGATGTGATATGAAAAAAAAAATTAATTAAAAATTTATATGTTGAAGTCGAGCAACAAACATTAATTTAACATTTTGTTAATAACACAAAGAAATACGAGTATGTATATTTTTAATAATTTAAGCATAATTCCAAATTAGCATAGAAATTAATGGAATAGTTTTTGCATTCAAACAATCGTGTAATTAATTACGTATAATAAAAATTTGCATTGAATGAAATTTATTAAAGTGAAACATTTAATGTCGGAATAGAATTATAAGCGTTAAAAGTCTCATCATATAAATATTTTTATTAAAAATCTTAGTAAAATTTTATTGAGACTCTATTCGGATTGATGACAATTTTGCAGAGAAGCATTCCAATTAAATTTCTAGGAAAGAGTCATCTATATTTTTTCAGTCACGCATTTCCATGTTAAAGTAGTTTGGAATGCTAAAAAATTTAGTTTCCTAATTGTGGTTCTAATATTATAGAAACTAAATTTAAGCTGCCTTTATGGACGAACGTAATAAGTTTCTCTTGAAGGTCGTTAGTGGTTTAAAAAATTATAATCCTTTTCCAATTTGAATTTTATAAATTTTGCAAACAATATGATAAAAAGATATGATCCAGATTTGGTGGTGAGCTGGAGTTAATAACATAATTTTTGAAGCGTGTATTTGAAAAAAGAAACAGATATTCATTGGTGATCACAAGCAGAAAATTTTTAAATATTTATTAGATTAAAAAATATTAAATATTTGAGAAATCTCATTTATTATATACATGAAACATTTTAATATTTTATGGCGTTTAAACATAAAAATTTCGAACACTGATAATTATACTTTATTTGGAGAACTATGACGTACTCTCTAATCCATGTTACTTAAAGTATAACAATTTTTTAAGGCAAAAACTAGACGTATATGAGGTACCATATACAAAGTAATTATGAATTATCTTTAGAACTGCGTTCTTAGAATCTTTTAAGGGTAAAATCAGCTAAATCCAAGTCGTTTTTTAAAAGATTTTTAAGGAATCTTCCAAATCTGTTTACTTAATGAATTATTTTGCATTTAATAAGAGGAAAATAAAAATATGTGACCATAAGTAAAAGTTTTTAAGTCAACTTCAGCTTAAAACGGGTTAAAAGCATCACCCGCAGGTCCTTTAATAGTATCCTTCAGTAAAATTTCACTATTTGCCACACATTTTTCAGGAACCCCGCAAAAATTAGGGCTTAAATAGAAGCATTTTTGTAAGAGAGACTATGTTAAACAATCACTTACTGGTGCGCATAAATAAAGCGTGACTCTTGTTCAAGATGGTCCAGTGAGAAGCAACAGGTTCCACAATCAAAAAGTGTTTATTTTATACTTGTATTTCTGCAATGCATTGATATAATGATTTTAGCTCATGATACTTTTTTTCAATCCTTTCAAAGTCTCCTCACAATAATGCTTCTGAGAAACGTGACAAAAAGGGAACCAATAACTTTCAATATCATTCAATTGTACTCGCGTATTTTTTATGCCTTGTGCATTTTAGAAGCTTTTGAATTTGAGTAAATAATATATTGCTTCGATTAGCTTTTTCTGTTTCCAAATCTTGAACTTCTTTTCTGGGCAGTTTCAGTGCAAAATAAATTTCTGTTTTTTTTTTTTATATTCAATTTCGTTTGAAACAATAACACATGAAATTGCGAATGATAACTAATGGGTCTTTCAACAGGAATTTTTGAAGTTTGACAATTGATAGCGGCCATATTGTTGAGCTCCATCTGTCAAATTAGCTGTCATTTATTCAATTTGTTTTGTCAAATTATCATATGTATATGGATATAACGTTTAACAGCAGCTGCAAATGAAATAAAAATGGGTATTCCGGCAGTTGGAAACTGACCCTAATTTTCATATAAAAAATAATTGTCAGCGATGAGGCTCTTTTCTGGATGAATTTTTTAATTTAGAACAATACCAACTCAAATGGGAACTAAGAACTTCAAATGCATTCCGAAAAAGTCACTGTTTGGTGTGGAGTTCGAACAAGACCTTCTCCATATTTCATTAGGAATGAACGTCAATGGCGAGCACTATAGTTCGATGATTACCAACTTTGTTGAACTGAATGGCACGGTATGGATACCAACGAGATTTGGTTTAAAAAGAACGACACTATTTGCAACATTTGACATAATGCACGAAGGCATGGTCATCTCACGTGGAAATGATCTGAACTGGCGGCCACTTAGATTATGTGACTTGATCCCTTTAGAATTTGTCTTGTTTTATTTTTTCCATTCGCTGGTCGGTGCAAACAAGCCATAAGTCAAAGCGGTCTCCAAAGCCAATTTAACCCATGTGATCGGTCGAATTCAACTTGACATTTTGGATGCGCTCCACCCAGCCAAGTCGCGACGGATATTTGCACGATGCTATATTCCATACATAAAGGCATCAATAGGCCTTTCAAATGACAAGTTTCAACAATATCTCACACAGACTTCTTTTGTATAAATTTGAAGTTAGAAATCGCTTAATGGAGACCCTGTAGAATAATTTGCTCCTAATATACGATACTACTGAACTTATGTTATATCCCTTTTTTAAATGGGCAATTAGTTTGCAAAGCTCTTCAAAATTTAAAAATTTTATACCAGCAGCTGTGTTCTCATTGATGGAGAAATAGTTTTCTATTCTTTAAAAATTTTTGCTATAAAAAGAAAATAAAAAATTAATTTTTTTTTATTTATTCTATCAATGCTACAATTATAATATTTTAATATACATTTATTTCTATAGTATTATTAGTTTTGAGAAATATTGCAAGTAAAAGGAATTTCTCCATTTTGCTTGGTTAAACAAATCGAAAAAATAAAACCTTCACATTCAAGTCGCGGTAAATATGAATAAAAAATATTGGTGTAATTGCTTTTGCTGGATAAATAAATTTAAATACGACTATTTCTCTGACTCAAGGAGCGATACGACTAACATGACGCCACAGGGTGGGATACAGGGGTGTTTTTTGAAGTACATGGTCCGACAATCTCAAATATTCAAGCGTTAATATTTCATGATTTAATGAAAACTACTCCATACAATGTTTAATACTTTTTTAAATGTAAACATTTAATAAATAAATCATTAAAGCTAGAAGAACCACACAAATCAATGTCTACCAAGATCGCGAATATAGAGAGCGGAATATCAATAGTAGCAAAATGATGCTAAGTTAAAAGCAAAAAAGTATATATATTTTTATTCAAATTTAATAAATACATAAAATCAAAAGTTAAAAGTTTTAACAAATCGCCATTATTTAGTAAGGTTTTTGTTAAATAATCTTTATATATATAATTCTACTGTACGTGTGTTGTGACTGAACTCCTCCTAAACGGCTAGACCTATTTGCATAAATTTTTTTGTATGCGTTTGGGTGGCGCCCCGGGTGGTTTAGATTTACAATTCGGTCCAATTGCACAAAGGGGCGTGGTACCTCCCATACAAACCACAAATTAAAAATCTATTATTTCTGCTCATGATAACGGCATTTGAACAAAATTTGGTACGTCGGTTTGGTGTGCATTTTTTAAGTGCTGCTGCAAATATGGGCGGGATTGTATAAAGGGGCGTGGTACCTCCCATACAAATCACAAATTAAAAATCTATTCTATATTTTAGGTTTAAGATTTCTCTTTATTTATGAACATTTTTCTTGTTTGTAATCTTTTATTTAAATTTAAATAGGCTACTTAGTTCAATCGTATTTTATAAGCCAAATTACATGTGATAGTTATCAAAGAACAAATTACACCAAAGACACACGTGCAAATCATTCTGACAAACACTAGCAGAACGGAACAACATGCTGTTTTCGAAAGCCGCTACACTTTCATCATCAAAAAATTAATAAATATACATACTTATAGTAACAAACCAAAAAAGTTTGTCATAAGTTAAAAACAAACTAAGCAAATTAAAAAAAACATGTGTATAGTTGGTAAAGAATAGATAACAATGGCCACAATGTTGTAAGTTAGTGAGGTGTAATTTGTGCTTTCCATTACAAAAAAAGTTTTCACAAATTGTAATACGAATGAATCAAAAAAATTCACGTATTCTATTTACAGTGAAAAAGTTTGTATAAATAGCTGAAATATACATCAACTGACACCATAGAAGTGGACCAAACACAAGAACGCTGATGATGAAAGTGTAGCGGCTTTCGAAAACAGCATGTTGTTCCGTTCTGCTAGTGTTTGTCAGAATGATTTGCACGTGTGTCTTTGGTGTAATTTGTTCTTTGATAACTATCACATGTAATTTGGCTTATAAAATACGATTGAACTAAGTAGCCTATTTAAATTTAAATAAAAGATTAAAAATCTATTATTTCTGCTCATGATAACGGCATTTGAACAAAATTTGGTACGTCGGTTTGGTGTGCATTTTTTAAGTGCTGCTGCAAATATGGGCGGGATTGTATAAAGGGGCGTGGTACCTCCCATACAAACCACAAATTAAAAATCTATTATTTCTGCTCCTGATAACGGTATTTGGACAAAGTATGTCGATTTGTGGGTTAGATCTAGAATATCCGGTCTTTTCACATGGCCAATTATATGTGGCGTGTTCTCGCGTGGGAAAAACCATCAAGTTTATACTCCGCAGGAGTTAACTAAAAATATTGTCCATAAAATCGCATTATGATAAAATTAGAAAAATTAATGTTATTTCAAAATAAAGAAAATGAAATTATTTTATTATTTGTCTTTCATTTCATACTTTGGTTAATATCCTAATCGCTTGAAATATTATGCAAGACAACGTCTGCTGTGTCAGCTGGATACTATACATCCTTTGTGGAAGTAGGCAATGCCACGCCCCTTTTCAAAAATGAAACTGGTGGCCTTTCTTATTATAATAGACCGATTGGCATGAAACCTTTCCAATAAAAATAAAATTTGAAGGCAAAGCAACGTTTGCCGGATCAGCTAGTATCTCTATATTTTTATGTTTTTATAACAATTTTGATTAAATTATTATTTAAGCTCAGTGTCTTATTTAGTGGTAAAACAATTTCATTTGAAGTTATCGATATTGCGATACTCATCTTCGCGAAAATTCTGTTTGTTTCATTAAACAAAGTCGATAATTTCCAATAAAATTGTTTAACCACTAAATAAGACCTTGAGCTTAAATAATAATCTAATCAAAAAGGAAAAATTTGTATATCCCGATTTTCACATTTTATGTATTTAAATATACAAAATGCATATTCTTGGTCAGTAGTGGACAACTAAAACCGTCATGGCGTTTTTGTAACTGACAAAAGTGTTACACATATTTTTCCTCTCTTGCATGATTGTGTGCTGGAAGCATAATACGATTCTCGGTATTGATTGAAATTTCAAATGATTTTTTTCTGAAATATATTGAAATTTTGATCGACATCGAATATCCAAAAAAAAAAATTGATTTTGAAATTTTGACTATTACATTATTTATGCGTCTATAAATACGTTTTGAAATAATTTAGAATTGGTGTAACATATTTAAAATTCTAATATTAATATTTAACAACAAAATTATATCGAATTAATATCAGCTGTCATTGATTTATTTTTTCAGTTTGTAAGAAACTTTCGCTTTGTCTTTTTGTTTATTTATTTAGTTCTTTGAGGTAAAGTATTGTGTTGCCGTAGACCCGGTCTGTACATAAATTTAATACATTTCTTAATTCTTTGTTCGAATTGAGAATATAGTTCTTAATTTCTTGTTGTTTATTAGAACTTATTCATTTTCACTTTTGAAAATCAAATGTTAAACTATTAAGTATTATTTTAATTACATTAATATTAGATCATGCAACTTGCTTAACAAAATTATGAAGGAAATATTAATATAAAAGTTTCTTAATACTATTTTCATTTATTTTTATTACGACAATGCCTGCTCCCGGCACTTGCCTATTGAAAATGTAATTCGATATGATACACTTAAGACTTTCCATACTGTTGAATCAGGGAATCTGATAGAGACTTGGTTGCGAATCTGGTATCAAATTTATTCTCTGAGCCATATAAATATTTGGATGGGTCCCAATAGGACAATGAGGGCAAATAAAGAAGAAATAAAACAACAGTAATTATCTGTTGTTGTGTAGGAAAAATATTATTGGATTTATTTGAAACATAAAATTACCTCTTCACACGGCTCATAGATGAAAAAGAAGCAAGAATCAATACCAGAAAAAACGGAAACCACCTGTTAGACCTTTTGATCCTTTGACAGGCATAATTTAGAAAATAGGACGAACAATATTCAGCTATGACATATAGGACAAAAAGGGGGAAACTCTTGTGTAGCGCTGTTGTTGTTGAAAATGGTATATAAGACATTTTCACGTTAACACATACGATTCAAAAGTGCGTTTATACTTGGGCTTTTACAGAATAACGTATGAGAAAATACGATCTAAAATAAAGAATAAGTTTGAATTCAGAATAAAATAATATACTGGTTTTATCAATACCATAAATGCATCCCACTGTACTGAATTCGAAAATTCGCCTGAAATCGTTTCGTTCAACAAATACATGCCGTGTTAAATAATTCTTTTCTATGTAAACCTCTTCAAACTGCCAAAAATGCAGTTATTTATTTTTTTAAAATTATGTTAATGCTTAATTAATTTTGAAAATCCCCAAAATCTGTTTGTTCTTATTATTCAACACAATAAATAAAATATTTTGTATTAAAAATATGAAATTAAAAATAAAGAAACTAAACCATAAAAAACAGCTGCCAAAAACCTCTCAACAACAAGTAAACAACAATATTTTGTTAATTTTTTTTAAATACTAAAACTAATAAAAAAAGACTCAAAATGTAAAAACAGCCGAATAAAAAATGTTAAATAACTTATACAAACATTTTGTCTTACACAATCATCAATTTGACAGCGGCATAAGAACGAGTAGTGAAAGAATGAGTGAGTGACTACGTGTATTTTTTGTTAGATATTTTTCTTTTCGGTAGTGTTTTTTTTCTTTTTCTAAATTTCTTTTATTTTTACACAACGTAATACAAGAAGGTTGCTCTTATATCGTTTTATTTATATTCATGTCTTATTAGCAGACAGACGTCAAAAAGAATTGAAATTTTAAATCACAACTACAACACATAGATGTGTCAATGGAGGTAGGCAGCATTTATGCCCTACAATTGTCGAATTAACTTCGGCCTCCATTCTAATGCTAAAAGTCCCTCTACAAACTGGCAGATTTAATTTTTGTTACATGTATGTTTTAAATTCTTATTTGAAATGGCATTCGTGTCTAAACCATAAAATTGAGGCTTAATAATTTTATTTAATTTTTTTCATAAGAAAATTTCATTATGTGTAAGCGCGACTTAGAAAACAAACAAAAACACTAGAACACCACCATCACATTTTCTTTCCCTCCCACAAACTCACGCACTGAAAAATCATAAGTTGACAGTGTATGTCGGCACTTAATTAGAAACAATTTGTTGGCATAAGCCTCCAAACATTAATATCGTATCAATTAAAATATGTATATTAAGAGTAAAATATTAAAATAAAACGTAAAAAATAATATAAAACAAAATAAAATACAATATAAAATAAAATGAAAAAAAATAATAATATACAAAATGATATTCAATTAAAATAAAGTAAAATAAAATTAAAGAACTTGAATTATATTACATAAAATAAAGTAAAATAAATTAAAAAAAAACATATAAAATAACATAATTAAATATTAATAAAATTAAGTACATTAAAAAGTTAAAAAATAAAGTAAATAAAATTAAATAAACTAAAATAAAATTAAACTGAAGTAAAAAAATTAAATAAAATTGTTCACCATGGTTGTTCAAGCTTTAAAAATTAAGTCGCTGCAACCCCCTCCTAAAAATCCATCCAATGAGCCACCTGAACACCCCCTCTCCCTGGAAAAGAAGATAACACCATGACAAACACAGGTCAGGCAGAGCCAATACCTTCTGGAAAAAAAGATAGGAATCAAAGATTAGCGAGGTTCCTCACCACTACACCAAAATACAGAGGGGGCGTTGTTTGTAGGCAACGACAGATGGCAGCCCCATTACCCTAGACTTGCTACAGCAGACTAATCATGTACTTGGCTGGAACAAAAATCGATTAACGAAACTGATGCAAAGCAAAAAAAAAAAAAAACAAAAATAATGGAGTTAAATACAACAAAATAAAACGAAATTAAATTGTGATTTTTTTAGCAACATTCTTTTTGGCAACACTGTTTTTAGCAGGTCAGCTGTTTTTCTTTAATATTTTACTGTTAAACATATTCTAGTTGGTCTATAATTTAACCATGAATCGACTTACGGTCGAACCATGCCTGCAGATTATTGAATTTTTTACCAAAATTAATGCTCCGTTAAGAAAGTGCAACGTGCACTTCTTTATCGGAAACGTGAACAGGCAAAATTACCGTAATTGATGAAGAGCAGCCAGAAGCATTGCAAGAAATGCCAATGCATGTAGAAAAATTAAATGTTTGGTGTGGGGGACCGGTGGATCATTGGACTGTACTTTTTCCAAAAACGACGAAGGCAGAAACTTTACTGTGAATGGCGAGCGCTACCGTGCGCTGATTAAATTTTTTTTTTGGCCAAAATAGATGAGCTGGACTTTTGGTTTCAACAAGCTGCAATTTAGTTTCAACAAGACGGTGCCACATGCCACACAGCACGTAAAACAATGGCGTAATTAAGAGGCGAGTTCGGTGAACAGTTTATTTCACGTTTGGAGCCGGTCAATTGTCCGCTCAGATCGTGCGATTTAACATCTTTAGACTATTTTTTGTGGGACCATGTTAAGGCTCATGTCTATAGGGACAGACAGAATTTATTCTGAGATACCGACCGATATGTTGGAGAGAGTTTGCCAAAATTGAACCAGGCGTGGCCGCGGTCAACATTTACATGAAATCATCGCCATGAATTATATCGATTCAAAGAAAGATGTTATATATTTCTTTAAATTTTGTGTTTTTTTTTCAAATAAAATGCGAAAGCTCTTAAATACAATAAAATAAAATTTAATAAAAAAATAAAATAATGACACGAATTAAATTAATATAAAATAGAATAAGAGAAATCAGCACTCAAAACTTAACATGGCGTCTTCTAAATAATTTTTGATAAACACTAGCATGAACTAAATACTATGGGCGTAACGTGCAACGAGACCGATTAACAAGTGTCGTTGTTTGTAATATTTAACAAAAAGTGGTGTAAAAAAGAAACGTTTTCGTTGGCTCAAATCTTTTTATTTTAAAAACAAAATACTTGATACACTTTTAAACAAAAAGCAAAAATTCAAAAATAAAATAATAAAGAGAGATCAACATAAAAACGACAAAAAAAATCTGTAAATGTCAACAGCCATTACAGCTGACATAAATCACAACGTCAACTTAATAATTTCATAAGACATGGATTTTTGTTGGCTTTTTTCGTTTTAGTTGCTTGTCCAACAAGAAGGCTAATAATTCAAATATGTAAAATATAATACATCGATCGGTTTACACTATATAATCCACTAAAATTCTATATTCAAATGCCTGAGAAAAATTTGTTAGGAAAGGGAAATAAACGACATTAAAGATTTATGAAACATATGATTTTTTTTCTTCTCAATATCCTCTTGCCTTCAGTCTTTGTTTTTTGTTTTTGTCATTTTTGATATTTTCCTGGAAACATTAAAAAATTCCAATAGCCTTTTAAATGAAACACTTTAAATTTTATCGTTTTTTGAATGAGATTTAAAATGATATTTAATTAAATTGTTTTGGTTAAAGACTTTTTCATCGTACGTTTCTTATTTCATGCAATTCCTTGCAAAATGTTAAAGTAAAAAAAATAAATAAATAAAAATAATAAAAAATGAGAGTGAAATAAAAAACGAAACCTACAAAAAGTTGTTGAAATTATTCCAAGTATATGTGTTGTGGTTTTATTTTAATACCCACCGTACAATTACTTTGTAACAGTGGGCGCTAGACATACATATACAAACGTACACACAGTATATTTTATTTTAATTTGTTGATATTACGTTAAAAATAATAAAATGCCATACAAGTGTGTTTAGCAATTTGCCAACGCAAGTAAAATAATGTTGACTCGAAGTTGCCGGTTTTTTTCTGGGACAGGGACAAAATACAAGTGCGTGACATCTTTAAATAATTATTTACGAATTTGTTTTTGTTTTTTTTTTGCAATAATTATATAAATAAGATAATTAAATTTTATTTTTGTTTACAAAATTCCATATTTAATATTTGGCCCAAATTTATCAAACTATTTTTTTCTTTGGTTAATATTTAAAAAAAATCTTTTGACAGCTTTACTGCAACATATCGCTTCTTTTGTGTAAAAAAAGCATATCTCATAAATCAATATTTTCATTATATTGATAGGCAAGTGTATTCCGCATGTCTTCCTTATATATAGGGACAAAATAAGAATCATATCTAGGGGTAAGCGCCAAAGTAATTGCAAACATTGTATATTCTTACATACAACATAATCATGTTTAAGTTACTTAGGGAAAACTTTTCCCCAATATCCTCTTTATATGTATGTATAAGAAAAATCAGAATTATCTGCAACTAAGCCGAAACTATAACAAAACGTTTTAATATGCAATCTAACACTTCATTTTGCCAAGTTCGTTATATTTTTAGATATGCTTATGTTGCATCAAAGGGGCAATATGTATAAGAAATGATATATTAAAATGTTTATGTTTTTTAAACTTTTTCATTTTACAATGAGGCTAAAGCGTATTTTGGTTTACATTATAGATTCTAAACATAAAATGTGTAACACAAATTTATCTAAAACTTTTTTCGCTATAAACATACTTAGACCGATGAACATTATCAGGCAGGCAGTCATATAAATTATTGTGCAAAAAAAAAAAATTAACTGAAACCGCCCTGCCAATTGTATCACGCATTATTTCTGTATTCGTGCTAGAAATCTTTAAAATCCCGCTGTTTACAAAAAAATATTAAAACAATTTTGAGCAAAATTTGAATTCAAGATTAAAAAATTGCGAAAACACTAAAAATTGCATGTATATATTTATTTATGAAAAGATATATATTTATAGAGCTACAATTATTATTGATCCTAGGTTGAAATACTTTATAAAAATGAAAAAATTGGGTGACAAAGTGCTGGGTTTAATATTTTCACAATTTTTGAAAAGTGTTGGACCTCAAACTCAATGATAAATATGCTCATATCCCAGCAAAATAAATATATTTGGCTAGAGTTTAATTATATATGATCGGTTTATAATTAATTTGGTAAAATGCATTACTAATGCCTTTCTGAGTCAGAACAAAACAATAGTTCTCACATTTAATTTTTCCAATTTATCACAAAAAGAGTTTTAGACAAAAAATCTGTCTACTTTGTGATATCAGCAAAATTAAAATTGACCTATGGACTGGCCAACACGTGTACATCGACCACGTCCTACCGGTCACCCATAAAGTTTTGAAAGTAGCCTGCGAAGGTAAAGTTGCATTTACAAACTAAACATGATTCATATTTACAGCTAAATGTCTTATTTCTATGAAAATTTTCTAAGACTATTATGCTTAAAATTTTTTAATTCACAGGTAGAAAAATATGATTAAAATTCCCGTATTTGATTTGTAGGTTTTCGTACAGCGCTTTTGGAATATGATGGCCTCAGTCTACTGAGGATTTGATTAGGGCCAATAAAATGTAGGCATATCGTGCTTTAATCGCAGGAGATTTATCGTTTTCCTATCTTTACTTTATATAGAATTAATACTTCAATATGGACTACATGGGATTTGCATTGTCCAATATAATATAATAATATTAGTTATAATGTGTTAACTTTACGTGTGGTTCAAGATTTTTTGGCTGTCGTGAAAAATAGTTTAATACGAGTACATTAGAATTATTTTAAAACAACTTACAATTATATGCAGCAACTTGATATAAATCTATTGCTCCCCATGAGGGGAACGGCTTATGCATCTTGTGTATATGTGTCATCAAAATTTTCGGAAATTTTGCTGATAACCCCTAAAAGCTTGTACAAGTGGGGTATATGCTACCCAACAGGTGCGCATATGAGAATCTTAATGTAACGCTTGCTTGAGTGTTTAAGTCACCGTTAGTGCCACCCGAGCTCTCCCCCTACAAACAGTTAGATCTATAGGTGTTGTGTTTAGTTGTGGCTAGGCAGCCGCTGTCTTAAATCTGTGGTGGTTAAATAGCTCCAGCTCCTTAGTAAGGAAATTCTGCATGGTCCGTGGAATGTACAAAAATTACCAAATGTGTGATAACCACACACATTTGGCGGCGATGGACGAATTTAGTTCACCTAGTATTAAGAGCACTGTGGGGCTTAGCAGAAAGTCGATTATGGCAATTTTATACACATCTGTAGCCCTTGGAATTTTTTCTATTATTTTTGCTTTTTTGAAAAGAGAATTCTATATTAATCAAGATTTTGCCGTCGCAAAGATATAAAGAGTATAAGGGCGAAAATCACTTAAGATCAAATCGCTTTTGACGCATTTTAAAAAATGACACGAATGAGTGTTAATGGCAGATTTTCATCAAAAATCGCGCTGGTTAAAATTTTTTTTGTAATTAAACAAAAAACATTTGTTTTCATAATTTTTATCGTTAACTTATTTCAAATTTACCCCTCTAAAAGCTTAAATGGTATGCGCATCTGTCCCATAGTTTTTTCTTTATTTATTTTTTAATTTTTGCTCCGAACAGTGTCTTGTTTGTTCTTGGCTTCTTCTTGTATTAGTGATAAGATGCCATTAGAATAAGTATTTCGTTACATGAAAGTAAATTAGTTTAATATAATTTCCCCTAAGGCTTATCACAAAAGTTAGATAATAATTTAAATTAATATGTTGAATTATCGCAAAAAAAGCGATAATGGAGAAGACTTAATAAATTTGTGGAACTAATATTTTTAGTTACTGAATTCTAACAAAATTCAGACTTTTCCCACATTTATTTTAAAATTTTATAAATATATTTAAAAAGCAAAAAGTTGAAATTACTTACAATAGAAGTAGAACTTGAGTCAGTCCAATCAAATTAATTCTTACCTAGAAGGAAAAGAAAAGTTATTTTTTAATAATTTTTTTTTATACAGAGACAAGGAGAGAAATTAAAAAAGGAAAATTATTTAAGGATAGTAAAAAATTCAAGAAAGAAATGTTATTTAATTAAAACCATCATTCGAGATATTCTGCACAAAAATTATTCAAAAATTTATTTTTTGTTGTTAGCTTAGCTGATGGTAAGTCTGCATTTCATTAGCGCTCTTTTCAAACATGATTCGACTAAAGAGTACAAGTAATAAATTTTTTTTTTATATTTATTACTTAAAAAAAGATAAAATAAAAAGTTTCCTCCAACGGATTCTGACAGAAGAGAGCAAAAATTAGTGTCGGCTTTTTTAAAAGTTAAGTCTAAGTTAGATTTTAAAAAACCATGTGACTTATACTTAAGATGTAGGGTGTTATATGGTACTCATTTATGCCATTAAATGCAATCGTTCTCTTTAGAGGACAGGAAACTAAATATGGGGTGATTTTATAAAAGCTTTTGGTTTAGATTAAAACAAAACACATAAAATTTAGATAAATGTATGAATCTTTATTTGAGTCGATATAATTTCATGTAAATGTTGACCGCGGCCACGCCTCAAATGGTTCATACGCTGGTTTCAATTTTGGCAAACTCTCTCCAACATATCGGCCGGTATTTCACGAATAAATTTTGTCTGTCCCTATAGACATGAGCCTTAACATAGCCCCACAAAAAATAGTCTAAAGGTGTTAAATCTCACTATCTAGGCGGACAATTGACCGGCCCCAAACGTGAAATAAACTCTTCACCAAACTCCCTTCTCAATTGGACCATTGTTTCTTGTGGTGTGTGTGGCATGTGGCACGGTATTGTTGAAACCACATGTCAACCTGTAGCGCTTGCCATTCACAGTAAAGTTCCTGCCTTTGTCGTCTTTGGAAAAAGTACGGTCCGATAATGCCACCGGTCCCCCACACCAAACATTTAATTTTTCGACATGCATTGGCATTTCTTGCAATGTTTCTGGCTGCTCTTCACCAATTACGGTAATTTTGCCTGTTCACGTATCCATTCAACCACAAATGATCTTCGTCGATGAACACAAGTTTCCGATAAAGAAGAAGTGCGCGATGCACTTTCTTAACCGAGCATGAATTTTGATAATAAAATTCATTAATCTGCAAGGGTTGTTCGTTTGTAAGTCGATTCATGGTAGAATTATAGACCAAACAGAACACTGTTTAACAGTAATATGTTACGCGAAAACAGCTGAGCTGCCACAAACAGTGTTGCCCGAAAAAAGTTGCTCAAAAATCACCCCCTTCATACTACCATGTCAAAACAAACGCAGCTTTATACTTGTAAAGGCACAACCGATTTTCAAATTTTTTTTGTTTGAAATGGTTTGCTTGCAGGTAGGACCTATGATTTTTTTTTTTTTTAAATTGGACGGGTAATTTGACCTCCCCAAAAATTTATTTCAAAATAATTTTATTTGTTTGAAAGGTTTTGCTTGTAGTTTTTTAAGAAGGTATTTGGGAGTAACTTATAAAATAGAAATGGATTAAATCGATTTTTAAACTAAACCATAGATGCTTCAGTTTTGTAATCTGTTCGATTGTCTCTTTGTATTGAAGTCAGTTTTTTGCAAAGATCAAAATTCTTTGTTATTGAAAAAACGCTTTCCTCAACATCCTCTTTGTATGCAGGAAAAAAAGTAATTATATCATATAGTTTCGTTATGGAGACTTACACTATAAAACCTTTAAACGCGTTTACTAAGTTCGACTCATTATGATTATGTTGTATTAAAGGAGCGATATAAACTTTTTAAATGTGGTATATTACTATAAATCGCTAGGAATCAAACAACACTAAACCCTACACTCCAAATGAATGTTGCTTGCTATGTAAATTGATATAATTCTCATTTGGTTAATATTATACAAATTCGAAATAAATATCGTAAAAGTAAACGCTTAGCAAGACCAACATATAAATATACATATAAATATAACACGAGTATAATACAATTCTTTTACTTCCTATTCAAAGCTGAACTTTAGTCGAACTCCTCCAGCTTAGGTGTAAGCAAGATGGATTAAATGTACCACCTGCTGCTAATAGCACAGCTGACTGTGGCGTATTGAAAGCAAGACCATGAGATTATATCTTGCACTAAAGCGCCTAAAATCAAACTTATACGAGTATAATTTAAATAAGTTTGATCACCAGTTTGTTGAAACTCCACACAGGAAGCCCTTAGCTACCGCTTTTCTTTAAAAATGCCACTGTTTGTTTTTAAATAGCACTCAATCCTGAGCGGAGGACACTAAATGCCAACCGTATGTGACATACCGAATTAGTTTGATTCAAGACTATTCGACAAGCATAGTCAATAATTTACTTGCTCTTATTAAAGTCCCCCGGATTATTAACATTATTAAGTAGACATCGCATTGAATTCATATTTTCATATTGTATCATCAAGAAAAGATTATCTTTTTTTCATTTCACTTTTTTTCATTTATATAAGAAATATTGGCCATAAGTATTTTTAAAGAACAATTTTACTCCTTGTTCCACTGAATTCTCAAATCATGATAAATGATTGTTCATTCATAATAATAATAATTTTTTTTTAGGAAATACAAGCAGCAAAAATCTCTATTTAATCATCTTAATTAAGCATGAAGAAATATAACGCGATATTTTTATTTTCCCTTTTGCCACATGTGGTTGCTTCTTTTTCCTTATTATTATTATTTTTTTTCAAAGAATATTAAAAATTAATGATTTTTTGAAAATTACACATAAAGAAAATAGACTTGAAACAGACTTATGAAAGGAAAAGGTTGAATGACTAAAACTTGTATAAACGGAAGCAAAAGAGGAGTCATCATTTATAATTAAGGATGTGGGCATTTGCAGTAATAAAACGACTATAAAATAAAATGTACGGTCCCATAAGGTTGCGTTCAGGAAACGCATTTATGACTCATTTCGAATTCTTTTTTAATATGTAATTATTATTGTTTCTGTTCTTTTTAAAGTTTTCTGAGTGTAGTTAAATTATTGCTAATTTAATGTTTTCTAATGGATTTTTTTTCGTATTTTATCTTTAGATTATTGAGAATTATATACATGATCATCTTGTCCGCCCCGCCTGACTGCCTGCCAGCCAGCCATTTTTGTATGAGAGATTTATTTAAAAAATTACTGTTGTATGTTCCATTGAGTGAACGCCAGCATTGTGCTCATTAGAATTCCTTGTCGATCTTGTATTATTGTATTAAATATTTTATTACAAACATACATTTTGAGAGATGTATATTAAAATTGTTGCTCATCTTGCAACACACGAATATTTTTTCGCTTTACTTTTATTTATTACACGTTCCTATGCCCTGTAAAGAGCCTCTAGAGTCGCACAAATTTTCCCAGGCTTTCATTAAAAATAATTTAAGTTAAAAAAAAAACTTTCAATGGCCTATTAGAAATGTACTTTTAAGAAATTTGTTATATTTGATTACATATTTGCAATGTATAATTGGTATATGGAAGAGATTTAATTAAGGATTTAATAAATTAAAATCTGCGATATATTCCAAAAATTTAAGTGATCACTGCGAGTGGCTCCTGGAAAAGATTTCCTTTATTCTACCTTAGACAAATTTATTGAGCCTCCGTTTTTTATTATAGAATCTAGTTGAAGCTCTTGTTAAATATAAAAAATAACAAAAATAGTAATAGTAATAAATAATCCGTTTTTCCTTGGATGCGCTCATAACTAAAACAGATGAATACAGGAAAGGGTAACCTCAGAGTCAATCTATTTTAATTATTTATGAAACACATTAAAAGTTAATGAAAACACTATTCTCTAATGGAGTCTGATGAGATGTGAAAGTGACCCCATAAGGAAAAATTAAGTTCATTGATTAATAATAAGTATTTTGGTTGTTTTTATTCAAATGGCTTTTGCTACAATTTAAGCCCTAAAATGACGAGAGGATTAAAAATTAATAAAGAATACATGTATATACCTGGGTGCCTCTGTATTGCTTTGAACAATTGCATTTTTTGAAAATATATTCAATATTTCTTTTTTATTTAAGCAGAAGAGAGAAAAAGCTGCATATTGTTAATAAAGAATAAAATGAAAATAAGGAATTTGTAAGTGACTATCATGAGTCGTATCGACTACACAATGTTATTGAGTATTTTATTGCCTTAATTATTGTCGTTTCGCACCACACTACCCAATAAGTTCCGCAATATTATGCATCAACTTTTCCAAATATTTCCAAAAGTAAACAGAACCTACACACATTCCTACAAGTACATACATACATATGTTTAAGGATATTTGAAAATTAATTTTTCGTCAAATGCATGGACTTAAGCAAATTAAACAATTTGTATTGAATAGTGTACAAGATGCAAAGGTAATGCTCAGATTTACTTTGTTCGGGAATCGCTGTTGCAGCATGCCGCTAACACATTACAAAATAAAAATTTTTGTGCAATATAAACTAGAAGACTTTTGATTTTCTTCAATATATTATGCAACCTTATAATCTAATACATACAAGTACTAGAAATTTTATTGTACAATATCAATTATTAAGCAATAATATTGCAAATGTACTGAAACCTAAATGCCAAAACTCCCGTATGCTCTTTCCATTGCTAATTGGTGTGAAAAACTGGTGTTTACGTCAAACTGGCACCCGGTTTCTGGAATGAAATATACGTGAACGGGAACGATAAGAGTCTAGCAGTCTCCGCAAATAGATAGAGATATGGCCAGGCCTTTGCCTCATTGCAATGTATGCCCTGTCGAAAATATCGCTTCTGTTTGGAGGTGCACCTCCATCCATATAAAGTCCAATTCATGTAACAAATAAAATAGGCTGACTATTTACAGGCTTTCAATGCAGATATTTCGAACAAAATTTTCTTCAGCGATGAAGCTCATTTCTCACTCGGTGGTAACGTCAATAAAGAAAACTTTCGCATATGGGACTCGAAGAATACAGAAGTGATTGTGGAAGATCAATTGCCATTGGAATAAATGACTGTTTGGTACGCTCTATGGTCTAGAGGTGTCATGGTGATATTTGTTTAGAAATGTTGGTGGAAAAGCCGTTACCGTCAATTCGGAGCGCTAAGGCCGCATGAAAACCGACTTTTTTGGCCTGCAATTGACGATCACTATGGGCACTAGGCTCCCACGATTTGGGGTTAAAGTAATAAATAATAATAATTGACGTTCACGAACTGGCCGATTTTGGCTTTTTTGCATGGGAAGTTTCCAGAATGCGTAATTTCACATTTTTGGCGGCATCAATTGGCCACCGAGATCATGCGAATTAACGGCGTTAGACATATTTTGTAGGGCTAGGTCAAAATAATCTCGACGTTGGAGCATTTGAAAACCAACATTCGTCAAACGCCGACAAAACGCCAAAAATGTCCGAAAAAGTCGACAAAAACTACCTTAAAAGGATACACTGCTGCAACCAATCTAGAGGCGGCCATTTAAATGACATTGTCTTTTATAAGTGCTGACAAGATCCAAGCATTATAATGAAATATAAGCTTCATCGAAATCAAAGTTTTATGTGTGTTTTATTTAACTTTTGAAACCGAAAAATTAATAACCCTGTATTATGAGTTAACCTCAACAGTATAGTTCAATCATATTAGTTTCTTTGTTTTTTCGATTATGATCATCTCAAATGTTTTTCCACTATTCGTGCGATCGTGATGGTTCGTCAAAAAAACCAAGATCGACGCTGACTGAAGGAAGGGTTTTCAAGTGTAAGATGTCTGCTTGTAAAATACCAATCACCCAGTACCTTCCTTTCTCTCAATTTGTTAACATTGAATGATTTTGTTGTTAACAGATTTTTTTATAACGAACATCAAATCTATTCCACTTTATGCTCGACCATAAACGATCTCTGTTTTTTGCTGCCCACAATTAAATTGCATGTTTTATACGATTTTCATTTCACAAAGAGTCCACTTTAAAAATTCTTTCAAAGCCATAAGAAATATTTTTGTTAGCGTGTTGAAAAAATTGTGTTCAAATTTTTATATTTCATTTAATCGCAGCAGCATAAAAGATTTTTAAATTCTTTGTAAAAACTACTAAAAGAATTTTACAACAAAATAGGTAGTGTATTTAGTTTTAAAATAAAAACTTTAATAAACATCATTAAGTATATTAACAATATTTTCTCTTTAATTATTATTTTTTTCTTTTTTAATAAAGTACACGTATAGAGCACAAGCACTCTAGTAATTAAAACTATACGAAATATATAGTCTATAACATGTTGAGGTTTAAAATTTTATGCTCGTATGTACTTAGTTACATGTGTATAGGTACACACACACACACATATAAATATATTTTTTTCTCATAAATATTAACAATTGTACAAGTATTTGAAGCTTTAACGCTTAAAATGCCGTTCTTGTTTTAACACATGTTGTAAAATAAATACATTTAAAACAATGTATTTGGGCCGCATTAAATTACTGTTTTTGTAGCTTTTAACCCTTTATTTACCATCAGTTTTAAATTATCATTTGTATAACATTTACCATAAAAAGTGATTTTGAAATGGAATAATTATGAATAAAAAAAATTACTTAACATTGAAATTTATTATCCGGAATATTCTCCCTAACTAATCGTTAAAACAATTAGAGCTTTTGCAAAATGGATTGTTTGTTTTAATTCGTATACATTATTGAATTCTCATATTGTATTTGATTCGTATGGCATAAATATCCGAGGTTGAATGCTTTCAAACTGCTTAAACTTTGGTTCAGAGGCCAATGAAATGTGTGCATATGAAGAGCTAAAGCCACAACAAACAATGCATTTTTCTTTTTTAATTTCTCTATATAAATACTTCGTTGAGGAAACACTATTAACAGTTTTATTATTATTTAAAATCATGGCAGTGTATCAAACAATTATAATCCATTTGCTTTATAAAGTAAATGAAATATTTTCATAAATTTTAATAAGATTTTGAACATTATGGTTAAAAAGGGTTAACCAACAAGTGCTCATTTATTTTAAGTATCAGATTTTAAAAACATCTGTAGATACTTAAATACAGTCGCAAAGTTGTAAACGTGTACATAATTTATAACGAAAATAGTTAAGAGGAGCCTGAAACAGCATATTTGGAAAGAAAAGTCTATAAAGATCATAAATTTATATAGTGGACAAATGAAATTTAAAACAAAGTTGAAACAACGAAAATGTGTCGAAAACGGTTCATTAATACAGGGTGGTGTCATATGGGAATTAGGTTCGCTTTCATGTAACTTTTGTTGTTGCTTTCAAGAAGGCATAGTCAGCTGTGCTATTAATACCACCTGGTAGATCTAATTTGCCTTGTATGTCGGATCTAATAAGAACACAAAACAAAATGTGTTCGCAACAAATAACACGTCTTTTCCCCTCAAAAATTACAGTTGCGCTGGAAAAAGAATATTGAGAATAATACATGTTTCCTCCATCCTTTTCCCAGCTGAATTAAAAATTGAGTGGAAAAGACGTTTATGACCCAACGACAAAAAATATCAAATTGTTTCAATTTAAAGACACTTGAATTTATCTAACCAAAAATTTTTTAATTCTATAAAATTCTGACATAGAAAAATGCAGCCTTTAAGGAGAATCTACAAATAAGAAATTATTTATTTCGTAGCTGCGAAATAGTGTTTTTATGGAAAAATCGTTTTAAGCTTTAAACAGTTTTTATTTAAAACCAAAAACAAAATCTACAATTCTCGAGTATTTTTATATAGAAAAATCTATCAGATTCATAGAAATTACGCTTAAAAAATAATTTTTTTTAATAGAAAAATTAGGCAGTTTCTGAAAAGCAGTTTTATTCGGGTCCTAAAAATTTTTATTTACAAAAACTTGATCAGATTATTAACAATTTTATACTCGCAATGGAACAATTCAACAAAAAATTTTGTTATTTAAAAGTGAGCAGATTCTATACATTTTTATATAAAAAAATTATTTGCAAAAATTACGCAAAAAATTTTTAGATTTCGAGAAATTTTCTAACATTAAATTACTTTTAAAATTTATGAAATTTTGAAATATGTTTTTATAGGAAATACATGTGGATTTTGAAGTACATTTTATAGATAAATTGTTAAAAATCTTAGCAATTAGACATTTTTTTAATTCTAAATAATTTTTTCAGAAAAAAATTCTTAAAGTAAAATCGACTTTCTATAAAAAATTGCTCACAATTTAAACAAGATTTCTATAAAAAAACAGCCTTCTCATGGTAGGATTCGTCAAATTTTGAAAAAAAAAACATTTCATTATATGAAGTTTTTTATAGCAAACATTTTGAAAATTGTTTATTGATAATTTGCTTAGATTCTGAAAAAATTTTTATCATAGAAAAATTTGGTAATATATGTTTTGACAAAATACATATATTATCAGATCCTTAACAATTTTGAAGAGAAAAGTTGCCCAAGTTCTAAAAAAATTTTATAAAATAAATTTCTCAGTTTTATAGAATATTTTTCAGACTCTGAGCTACTATGCTTCCACAACATTTTCGCATGCAAATCGCCTAGATCCTTTAAAGCTTTTTTAAAAAAATTTATATGCTTTGAACAAATTCATTTCTAAAGTAAGACCGCTTATACTGCGAACAGTTTCCAATATAAAATTGTCGACGGTCTATGTTTCACAGGTTATTGTAAGATTTTGCAATTTCCCAAGAAGTTTTTTTAAGAAACATTACTAAGAATATAAATAAATTTTCTGTACAATTGTCTTGTAGCAAAATTGAGCAGCTGCTAGCAACTTTTCCACAGCTCGATTCCTCAGATTTTTAATTTGTCAGAAAATTTGCCACATTCTGAACATATCTTTCTCATATTATAAGCAAGTCACGTAAAGAATTATTAATTGTGGTAAATCTTTTTGGATAAATTTATCGAATTTTCCATATTTTATATACAGAAATATATTCCAGTTTCCGAGCAATTTTTATAAAAAAAACAATCATAATCTAACAAAAAGTTAGCGTAGGTGCTAAGCAATTTTTTGCAGAAAAACAATTATGATGTTGAAAAATATTTTATAAATTTTTTTTTTTGCAGTATCAACAACATTTCCACAGAAGAATTTCTATACAAAAAGTATGGCAGAATGCTTAATATTTGAAAAAAAAATTATAATCAGAATTATTTTATTAACATTTTCAATACACTAACGAATATGTATGAATGTATAAATTGAAAATAAATAAAAAAAAAAATTATTCATTTTACAGCTAGTTATTAAACAGCACAAAAATATCCATTACTAATAGTTCTAGACATTAAATGTCAATTAACATAATTAAATACCAAAACATTAAATTACATTTTGCCATAAATTTTATTTACACAAACTAAATGAGCAGCCCAACCAAAATAGTGGCACATTAAATCACATTTCAAAACCATTTTGCTTCAACAACAAAAAATGTGTATACAAATATTCTAGTTTCCTGGCCCACAAAATCTCATAGGATTATATATATATATATATATATATATATATATATATATATATATATATATATATATATATATATATATATATATATATTGTTGTTGTTGCTGTTGTTAATTAATATCATCAAGTTTCAGAATCAAGCAAATACATTTCAAATATTACAGACACTAATGCAAAATATATGAATAAAAAAACACATCTGTACATGTGTGTATAGATGTATATGAAGATAAAAAATTATACATTTTAAACAAAAATCTGAATCTATTTTGAAAGAAAATTGTAGAAAGATCTCAGCGCAAAATAGAATGAAATTGCAAAGTCGAAAATCAAAATAGATGTGAATGTGTGTGTGTGTGTGTAAAAATCTAATGAAAATGTTCTTCAGACTGGGTTAGCAGAACAATTTGGCTGGCAGACAGGCACAATTGCATATTGATTTCCGAAATATACCGAATGGCGTAATACAAAAGTTTTTAAATGAAAAATGAGAAAGATAGTTCGAAATTCGAAATTTCAATATTTTTGAAAAATAAAATTTCGAAAAACCGCTTCATAATCAAAACTACAATGAGAGCGATAGAATCAGAGAAAGGTAAATGCAGAAAGAGAGAGGGTGAGAGGAATAGAATAAATGAAATGAAATTATATTTTAAAATAATCAAACGTCCTTAAATTCGATTTTCCTTTCTTTTATTCATCACTATTAATTTTCAGGAATTTGCAAACTAAATAGAGAGTGGAAATTTATGAGGCGTCGCATCTTATAAAAATTAAAGTACCCTTATGTCTTTGTAAGTATTTAATAATACAATTACAATTTGTCTAATCAAAGCAGCAAAAAAAAAATTTATAAAAAATTTAAAATAAAGTATGTCCAACCGTAAGCACTCAGTGGTTATTATTTTCAAAATTAGAAAACAATTAATTGACAGATAACAACAGCAATTTTGCTTGATATTTTTAGGAAGGTGTCTATTAATCATATCAGCAGAAGATCTGTGAACTTGTCAGAATTGTTTTAATATTATACAATAAGAGATCAATACAATTGACCCACATGAACACATTTTAGCCTTTATATTTCCTAATAATTATCGAATGGTAGAGACGGAGTTGAATATAATTTGAGAAATTTCAGAAATTTTCTATTCTTCAATTGGAAATAATATGAATTATTTAATTATTATTTGAATTATTAGTTTTTTATTGCTATTGTTATTATTATTGTTGTTATCAAAAATCAGAGAATAGTTGTCATGCCCACATCACGGAAATTCTTTTTCTCTGCATTTTAGAAATCAAATACATTAATTTAAAAGTAAATGTGACATTGAAAATTTAGTGCTTTAATTAGACAGGGGCCTGTCTGAAAAGGTTTTAAGCAAAATGCAGTAAAAGAATGTTGTACACTCTACTTGATTGGCCTCTATGTTTTTTTCAGGGCACCTAAATATTCTTCTTAAGTGTGTTTTTAGTTGAACTGTATTGGTAACCAAATGAACATATTTTCCGGAGGGCTCAAGTTCAAAGAAAGCTTTGGCAGAGTATAAAAACTTCATTCATAACTGACAGAGAGCAGAGAGCGTCGTATTCTTTTTTGAGTGAGTATAAGTTTCATCTTCCTGACTATATTAGGTTCCGTGAGGCACATTCACATTATTCAGTCTATTAGACCTCCTTTGAATATTTCTGTTCTGGGGGCTAGGATTCTTGAGATATTCAAAAACGTCACATTTTTTTATTTTTATTTTTTATTTCTCATTTTTTAATTTGTTTTATTATTATGTTTTTAAATAGAAGTTACGCTCAGGCAAATGATTCCTACTACTTAGCTTTAGGTGTTACTTCTTTGTGAAAGGTATAGGGTAGAGAGGAAAGGTAGTGAATGTTAGGAGATAGAGAGAGAGAGAGAGCTTAATTTCTGTTTTACAACTCTACTATTCCGCATTTTTGTAGCAGAGTAGCAGCGCCTCTGGTGTTAAGCAAACGCATTAAGTTTCTTAAGCTTTTATTAATTGTCTTACTTCGCCGACGATTCTGCTAATATTAGCGATGAAGGAGGGCGCCGTGATGTAGTATACATTAGCGTAACTAGTAACTAGTGTTATGCCTTCATCACTTAAACAGTTCCAAGAACAATTAACACAATGCCACGCTAATAAAAATCGGAAAAAATAATGATGTTGATGAATTGTCCTGATCAGGGATCGAACCCAGGTTCACTTAACTCTAAGATCGGCGTAAAATTCGGTCATTCGGTCTTTCGACTCAAACCACGTGGTATGTCAGAGATGTCACGTGGCGAGGATATTATATGTTATACTCATTGTTTTCTTGCGCGACATCAATTGATTTGTTTTGGTTTAATATTAGTTTTCTGGCGTTTTAATAATTCTATGTATGTGAAGAGCAAGAACCATAATAAATGTCTATATTTGTCTCCTTTAGCCAAAACATCGAAAGAAAATCGCAGTTTTTAATTTTTGAAACGTCAAAGTCTCCACCTCTGGTCTGCTTTGTGACTCATCATTACGACACAGATAATGTGCCCATATTAAACCAGTTGGTAGTAAAATTAACTCCTCGTGTCTCTCCCAAGCTTAGAAGATTTTTATGAAAAATATTTATTATTATAAGCATTACATATTGAAGTTTCTGAAGTCGGTGACAATTAAGTTGAAAACTTAATTCAAAGTTTAATTCATACCATCGCTCGTCATGGCAGTGGCCTTAATAGTTAACGCTATTAATATGTATTACGTACTTCTTGAAGGCTATATTTTTGTCAAAAAGCTTTTAAATGTTTCAAACTTTTGAGAGACTATTTGTGAAGTTGGTATGAGAGGCAGTTTTCATATATTTGTCAAAACGCATTCACCTTTGGAGCATGTCTGCTTAATTATTAATATGTATTGGAGGTAACACTTCCCTTGTTTTCCTCCAGTCAGTTCTTCTTCACATTTCATGCATTTATGCGTATAGTGACATACGCCAATTGGGAATTGTCTAAGTAATATATTTAGTCAGATATAAGATTATTAAATTATACTTTGTATGGGTGGTATCCTTCCCCTTATCGTATCACATCTGGAGAATACAAATTTTTTTTTTTTTGCAAACAAAATTTCAAATATCGATCAACAAATGATGAAAAAAATCGCTGTACTCGTACAATTAAAAAACATACTCGAACTATTGATTGTAAAAATAAACTTCGCTCTGTATTAGAGTCTAATGAGATTTGACTAAAGCACATCCAAATTACACTCAATATTGTTTTTATTTGACTTCTTGATCGCTTTACAAAATTATTGAAATGAAAAGAACATCTTGTTCTTTTAGACATTTCGTTATGACCAACTAGCAGGTGGAGAAGAGTTTTGAAATAAGTTCAAGAGCACAACGTGTAACTTAAGGTAGGAGAATGTGGGTCAAGCAAATGCAAGCGAAGTAAAAAAACATTTATGGGCCTGATACCAGTTCAATTTAAATAAAATGTTTAACCTTTTCGATTTAGTAAAATATTTAAACTAAAGTTTTAGTGCAGCTCGGATTGTACACGAATTTTCATTCAGTTTGTTTGCTTTGCTTTCTTCTAATAAAAGACGGGGGGCCTACCTATTTTCTCTCTCTTTTACTTTCTTCTTTTAATTTATCTAAGCCAACACACTCACACACACATGTTGCTGTTGTTGTATGGATTTGAAATGACTATACCATTCATTTAAAAAATATTTTCTTTTTACTTGAGCAAAAATATTTTCTAAAAATATACTCACCTTGAAATGTTTTCGGTTTTTCGGTTTAGATCTAGACGAAAACTGTTGCTGACTTTTTTGTTGTTTTATATATTAATTTTAATCAAATATATAAAATGGCTGTATGACGGCAACGATGAAAATATTTAAGATGAGTTGCTTGTTGCTCTCGAATAAGTATTCCGAAAAATATTTTGGATTTTTTCTTGGTTCGAATTAAAATTTAACAGATATCCAACCAGAATCTATGATGAAACCGAAGCACCAAAGAGCATACAGATAGAGAGCAGAAAAAAGAATAAAAATTAACACACACACATACACACGCAAGAATTTAGATGATAATGATGATAGTTCTTCGTCGAGTAGTTGTTGCGAAAAATAATCATAGAAAAGTGGGTGGCTGTTATAAAAAGATTTTGTTTTCTCTATGTAATTATACGAGGCTTGTTGCACTATAACACGCTAGATATCCAGCGGCCCTACTTCTACAGTTTAATGTAAAAATAAGAAAACAAAGTTATTTTCAAGATTTGATTGTATGTGTATAAACCTTAAGACGTCACCCCTATAAACCGAATTTCACGATACTTTCTCAGCAGCTTATTGATGATCCAGAGGTGCGAAACCGATTCCAATATATAGTGTCTTCATATTGTTTCACATTAAATTCACAATAGGGTTTGTATTTCTTACAATTTGAATAGACGTGAATTTTCTCATATTAAATCATTTTGTTAAGAAAGCTTTCCGCATCTCTGAACTTTGATTGAATAGCTCGATAATAGTTGTTAAAAACAGCTGCTTTCTGATAAGTGGGCGTAGCAGTTCTCATATGAGATGAATATTAGGCATCTTATATTGATAGAAGAGTAAAATAGAATGCCATTAAAACATTTTCATTAATACTTCTACTACCAAATACTAATAGAAAATGGCACAAGAAACGCTAGACGTGTCCACACAAAAAACTATTATCATTTATTTTATATACAGTAGCGAAGGTCTTAAAGCTTTTGGGAGAATAACAATGATCATAACATATATTTACTCTTATCAAAAGTTAGTGGAATCGAAAAGCTCATAGCTCCCACAAAAAATAAACCAATGTGTTGCTAACAATTCAAAATAGCAGGAGCCATTAGGTTCGTTTATAGTTACCTGAATTGCTAAAATAAAATATCTAGCTAAAAATTGTGTGGATCTAAAAAGTGGGCATGGTCTATCCCACAAGAAAAGTAAATACTTATAATGTGTTTACATTTTATGGAGCTTTGCTTAAGTAACCATGTTGATAGAGCACATTGCAGACCAGAATATGTATATGTGAGATTGAATAAGTGGGCGTGCCACATTCCGAACAATTCAAATGTTTTATACCACACATCGAGAATATTATGGTAGTGATAAAGTAAAAGTTTTGTATGAATAACTTTGCTGCAGGTGTGAGTAGTGGAACAGAAAATAGGCTGGATTGGAAAAGTGGGTGCTTTAGCTAAATGTGAGAGTTCCTTAAGGCCTTTACCAATGTGCAAAACCAGGTTTGCGCTTTGTACCAAATACTTGTTTCTATAACAAAGGATTAATAAAAATCCTTATCTGAATATAATATATCTTGTGGACCATTACGCTAAATGCAGATCAATCAAGAGCAAAGAACATTGAATCGATATCAGCGTTTAAATGATAAAACCAAAATGGCAAGTCGGCATGTGACAATATAAAATTTAGGTTTCCGCTTTTTTCAAATGTTTTAAACATAATAAAAGAACGAATAGTTGTTTTATCAATATTGGAAAACAAAAACTGTGAAATTGATGCTTGCAGGCTGCTAGAAAAAATGGTTGTGATTTACACTATTAGTCTGGTGTAGCGCGATCAATTCGCGTTAACGATATCGTTAATCATATCATATCAGCCAATATGAAGCTATTTATTCTTTTTTGTTTTCATTATTAATACTGTTTTCATTATTGGCATTTTACTATTCATATTTCTAGATTATTGGACAATTCTGGAACCACCCTCATATCTATTTCTTTTAAAGATATCGCTTATGCAAAATTAGCACTTGAAATTAGTATACATTTCTATTTTGTTATTATTGTTGTTGTTGTAGTTTGATTTCGTAATTAAAAATAACCTTCAAAAATTATTTGATAAAATGGTTCTTTTTTAATAAATATTTCAATATCGAAATGAAATCAAAATCACTTGTTGATAGAAATTTTGCAATAAAAACTTTAGCAGGTACAGTTGATTTTGAAATAAATATTTATTCTTTTTTAAATTAGTTGTTATATATTTTTATTGATTTGATTAGTTGATTTGTACAACTTCTTTATTCATTTCATATGGTACACACTTTTTCTGATTCAAGCTCCTCTGTAATCGATCGTTAATTGGCCCAAATTGCTTACAATCGCTTAAATTTTTTGCAGTTTTTTTTTTCTAATTTTATTTTTCAAATCAATCGTTTAGGCAATTAAAAAAAGAAATTTGATCGTTTCTAGAAAAAAAAATTGTTTCGGGGCGAAAGGAATTTAAAAAATTTTCTTACTAAAATAAAGCGACGTTAATCAAGCGACGTTTTTCTCTCAACTAAAGAAAAATTCATAAAAATTTACAGAAAGCGCAAGAGCTCATTTTCGAAAATCACAGCCTTTTATTCGAAAATTTTTCTTTTTCTCTCATCTAGTTTTGCATGTTGCTGTTCTTCACATTTCTTCAAGTTTTCCATGTGGATTTTCTTTTAAAATTTTCTTTTAATTATCTCATTTTTTCAAATCGCATGAAACACACCACAAAACTACACAAACAAATTATTTGATTTTTTCAAACATTTTCCAATACAATCTGGTTGTGTGCTCGTTTTAATCATTTTCATTTACATTCAATTTGTTTAGATAATTTTGGCTTTTAGCCATAAATTGTTCTAACTATTGTAATATTTTTTATAGAGATTTTTCTTCTTTTTTTAATATTGTTTTGTTGTATTAAAAATTGTTTTGTTTGTTTGTTTTTTTTTTCAAATTGGATAGAATTGAATGTGTTTCTATGTGTCGTTTGTTCTTAATGGTAAAAATAAAATATTTTGTAAAAATAATATGATAAATTTAAAGAAAAATGGAAAAGACACTTGGCGGTATTTGTCACTCATCGTTTACTGATTTATTTTCTTATCGTTTGTTAACCGGAAATGTAGTTTTTCAAATAAAATCAAATAAGCCAAAAGTGAACAAATTAATCCATTTGCTAAATATTTATGATATAAAATTAATATTGAAAATAATTTTTTATATTTCTGTACTATGATACGATGCACACTGGGACCAATTGCAAAATAAATAATATTTTTATGGTAAGCGGAAATCAATTCAAATACATACAAACGCAAAAATGATTAAATAAATTTAGTTATTCTTTTTTAGCAACTTTAAATATATTTAAAAAAGATAATTAATTTATTGTTTGGGATAATGGCTCAATACAAATTTTAACTATAATGTCAATTGGCTATAACGGGCGATTTTTTGCTATTTGCTTTTTCAGTGTAAAAAACAGATTCATGACATGTGGGAGTGTCTTTAAGGTTTGCCATTTCTAACAAACGAACAACGCTTGGAAACAATTGAATTTTATTATCAAAACTCGTGCTGTGTGAGAAATGTATTTCTATCGAAAAATTGTCTTCAGCGACGAAGCTTAATGGGTACGATAACAAATAGAATTGTCGAATTTGGTGTGAAGAGCAGCCATAGACCGTTCAAGATGGTGCGTTTTGTGGGCCGGCGGAATCATTGGACTGGACAGGCAATGGGCACCGTGAGTCTCTTACCGGTTATTTTTTTGCCCAAAATGGAAGAATTGGATTTGGTTGACATGTAGTTTTAACACGACGATGTCACATCTCACATGTAACGCGATACCATCAACCTATGCAGAAGCGATTAAATAAATAAAATAAAACCACATTTTGCAACAGTCCATTGACAGCCACGATTATGTGATTCGACTATGTTTTGTGGGTATAAGTAAAGTCTTTCTTGCACAGGGACAAGCCAGCCATAATTCCAACACTGAAAGACAACATTACAGCTGGCATTAATGAGATACCGTTTGAAATGCTGGAAAAAGTATGCCAAACCAAAAGTTCATGAATGGACCATGGCCGTAGCCGCGAGCAATATTTTACCTAAAATAATCTTTAAAAAGTAAATGGCATCTATCCACAAAATAAATATGTATTTCATTTACTTTTGCAAATTTTCAGATTTATTTTTAAATTTTCAAAACCCAAATGATTAAAAAATCACCCATTATATCATATTGCACTAAATTCGTAATGCATTTCTGGCCTGCCTGCAGCAAGACCCAGAGTCCTTGAAAGCTATCGCAAGTGCAAAACACACACACACACACACCTAATTTTTTCGCAGATTGAAAATCATTTGTTGTTTTCCTAAAAAGGCCTTTTTTCGTCAATAATTATTCATCACCCTATAAGACATTATGACCCTGAGTTTCCTAAAAATATTCATTGTTTTTCATTAAATTATTAATGAACCAAAACGAAAACACATTTGTTGACAGCAACAGTCAGTCATAGACGAAAAGAAATAAAATTTCTTACACATTTTCTTTTTCTTTGCAGTAATAAAATGTTTAAGTAAAAATCTTTAGTAGGAAAACACTTATTAAAATTTTATCACCAAAATTAGTCAAAGGAAAATAAAAGCTCACATGGCTGAAATATTCAAATTTAAAACAAAAAGGTATTAAATTTATATTCCAAATCAAATAATTTAAAGTTACATAATTTATTCAGTTTTCAGACAGAGATTTCGCTTGTTATTATTTACGATTTCCAATTAATTTCTAAATCTCATTTTAATTATATTTTAATTAAATATTAAATTGTAACTAATAAATGCCAAATTTTATGCAGAAAATAATTTTGTTGTTAAACAACAACAGTATGTAATAAATTATGCAATAAATGTAATTTGTTAATTTAATAATAAACAAGACAAGGGAAATGTTGCAACAAAAAAATAAACATTTTTTTTATTTAGTGGCAAGGAAGTTAATGAATGTATCATTTAGCGACAGGATTTACTACAGACAAATCAGGCCAATACGATTGTTATAAAAAATTATTTAGGATTTTTAGAAAATATATTCCAACAGATGGATTGGAACATGATTTGTTTTTATTCGCGTTTATAGAAAATAAATAAAATTAAAATTTTACAAAAGTCTTTAGGCTATTAAAGGTTAGTTTGACCCCCAAAAAAAAAACTATAATTCAGCTCAGTTCAGTATATTTCACTGATCGCAATATATGCAACCCTTATGCAATTATGAGTGGCACTTGAAAATGCTCAACATCAATGTAACAGTATAGGAATTGTTATCTTGGACATTTGATTTGATTTGAAATAAAGGACTCGTCCTTAAGCTCAACAGATTTGGTTGTTCCATTTACTTTAAATAAATTATCTGTAATATTATCTCTATATTTCTTTTTTTTTTTAACAATTTTAGTTAAAATGTTATTTAAGCACCAGGTCTTATTAAACGGTTAAAAAAAATTTATTTGTAATTATCGATATTTCGATATTCTTTGAGTATCATCTTCATCTTCAAACACAGTTTCCTGAAGATGATACTCAAAGAGTATCGAAATATGGATAATTACAAATAAATAGTTTAAAATACTCGTAGTATTTAAATATAAGAGCATGTGGTTAAATTATATTTTAACTAGAAAAATTATAAATATTTTTTTCAGGCAGAACATTTGCTATTCATATTGATAAGCATAAGAAATATTCTCGCTGATGTACCTTAAGGTTCAATCTATCAATATTGTTATATTCAATTTGTGCTTCCGTCTTTAGAAGAGACTAAAGCTAAAGGAGATACTAAGATTTAAAATGATATTGTATTCATTGAGACAATAAAATAGTTCTTAATAAAACAAGGCTTGAAAATTAACCCTTCATCTTGATCATTAAAAGGTAAAATTTGGATCATTATATGATCATAAATCGTATGTTGGTCTGAAATTGGCGAATCTGTTCCAAAATTTGTGACTTTAAAGTCGTCGGACTTTCCATTTTTCCATTTTTCCATTTTTCCATTTTTCCATTTTTCCATTTTTTTCTTCAAAAGATTATAAAATAAGATGTTACTGGCCATTATTATAGGGTCAGTCGTTTGAATGTCAATTTAAAATTACATGAACATATAAAACACTGAATTATAGAGTATATATCACGAAGTACTGAACTAGTTCGAAAATCAAACATCTGTAAACAATTGAGCTGCGGAGGTGAAGAATGTTTGAAATTCGTCAGCGGCAAATCAAAACACTCGTTTGCTGTCTTGTATGCGACCGTATTAAATACAAAAATGCACTGAACTAAATCATTAAAAAAACATTAAATCAAAAACAATAAGTGGTTCAAACTGCATTAGTGTGTTACTTCAATTTCGACTCCATTTCTTTTCAAACTTTTGAACTAATAAAATTTTTTTTACAAATAAAATAATTTATTTAAACTATGCCACTTTGCTTTTTTTTATTGAATTCAAATCTTTAACTCTATTTTATAACTTATACATTTTATTTTAATCTATTTAAAATCTTCTTATAAAATGCATAAATAAATTCTTATTTTATGTTCGGACAAAATTTACAACCTTGGCCCAAAAAACATTTCAATAAAAAAGAGAAGAAAAATCGTAAAGAATTTCAAAAGAAAAATAAAACGAGACACCAACACGAAAATGCATTTTGTCATTAAATAGAACATATGAATTATTTTTTTTTATATAAATTTCATTAGAATTTATATTTTGTCGCTCACGTCAGTCAGCGGACACACAAGACTTTTGTTTCTTATTTTATTCTTTTAATACTTTCATACGAGTAGATCAACTATGACTTTTTAACGATTTTTGATTTTTCTGTTCAAAACGATTTTCATCAAAATCAATATTTATTTCAAGGTTTTCTCTTCTCGCTTATGATTCGCTAATTCTATATATATTTTTATTTTATTAAAGTAATAAAATATCTTATATATTTAAAAGCGAAACCGAAACAAAATTAAGTTTATTTAGGTCAATTAAATTATGTTCAGTTTTCACAGATCATCGAAACTTATATGAATATACATACATATATTTGGTTGTCTATTTAAACTTGATTGATTTATATATTAAAAATACATGCGAAAGCCCGGTATGCTTCGGTACTTAGAAAATTATAAAAGTAAAAAAAATTTCATGAATTAAATTTCATTTAAAAAAAGATACGTCATGACTAAAAACATGGCGGTTTTGTTGCTAAAGTGTGAAAAAGGACAAGTCCCTTTTCATGCAGACAATTTCCTACATTTTTTCGAAATTTTCTTTTGGAGTTCCCAAGAATACATAAAGACTTTTTTCTTGTCCACTTTTTTACAATATGTCGTATGCCCTTTTATTATATTTTTGATTTAACAGCGCCAAAAAACATAACAAAGCGGGAACTTTAGCGTAACTATAAATAAATAGATCGGACTTGTGTAGGGAGGTATATAAATTATGATTCCATTCCAACATAGCACTCCAAAGTTGGAAATTTTTTTGAAAAATGAGTAACATTAGAAACTTCAAATTAAAAAGAAGTCGTTGGAAAGTGTTGATCTTGTCCACTTTTCTTGTTGAAAGAAATGCTCTTTATTGCCAAATATTCCGAAAGATGATCTCTTTCTTCTTTTTTTTATTTATTTCAGAAAGCAGGAAATTGTGATATCCTTATTTGGTAAAAAATTCAAATTGGAGTTTCAGTCTGTCCAAGAGTTATGAACGAACAGTTTGATTCAGTATTTAGTTATTTTGGAATTTCGAGTGTAAAAATTATTTAGTTTTACCATTTAGAACGTCGATGTTGGTAAAGTGTTAGAAACATATCTGTATGAAATTTCAAAATAAAATATTAAATAGTGCAGTTTGCTTAATCAAATGTTATTTGATAGTGAATAAAGAGCCTTAAGTTTTGAACACGTGTGAAAGCCCAATTGGATATTTTCAACAAATAAAGCTTTCACAGATGTTTATATTTTCTATTAAAAAATATAAAAAATAAGAGATATTTTGGATTAAAGCGCAATTTATCATTTTATAGGTTCTTGTAAAACGAACTTAGTTCATTTAAGTAATCATTTTCTAACAACTTTACTTTGATTCGAATCTAACAGAGCATTCCAAAATTATGAAGCGTCTCATGTTACTAAATATTCGCTAAGATGACTGATATATCCAAGTGGTATATGATTAGTTTATGCACAATATAATGCGAAGACAAGAACAGTAGTAAAAATTAAAATTGTAAATATCTGCATCTATTTTTTTTTTAAATTATATTTAGTAGAAATTAAAATTTATGGTTATTTTTATTCAGGCTCTAGGTTTCAATAAAAATAACCATAAATTACATACCATAAGGTTGATAAAATTAATAAATATATACTTTAAAAATTAAAATTGTAAATTTTACGAAATATATTTTTGCTTTGAAAAATCTGGAATTACTTGTAAACGGAATTCTTGTTAACAATTTAGAATTGTCTAGAATGCGAATACGTGAACAAATAGACAGTATAAGTTAAGTCTTTATAATTAAGTAACCAATTAGTAAAAACAAGCTTTTTGATATCTTGATTGATCCCTCAAATTGCTGGTTGTTATTTATCTTCAAAAATTTGCAAGTTCTCAATACCGTAAAATATTCAAATGCAAACTGTTTTCAAACCATTAAAAAAAACAACTTAATTAAGGAATTGAACAAAGTATAGCTAATTTCTTTGTGTAGCAAAAATCATGAGTCACACTGTAAAATCTCAATCACAAATGAAAAAAAAAAATAATATCAAATTTATTAGCATAAAATTGTGAGTCACAGCTAAATAAAATCAATTAGCACTTTAATTAAATAAAATTAAGTAATAATATACTGAATATGTTGAATCATAGTTATTAGATATTACCGCTGTCACTAATTTGTCGCCCCAATAAAAAATATCAATCAAATTTTTTTTAATTCCTTACTTCTACCCGAATTCCAAAGAGACACATTTCAGTCACACTTATGTAAATTTCTTAGATAAAATTAACTTTGATAAGATTTTTATGTAAATGAGAGTATTTCTGCATGACAAATTCCAAACAACTTTCTTTGCACAAATCAATGTTTAAATTTTTTTTTTTTTTTAAGTCAAATAAATTTTCAACAAAAAACTGACAAACTCATCCAAACACAAACATTTTGTAAGTGAGAGAGTAAAAGACACAGAGGGTGAGAGAGAGAGAGACAGAGAGAGCGATTGAGAGATGTTATCACTAAACTGGATCACATCAATCAATTTCTTAAACAATGAATAAAATAATTTTTTATTGTGATTTTGATTTGGATACAATTTCGTGGATTCAATTTAAAAAAAAAAAAAAAAAACATCAAGAACAGAACAACAAAAGTCAAAGCGAAAGAATTAAGCCCCCAAAATGAAAACAAGAAAAAGAAACATCAATAAAGAAGATTTTTTTGCCAACAACAAACCGGCTTGAGTTCAACAAATATTTATATTCATACACTTTTTTTAATAACAAGTAAAGAGCTGAAACGACTTGAGGTCAAACGTTTGATGGCCCTACAGCCAGTCGCTGTTGGTTTGTGTGACGACCACAATCATGCAAGTGGTCGTCTTTTAACTTTTTGACATTGTGATCTCTTATGGTGCGATTTAGAGAAGTAAAAATTTTCTGGATCTGCATAAATGACAAATGGATCGACTATCGTATGAGATAATATTTTTAGATAACTGGGTCAACTGATATGCCTAACACCTGTAAATGCATATAAGGTATATGGTAGGTGGATGGACAATACTATGTTGTAGTAAGCAAATTATAGGTATTTTTAAAATAATCAAATATCATACCAAAGCCAAGATACATTAAACCAATAAATTGTTGTCATCTTCGAAATTTATTTTTATTTGTAAAAACAGTACAGCTAAACCAATGTAAAAATGTACTACTCATCATACACTCACTACCATTCACTTCAATACAATATTCACTGCACTGTACAATGTACTACTACTTCCGATTTCTGATTATTTGCTACATCATACATATATTCACAAATTTACGTGCATATTTTTCGAATATTTTGGTTCCAAATTATAATAAAGTTTAAAAATTAGATTACAAATTTAAATTTGCAAGATTTTTTTTTAATTTATTTTTAACTTAAACCAATAATTTTCTTGTAGTCGACTAAAAATCCTTACAAACCACAATGAATTGAAGTGCAGTCAGCAGAAGTGCAAAAGTGTGGATGTTCTTTGAACATACGCAGTTTTAGAGCATGTCAAGGATCAAATAACCACAAATGATATCCATTATAAAAGACTGGGAATTGATTTATTGTCGGTATATATCTCAATATGGTATTATTTCTTTAATTTTTTCATTAGGTGTAGTAAACTTATGATCGAAATTTACATTCCACGTCCATTAACATTTTGTAGGGCAAAAGGATTTTCTTCCAGTGAAATTTTAAATATTTCATTCGAATCATCTTTGAGAAGCATCGAAAGTCATATACTTGCAGAAAAAACAATAATCACTATATGAGAATTTTTTAGCATCAAAAATTTGTACTTGTTATTTACAAAACAAACAAAATATATAAAAACAAACAAAATATATTAAATTCATTATTTGAGATATTTTATTAATTATTAAAAAAAGGTTGTACTGTTTGTATGTGCCTTAGCCTACATTCCATTGGCGGTAGCCAAATCAATAGCACTCTCTTTAATACTCTTTGAATGCTATAGAATTCTCATATAATGTTTGTTGGTTTTTGTATAAGTATATGAGTGCGAATGATTTGCAGATATTATTTGGCTTAAGAGTACTGCTGGTTTGGCTAGCGCCAATGAAATTCAGGTATATATACTCAGCTCAGCCAATAACAAGGAATACATTTTTAAATAATTATTTTGAAGAATACTCGAGAGCCTCGAATAATGAATTTAATAAATATTGAAATATAAAATAAATTTTGAAGTTGACTAGCGATTGAAAAATCTATGAAGACAAACTAGAAGGTGTGACCAAAGCATAAATAAAGGTATACAATATGATAGTGGTATCTATATACAACTACACATTTTTGTCAAATTTTGAATTATATGATAAATATTTCTGGTAAGCCATAGTTGACATTGTTAGAATACGCAAAAAATTTAATATTTATTTGAATATTATTACGTATTATTTTGTGTTTCCTGATGATGTGTACCAAAGTTTAGGAAACAAGCAAGAGTAAATATTTACATAAAAATAAACTTAAACTTATAAAAAAATATTTATATATTTAAAAAAATGTTTTGTATATAAAATATTTCATTTATTAGCGAGTCCCCAATGAAGTTGCATTATGACTTAAGATTTGGCCGATTTAATGTTTTTGTTTATAAAGACGAACCCAATTTAATGTACACGGTAGCAACCACTCAATGTTCGTACAGGCACTCCCTATAAACATTTTATCTGTCACAAGACGCTATAGCTAGCAAGGCTTACAATTGCTTCAACTTATTTCACTCCCTTACAGAACTGAGTGGCTTTTCCCAACATATATGTATGCGGTTATTAGAGAAAATTAACAATTTTTCTTCTTGAAAAGACGATTAATTTTGCATTTAAAAAACCGCTACTATAGTTAACGTGAATTCTCGGTAATATGAACTTATCAAAATCAAGACTTTTCAATCAAATAGTGAAAATCGTGGTAGTAAACTGTGTTAGAACTGAGTTTGATAATCAATATGTTGCACACTAAACATGAACAGCGGCTTCAAAAAAAAAAAAAAAAAAAAAACGCCGAGTGCAACTGTGAACTAAGAACTAAGAAACAGGAACAGATTTTTTTTTAAAATGTGCAAATTTAAAGTAAAATATTAAGACTATTATTGAGGTAAAGTATTAAGTCTATTATATTAAGACATATTATCTAGATTACGATTTGCTGTCATCAAAAAAAAAAAAAAAAAAAAAAAAAAAAAAAAAAACACTGAAGATGGAGCGACTAGTGTTTACAAACCATATTTGACGGAGGGATGAAGAAAAATCTTTACAAATTCAAACAAACCCCGCTGGCAGAAAAACACAATTCTCAGATATGCCATAAAGCTTTAGAATTAAGCCATTAAATAATTTAGTGCAGCCTATGTGACACTATGAAAAGCAAACTTGAATACATCAGCGACATCAAATGGCCAGTTAAAATAAAAGGAGTCCTGAACAAGAGTGTAATTTGCGGTCATTTATGACGTAAAGAGGAATCACTTGATTTTGTTTAACTCATAATGCACTTAAATTTTTAAAATATTAAGCATTTGGGGTCACTAAAATTTCAATAAAATTTCTTCTTTGATTTTTCTACAAAAGCAACCAGAGATATTGGGAAGAGAGGTATTCGCGATCCACTTGCTACTAGTCTGTGAAGGCACGCCGTAATTAGTTCCTAATAATTTATTTCTGAAATACAATTCTTAACCTTTCAATACATCTTTCTGAGTTCCAGAATTAATGTCTAGACTGTTGGACCTCACCAAGCCATATAGTCCTGATAATTTAAGACATATTGGTGCTGCCAATACCTCAGTTTTCGACATTTAAATAAAGAAAGTAGTTGAATATTAAAACATGTATTGTGTAAAAATTTTCTTGTATTCAATAATGTTATACAAATTAAGGTTTAACATACACGTATAACGTATGTAGGAACTGCCATATTTTACCAAAAACATATCGGCAAGTTTCTTGCTTTCAAAAAACAGAAACAAATGAAATGGAATGGTACTTAATAAGTAATTAAGTGATACAATAATTTTTTCTTTAATTTCCTTTAAAAAGCAGTGGCTTATTGCAAAATTAGAGTTTCACATGTTCCCCATAAAGACGATCTTCTGATCATATACGAGTATAATTTCTCCTTAACATCATATATGACTTGAAAGTTGAATTGTTAAGGATGCCAGTTAAATTTATTTTATATTTATTCTTATATTTTTTTATAAAAAAGCTCGTTTCAAATCCAAAAAAAAATTTTAATTATGGTAAATTTTTAATTCGCTGACCCAAAATTAAATTTTAAGAAAAGCGCCAGATATTTTCATATAAAAAGTTTAAAAATTACCATAAAATACAGGTATATTTTTTGTGAAAATAATACTAAACGAAATGCAAATAATAATTACTTTGATTTGGTCTGTCTCGTATTTGAAAAATTGTTTAAAAAATTTCACTAGATATAAATTTGTATCTTATCAGTACTCGTAGTTGTTGCTGTTTACGCTGGTGTTGTTGCTATTGTTAATTTAAATATTTCCTTTTAACTTTATTTAATTGCTAATTTTATCTTGTTGTTTTTGTTCCACATACATATAATGATAAAATTTTTTTTCGCATTTATTTATTTATCACAAAAATTTTTGTCGCAATTTTTTTCTTGCACTTATTTTAATCTTTCTTTCATGTTTTGTAATTAATTTCTTTGTTGTTGTTGTCGTTTTCCGTTTTTATGCTTTGATTATTTAAATATATATTTTCTTCTTTGTAATAAATATTTTGTAAACAATATAATTTTTTTTCTTTTGTTGTTTGTGTAAGAGGCAATAAGCGCAACCTCTGACATGTACCGAGCGCGTTCGATGCAAATAAGCGAATGAAGTTTAAAATATTCTCTTTTGATCATATAGAAGAAATTTGTGAAAAGAAAAAAAAAAGATCTTCAGGCAATCGAGCCATAAGAAAAAAGTGTTTGATGTAGCAGACTTGACTTGACTGTGAAAGAGCAATTGTTAAGAAAAGTACTAGTGTATTAACTGAGTTGCCATGTTAGAGGAAATTAGAGAAAAAAAGTTAGGCGTGTAAATTAATGAAAATCCTAAAACATTTAAACTCTTTAATATAATGCAATCACAGGGCGCTCTTTTACGTGATATCGGCAACCAGCGAGATATTATGGCCGATAAATAAAATTTATTAGGACGTTTCTTGATATCAAGCAGAAGATAAATTCGGAGTTTGAAGGAAATCACCCAAGGATATATATACCCATGATACTTCCTGTATATTAAATATATAATTTAAGAATGCCCAAAAAATGTGTGGTTATATTTTAAATCACAAATTTAAGTTCTCTGGGAAAAGGAAATGCTACAACAGTCCAATCTTAATTAACTAACTCGTAAGCTAAACGCCATGTCATTAGAATACGGCGAGTCACTTACTTTTTATTTACTATTTAATTTTTCCATATTATTTCTGTAAGAATGCTTTAATATGACAATATATGAAAAATAGATAAACATCATAAGCTAAAGAACCTTTTGCAGAGCATGCAAACCGTATTATTCTTTCAGTTAACGTTAGTTTGAATATCATTACTAATATTTGAACAAAATTTAAGTTTGGTTAAGTTACACTAGGCTGCTGATGAGGTGGCCCCAAAATTATGCGCATGTATCTCAGCTTGTAATTCAATTTACTTTTTCTGTCTTTTCCAATCATCAAAAACAGAAATAGATTGACTTGGTATTAGCATACATACAGTCTAACTAAAAATACACTAGCAGTGTATATTGACCTTAGTTAATTTTTGATTTTGCGCTTAAATTAAACCTCACATGGGAAAAGGGAAAGCCATTAATTTTTCAAAAAGGATAATAAGAAAAAAATGGGAATTTAAAATATGGTAGATTTAAATATTTTTTTGTTGTTGTTATATCTTGCAGAGATTTAACAAATTTGCAAATGAACATTTCTTGGCCTAGATTTTATCAACTTAAGGTCAATGCAAGTCCAATACATTTTAATATATTCCTTAGAAGCAATATAAATGACATTCTTTATGGCTGCATTTTACTCGACTGTTATTAAGAAAATAATTCAGAATTACTTTTTTTTTGCGTCTTTGTCAGTCATCAGTAAACCTTTAACCGAAATATTTGAAAGCTTACACCTCGTGTACCAATATAAGAACTAAAATATCATATAATAGTTAGAGAAAATAGTTACAGTAGAGTATAGATTAGCCTTTGTAAGGGTCTTTATTTTTGCCAACACTGTTATCGGCAGCTCAGCTGTTTTCGTGTAACATGTTACTGTTAGACATGTTCAGTTTGATCTATAATTTAACCATGAATCAACTAACAAACGAACCACGCTTGCAGATTATTGAATTTTATTATCAAAATTCATGCTCGGTTAAGAAATTGCATCGACCACTTTTTTATCGGAAAATTGTGTTCAGCAAGGAAGCTCATTCTTGGTCGAATGGATACATGGATAAGCCAAATGGCCGTATCTGATATAAAGAGCAGCCAGAAGCATTGCAAGAAAAGAACTGCCAATGCATCCCGAACAATGCACTGTTTGGTGTGGATTATTTGCCGATAGCATCAGTGGACCATACTCTTTCAAAGACGACGAAGGCGGGGACGTTACTATAAATGGCAAGCACTAGCGTGCGATGATTACAATTTTTTTGCTCAAAATGAAGGAGGTGGACTTGACTGACATGTAGTTTTAACAATACGTTCCCACATGCCACACATCATACGAAACAACGGCCTAATTGAGAGGCGAAATCGGTGAACAGTTTATTTCACACTTGGGACCGGTCAATTGGCCGCCTAGATCGTGGGATTTAACGCCTGTAGACAATTTTTTGTGGGTCTATGTTAAGGCTCATGTCTATAAGAACAAACTCGTAACGGTTGACGCAGTAGAAGACAGTAATTGAAGAATTTTTTCGTAAGATATCGCCCGATATGTTGGAGAAAGTATGCCAAAATGGGACCCAGCATATGAACCATTTGAGGCGTAACCGCGTCAACATTTACATAAAGTCATCTTTAGACATTGAATTATGTAGAAGATTTCATACATTTCTCTAAATTTTCTTAATTTATAATCTAAGTAAGAGAACTTTTGCCATCTATATGGAATTTTATTCGCCGTATACCCAAGTATAAATAATAAATCGGGCATTTTTATTTGAGGTTTAGAGCAAGTCTGTGAATCGGTATTTTCTGCTAATGTCAGTTTATGCACGCTCATCAGTAAAAAGCTAAAATCGTTGTGGATTAAAAAAATACTAAATTTATGTGAAAATTTCTATGAAAGCAATAATAACAAATATTGTGTTTATATATAAAGATCGGGAAAAGAAATGAAATCAAGGAATAGATGCGTTAATATTCATAAAACTTTTAATATTATCCTCATCTATTTTTTTGGCAATTGCTTTGAAATGTTTAAGAATATGATTGAATCGCCAGTGGAATGCAGACAAACAGACTTTTATTAAAATTCGCAAGAAGTATTTTTGGTTAATTAATTAAGAAAGATAGACTTTTGTTAATTAAAATACGTTTTCAACTGATTTTTCTTCAAGACGGCAACACATGTATTTTATCAAAAACACTGAATTCGCTTCAAAAACCCTCAAGAATTACACGAAGCGAATTTGTCTTTTAAGAGTTAAACTTCTTTACTCTCTTTAATAGTTTTTTTTACTCTTTGACGAACAAACAGGGAAAAATATCTTTTAAACGAAATACAGAATGAAGTTTATTTTGTTGTTGTAGTTGTTGCCGCTGTTTACCTGTGGATTGTTTTGTTTTTATCTGAGAAATACAAAAATAAAACCAAACGAAAAATTAACTTAAAGTTTGATAAAACAAAAACAACAGAGATAAAAAAAATAAAACAATACGATTGAATAGAAAAAAAAAACAAAAATAATTCGAGCGTATAATTATTCGGAAACTGAAAATGTACTTGACTTTAGACAAGAATGTAAAAGAAGATCAAAATGATAAATTTATGAAAAATAATTTTGTATTAATTTTGATGAATTAACTAGCTGACCCGGTCCGCGTTGCTGGCCCTAAGCAAACATTAGTGTTATATTACCACACGATTTAAATTGAGCTTTTAACGAAATTTACGGCCTTTAAATAAAAATCCATTGAATACATATCATCTATATATATAAAATAGGATGTGTGTATGTATGTATGTATGTATGTATGTATGTATGTATGTAACGTAATGGCTCCAAAACGGCTGGGCCGATTTTGACGAAATTTTTAGGGAACCTTCAGAATACTCGGGCGGGTGACACTGTGAAGTCCGATTTTTTATTTTCGGTCTGTGGGCGGAGGGGCGTGGCAAAATTCAATAATTCATAAAATGAGAACAGCTTGGCCGATTTCTGTAAAACTTTTTGTCAGTTGTTTGTATTTTCGAGGAGAATGTTTTTATGAAAGAAAATTTTGGAAAATCCCTCCGGAAAAGTTGGAAAATTGGAAAAATAGAAAATCGAGTTTTTGTATGAAATTTTGTTTGAAATTATTCCTTAATGGCTTTTTAAATGAAAAAATAGAAAGTTTGTCTGAAGGCTTAAAATTGGGGCGAGGCGAAGTTCGCCTGGTCCGCTAGTATATATATAAAATAGGATGTGTGTATGTATGTATGTATGTATGTAACGTAATGGCTCCAACACGGCTGGGCCGATTTTGACAAAATTTTCAGGGAACCTTCAGAATACTCGGGCGGGTGACACTGTGAAGTCTGATTTTTTATTTTCGGTCTGTGGGCGGAGGGGCGTGGCAAAATCCAATAATTCATAAAATGAGAACGGCTTGGCCGATTTCTGTAATACTTTTTGTCAGTTGTTCGTATTTTCGAGGAGAAGGTTTTATGGAAAAAAAATTTGGAAAATCCTTCCGGAAAAGTCGGAAAATTGGAAAAGCCGAAAATCGAGTTTTTGTATGAAATTTTGTTTGAAATTATTCCTTAATGGCTTTTCAAATTAAAAAATAGAAAGTTTATCTGAAGGCTTAAAATTGGGGCGAGGCGAAGTTCGCCTGGTCCGCTAGTTTTATATATATATATAGAAGATAGATAGATAAGCAAAGAATACGGTCAGTAATCTCTATATAAAATATGGATGTGTTTGAAAAAGAAATATTTTTTAAAGTCAAAAAAGAATTTAAACAAATTATGCAGACTCACAGAGCAATCCCCACTAAGATGGACCTTTAGAATCCGAACAAGAACTCTTTTTTGTTTTGTTTTGTGTATCAGTGTTTAAGACTGAATAATTCGTTCTCCAACAAAAAAAAGTTCGCTGGTGGTTATTCACGTTTTCTTGCTATAGTTTCTGAATATATTTTGGAATTGAGGGCAAGCGTGTTATCTATGACTTCCAGCATCATTTAGTGGGGACATGCTACGAAACTTCTAGATCTTGGAAGAAACTGTTTCAGCTCATTTAGCTTAACTATTAAGAAATCAGTCTCAAAAAAATCAAATAAGTATATAAATTCATCGTTTAATCATGAGCCTCGATCTCTCCTCTGCACTTGTAGTCATTGGTGACAATCCCTGGTTAATCAATCTATCGAAACGATAATACTAAATAGTCAAGATACGATGATTCAGTAAGATCACACCATAGCCGTCAGGACACCTTCAAGGATACATATGTCAAAGATTTTCGCAGAACCATGTACACACACTTTGCTGAAGTTATGGATCCATCTAACCTACTACCGCCCCAACGGTCCAGCAGTATGAAGTCGTTCTATAATGGATTACTCATCAACCGCAAGCGCAAAGGCACCTCTGTCGATTAGCAACAGCACATAGAGAAAGAAGAAAGCAACTACAACACGATCACTAGCACCACGTTGCAGACACACTCATCCGACCCATAACTCTTCCCACGTATATTTGGATTTTAACCACACCCACCACGTGCGGATCACGTGGTGGCTTTGAAGAGGCCTCACCAATAACCAGTCTATGAAAATTTCTAGGGGCTACTGGCTCCTGTGGTACCAGCGAGGATCACTGGTCGGCTCTGTATCGATTTTTGGTCCCGTGCAAACCTAAAGCATCGGTAGCACCTCTACCCAGACTAGCGAATCCAATCCTACTTCCTCATATACTATATATTCACGCCCATTACCCTGTTATTTCAGGGATTTGGTATGGGTAACTGGCCAAAGGTTTGTAAAAACCATATTACCCATCCATGCGAGCGGGCGAACCCATTTTTTCCTTTAATTTACCCTGTTATTTCAGAGATTAGATATCAACATACAAGTTTTTAGGGGTTACCAGTAAAAAAAAAAACCTAGGTCCGGAAACCTTATAGCCCTATACCACAGCAAGCCCAACACCAAGCCATCAAGACAGGATGTATAAGCCGTGCCCCGGGGGAACCCTTAGGGCAGTAAGAGTTCTTGTCGCAACTATGCCGTACACTAGCCTAGAAACTGAATATATTACCTCAAAATATTAGTGAAATTAAATTCATTTGCTAAAATGAACATTTATAACAATGAATCTAGGACTAGCGTATACCAACTGATCTCCAATCGAAATAACTCTCAGTAGGTGGTCCATTCGAAATAACTATCTTCTTTCTACCAAGACACTCAAGACAATATTAATGAAGATAATTTTAATTGTTGCTGAATCGACTCAAGAAAATAGGATTGTAAATTAAATTTAAATTACTAATTCTACTGAAGCTTAATCTATGGGACATCATAACAAGCAGAATACCGAAGATATTGGTGGTAATTGAACTCGTGGCTCCTATACTGATGGATTAATATACGACTAACAAGCGTATAAACCTCCAAGTCAAATTTTAAAGCGACTTACATCAAAATTAACTAAAAAATTAAATTTCAATTAGAAGAGGAACAAATAAATTCGTTTGGGACTGCCTACACACATACATAAATATATACCCACCCAGAACTCCTGCTGTAATCGACGAAAAAAAATTAAAAAATATCCAACACCAACAAACAACAGCCTCTTAATGCAGGAATAACTACCAGCGTTCACTGAAATCCAATAAGAAAACAACAACTGAATAAAATTCTATACACATAAAATAAACATTGAATCTATAGTTTGTTGGTCAAAATCAAGAAAAAAATTAAGAAGTACAAAAAAAATCCTAAAGAAGCGAAGTAGAAGTATTTTTGTAATGTTCTAAATTTAGGCTGCCCAAACTGGTTCCTCCAGTCTCCTGATAATCTGGGTGACGACTACGCCTGGCCATGGCAAGTTCGCAACGAAGTTGTTTCTGATCATGATGATGATCATGATGCCATGATCTGTTTTAAAACATGCAACATGCAAGAGCACATCACACTACCACGCAACCAACCAACATATAATGGACATAGCACATGCAGGCCTTCGAAGGAGTAAATTCATTTGTCTCTGACTAAAAGAAGAATTAGAAAAATCTTGATTTCCTAGACCAATTAGATTTTCCTTTAAATGTACAGTTATTTAAGGATTACTTAAAAATAATTAATCAATAATGGACGGAGAAATATATTATTTTCTGTTTATATTTGTGGATAATAAGTTAAATACATTCGTACTAAGATCTCTATAATTTCTTTTTGATTTTTACGCTTTTCAAATCCAGTATTTATTCAATATACAGCTCTACAACGTAGAAATGTTCAGTCTGTTGTTTTTACGCAGCGTAAATTTCGTTATCGTTTTCCATGTGCTCGAACAATAAAGCGTTTGGCTCAGCGCCTCGTGCAAACTGTGTCTACTGTAGCAGTCGTAAGATGTGGCCGGCCTCATATTGCTCGTTCAGGCGAGAACATTGCTGCTGTTGCCGACGATATATGAGGGAGTTCACAAAGATCAACGAGACAACGATGCACACAATGAGGCTTTAGTAATGACTTTTGGTAAAAGATTTTTAAATGTTCCCCTACAAAGTGCACATTGAACGAATTGCTGCCTGATGACTGTTGGACAAGTTTAACTGATGATGATTTCGTACCAATAATCATAGTGAAGGACGATTCCCATCTCCACTTAAGTGGTTGTATTAATATACGAATCCACAGTAAATACATGAAGAGGTATTTCATCCCCTCCAAGTGACTGTTTGGGGTGGCATTTTCACAGAAAAAGTGATTTGCGCTTTTATTTGTGAAGACGCCGATGACATCACCGTAACCGTAAATGGTGAGCGTTGTAGGCAGATGCTAAACGAGTTTTTTTTACCGCAAGTTTCTGTATTTGGTCTCGATCATTGTTCATTTAAACAGGACGAAGCAAACGCTTAGACATCTAGGGGAACGATGGAAATTTTGGGGGGCGATTGATCTCCTTTACGAAGATAATAACTGGGCCTCCAGTTCGCCAGATCTAACACCAACAGATATATTCTTTCTGGGCCTTTTTGGGGCTCGCGGTTACCACAACAAATCACTTTCACAACGTGAAAGTTTACATTGAAGAAGAAATCGCCAACTTGGAGTCTCATGTTTTGTGACCAACAATTCAAAATGCCGTCAAACATCCTCATCATGCATCAACTCGGAAAATGGCCAGTTGTTTGAGATAATTTTTTCCAATAAATATCATAAATTTTACACTTTCAAATAAATTCGTTTATGAAAACGGAGCTCTCTTTTTTCAATATTAACAAAATAGCCCAAATTTTGTTACATTTTATTGAATTTCTGGTGGAATTTTTGTTCACAATTTTTCCAATAAAATTTCTACTTGAATTTAAATTAGCAAATTATAATTAATTATTATTTTTTTAAATACAAATAATGTTTTAAATTCAATTTAAGCAATTAGTTTTGTTGCTTTATGATTTAAAAAGGGCGTACGCCGTGGCATATAGAGAGTTTGCACTTTACATTCTCCTTATTGTTCAACATTAAAAAGAAATTAAGGAAAATAGATTAAGGAAAATTGAAGATTTCCGTTAAGAATAGTAAAGAACATAAAATATTACGAACTCTTTGCCAATAAATAATTTCATTGAAATTATTCTCTCACTAAAATAAATTTTTTTTATTTCTTTAAATTATTTCCTTAAGGTTACTAAACATCTGCCAAATTTTATTAAATATATTTCTAAATGCATTAAATTTTTGCTAAAATATAAGAGATTCGTTGGAAGAATTTAAAAAATATTTTTAAGGGCTCATTGCACGGTGAATTTATAAAATCTATGAAAGGCGCATTGATACCAACAAAGCCGTGAATGCGATTGTCAAGCTCCATGTAAAAAAGTTGTCGGAATAGTTGTTGTAAATTTTTATATGTATATTATAGAGTTTAACAATCATCTTGCCTTTCATTTGGTCTGTGGCATGGGCCTTGGCGAATTGTAAAAATTTAAAATATAGTTTATCAAGTTTCAATAATTTTTTAAAACTATTTTGAAGAAAATATTTTTAATTTAAATACGAGTATTATTTTATAAACTTTAGATTTTGTTAATAATATCTCTAATGTGCTTAAATAACATTTCAATTAGAATTTATATCTTTTTATGTAAAAGTATTCGATATTTCGCTAAAATAGTAAAAATTGTAATTTAAAAAGAACAAATCATTAAATTGTTCTTGAGAGAACAATTTAATGATTTCGAAAAATGTTTGGTCAATTAAAAGCTTCCCCAACGAATCAATTGTTTGAAAGATCTGTTAATGTACATAATTTTACAAAACACAAACATTTCCAAATAAAAATAATGTCTGTGGCATGATGAGTTCCTTTTAGTTTCTGTTTGTTACTTATCGCCAAAATAAGAATATGATGGATAGTATAAGGGCGTAGCTTTTTGATTTATATAGGGGGTAAGTGTTAATATCTGACCCATGAAGATAAGTTATTTATATACAATTTGTCGAATTGAGTAATTTTAGAATACTAACGGAGGAGAGGGTTATCTAGACTCGCATTCCAAATGCAGATTGTGTGAGCTAGATGATATGGGACACTGGAATATGTCCTTTATGGGTATCTTTACTTAAAGAAGAATAAGGCATCTTGGAGGAGATATGATTACACCCAACATATATCATCTCTCCTGGTAAGGATCTATTGGCTTCTTCAAATAACGAAAATCTTAAGTACAATTTACTAAATCTATCGCACTGAATCTTAAGGTTGGACAAAAAATGCACAGATTGTAGGACACAATAAATAACAATAATAAATAACAACAATAATAGTCCTTAAAAGCCAAACACATCCTAAACGATGATTATTATAGTATTAGAAATGACAAAATATCATTAAAAACTAAAAAATTTTGGTTGGGAACTAAACTTTAACTGGGGAGAACTAACGCTCCTATAGACAATTATATCATCGTATGGCAAGGCAAAAAAAAAAAAAAATTATCGGACGTAATTGAAAGAGCGTACAACTAGAGGGGAAAATTGAAAATCGATTTTTTTTTAATTTACGTTAAATTAACTCAATTTAAAGAAGCCGTGAATTATTCATAAATATAAAGATGTATATCGCTCATTTGCTGCAACAACGTCATAAATTAAACATGTGATTTCTTAGTTAAAATAATAGGACTAGTTCTAGCACAAGCTCAACTGGGGCGAACAACGAAGTTTTGACAGCTCAACGAAAACTTCTCGAATTCGTCGTATTGAATTTCTTTCATTCACAAAATAAAGTTCAATTCGGGTAAACGAAAACAAAATAATTTCAGCAATTTTTTATCGCATGAGCGAGAATTTTATTTTAACGTTTTTCGGATAAGTGAAACTAGTTTTGTTAAACGAAAATTTGTTTCATTCCAAGTTATACATCTTGTATTAAAATATATATTTTTACAGAAACTTAATACTTTAGTCATCTCGTTCCGCCAAGAAAAAAGAAAAAACTTATATTAATTGACACATAATGAGAATGTTTTATTCTAAAAATGTCAGTAAATATGCCTTCGTATATTTAGGACTTTGTTGCAAAGTTCGTTTTTAAATTCATTATTTCAACGTCTCTGTTGGGACAACTTAAACGTCAACAGCACAATACTTTTTTGGCCAGCAGTAGTAAATGTCGTTCTAGACTTCTTTTTATATTTAATTTGCTCATGTTGTAGTTTTTATATTTGTTAGCAAAATTTTTAACTTCTGCCCCAATGATTTTGACTGAGAAAGTGGTTTTGTATATATATACATACATACATACATATATATATATATATATATATATATATATATATATATATATATATATATATATATATATATATATATATATATATATATATATATTTGTTGCTGTTTCTTTTTTCTTGGAATATTTTTTGTTTTCATTTGTTGCAACAAAATTTTGTGTCCTCAAACTGGTTTCCCTTGGCCCTTTCCTTCAGGTTGATTAATTAACAAAAAATTAGTATATAAGTGAAATCTTATGTATTAATTTCTCAAAAGGAAATCGCCGGAGAATCATGTAGAAAATTTTATACAATTATACTTTATTTTAATACAAAAAAATTCACATTCCACTAGGAATAAAAGTTAAACGAGAAGAAAATATTTTGATCGTAAAGCGAAAATATTCAGAAATTTTTTTTGATGGAATTCTCTACAAGAAATAAATTTGCAGGAGAAATACGTAGGAAGATGAAACTTTTTATTAAAAAAAAAAACACACACACACAAAACTTAATGATTCCTTAATGCTTTAAAGGTATTTCGAAGTGCTTTAGAGAGTAAAAGAAATAATATCCAATACTATACAATGATGAATCTTCTCTTAACTGCAAGAAAGAATATACTAAATGCATATAATCTACTATTGTATGCATAATCGCCCAAAAGAAAATCATTTAAAAAATGTGGGACACATTCTTGACCAAAAAGTTAGATATAAATTGGAATTTTAAGTGATTTCATTTTAAAAAACATCACTCAAAATTCTAATGGTCAATTGCAAACAATAAATATTTGGTAACTAAGATTTTACGAGAAATGGGCAAATGGTCTATAGTAATAATTTTCAGACGTTATTTTATTTTTAACTTACGAAAGATTCAGAATGCTATTTGATTTTTTTTATTTATTATCATTAGGAGATAATTACAAATTATAATTTAATGTATAAGGGCCATGGCTACTTGGCCTTAGGCTCTAAATGAAGTTATTTATAACTTAACGATGAGTGTCGTTGTTATTAACAACATACAAATATTTAGAAATATATGAGAAAATTAACAATCGACATAAGAGACATTTGCAAAATGTTAGACAATGATCTATTATGAACAAATATAAAATTTTAAATCACATGAAATTGATGAACATTCGTCCAGGGTTTTTACTTTAATTTTACATTTTATTTATTACTCTTCGGAAGGTTATTCATACAGACTGTTTGAAAAAACGATAACATCCAAAACTTATTAAGAATAGCCAGCGATCTCAATTATAGAAGAGCAATTTTACTGAAGGATGTTTTTTAAGAACTTTCGAATTTGATCTAAAACAGCACATACAATTTAGAGAAATGTATGAAATCTTTATTTGAGCCGATATAACGATCTATATAATAATTATATTTTATAATTATATTTATATTTATTTTATAATTATATTTATATAATTATATATTTTTAAACATTGAATTATATTATAATTCAATGTTTAAACATGATTTCATGTAAATGTTGACCGCGGCTACGCCTCAAATGGTTCACACGCTGGGTTCAATTTTGGCATACTCTCTCCAACATATCGGCCGGTATCTCACGAATAAATTCTTCAATATTGGCTTCCAGTGCGTAAACCGTTGCGGGCTTGTCCGTAAGATGATCCCACAAAAAATAGTCTGTTCACAGAAATCACCTCTCAATTGGGGCATTGCTTCGCATGCGGTGTGGCATGTCGCATGTATCACCATTTTGCTGAAAACACAGTAGCGCTCGCCGTTCATAGTAACATTCCTGCCTTCGTTGTATTTGAAAAAGTACGGCCTAGTGATGCCACCGGCCCATAATCTACACCAAACAGTTAATTTTTTGGGATGCAATGCTTCTAGCTGCTCTTCAAATGTTACATGAAAACAGTTGAGCTGCCAAAAACAGTGTTTCCAAAATGACAGTTGCTAAGAAACCACCCTTTATATTTACCGAGGCAAACGAAATTTTAAATAGTTGGTCCTAAATTGATAAAATTTTATATATCTACGATAACACCTCATTTCATATGTGTCACGTTTTACAAAAACATCCCATGGATCTCATTTCAATGAAATACACATACATATGCTTAATTGTAAGTATGTATGTGTATGTATGTATATTTTTTCATTTCCAAAAATTGTTCCCTTACTTCACTAAAGTGCCGAAATGACAAACGGAGCTCTATAACAAAAATGTTATCATTTTTGTCTTACACGCTTAAAGTGGGAGTATGAAGAGAATTTGAGTGGGTGGTAGAAGTTGTTTGTTGTTAAATGTAAATGTAAATGTACGTGTACGTGTGAGTGAGTGAGTAAAGTGAGCGAATTAATGAATAATGTTTGTTTGAGGGGCACGTTTATTTTTTGGAACATTCATATCAGAATGAAATCACATTCATTCAAACATATGCCACCCTCCAAGCACGTTTTATTACATTTCATTTACGCTTGCAACATGTTGCAAAAATTTCAATTTTTTGCAAATGTTTATTTGAATTTTTTTTTCTTTTTCATATTTTTTTCTATTATTGTTGCAAGTGGTATGTATACTTTTTTGTTGTTTTAACACAACAATATATTAATTTTTTTTAATTTTATAATATTTTTCTCGAATCTTTGCTTTCATTCTCAAATGTATTTGTGTGCTGCTCCTTTTTTTACTCGCCTGCGGTCTATATTCATTTACACACACAGCTACGCGTACACACACATTTACAAACTCTTACACATGTCTTTTATTTATCATCATCCAGTTGGCAGACGTACACCACTCCAGTGTAAAAATTTTTACAAACTTATCCAATTCAGCAAACGGCCAAGCGGCCAAGTCATCCAACGATCCAAGTAACCATTTGTTCATGCATGTACACTCGTACGTGCCTTTTGGTTTTAAAAATAGTACGAGTCCAATTTGTGTGTGGAATAAAGTAAATCATTTAGCTCTTTTTTTGCATTCTTGCCTTGGCAAAGGTGCAAAATCCGAGTTGTATGTGAATTTAAAAGTGTGTATATATGTGTGTGTGTGTCTGTGAACATTTTCCTACTATTCAGTGCAATTCTTGTTTTTAGCTTTTTAAACTTTTTTATTGTAGCTGCTGTTATACTTGTTGTTGATTGTTTTAGCCGTCTTTTTGTTTTATAAATTTTTTTTATACCTTCATCACAAATGGAAATGGGATACATTTGTTTATTATATCATTTGTAATTTTTACTATATTTATTTATCACCTTAAACATCAAGAAGAATTAAAACCATAATCCAAAGTTTGGGGCAAAAACTCCTTTAAATAGTTCTTACATCTCATCCAGTTTAAGGCTTTCGAAACATTATTTTTCTTAGCATGTGGAAGAGGAAGGGTATCCATTATTCGATCTGTATTTAGTTCAACCGACTAAATATAGATAGATCTTTTACGTGGTTTGCTTTTAGTTGGTTTCGTTGCAATATTTTTTTTTATTTTGCAAAATGATTTCACCGCCACAGGAAGGAAGGTGAAATTATTTAAAAAATGTCACGCATGCGTTGTTGGCATTTAAGTAATTGTGCAAATAAATACCACAACAACAATAACGACGGCAAGAACAGAAATGAAATGCACAGCAGGAAATATTGGGAAAAAAATAAGACAGTAGTTGTGTGTTGACGAAAGATTTGAAAATTAGTTTTCCCTTTCAGGAATTTCGTTATTTGATTTTCTATCTGGCTGAAGTAAATTATTGATATTATGATTCATACATATAATGTTGATTTAAGATTTATTAATTAAAACTAGTATGCGGAACATATTAGCACGATATACAGTAAAAAATCCCCGGACAGCTCCTGTAGCCAATAAACATTCAACGTCGTAAGGGTTGAAATAAAAAATATATTATTACAAGAGATTATCCGATTATGAGAGGTTCTACTATACAAAGCTTCCTATTAGCATCACTTAAGTTTAGATGCAAACTTTTTTCCAATGTTTTTAAAGACAATTTTATTCAAATCACATAAAAGTAACCTTCGAATAGAGAAAACCTAATATTTTTTAAGTTACAGACTTAAAACCAAAGGAAATGATGAACAGAAAAGTAAAATGGGGCACATAACTTAAGATTTGCAACTAACACAATCATTAGTTCAGAACGTATTTAATTATATAAAATGCATTTCTCAGCTGTGAAAATATTGGCTTCGCATTAAGCTTGAACTTCAACGAATTTCAAAAAGTGCAAAATTTTTTCACTTTCAAAGAGCAAAAACGGAATTCAGTATTCTTTGAGCTCATTAAGCTTAAATTCATTAGGATAAAGCATGCAATTCTATAGGGGAATGTGATTTTTATATTAAAATGATGAATATATTTGTTTAATATATTGATCAACAAAATAGTACACGTTTTTTAGGAAATAAACACCACAATTGTGCGGCGGCATGTAAAATGATAAAATTAAAAAAAACCCCACCATATGTTGGTTTGAAGGCTTTCCTTTCCTTATACTGACTAAGCTCATCAATTTCTTTGTTAAGGAGCAACTTTCCTGCTGATTTACTGCCTTGTTAGTTTTTCCTTTCTTGTGTCTTATTGCACACGGGAGATTCCTTCTTCAGTAGAGGGAGATGCTAACTGAAGACTTAGATCTGTAATGCACAGACTTCTTGCGTATTGTTGAAATGTTTTTACGGGAGAAGAACAACTAATTAATGGACAAACTCCACTAATTCTATCCAGCCCTAGCTCCTCTAGGACTGCTCGAAGGACCACATGTTGGTTTGGAGGCTTTGCTTTCCTGTTCGTGGTCTAATTCAAAATACAAAGCTTTGATTGATTGTCGACAGCCTCTTTCTGTTGTGACTTTGGCGGAGGTCAAATAGATACAAAAAATTCAAACTTAAATTGCGACTCTTGAAAGTCAGTAGTTATAATAAACAACTCAAATTTTAGTACAGAAAACACGTTATATCAACTCAAAGAGAGTAATAATAAAAAAATCAATGACAAAAGAGTAAAAGATAATGGTATTTTCAATGCCATTACGTTGAAGTCGCCTCAAAAAAAATTTTTTTGTGGGTTTGGTCATCTCTGTATAAGTATGTCTGACATTTTCTCTTTATGTCATCAGTATATTGCTATGACCTTTTTTGTTTTTGTGTGTGTGTACGTAAGACTCTCATATATTTTACAGAGCTGAACTGGTAGAAGCAAATTTTGCGGTAGTCTGAAAATTTCTAATTGATATCCTGTAATTTTAATTCAATTCCGTGGACGTTATAACTGCACTTTACTGTATATGGTCATGGTAAGTTGCACCCAAAGACGAATTGGATTATGAAAAAGGGAAAATTATAGTTGTAAAAACTGCTAGTGGTGTATTATAGGATTTGTTCCCTAATATAGTTCCTTGTATAAATTTGGTGCATTTAGAACATAAATTATAATTTGACAGTGCCATCTAGGACTCAAAAATTGTATTAGCAAATAGGTCGTTGTCTAAGATAAGAAAGAGTGTTTTAGACATGCACTACGAAACTTTAGAGTTTTTCATACATGAGTCACTGTGTTGAAGCAGAAATAAAAACAAAGATTAAAGATAAATTGTGTACAGCGTGAACGGAATAACCAACACCTAACCCTGTATTTACAGGCCCTCTTTTTTTTTTTGCGGAATTAGAATTTTTATATGATTAGATTTTTGTATGCAGGTCAACATAATTTCAAGAACTAGTTCCTTTTTACCGGAATTTTTTTGATTTAACAAAAAATCCGGCGCATGAGAATGAAAATGAAGTCTAAAGTCTTAGTGATGAAAGTAGTATCCAAGTCGTCCACAAAAGAATGCGAATATTAGCTGGAACTGACAGCGATCAACGACGTATTTGCTACTCTTTGCCAAATTTAAATAAAATTGTGTTTTTTCGTTCTTTCATTATATCTGCATAATAAGAATGAAGTGCTTAAGTCCAATTTTGTAATTTTATAGGAAAGCATTTTTAAATTTTCCTTTTGGTTTTTAAAAACGCATTCGCTTTTTAAGGCGGGATATTATATATATCCTTGTATATTAGAAGTAAATTATTTTGCATTTTTAATACTATCGTACGCTTTCATAAGTTTCCAAATTAAGTTGTACATCAAAAACAAAAAAAAAAAGTCAGAAACTCGCTAAAATTAACCTGAAAAATTGGGCAAAATGAGTTTTGTTGAGGAGTTAGTGTACGTGGCTCCCTTAACGAGATGAAGAGCAATCAAGTAGAACGAAATGAATATGTTTTGATACCCTAGTGCCTTATAGCATGTTTCCACGGCACCTGCTTCGCTCTCTATTCTTGCTTCACACCCCAATCATGAGCGAATCAACTTGCTTCGCCATACAAAATTTTGAGAGCGAACCAGGTAGATTCATATTGAATCTACTTGCGAATCAAGAAAAAATCCTCTCTTCTCTAATTTTTATCGTAAGTTTATCTGCACTAGTTGTCAATATTAAATATTTTAGTAAACAAAGCAAAATTATAAGTGAAAAGTTAAAAAATATAATTGTTTTTTGTGTGTGTTTCCTAGGCATAACAATAAATTTGAATTGAGTGAAAAGTTATTTTATTTAAATTTTATAAAAGTTAAAAAAAACAATGGAAAGAATCAATGGAAAGAAATCAAAGCGATAGATCAGTCGTGTAAACATCATGATTCATAAACATGCTTCAGAAAGCGAAACAGGAGATTCAAATTGTCGTGGAAACAAGCTATTAGGAGTACTTTTGAAGCAAGAATGATAAAATACAGATTGCGCATTCAGAGTGTAAAAATTTTTTCGTTCTGCGCATCTACGTCACATCAGCCAATCGTTTAACAAAAGCAAAAACAAACAGTCAGATTTATATACACAAATGAAAGAAAAGTAAGAAAATTTTAAAAATAAAAGCAATCAGTGTTTTTATATTTATTAAATATACATTTATTTAAAAATCTAAATCAATTTTTTTTATTTTTGTATATATATATATATACATATGTATGTATGTCGTATCACAATAAATAATAATCAGTGGATTGTTTTATTAATTTTTCGTCTTCTTTGTTTAGAAAACTCATCAATTTCGATTTTTATAACTCTAATTCTAAAATACATACGAGCTCGAAAGAAGATTTTTTTTAATTTCATCGCTGCACTCTATATTTTGGGCCCATTGCAAGTGTTTTTTTCTCAAAATATCTTCTTTATTGTTTTTTTGAAAATTTGTGTGAAGTGCTTGCATTTTGCACATCATGTCTTCTGTTAGTTTTGATAAGCCCCTTCACTGAGATGGTCGACCCATGTGTAAGGTTGAACGTTCATCTCATTTCTTGGTAGAGAAATATTTGGCTCTTCATCTTTTAATCTGTGGCATATGTAGCCAGCCAAGTTTTCTAAACCATCATATGCCATCATCATATGAAGCTGGTGTTATTGTTGCAACTGATCCAGGTTTTAAAACTCTCTTTTTAGCGAATCCTTGGAACAACCAAGATTTTTATAAACATATTTTAAAGTTCATTTTATGTACGTACCCATTTCATAATGCAAGCTTTTTTCGATGTCATCAGGACTAGAATGCAACATGCACACATAAGAAGTTTTTGGATTTATGTTATTTCCTCGTCCACAAAATTTCACCCATTGCTTCTGAATTTTAGCATTACTTGGAAATAGGAAAAAAATAATTTCAAAAGCCTTGGAATTGTTAGTGCTATTGCAATTAGCTACAGCGCACTTCTTTTTCAACTCTTTTGTTTTCCTTTATATATTATTATGTTTTATTTTGTTATTTTATATTAAATTCACTTTTCTTTTTTTCACTTTTTCAGTTTTACGCTCCTTTTATTCAAATATTTTCCTTTAAACTATTCGCGCCAAGAAAATTTTTAAGCTGATGTGACGTCACACAAAAACATCTCGTTTTTGTTTACATTTGAAAAACCTGCGCAATGCGCAATCTGTGTTCTATCATTCTTGCTTTTGAAGTATTAACTCGTTTTTAGCTTAAGTCGACTTAGGCACTTATTACTTATTGCCAGATTTTTTTTTATAAATTTAATGTTTATTTTATATATTAAACTGATTTCTTCTACTCCTTGGTAAAATGCAAAAAAAAATTCAAATCGAAAAAGTGTGATGCTCATCTAAAAACAATGAAATTGTATTGATCAATAATTCAAATTTTATCTAAACCACTCACGATCAAGGGTATATGGTTCGGGACGCCGCAAGCGATAAAAGGCTGACGACGTTGAAGTAAAAAGAGATTACTTAAATATTAAAACAAAGCGAATGTAGTGGCTGGTGGGATAAAAAACTCAGAACTCAGCGTAGAAAACAAAGTACTTTTATACAAAACTATTTTAAAACCGATATGGACATACGGAATTCAACGGTGGGGCACTGCTAGCATCTCCAACATATCAATACTTCAACGATATCAATCAAAAACTCATCGCTATTAGTATATACTCCATGGTTTCTACTAACGATACGATTCACAGAGATTTATATATATCAAAGATCAAAAATGAAATAAACGTTTACAGCTCGATGTACCTTGAAAGAAGTAGTAACCATTCTAACACTCTTGCTATTATTTTACTGGATGATAGCTGGATGATAGATCTTCCGTTTAAGAAATAAGTATGTAATATTTACAATAGTCATTACAAATAATATATTATTATTATTCTATTATTATTATTATTATTATTATTATTATTATTATTATTATTATTATTATTATTATTATTATTATTATTATTATTACAAAAAATTAAAAGTTTGTTGTGGCTTTAGCTCTTCATATGCCGACATTTCATTGGTTGCTAAAACCAAATCTTCAGTGAAGTTTAAGCAGTTTGAAAACATTCAACCTCGGATGTTTATGCCACATAAATCAAATACAATATGAGAATTTCATATGCAATATTGACGATTTGGTTTTAGCAACCAATGAAATGTCGGCATATGAAGAGCTAAAGCCACAACAAACTTTTGATTTTTTGTATGCTTTTTGCGAAAGCTCTAATTGTTTCTAACGATTAGTTGGGGAGAATATCCCAAATAATGAATTTTTAATATTAAGTATTATTATTATTATTATTATTAAAAAACAATATGAAGAAGATATTTAACAAAAATTATAATACATAATTATGTATTTTGTGATGTCAGAAGTAGTGGGGCGACGCTTACACCTCAAACGGCAAAAATATAAAAATTAAATTAATTGAATACATAAACTACTATAGAGTTTATGAAACATTGATAAACTAGAAATTACTAGGCACCATATGCGACCCAGGCTTCTGCGAAAAACTTCCACATAAATAATTTTTATATATAGAATCTTTTCCTATTTTCATATGTAAATTTTATTGGTACGTATCTAACGCGTAAGAACAGAAGTAGGAGTAAATATAGAATTTAAAGCAACAATGTTCGCTCCTATTGGATTGATTAGGCCACTCTTATTTATTTTCGATTGCAAATACAAAGTCAAGCTGCTAGAGGCAACGATATTCGTAGAAAAATATTTCTCAATATTAAGAAAGTATTATTTTTTGTATTATTTAAATAAAATTACTCTGAATTATTCCTTTTTGTTTGTAATTTTAGACAAGTATTGATTTACGCATCGAATTATGCTTGATAAGTTTTATTAGTTTTTGATACTTTTGAATAAAACAGATTTTTGGGCAATATTAAAATAAACGATTATTCTTCAACAGAAATATAAAAAAACATTTTAAGAATAGACAAATATTATAGCAAATTCGAACAACTGCCGTGAAGGATGTAGAACTTGAAGTCGTTCATGGTTTAAAGTGAAAAAATTTGCAAATGAATCTGTCTATTTCACTTTCTACTCACGCACACACACACACATCCTCAGTAACATAAACACAAGCAAATATACCCATTAACCCAGCAAACAAAGGGACTTGATCTCAAATTAATCATAATTTTAACTGTGTGATTTTACAAGTTTGAACAAAATTTTCTTTAAAAAATGTTTATAAGATACAATAAAACAAGTCAAAAACTCAAATTTTTGTTTTGTTTATTTTAATGATTAACAAAATTATGCCCAAAATAAAAAAAAACTGATTAATTAAAAAAATTTTACGGATGCAGATTTCTTAATACAATTGAGGACATTTATCCCATATTAAGAAATTCCTTAAAAATCAAAAATGGAAATAAAAATATGGAGATAGATTGGCCTCAAAACGGCTGAAATGTCATAAATTTTCAACAATAAATACAACAACAACTTTTATCAGCCCACTTCACTACTTAACGCGCTGCAAAAATCAGATCTTCCAATTGCAAAGCTTTAACACCGCGCTACTTGTGCTTGCTGCATAAACTTGGTTAATTATGAGAATTTTTGACAAATAGACAAGAGTTGACGCCCGAATTTTGGTGGGGTTATATTGATCGAACTAAGTATTTTTTTTATTTAATCACGACATGCAAAGTGGTACAAAGTTAGCTTAAAATAATATTGAGAGTAAGTAGCTGCGAGAGTAATAATTATGGACAGACACTCAGTACACAAGAACAACTTCCAAAGAAGTTATGGAAATGCGAAAATCGTGATTCGGAAAGGTCGATCCCTAAAAATAACATTCAATGATTTTAAATGCAGCAAATAGGTTAAAGAGGAAGCAAAACGATTAGGTAGATCGTTTTGGAATTTCTCAACTCATACTCGGGAAATTAAAATAAACAAAAATATTTTTTTACGGTGGGGAAAAGTGTAGCCCCTATACAAAGTAATTGTTAATTATTGTATATACTGCAACAGTGAGACCCTCTAAGTAATAATTATGTTCGTTACTATATGAATAAAGTATGTATTTGCGGAAATAATGTAAATGTACGAGAGGATAGATGACTGCCCCCGGTGACGTGTCATAATCCCCACGGACATAATCCCCATTTCAATTATGGGGCTTATGTCCGGTTTTTTTTTCGGTCGTAACCCCCATAAAGGAATGGGGTTTATGTCTGAAAATAAAGCGGTCGCAATCCCCACAAAGTAATGGACATAACCCCCATAGGGATTATGGCTATTTCCAATGAGGTCATAATCCCCACAATCATCGGTTTAGGTTAGGTTAGGTTAGGTTAGGTTAGGTTGATTGGAGGGGTATGATAGCCCATGTCATACGAAATACACGTAAGCCAGTGAAGGCTTGTTGTGCGCTCCATCGGTTTCGATTACAAACTTTTTCTGTATAGCCGGCCTTTGACCGGGCTGAAAGATTTTCTCCTCTATGGTATTTCGAACACCGGCTTCGCTAACAAAATATTTTCCTCCTTCAACCTTCAGGTGTGGTATAGAAGTTATTTCATTTTAATTAATTAAAAAGCTATTATTAGAAGTCACCTAATGGAAGCTATTTAATTAGGACTTATTCCATTATTCTGACTACAGAGAAAACTTTTAGTCAGCGAAGCCGGTGTTTGTTATACCAGGCCGGGATGGCTTAATGATCTCTCTATGGTATAATAAGTTAATAAGTTAAACTAAAAATTTTGTTTTTTGTAAAGAATTTCGATTTATTTTCGTTGGACATAATCTCTATAGCAAACGGTCATAATCCCCATGGAGATTATGTCCGTTTCGGAAGTGGACATAATCCCCACTTTATTATGGGGGTTATGACCGGAAAAAACAGGCCATAATCCCCATTTCTGGAAAGGGGATTATGTCCGTGTGGATTATGTCCGAGCACCGACTGCATCCCATACAAAGCATTTACGAACTACAAGAGTTTTTTTTTTTCGAGCAAAAGTCTGCAACTAGAAGAGAAAAACTGGACTGTAACACAAAGTAAATATTGACTACTTCATATTTGCAGCACTGCAAAACTCGCCCATTTGAATCCATAATTTGGTCCCAGCGATACATAGAGAATAAAAAATTGGAAACAGAAAATTAAGTAGACAGAGTACTCGGACCTGGCAGCCTATGACTACTAGTCTAGCCCCCTAACCGCTAGTATACGAGGATACTAGAGAATAACCTTAATATCGCTGGCTTTATATCTTAAACTTTTCTAATATATGTATAATTTTTTTCTTTATCTGGGTTGTAATAATATATAAAAATTTTCAGTAAATTTCATTGGCAAAAATATTACTTATTTTTTCAATAAATTTAAATGTCAAAAAACCAAATAAAAATAGTTAATTATAACTTGAGAGGCAACGAACAAAGATCTTTATTCGTTTGTAATGATGTACACCCGTTTAGGTGGAAGTCCGAACCCAAAAGAGATGCATCTATATGCAATTGCACTACAGTCTAGCTTACCGAGGCACTTTCCGAAATGATTATTTTTTAGAATTGTTGCTTACAATTAAATATTGAAAGAGTAATATTTCCTTTTTTTAATAAATGACATATAAAAATTTTAGTAACCCAAAACTGTTACTTGATTTTAAGTTATGAAAATGTTATTACTCAAACACCTCTTTGTAACTGAAAATCTATAAAATTTTTTCACAACCTGTCCAGATTTGGAAAGTGATTGAGAGTTTTACTTATCAAATGCTTATTCCAGTGCTTGCTGTGTTGTACCTTAATATTGAGTTGCGTTTTAGTTTTTTGTTTTTGTTTCTATTTTTTGCTATTTAGCCCTCCAGAATTGTGCGGTAAAGGAAAACGTATATAAAAATTAGGTTTAATACATCATTTAGGGATAAAAATAAAACATGAGACACGAACAAAATTAAGAAAGTGATGAAAGACGAAAATAGAAATATAAAAAAATCCTCAATGAAATTATGACAAATTTGATAAGGACGAGGGCAAATAAAGGTAATTTTTGGCAGGAAAATGTGTGCTTACACGCACCAGTTTGACAAAGGAGGCTGTTTAGCTGAAGTTTGTACCGACTTTGATTATGAAAATCAGATAAAGTTTATGTTTATGTATAAGTAACGAGCCAAATTATGTGACGGATGGTTGGTAGTCAATAAAAAATGCGAGATGTGCTTCAGTAAATAATTTGGCTAATGTTTTTAGTGCTTGTTTATAACCGTATTTATCAGTTATACTTTATTGTTGTTTGCATTTAAGGAAATAGCTTAAAGCATATGAACAGCCAGAACCTAAGAAGCAATAAGCTGAGGTCTACCGACACCCATAAATAATAATGATTCATTTAAATAAAATTGTAAGTGGATCACCTTTTAGTAGACAATGATAAGGAAAGCTGCAAGCGAATTTTCTACTATTAACAGAATAATAAGAATTGAAATATATATCAATAATACTCATTTATAGAGATGGCAATTAACTGTATTTAAGTAAGACATATTTTTATTCTGCTCTGTAAAGTCCTTAAAATTATACAGAAGTAAATAGTAACGCTAGAAAAATAAAGATGATCTAAGGAAGCCGAAACTATTGACTTATAAAAGTTCTAAGCGTAAAAGTAGTATTAAAGCGCTAAAGAAAATTTAATGCGATTTTAAACTTTAAATAAATACAATAGAAGGGCATGTTTTCAATTATCAAAACGAATTGAAATTTCGCTTTACAAATTTCATGCCAAACATCTTTGGAATATCAATTTAACTTCGTCAATTATAAAGATGTTAAATACACTGGCAGTCCAATAACAACTCGTTATTTGTTAACATCGAAGCAAGAGCCAAAAGTATTAACGAAAGTGTAACTTCATATATTCTTTGTTGTGTTCAAGAGTTGCAACATGTTCTTTCTACTCAAATTGTTACGTATTTTTGTGACATAACATGCCAGCCGTCAAACAATTTTAGTTGTAAGATCTGCTATTTTGCTGATCAAAAGTTAGCGATTCGATTACATTGCAGTTAGAAAATTAATGGTGCATTGATGTAGCAAAATCATGATGGGAAGCCAGATCATTTATTCAATTCTTATAATCCCATTTAGGGTACCTTATTTTTATTTTAAATGGAAATGATTCTCTTCAATTTAAGTGTAGCATGGAGCGCGGAACTCTATTCATAAAAAAATATATACCTTTCAGATCTCTAATATAAGAATAAGCAGGTGGCAGGTTATTGCCACTTGCCTGTATCTTATAATATTTTTAGAGTGCTATCTTCCTTGTATAAGCAGCAATCTTTACCGCTATTATAAATTTTTTACTATAATAGAAAGTAAGTAAAGCAAAAAAAAAAACCTGCTCACAAAATTTTATATATTTTTTTTTTTAATTAAAAAAAAATGCAATTTAAATGCCAAATTAAATATCAGCAAGCAACGAATAAATTGCAATAGCGATCACAGTTGCCAGATATTGATTACTGATATATACTAGATTTCTTTATAAAAAGAAAATCTTAAATACGCCAAAATATGCAACAAAACAAATAATACTTAAAAAATGCAATGGGAAAAATTTATATATATATATATATATATATATATATATATATATATATATAAATTTTTCCCATTGCATTTTTTAAGTATATATATATATATATATATATATATATATATATATATATATATATATATATATATATATATATATATATATACATATATATATATATATATATATATATATATATATATATATATATATATATATATATATATATATATATTCGGTTAAGTCTACTGACGTTTGGGTTTTTATTTCGACTGCTAGCTTACTAAAAATCACACATTTCGCAAACTCTTTGCCGCGATGTAAAACTCAATCGCAAATTCCCAGTTGGTCAATCGACTGCATTGGGTTTGATAATTTTACTGACTAACCACGAGTAGTTCATTACAAAGTAAGAACTAAAATGAAATATCGACACAAATAATTAATTTTTGAAATGAAATAAAAAAATAAAAACTTTATTCCTAGAAATGTAAATAGAATAACATAACTCCTCACGTAAGGAAATATTTATGAACATATCTTTTATGTATTTATTACATAACAACCATATACTTTTCCTTATATAAGACCGAATTATGAATAAGTTTTCCTAATCGAGAAATGCAAATACTATTTCATTTCCCACCTGGAAAATGATTCGAAACATAAGCGAAAATAATTTTTTAATTCTTTAAAAAAGGTATGTTAGATGATAAAATGAGACAAAACTATTTAATACCATATTCAAAATACTGAAGTTAAATATGTTCAAGCAATTTTTTTAGAAAATGAAATCAACCTATTCATAATACAACTATCACGTTTTGATTAAAGATTTTTAATCAGCTCTTACACATACATACATATATAAGAAAAAGTTTCTGAAGTAAAAAAAAATTACAATATTATATTATTAAATTTTCGGGTATTTGTAGAGGTACTTATATAACAATTTCATTCTCTTTTTCTGTTTATTTTTCCTGCCTAAACTTTAATATCAGATTGTTGATTTCATACATTTTTTTTTAAATAATTTTATTTTGTACACACCTCTTAAAACTATAACTTATGATGTGCAGCACCAAAAAACCTTAACGTACTTCAACACACTATCCGAACTCTAACTTTTACTTGTTGTAAAATGAATTTAGATGTTATACATGTCAATTCAATGAATTTTCCAAACAAATCAATGTATTTTACAGAAACTTAACGTGTTTAGCTACTAGCAACTTGCACGCTACTTAAACAGGACACTGTGAATTTTCTATTAACTTTCATACTACTTTTCTACTGAAAACTACTTTATGAACAAGATTTTTTGCATTTTGAATACAATTAATGACAAAAATCATTTTATAAATATATAAAAATAAAACCAAAGTATTGAACAACTATCAAATTTTTATATAAATTTTTCATTAAAATATTTAAAAATACGTACTATCAAAATTATGGAAATATAGACAATGTAGCTTAAAACACATTGCAAATAAATAAATGATATTCAAAATTATGAGAATACTGTAATCTACATAAGCAGCTATTTTATTTTTTTTTAGAATATTTTTATAAATATTGAAATAATTTTCAGAATGATATACAAATTGCTAAAAATTTTAAAAAAGCTCTTAAGCTGTAAAAAGTTAAAATAGTTCTTCTTGTCTTCTTGTATTACCTTTCGAAAACGCTAGATCTAGCATATAGTTTGATAAATTTGTAACACCAATAATGACTTGTGTATTGGAAAATTGAATTCAATATACTGAACAGGCATATCATGCTGCTTCAACGGGTTCTCTCTTGCATTAATTAGACTGACAATTTTAGATTTTTTTCTAATATCATGATTTATTTCAAACATAGTAATGTTTTAATGAATGTAAACTTCTAAGACAAAATTGTGTATTGTATTGAGAAAGTTTCTTACAAGCTCTACAAAAATTTTCCATATATATTTCCAACTTAACAAATGTTCTTAACATGCCATCAACTTAATAGCGTAGACAGACGACAGCGTTAATTTGCATTAGAAGCTCACTAATGTGAATTAAAATTTAACCCTGACAGACGACAGTTTCTGCATTTAGCAAACAGCTGTTTGTTTGTCAACTAATTTTTTTGGCATTTACATCGAAATCAAATGGATAGAAGGCAAAAAGTACGATTAGCAGCTATGCTGTTGGTGAAAATTTACTATATATTTGAAAGAAAGTTGAAATTACTTTTGCTGAAACTGCTCCATAATGTAAGAATTGTACATGCACTAGCAACCATAAATCTGAACGTGGTGCTTTGTATTCCACTCGATAAGAGAGTGGCAATAGCATTGCCATATTGAAAAAGCTAAATTCAGTATAAATTCAGTCCGATTTCGTGCATTTATATCAAATCTAATACACATTGCGATGGGGATAATTCACAAGTTAATTTGAATTAAGACTGCTAATGCAAATTAACGCTGTCGTCTGTCTACGCTATAATACACATTGCGATGGGGATAATTCACAAGTTAATTTGAATTAAGACTGCTAATGCAAATTAACGCTGTCGTCTGTCTACGCTATAACTCGTGCAGAGCAATAGTTTATATCTTATAGCATGTTTCCACGGCACCTGCTTCGCTCTCTATTCTTGCTTCACACCCCAATCATGAGCGAATTAACTTGCTTCGCCACACAAAATTTTGAGAGCGAAGCAGGTAGATTCATATTGAATCTACCATCGAATCAAGCAAAAATCCTCTCTTCTCTAATTTTTATCGTAAGTTCATCTGCACTAGTTGTCAAAATTAAATATTTTTGTAAGGAAGCATATTTAAAAGTGAAAAGTTAAAAAATATAATTGTTTTTTGTGTGTGTTTCCTAGGCGTAATTTTATTTTAATTTATTTAAATTTTATAAAAAAATATAAAAAAAAATGGATAGAAAAAAAATTATAAAATCGAAACAGGTAGATGAGTCGTGTAAACAGCATGATTCATAAACTTGCTTCAGAAAGCGAAACAGGAGATTCAAGTTGTCGTGAAAACGTTCTATTAAACTTTTCCCCAAAATAACAAGGACTGAAAACCCAAAATAACATTTGGCATTAATTTCTTATGCCATAACGTGTAAAGTTATGTTTTGTATGAAATATATCGTCATCTCTTTGAATATATTTATGTATGTATGTATGTAGATGCCCATGTTAATATGAATGTATGTGGCTTGGAAAAATATGATATATTCAACATACCTTGTATGCATTGCCATATGCCGTCTTTCTGCTATTTACTGATTTATTTTAGAATAGTGTTTTTTTATTAATTGAACTCTAATCACTTTATTATTGTAATTTTTAATTATTATTTTAATGCCATTTTTCGTTAATTGCTCCTTTTGAGCTTCACTTACTAACATGATTATCGATAACACACACCAAATGTCAACAAAAATTGCGCACCACTAATTACAATGATTTTTTTTTTGGCAATTTTTCCCAACTTTTCCTCACAAATTGACGCACTTTTTTCTCTTTTTCTTTGATTTTAAGTAAAAAACTTTTTTCATATATATAAACTAGAGATATTTATGTACAAGATTATGCACTTTTATTGAATATTTATTTATTTTTTACCACTTAAATTAATTAAAGTATAGGAGCGTACCACCGACAACGAGCAAACCGTATAAAGCAAAACAAACAACTAAATCAGTGTGCGAATGCAGAAGCCCAAAAATGTATGTGCGTGTGTGTGGGTGTATGATTGTTTTGTTTATGGGCTGGAATGTCAGTGCTGCATTTTTATTTTGATTTAATATTCATTTTGTTTGCAAGATTAGATAAGTTCAATGGTTTCATGTCAGAGTATTTAGTGGAGAGCATTTAGTATAGACACCAACCAAATAAGTACATAATGGGCAGTGTGAATAAAAGGGTAGCTACAGCTTATGCTGGTAATTTTGAAGTTATATGTGACTAGTATTGAGGTGAATAAAAAATTCAGCTAAATCTAGTACTTTATATAAACTAGTAAAAGCTAGTTGCTTTAGCGTTGGCTTAAAAAAGGTGTGCATAAAAACCAGCGATTGCCTAATATTAATAGTTTTGCTTTGCTTTTTATAAGCATCTGGTTGAGGTGCTGGAAGTTTGTGTTTTTCTGCTTTATATTAAAAGTGTTGTTTTTATATAATTTCATTTAAATATAGTATAAATATGCCTGCTTTTATGCATGTTTGCCAAAGGAAAGAATATCGCATGAGAACACATTCTCATCAATCCGACTATTTCAATTTATACAGATTTTGGGAAGAAAATTTAAAATGGTTAGCGGAACAGTTTTTGGAGGAAAGTCATGAAAGCAGAGGAACAGCACTGTCGCAAATTAAAAGGATAGAAATTTTTCTCCGTTTTCTATGCGATCCAGGTTTTCAAATGGGAGTTGGCAAAGAAGAAGGCATACACAGCACAACAGTTTGCAAAACAGTAAAACTAGTTTTAAAGAAGGTTATGAATAGAGCTCATCTATGGATTAAAATTCCGGCGGATAACGAAGACTTTCCTTGTGCTATGGGAGCAATAGATTGCACGCATGTTGCAATACAAAAGCCACCAAATCATGGGGATGAATACATTAACCGCAAAGGTTTTTGTAGCATAAATGTGCAAGAACATAATTAACTAGTATCAAAACAACACTGAGAGGTATACGTTGGTTATATTGTAAAACTTTTAAGAAACAATAACCGTTTTCCACTATAAGCTTTTTAAGTGTTTTTGAGCACTTTATTCCAATTTTTATAAAAACTTAGATGCCTCCCACCAACGAACTAAACATGCTGAATACTTGAAACTGCGATAGTCGAATGTATGTGGCCCACGAAATTTTAAAATTAATCTTATTTGTTGAGCAGACCCCGTATGTGCAATCATGTTCCACAAAAGTAAACGTAAGTGAACTTTATTTTTCAAACTTTATTTTTAGTTTCCTGCGGAAGTATAAGATTGCTGTAAGCATTGGTTTCGTTAACTTTCAAATGTAACAGTAAAACGAAGCTTTTCCAGATAATAAAAAATTTCAAACATCATTTACTTTAACTTTTTTTTGGAGCATGCCTAATTATATATATATATTATTTAATGTCGAAGTAAATTTGCAATTCACACTTTCAAATTCCGGAAACATTATGCCGGGATTTAAAAGGAAAAAGAGTGGTAGCTCTTAAATAATTTCTGCCAGTTGTTAAATTTCCAGCTTATGCTATTGTTTTTCAGCACTAGTTACATATGTATGTATGTAGCACTAGCAAAGACTTACTCACACTTTTTCTAGTTTTAACTATTAGATTTAGTTAGCACTGAAAAGATAAAGCTAGTACTTTGTAGCATAAGCTATATTTTTATTCACTCTGCCCAATGAGTACTCGTATGATTAAGTTGGAAAGTTTTCTCGGTTTAAATTACTGTTACGTGATAATGATACATGACATGTGAAAATCTTGCAAAGACAAGGATGTTTTCAAAAATTATTGGAAAAAATCTAAAATTTTACATCTTCCGAATTGTGGATCTTATTGACTTCTTCGGAGTGTCTTTTTTACTGAGATATTGCTCATTACAGGATACTTTTATAATGTGGGTGCGAAAAGAGCTGTAATGCCCAGCGTACTTTGATCAAAGTCTTTATGATCGCTTTGTGATACATAAAAAAATCAATAAAGAGAGAAATGACGGCCGGAGAAAAAGTGTTAAGAACATAGGAAGGAGCTAAGGTATAAGTGCCGAAGGAATAATAATAAATGTTAGTAAAGAAGCCGCCGTAGACCTAATCAAAAAGAATTTGTACCAAAAGCTGTATGATCTTTCTTCTTTTTTAGTTCTTTAGTTAAAATTTTTGAGAAGTGTTTGAAGCGGATATTTTATAAGATGCGTAGTCATTATCTCTTCAGTAGAGGCAATGTCCTATTCTTGTAAAAGAGAGGTTGGAGTATTTTTACCTTTAAATAGATAAGTTCAGCGGTCCTATCTCGAGCCAACTGCATGAGAGCATTATCATTAATACATTCCTAGCAAGATAAGAACGGTGGTCTGAAGAGTTTGATGATTTCGTTTACCCTCAGCATCATATATAGGAACTGCCTAGCTGTGGGTTAGAATTTGGATGGAGCTACTATTCTGACCTGACCAGTAAGTTGCTTTTTTATCGTATATATTTCTGTTTGTAAAATAGTCCATTCGTTCAGGATTCTGAAAGATATTTTGCTAACGAATTTTTCAATCTAAGCAATTTAGCCACATCTAGCTCCATTTCTGTGTAAGCATGAAGTGTTCCAGGTGGTGAGGGACAAAGCTCTCACACGGAGGTTTTGAAAGGGACGTGACCTCAATTAGTGCCTTATTTGCCATAGATCTTAAAGCACCAGATATCATGATTGCCATTATGTGCAATATACGCTCTAAGTAGGATTGATATGGTCACGTATTATAATGCCTTATACCAAACCAATATGCCGTAGAATAGTATTGGTTTAATTACTGTCTCTAGTAGACAATTAAATACTCCAATTTGGGCCTATGAAGTTTTTACGAATACATGCAGGTCTTCGTAGCTCTGGCTTGGAGGTTATAGACATTTCCAGGATAATTTGCTATCGAAAATGATGTTAGTAAATTAGCGTTCTCTAATAAAGTTGGAATGGTGCAATTCAACTTGGCTGGGTTACAGTTGGCAGTTTTATATTTTTTGTTTGCATATGATAAGTTGCATTCTGGCCAGACTGATATACCAACGCTTTGTGAGCGCTGCCCACCGACTGGTTTAAGTACCGTTTTCGTGTCATATCTGGGTATATGCCACCACTAAGTCATCTTCGTAGGTGATTGTTTTCTTATCCAACTCTGTGAGCAGGACGTTACTAATAGAAAATTTACGCTAGTATTGTTGCCGCACCCGCACATTTATTTTCATGAGCCAACTAAATAAACACCAACTTTTCATGCAGGAGCAAACATTTCACGAAGACGATAATAGAAATAAGAAAGCCTCAAATAGATAGGAACTTAAGAAAAATAAAAATAAAAAAGGCACAAAATGAAATTTCTAAATGCCTCATAAAACAATACAACAAAATAATGGCCTCTTGAAACCTCTTCAGGCTTCAATGTAGTTCCAGATAAAAAAAATCCAACAGCAAAACAGAATTGATAATAAAAGAAATATGAAAAATATAATATAAAGGATATAACGAGCAAAAGGCGACAATAACAACTGCTCGTAGAAATAATAAAAAAATATTAAAACAATTCAATGAATATACTTAAGTGTGTGTGTGTATGTATGTTGGTTTATTATATAAAATGTACTCATTCATATTTGTAGTACAAGCAATGACCAGTCCAATAGATAAAATAATAAGTTCATACGACTACAGTGGGAGAGAAAAAAATAACATTTTAACATAAATAATTGTTGACTATATTTTAAGTTGTTGTGCACATGTTGTTAACCAAATGTACATAAAGAAAAGCTTTTAAGAGCCTAGCGAGAATGATTGCAAATTTTGAAAAGATTAACGCAAATGAGTATCCTTCGAATAATTTTCTTAAAAGCCTTTCAACTAAACTATTGTGAAAAAAAAACATAAATTTTATTTAATGTGAAAAGTTGAAGACATGTTGTACTAAGTATTTAGTGTAATTACCAGCTGGGCAGTAATGGGTTAATTACTTCGGAAATTCTAATTTCATAAAATATGGCATTGGAGGTGCCCTAATATGGAAGGTCAATCATATTTAATCATCTAAATTTTAAATGATTGTTTATGTCTACTTCAAGAAAAAGGTGTAGACCTTAAGAACTTAAAATTGCTGCAAGAAACTTAAAAAATAGCAAAGGAAATAATGATCGAGAAATTTTAATTATTTCTATAAAAAAAACTTAATAAGAACTTGCAACAAAATCATAATTGATACGTTTATTGTTTTTCAAATACAATAGTTTATATTATAAAAGGTAACAAATTGGTTTTCTAATAATTCGATTCGATTTGAATCTTATATTACATGAGCTTGAAGGAGAACATTAATTTTGCTCAATATAAAACATTTTAATTTTAATCTTAACTGTTGAACAATTTTATCTACCACTGTCATTTGTACTTATAGGTATTAATACCAACTTAACAATAGCGATGATGACTGAATTCCAATAGTGTATGAAAACAAGTGGGTATAGAAATAAGGAAAAACTGTTGAAGTACGATTTTCTAGTTTTACAGGAGAGAATTTTTAAATTTTGAAGTTGATCTTTAATTCGAATTTAATTGATCGAATTCGCCTTTTACCGGACGTTATTATATAATTTATTTATTTATTCCACATTTCATAATTTCCAATTCAAATTGTACATCAACAAAAAGACGAGCAGAAATTTATTACACTGTAACTTCTTCAAAAACTGGGCAAACTGAGGCGTACTTATGAAGTGGCAAATCTCAATGGTGCCACATTAAGTCATTTCGATCCTAAGAAGTTACTACTTACTTATTGCCACAGCTATATAAATATGCAAGTTTGTGTATTTGTATGTATTTGATACAAATCTTTCCTATTGTTGTATATGTATGCAGAAAATGTTAAACCACCTGTCAAGACTTGCCATGAATGATAAGGAATCCACTCTTATACTCACTTGAAATAACAAGTGTCCACTCCACTTTGTTTTTGCAATTCTTATTATTTTCTTTAATACATTCTTTCTAAATAAATAAAAGTTATATTGAGGACTACGCATACATACATACTAAGGCAAAGTTTTTAGTTGGCGATGAGAAAATAAAGAAGAGAAGTAGAAAAGTGAAGGCATATATTTTGTAGAAAAAACTAAGAAAAATATATCAAAATATTTATTCTGTTTATTTCTTTCTTACAGAAAACGATGGACGTTTTAAATGTTTATTTAACTATATATGTACATATTTTCATCATCAAGGCAATCACGAATTATTATTAATAAAAAATTAATGATAATACCAAATATTTTATTATGTTCATCGGAACTATGGAAAATGCTGTCTGAAACATGTTACTATGTTTATTGGAACAATAAAAAGATGTCAAAGTTTTGTATAACTTTTTGTTTATATACCTTGACACAATGTACTTATAAATAAATAGTAACATGCCTTTCAGAGCGCCTTGCATCTCTTCTTAGTTATCGTTCTTTTCTAAATTCACTTTGATATACACCTATCCCCAGGTTTACAAGGAACCATGAAAATCGGAAAATTATTTTGCGTATTTTCAATACGGAAATTAATTCTTCGAACCGTGTAAAATATAATTGACTATAAGCAAATTTTTTCTTAAATGCAAACTTTTCTTAAGCAATGATTTTACCATTTTTTTTTATTTTATCAAAGTACCTGCTTATGAATTTTTCACAGTATTGTACAGAGTGGCGCTAAAATAATGTAATTATTTGAACTGGCTGCAATTTCGTTACAAATGAAAATAGAGAGCTCTTGTTTTTATAAAAATTTTATTCTTGTGGTGTGTGTATCGCTCCATGGCTCGTTGAAAACTAATTCTCTATATCTAAGACGGCGAATAGGTGGACCAGGTAGCAGCGATATAATAAATGATTTCTCTTTTTTTCATTTTTGAACAGTCAAAAATTTTTAAAGTTTATTCTCAATTTGTGTGTGTGTTTTTTTTTTTGAAATTTTCAAATGGCAAAACAAATATGAAATAAATTAAAGAAATAATATTGGGTTGCTCGAAATGTAAGTCCTGACATGGAAATTAACTTTATTCTTCCAGTGCTGATTTTACAGGCAAATAACAACCCGTTACATTGCTGGAAGATTATATTAATTTAATTTGCTATTCATTATATACAAAAGGAAAATAGTCTTTCGTTTTTATGAGACTATAAATAAATTATTTTTCCAACAACCCAATAAGTCTTTTGGCCCAAGAAAAAAAAAACAATAAAAAGCCGCGTTCTTCGACTATCTAGTCAATAAATATACTTTGGTGGTGTGTACTGCAAGTTCAAAAAATTACAACGTACAAAAAAAAATAAAGTTCTAACGACTGATCCTGGTAGAGTTTCCCTCCACTGGCATCATACACGAGTATCAACGTTTTCAAAATTTACATCTGGCCTTTAATTTAGGGGATATATAGGTCTATTACCTTTTGCAAATTATTTTATTAAATCGGTATAAGAAATCTGAGGCGAGTACAGAAGTTGTATGTAAAACAATGCGGAGAATTATTGACTGAAACATTTTAGCTCTTTATCTCTACATTTAACGCTCCATACCTTCAAATAAGTGAGTTTTGTTTATTCACTTTCCTCAAAAGGGAGGAAGATTCCCCTTAAACAGCTGTAAACAAGTTGGAACGCCCTGCAAAAAAATGTCTCATTTTCTATTGCAAGTCCACACTAGTTTACATTCATAATGGAATAATTTAAATAACAAAATTTTTTTACACTTTTAAATATGAAAATATATTTTAAATTCAAATGTGTCCTTTTTTCGTAATAAAAACTGAAAATCTTGCAGTATTTTTAGTAATTTGTCATATTTAGGTGGTAACGATCATAGACTGACCTTCGTAGACTAATAGGTAGTGTACTAGACTCGTAGTGCGAATGTCCCAGGTTCGAATCCTGCCGCGGAACTCTGGCAGTTTGTGTCTGATAATTAAAGGGAGCGCACAACAATCCTTCACTGGCTTAAGTGTATGTCGTATGACATGGGCTATCACACCCCTCCAATCAACCTAACCTAACCTAACGAAAATGGACGAATTTAACTGTTTCCTTTGTATATCAATCATATTATTTCTTTAGATGTGATTCACTAAAAGTCCCGAAAAATACTCTCCATAATATTCAGGATCCAGCTTAAGTTTTTGATGTTGAAAACAATATTCTAATTTTGTTGTCGCCGAAACCTTTTACATTATTTCTAAATATTTGATGTGAATTAGATTATTTTATTTGAGGGTTTTTAGTTAAACTAATTAATACATTTAACTGGCATTAAAGAAATACTAAAACTTTAAATTTTAAGAAAAGATAAAATAGGCAGAGTATTGAGTCGGTTATATTTTAGAAAAAAAATATTTATTTGGAAAACATATGCTAGAATCTCTGAAAAGTGACTGAAGCTGCAAATGAGATTGAGGATCCTTAAAACAAAAACAAAAATTCGAAAAAATAAAGAATACTTGGTCAAAAAAAGAATTAATAAAGTTGGAAACAGAGAGATATCGTAGAAAAATTTTTTGACGTAAAACTGGGAGAAATTAAAAAGAAAACATGAGCGTAGATAATTAATGAAGATTTTATTTTACGTTAAAGGGTTGTGCCTCCACCTCGAAAAGTTCCCAAAGAAAATACTGTAGTCACGCCTATGAAAAAAACTGCACATCTATAAGATATTAAAAATGACTTATTTAGACACAAGAAGGTAGAAAAAGTGATATTCATAAAAAAATTCCTTCATTTAAACAAAAATTTTGTTGATCCTGAATTTTGAATACCTGGAACTTCCCTCTAATATCAAACGCAAAGCGGTCTAAAGTATTAATATTTATGTTTTTTTTTTTTTTTTTTTTTTTGAGCAAACAAATCCTTTGAGAAAGTCTTGCGTTTATTTCAACAATTAGTTTCTTTTGTTTATTTCTGAAAAGTTCCAAAATTTTCAAATCAATTCATATTCACAATATGCTCCGACATGTTTACTCGTTCGAAAGTTATGAGAGGCTCACAAGCACTCGAACTAGCTTTTTAAGAGCATATAATACCAGGATCTGATTAAAACTCGATTTTCGAAAATCAAATCAATAAATTTTCATTTCTCGATAGTGGCAAGTCAAAAAAAAAATTCAGATGTGGTTGAGCGAATTCTCAAATCGGTGTACATCCTTTAATAATCCTGGACTATCACTGCAAACTTAGAGGAAATTATTATAAGATACACAACGGCCGAATGTATGCCCTTTATTTGTTTATTTTTGTGTTTGAACGGCCTGTTTGTACAGGCTTATTTCCTGTTGTCGTAACTGTTGTTGTCCATAATTGTCCATATAGTTGTTGTTTCTTTAAACAAATAAGCCGAATTTATAAGATTAACTACTTAGATTAGGACTATGACATATATTACAGTAAAGTAATATAAGGACATGTATGTGTGTATCTAAGCAAGTGTTTGTTTATTTGTTCTTGCTTTTTTGATGCATTTGTCTGTACTTTTTTTAGCCATAATAGACATTGTATTATGAATAAATGATGAAATTAGTTAATGATATTTCCGCTTCCTCCTTACGAAAGGTTTTTATATGTTGCTTTATTTTCCTGTTCACTATATATGTTTATGTTTCCTTTTGATTGTATGTTTGTAGACATGTTTCAAGGGTGTTGCTCCAAGCAAAATTATGACCAAATATTAATGTTTAGTCAGCTATAAAGCAAGTGCAAAATATGTCTTAATTGCTTAAGAAGTTATAGTATAAACCATAAAGTTGTTAAGAAGTTTCTTTGATATGATTTATGAATGTTTTATTTAATTTTGTATATTGAAAATTGGTTAGAGGAGTTTTAAATACTAGAGGAGTCTTAGATGTGTGCAACGTATAAGTATGGGATCTAATCAAGCGATATTATTTGGAAGTTTTACTAAATGTTAAGCTGCCAAATTCTTTCTAATCTAAGTTTGTGATATATTCATAATAAATGCCTTTTAGAGGAAAAAATATTTATCTCAAAAAACAATAAATACAACATGGTGTTGAGAGATGTATTTTTTCATTTACCTCTTCTTATTGAAAAGACAAACTAATTTCTGCAATCAATTCACTTTAAAAACATTGAAAATTAACTATGTTTCGTTGTTGTAGAAAACAATTGCCAAAATGTCCTCTTTTGATTTCCTTAAAATAATTTAATAAACTACTATATATTCTTTAAGTTGGTTGTTTAAGAAAGAATGTCCAATGGTTTACAATGGCACCAATTTTAGTTGAATTTGGAGCCGCATTCTAAAGCCCTGAAGTGTTAAATAAAACTAAGTTTAATACGAATTGCGCTATATATATCCAATTTCGAGTGGCTATATCTTTGGAACAATGAGCACTATTCGATTGGCTTATGCATTATACAATACGCAGACAAAAGCAGTGTATCAAATATACACAAAAGTGTAAATTAAAATTTTAAAAAAATTTTAGATCGATTATTAGGTTCGAAAAGAATTGGAATTACCCTATACCTAAAATAAATTTTGGAATTTTTTAAATCTCAAATTCATTTTAGACTGATTATTTTTATGAAAAAAAATTTCTTAAAATTGTTCGTAGAATCCTTTTCGCTCAATGGTTTTTTATTTTTCTAGCAGGACTTTTGTTTGCACGAAACCAAAAGCCCTGTTTTTACCTTCTCATGACATTGTTTCACTAAATCACAAAATACTGAAGTACTGATGCTTAGAACACTCACTTAGGTAACTCTATATAGATAACGCCTTGGGCAAAACTTTTAAAGTTTCCAGAGTTTGGAAGGTGTAAAGAGTGACTTCCACATCAAAATTATGGTGCATTTTTACTACAGCCAGGGAGCTGACGCTCGATGCACATGTGGACTACGATAAGTTCATAATAAAAAAAAAAAAAAAAAAAAAAAAAAACGAGAACTTTTAATCTATGGGGACGGTAGTCCCTCAGCCCAATTTCTCCCAAAGTGCCAACACATCTTTTTTTTGATGATGGTGAGTGAAAAGACTGTGAGCAAATCAGTTAATATTTTTCTCTTCGTTAAATTATAATTGCCCCAAAAGAAAACTTCTCACGTGTTGTACACCTCCTTAGAAAACTCTCTAACTACGACTATGGAACATCTGAAAACATCCCAAAAAAACGGTGACCATGACTTTATTGGCTTGGCCTAAATGACGTAGACTGTTGAAATTTGGATAGGAGTCAGTTAAGAGGCGGAAAAATTTAAAAAGTATTAACTTATGGATCCACCCTCGTATAAACTTTTCAGACCCGATGGATTAAAAATTTTTAGAGATTTGCTACAGAATAAACTGACCTTCGTAGACTAGTAACTGACCTTCGTAGACTAGTAGGTAGTGTACTAGACTCGTAGTGCGAAGGTCCCAGGTTCGAATCCTGCCGCAGAACTCTGGCAGTTTGTGTCTGATAATTAAAGGGAGCGCACAACAAGCCTTCATTGGCTTAAGTGTATGTCGTATGACATGGGCTATCACACCCCTCCAATCAACCTAACCTAACCTAACCTGCTACAGAATAATATATTAAAAATCTCTATTTTAATTTATCACAACAAAGCGATGCAGTCAACTAACAATTAATATATTAAAGAGTCAAGGAACGGAGTGCAAGATCTTCATTAGTATCTTCTGTTTATGGACAGTTCAAACAATAACCAAAAAAAAAAAATACATTTAAAAATTATATAACGAAGTTGTTTTCATAATTATTATTTAAATACTGTTTTTTATTATATTTTGTTTAAAAACCAACAATAAAATTATATGTAACAGTTGCAGTTTTTTTTATCAACATTTTTATATTCTATATAAAAGGTGATTTTTTAAGAGCTTTTAGATTTTATCTAAAATAAACACATAATATTTAAAGAATTGTATGAAATCTTCAATTGAGTCGATAGAACGATCATATAAATCTTGAACCCGGCTACGCCTCAAATTGTTCACGCGCTGGGTCCAATTTTGGCATACTCTCTCCAACATAACGGTCGATATCTTAATGTGGGCTTCCGGTGCATCAACCTTTGCAGGGTTGTCCATTACATGACCCCACAAAAAATATTCCAATGGCGTTAAATCGCATGATCTAAGCGGCCAATTGACCATCCCCAAATATGAAATAAACTATTCCCCGAACTCGTCTCTCAATTGGGCCACTGTTTCCCGTGCTGTGTGGCATGTGGCACCGTCTTGTTGAAACCACATGTCAGCCAAGTCCAGTTCTTCTATTTTGGGCAACGAAAACATTTATAATCATCGCACGGTGAGGCTCTCTATTCACAGTAACGTTCCTGCCCTCGTCGTCTTTGAAAAAGTACGGTCCAATGATGCCACCAGCCCATAATCCACACCAAACAGTGCATTTTTCGCGGATGCAATGCTTCTGGCTGCTTTTCACACCGAATACGGCAATTTTGCTTGTTCACGTATCCATTCAACCAGAAACAAGCTTCGCAGCTGAACACAATTTTCCGATAAAAAAGTGGATCTTCATCCAACTTTGTCAGCGCCAATTCTTGCACTAGCTGTATTTTAAAAGGTTTTATTTAAAAGGCTTCCCTCTGTAGGCACTCTACGTATGCGTTTTGGTGGTTTAATATCACAAGATTCCGAATATTCGCCTCAGAATGTCGCTCAAACTGGCCATAAAATGGAAGAAGTGCACGATGAACTTTCTTAACCGAGCATGAATTTTGATAATAAAATTCAATAATTTGCAAGTGTTATTCGTTTGTAAGTTGTTTTATGTTTAAATTATAGACCAAACTGAACATATTTAATTTAAAAGCATCCACTTGTCCCCAGGATACAATACTTTGCACAACATAACTCGGCGCACACTATACATTGTCTGCGCTAATGAATGAATGTCATTTCTTCCAAGTTCCACAATATCTTATTTTCTCATTAAATATATTTGCCTTGGTCTTTTGTTTTTTGAATAAACAAATACTTATTCATGATTTCTAAAGAAATCGCAAGTATTGTATTAAAACTTTTAACAAACTTTTCTTCTATGAACAGGTAGCAGCTGTTCGAACAATCCTTATAAGCAAATATTTTCTAATAAAAATTTTATAAAATTTTCTTATATATCAATTTCTTACACTCATTTTTAACTCTCTCGTTAGAAATTTCTCGTATATAGCACATGAGCACTTATCAGTAACAACCAGTAGCAAATAGTAAAAAGTCTTAGTTAATGAACAGACCTAATATACTAATATTTATACACCTAATTTTGATAGCAACACCCATAAGTGACCATTTATATTTCAAACGAAAAGACAGATAGATGACATACTAGCGCACTATCGAACGTTTGAAATATTTAGAAATATTTTTCTGAAGCTAAAGCATGGGAACTTGAAAAGTATTGAAGAATTGAATTTACACCAAACATTCCTGATGATGAATTTTAATTGAATCCGATCTTAAGAGCATTCGTACGGTTAAGATTCACACAAACACATTTCACTATTGTTATCAAATACTTGATATTTAAATTATTGTTGGTTTAAGTTTAAGCCCGAACGTTTGCTGGGTGAGGCAAACACTCACACGTTTCAGAAAATGTCGTCATAATTCATAATTTATCCTTAACAAATTGTCCTCTTGTCTTCCTTTCCCATAAGAAAATTTTATATACTCAATGTACTCGTAAGTACACACGTCTAGTAAATTAGGAAACAATATGTTCACACATACAAACATGAATACACACACACATATATATATATATATATATATATATATATATATATATATATATATATATATATATATATAGGGTCTGGTTTATAAATTCCATGCAGATTTTGTCATCTAGTCTTACATTTTTGCGAATTTATGATTTCTTTGCAAATTAAAGTTGTTTAAGTGGCAACTTTTATACTTGTTTTCGATTTTCAAAGATATTTTGAATTTCATATTGATAAAGTGTAAAATTTTTATTTTGCTCTGAAAAGGATATGTGAATTTTTCTTTAGAATTCAAATGTTTTCTTGAATTTTTTATATTTAAGGAAGTTTTAATACTTAAGGACACATATTTTAACAAATTATTTCAACAGTTTCTTTTTTGAGTTTTTGATCTTTGGTGAAGTTTTGATTCTTAACAAAGAATCGAATTTTAATATTTTTTTATATATATTTGCAAACTGAAATTTTAGTTTTTCAATTTTTTTTAATTTCTCAATTTTCTACAAATCAAAAGCGAAACTTGCAAAATTATAACAATGATAATAATTATATGTATTTTTTTCAATTTTATAATGTTACCGATAAGGATAAAGCATAAAAAATCGTATTTCAACCAGATTGAAATTGTCTTAAAAAATGTTCAAACTCCCTGGAAGTTTCTCTCAGCGTTTTCAAATATTATCTACCACATGATAATATAATCATAATATATTGCTAATGGTGATATATATATATATATATATATATATATATATATATATATATATATATATATATATATATATATATATATATATATATATATATATATATATATATATATATGTATATATATACAATATTTGCACTCATACACACCAATATTATTAGTATTTGTGAGTGTTTATGCATAAAATATTTAAGGATACATTAGCTAAAAAAAATAACAATCAGTAGACCCTCTAGAAAAGCAGTCAGTAAAAATACTGCAAGAAATATTGTGACAAAAACAATAAACGATGACATTGCATATTCTACATGTTGATAAATTCAGTGGCAGAGGACGAAGAAAATAGGGTAGACAGACACACATACAAGCGTAAATAAACACATACATCAAAACGATATGAAATTTTTCCCAGTTGACTTGACACTTGAAATTAAACGAATGTTTCTAAGAATCTGTTTATATGGAAAAACAATTCGCAAGGAAGTTTTGAAGCAGTTCAGTATGTATGTAATACATATATAATTTAATATTTTTTTATAATATTTTGAGTATCTTGAGCAAAGAATTAAAAAAAGGTTATATGCTATAAGTTTTTAAAGTAAACCAATTGTACTGTTTGGAAAGTGCAAGTAGCACTTTTATAAGTCATTTCGCATGATGTTAAGACGAAGGTAAGGACTTTTATATTTTAATCAGAATATGGTAAGAAAATTAAATTAAATTGCTTATAAGCACTTGTCTCTATAAACTTACCGAGTTCATCGTTTCAGCTTAGTACTATCAAGTATTGATTATTATCCCCTCATCAGTGGTCATCTGTAATGAAAGCCAAAATATTATTTTGAAAATATTTCATTATACGTGGATTATAGCAAAAGTAACATGATTTTATTCATAGTTTCTGTTTGGCACTAAAGTACAAACAAAAATTATTCATTCAGGATATGAAACGGTTTCAGTAAATATTCTGCATAATATTAACGAAACTTTTCGTTAATACAATGAGCAATTACATTGCTTATATGAAATCTTTTAATCCCTGCTCTTCATGAGTTTTTCATTGAATCAATGAAAATCGTTTGTCTTATCAACAAAATTTTTTTCAATAAATTTGTTAAAAAAATAATAATAAGTCCTGCTATATTATTAAGTTCGTTAATCATATCTAACAAATTGTTAGCTATACATCTAAACCTCCATTCCTTCCCAGCATCACACAATATTGTTCACAAAATACTACCCTGTACACAGTTTTATATAAATACGAGTATTATTCGAAAGTTTTGTGTATTTTTGTTTGTGATTTACTTAAACAAAATTTTTTTCTAAGCTGGCACGCCTATATTCAAGCTTTTGTTTCAAATAAATATTGTAGTTTAATTGCCAACGTAGAATGCTGGAGTTGTAGATTTAAATAGTTTCCTGGTTCGAGCCCACCAAGGACTAAGTTGAAAAAAAATTAGTTTTAAAATTTCTTGTCGTATTAAGGATTTTATTTATTTTCAAATTAAAAACAAAACATTTAGGAAAATAAGTTAAGGACGAGTTGTCAACAACTATTAAAGTTGATTTTTTATTGTTTTTTATATCATTCATTAATGCAATAAAATATTATTTTCATTGATTCAATGAAAAGCTTCATTAGCTAACTTTTAAATAACAATTTGATGGACACAATGAACAAATTCATTATCTGAATAAGGAATTTTCTTTCAGCATGTGATGTGTTTGAACAAATACTGCAATGTATGGTTCTTGCTGCAGTTACCCCAGAATTTTTAAATGCCCTACCAGGTCTCCGTCTTTTAAATAAAAAACGCTCTTTAGCTACGGTTTCAAATCTGATTTTCCGATATATCTACAATAAAGAGAGACTAGTCCTGTAGTTGGCCGAATTCGACTAGTTTACATAAGAAAATTTGCTTCGTCATCCGTATATATGCTGGCAGCTCATTAAACTGTAAGATCTCTCTTTCGTGTTGTACGTATGTCTCGGCCAATAGCCAGCCTTTAAATCAAATAGCACTTTGCTCAAATATTGTAAGAAATATTTCTTGTACTACGGCCATATGCTCCTTGTAGGAGTTAAAATACACACACACATATATATATATATATATATATATATATATATATATATATATATATATATATGTATTTCTTGCCATCTTATGATACTGAGAGGTCTTCGTGGCTAAGTAGTACTCGTACTTCTTATAGATTTACACACACTGGAAGAGGCTTTACGCCGACTATAGTGATTTGCCTGAGTTTTTGCAAGGAGTACTCCTTGCTCTGCTACTACTGGTTGCCACCCGTGAGAAGTTTTGGTGATAAAATCCGCAAGGAGTGTTTCTTGAAGATTTTCGGCCGATCTCTCTGTAGGTTCTCTTTACTTGCCAGCTTGCGCCCTTGAGTCGTTGTTGTGGCGAAAACCATATACAGTATTTCTTGTGAGTTTATCTCCATCGAGGAGACAATTACGTCTGATACAGAAATCTATTTGCGAGTACCATAGGCGTAACTGAGCAGCCATTTCGGCTGTCATAGCAGCAGACGTCCACAATGTGCTCTAAATAGAGAGTTTTATAACGTTTAAGTTAAAAGGAGATCCCATTTGATTTTTTAAGGATTACATGCAAGCTTAGTTTTTGAAATCAGTTGCAATTTATTTGAGAACTTTGATGCGAAGAAAAAATAACGCTTGGTTTTCTCACATAAAATAAAATCCAAAAATATGTTTTGTGGCGATCTGCAGAGGGAAACCATATTTTTCGGAGAGTTCAAGGATAGCAAGCATTGCACTTGCCCTTAAATTATTTAATTATTTTACATCTTAGTTTTAAGGGCATGTTACAGAATGTTAAACATATTTCTTAAGAATATATCAATTTAATCAATTATTGGGTAAATTTTGGTAACTAATTTCGAGCCGACCACAAATTGTTTGTCCATCATATTCAGTTCGTTCACCTTCATTCGTAAAACCTATTCCCACATCATTTTCATATTTACAGAAATTTCCTGCTTTAATAATGGACAAAAAATATTATGATAGATATGACCGTTTTATATGTTTGAAAAAATGCACTAAAGAGAGCTAAAATCCATTGCATAGGAATGGTTAGTCCTTCCAAATAATATTGGCTAATAAAATTGGGTGAGGAGCAATTAATACAAAGAGTCTATTACTAAACCAGCTGGAAATTTGTGAGCAACAATATATATATATATATATATATATATATATATATATATATATATAAGTATATATAAGAATATATAAGTATAAAGGATATTTAATCCTGTTAGAGGTCTTTGCCATAGATAGATATGTTATTAAAGTCAAATATTAGAAGAAAAGTCTGTCTATAATATGCTACAATATGCACATAAGTATGTATATATTTTCTACAACCAAATCAACAGCCCGAAGGACGACAACAGCAGCGATCCGTTCAATGAAAAATTAAAAGAAGTTTATTTGAATCACCCGTATTTCAAAGTTTTCCATATTCTTCTCGCAACAACATTATCAACACGCGAAAGTGAATGAAGCAGATATTGAAAATGAAAATATGTGCACAAAAATAATGGATTTTTTTTTTTTAAATATATATTTTCTTTTTATAGTTGTTCTTGCTGTTGTTGTTGTTCTTCATCGCACTAGGAGAGTGGATGTGCGCAAAATCCATATAATGAGATTTAAGGATACAACACTTACATACTTAATTTATTTTTCTGTTGTTTTTGTTGATGTTTTGATATCTTTTCCTACATACTTTCTTTCTTCGCTTTATGATATTTTGGTTAATTTTTCTATTTCCATGTATTTTTTTTTTTTCATTTGCTTGTATAGGCTCGTCTAAGAGTATCTGTGTGTTGTCACAGACTAGTCTTGTTACAAAACAGAAATAAACACACACACACACATACACACACACACACACACACACACACACACATATATATATATATATATATATATATATATATATATATATATATATATACGAGTATATATACGTCTGTCTGTTTGCCAAGCATTTATAATATTGTTTTCCAGTCCGTGTGTGCATGCGGATGTATGTGTGTATGTGTGTGAATAAGTGTTATGGATAAAATCCAACGTATGAAATATTTGTTTGACTGACTTGACTTGTTTGTGTATTTGGCACAAGTACTCCTATTTTTTTTTTTTTTTTGTTAATAAATATATGAGCAGAGATGGGCAAACCCAGCTAAACTACAGTTGAGGGCTTTCAGGTAAAATTCAATTGAAATCAAGTTTATCCTAAAAACAAATTTTTTATATCTTAAATGGACGGCGAAAAATAATTTCTCCAAGCAAAGATTAAATAAAACATTCCAGAAGGGAGAAGTAACGTTTTATACGGATTTTTATTTTTTGGATTATTATTTCTTTTTATTAATTTCAACCAAAAATATTATAACGATATGATATCGTAAAATTTCCTTCGAGCTGCATATAATTATTTAACTAAAGTAAAATTTATTTAATTACAAACAAATTTAAAAACAAATTTGAATAAAAATTCATTTTCGTACATATATTATATGTACTCGTATTAAGCCCTAAATTTTTTGTTTTTTCATTTTTTTTTTTGTTATCTCATTTCATTGAGGAGTTATTTCATATTCAGAGTTGGGATGGTATTGTTTGAGTTTATGGTATTTCTTCTTTAATTGGGCACTGTTTTATGGCGCCATTAATGTTACATATATTATAAAAAATTGTTTTTAATTGTAATTTACTGTACCAATAAATGAGATTTAATTGGTAATAATGAAACTGTCTAGAGTAGTTAGTCGCACCCAAAAAATATTTATATTGAACAGATAACACATTACCTACTAGTTTAAGGGAAGCCCTGATTTTAATTTTTATACATATATGTTTGTAAAATTTAAGGCGTTTTAAAAAAGTGAAACATTTTTTCCTTTTTAAGCGCAACCTAATAAGGAAGGAAAGTGCAATCCTGTAAGGTAGTAAATTTTTTATTTAATTGAGTATTAGAACTATTGCAGCTTGATTGTATTTCCGTGTCGGCATTGAAGTTATTTAAAGAAACACCGGCCCCAGAAACTAACTAGTAGTTACCAAAAAATATCGCTGAGACCTAAAGAAATTCCTATAATGAATTTTCACGCACGTATCAAAAACTTTATATAACTAATTTATTCGAAAAAACAATTAATCCTTAGTATTAATTTTAATAGAATTCCCAGTCCTGATTAAAAATATGTTGTTCCATCTTGTGTGACAAGAGCCATTTAATTTACTACCAAAATGTTGTTCTTCTCTGTTATAAATAGTGAACTGTAACTGCGTCCTTGTAACCGTTTATAGTTTATCGCACACATACATGTACAATCGTTCAAACATGCATCCATGTGTATGAGGGACGACAAAATTTATTTTTTCTACACAAGCGGCTGGGATTTTATTATTTTGATGTTGAAGATGATGTTGTTGTTCTTGCTATATCCGTTCATATCCCGCTAGTTCCTTAATGCGGATTCCTTTTCGACAGCAGTTTTTGAAAGATGATACGGAGTATTACTTAGAGTTTCTTAACTATTTCCCATGTGATTTATGAAAAAGCCGATTGTCATCTTGTTGTCGCTTTTTCTTTGTTTTATTGTTTTGATTAACTCTTTGGTTGCCACTAAGCTCCCTCCACACATAAGTATTTAATTTGATATTATTTTAATGCTCAGAAAGACAGTAAGACAAATGGATTATTATTTTTGAAATTTTGCTTATCTGGTTCAAGTTGGAGTCCTGAATTTGTCAATTCAGGTAGTAATTGTTTCAAACTATTTACTATCAAGGTAAATAGTAAAAAGTGATAATTTATTTAGTAAGAGACCTAAACAGTACTGCCTTTGATGGTCACCACACCATCATGATCAGCGTTCGTATATCTGTTTTTTTTCCTCGTTAAACTACAGTTAAAGAAAATTTAGTTAAAACGTATTTCTATGTTTTGTTGTGTAAATGGGAAATTTACTTGTTATATGTTTCTTTGGAACTCTAGAGACTACGCAATATTATTGAGTATTTAATTGTGTTTATTATTGTCGAGATGGTGCTCAATATGTGTAAGCAAAATATTGCACAATTTTTCTTACAGTAGATGTTGAAGTTAAAAAAAACTACATACACATTTACAAATATTAAGGCAACCTGTACATACAAGAACTTAAGCAAATTAAAAAATGCAAAGATAGTATTGTCCTTTATTTTGGTGGGAAATTATTATTTTATCCAAAGTATTTTGATTTTGCTCAATATATTTTGCCATTTACTTATATCATATACACACAGATAAATTTATTGAACAATATTAATATAATATATATAATATAATATTTTTAATCATATTCCCTTAGAATTTTCTTTTGATGCTCCTTTGGAACATCAATACATGTACAATTCCTTCTGATCTTACAACTTTACAGGGCTTGGTGTTATGAATGTTACAATAAAATGTTATTTTATGTTTCTATATGAGATCTATAAGCTTCAAAGGAAAGATCCGAGTGATCATAATATGTTCGTTTATACCATATTTTGCTTAAACCTTATTTTTGGGATCCACAAAGATTTTTTTGAAAATTATGAATTTATATCTGTTAATCGCTCTATTCTGCATTGAATTAGACAAATTAAATTTACTCATAAAGCTTAATATAACAACTTGCCATTTTACCTGACGTACCATGAACTGCAGGAATATTACTAACACAATCATATTAAAAAAAAATTATTATATGAACGCGGGCTCACATAATTTTATTATAAAAGTGTTTGTGAGTGATTGTTTGGTTGAATACACACGTCTGTGAGGCTGGTATGAACGAACAAGTTTTGCTGTTATTCAATTTCTTTAAGTTTTGATTAGTTTGCTATTTTTTTCAAGTAACAGATGTTCGACTCATGCCATCATTTAAGTGTGTGCATGTGACAAAAAAGTATAAAACAAGAGCATACTATGACAGTAATTTTTTATGGTTAAAAGAAAAAAAATCTATATAAACACTATATTTTTAAAGGCTGAATAACTTTTTTGGAATGTTTTTACTTTCTTTCGATGTTGGGCTTATTTTAATCCTATATTTTTTCAGATATTTTCGCGTGCTCAGCCGACAAGCATTTAAGAGCAGGGAATAATTGGAAAACAATAAAGTGAAATTATTTAAAATTGGAAGCAGAGTTGCAATACAACGCTAATGGCATGAACGATTCCTTTTACCGATTTCAATAATTTTTTTAGTTTTGCCTTGACCTCAAAAGCAGTCAGATTTTTTTGTTGCAGGAATTGAACCTAAGATTCTCCAATCACCAGTCTAATACTTCGTCTTCTAGTCTATGGGACACAGTATTGCAACAAGGAATGGAAAAGTTACAACACACGCATTCATTTAAGTAAGACATATGACTCTGATCAATACGAAAGAACAAAATAAAATAAAAAAAACTAAGGAAAGAGAAAGGAACTAGGAACATGTTGGTTCTTCTCAGAATAATAACATATTCATTCACTCAATTGTTCCTCAAAAAATTATGATATAATCACTGGTTTATTTCTTAATATGATTTTTATTAGTATCAAACTACAGCCAAATTAGTTTTCAACTTTCAATTAATAAACCTAATTTATTAAAAAAAATAAACAAATATCCTGCAATTGGTAAAAATATGGTTGCAGGTGTTATGTTATGGTTACTTTCTAAAAGTCAGCATTTCACGTTTTTCTACCTACACATGCTTTTTTGAATTATTTATTCACATTACATCGCATTATGTTTATCTATTTGCATAACATATTTTCGAAATCTGGACCATACGCAAAGAAATAAACATGGTTGATACAATCATAATGCAAAATTGTCACTATTGTCGTCATATTGTTATATTTTGATGTTTGTTGGAATTATATACCTATGTTTCTTACAATCATACAAAGAAAATTGATATTTGTGTTTTTATATATTTTTTGTGGGTTGTTGCATTTTATATATTTTGTGTCTTGTCATTGTAGGATGTTCTCTTTCTTGATGGCTATTCACCGACTTAGAAATTATCTCCAATATGTTGGGAAGAGTAAAATTTCCAAGGACTATTTATTTACCACAAGGAATATACTTTAAATCTAGAAAGTGTAGAAATTCTTCAACGGTCACGACATCCTTTGACTATTATGAGAGCAGCTGTATCAATTATTGATTGCAGAAGTTTTATGATTTTGTGTAGATTTTGACAAATAAGCATTTTCAAGTATTTTTCATATCGCGCACATAGTTTCACAATTTATAAGACTAATTTATATTTGCAATGAAATTTTTGTCAATTTAATACACTTGGAATTGGTCAGACTGCTTAATCCACTTTCAAGACTGGTTTGTTAGCATGACCATATCCATGGCACTCAGAGTATACGTGTGTTCACTTTTGACACAAGTTATCTAAGGAAATCCTTCGATTAATTATATAACCTTTCATATAGATGATATGCAGGCTTAAAAGTGTTGTGTTTCAATTTTTTACTTTAGGATTTTCACAAACTTGAATTTATTCTAAGACTCTCTTTGTTATAGCCAAGGCGACTAAACAAAAATAATACGACTCAACTCAATGATACGAAATAACATGAATTTAGGAAAGAAAAATATATTATATATACAAATATATCCGTGATGTCCTTTTCACATGATAAACACCTTCTCTAAGGACTATTTTAAAGATTTCGTTTAAGCCGAGAATCGGGTGTAGTTTTTATTAATTATTCGTTATATATTTGAAAATAAAAATATGAAATTACCTTGTGCGGATTCCACCAGTTAACTCTCTAATAGAACTAATTTCTGTTATTATTGTTTAACCTCCGCAAGCATAAGCTGAAATGCTATCGGACGCGTCCACAGGTTGCGGATAGTGGAAAGCCCAGTAGATATACTGGGTAGCTGCGAATTAAATAAGCAGTCGCGGACAATTTCAGCGATTTCGAGGGGAGAGTCTCGGAGGCACAGCCTACCAAATACCGAGTTGCCAGTGATCCTTGAAATGACATGGCGAGTAAGTGGCGCCATTAACTAACCACTATTGATGCAGTGCCTGGCTGCATATACCGGCAGCCCCGGTATCAGGCTCGGATGCGATTGGCTAATCACCAGCCCATCTTAAACTAACATGATTACTGAAACCATAATAAATCAAAACCAAACTGATCCTCAATTGATGACGACCTTTAGCTTCAAAACACGGACACGATTCGGAACATGGAATATTAGAACTCTCTTAGAACCAACTAGACTGGCGCAAGTCTGTAAGGAGTTCAGAAGGTACAATCTTCTCTTTCTTGGTTTGTGTGAGACCAGATGGCCTGACAATGGTATGATCAGGAATGGGGATGGCACAACTTTCGTATATTCTGGTAGACCAAAAGATCAATCGCGATCGAGTGGTGTTGGGTTCCTGCTATCAAATAAAGCAAAACAATCTCTAATAGACTGGAAACCCTTCTCTGATAGAATTATGTCGATCCGTTTGCGTACCCGGGCAAGAAATATTACCTGTGTGCAATGCTATGCCCCAACAGAAGTTGCGGAGCCCAAAGAAAAAGAAGAATTCTACAGTAGTCTAGAGCGAACATTAAAGGATATACCTGCTGGCGACATAATCCTACTTACAGGGGACTTTAACGCACAATTGGGCCAAAATAACATTAGTTTAGATGCTGTGATGGGAAAACATGCATTAGGTCGGATGAACGGAAACGGTGAACTATTTGTAGAAATTTGCGCTAAGCACAATCTCACTATAGGAGGAACAATTTTCCCGCACAAAACAAGACATAAAGTGACTTGGGTCTCACCAGACCACAAAACTGAAACTCAAATAGACCATATAGCCATAAGTAGAAAATGGCGTGGCTCATTGTTGGATGTCCGAAATAAAAGGGGTGCTGATGGAGCATCAGACCATCATTTGCTCATTGGGGAAATTAGACTCAAGGTCGCAGCAATCCGAAGGCCAAACGCTCAGAGCATGCGAAGACGTTTTGATGTTGGAAAACTCTATTCTGAAAATATAAGAGAACAATACGTTGGAGAACTTGGAAGACGTTTTGGAAACATGGATAGCCTAGAAAGAAAACAGTGGAGCTCCATTAAAGAGCTTTTCATAGAGAGTGCAAAGGTAAAGATTGGAACCCGGCAACAAAGGCGAAAGGAATGGATCTCTGATGGAACATGGACATTAATAGAAAAAAGAAATCTGCTAAAAGATAGAATTAATACAGCAAGAACGCAAGACGCAAAAGTATACCACCAAATCCAGTACTCCATTAAAGATAGAATGGTTAAACATAGCGCACGGAGAGATAAGAGATTATGGATGGAAAAACTGGCTAACGACGCTGAGACGGCCGCGGAGACGCATAGAACCAGGGATTTGTACAAAATTGTTAAACGTATAGCCGGAAAAAATCAAACTACTGTCCATCCACTAAGGGATCCTATAGGTGGCACAACTTCTTCCATGGACCGACAATTGGCAATATGGTCCGACTATTATGCCGGCCTAGTGTCAATACCGGAACCCACAATCGGACTTCCTTGTCATTGCCACAGTCATCGGATGAGATATGATATCGAGACAATGAGTCCAAACACCTCAGAAATTATGGAAGCTATAAAAGCAATGAAGAATGGAAAAACACCAGGCGTGGACAACATAAGCCCAGAACTACTCAAAGCCGACCCTCTTTTAAGTGCAAATATCATCAAACCCATCATAGAAGATTTCTGGACATCCGGTCTGCTTCCTTCAGAAATTGGCGAAGGAGTGATAATTAAACTACCAAAGAAAGGGGATCTAACTACCTGCAAAAATTGGAGAGGCATAACGCTATTGCCAATGGTTAATAAGATCATAGCCTACATTCTCCACTCAAGGCTATCCAATGCACTCTCTTCAGAACTCCGTCAAAATCAGGCCGGCTTTAGAGCAAATCGCTCTTGTATCGACCATATTAATAGCCTACGAATACTGGTCGAACAATCAGTAGAATGGCGGACACCACTTTATTGCATATTTATCGATTTTGCAAAAGCTTTCGATACTCTCCATCACAGTGCCATCTGGCAAGCACTGCAGTGTAAAGGAGTGCCAGAAAAGATAATCGAACTCATCCGTGCCCTGTATCGTAATTCGACATCAAGAGTGCTGCATGAACACCACCTTGGAAACACATTTAGCGTAAATACCGGAGTCCGACAAGGGTGCGTTTTGTCTCCTCTGCTGTTCAACATAGTGCTTGACGTTATAATTCTGCAGGCAACAACCGATAGACGGGGTATAACATGGGGCCTCAATGGGCGGTTAGAAGATCTAGACTATGCTGATGACATATGTCTCCTCACCCACAACTTCACCGACATGTCCGGAAAACTACAACACATAAACCGTATCGCCAGGAACGCCGGGTTAGAAATTAATACGGAGAAAACTAAAGTCTTGCGCATAAATACAACCAATACCTCAAAGTTTATGTTAAATGATGCTGAACTGGAAGATGTTCAGTCATTCGTATACTTAGGTAGCGTCATATCTTCAACCGGCGGCTCCAGCGAAGACATAAAAAGTCGTATAAATAAGGCAAACCAGACATTCGGAGCTCTACAGAAAGTGTGGAAATCGTCACAAATACATATCAAAACAAAACTCCGCCTTTTCTCATCAAATGTACGTTCCGTTTTATTATATGGGTGCGAGACATGGAACACATCAGCTAAAGACATGCAAGCACTTCAAGTCTTTATAAATCGGTGTCTGCGAAAAATATTGAACATATTTTGGCCAAATGTCATCTCCAACAAGAACCTGTGGATACGAACAGGAGAGCTCCCTATCCGTGTACAAATAGCTAAGCGAAAGTGGAGCTGGATTGGCCACGTTCTGAGAAGAGCGGACGATGATATTGCGAAAGTGGCGATTGAATGGAACCCCCAAGGCAGCAGAAGAAGGGGCAGACCAGCTAATACTTGGAGAAGACAAACTGAATTTGAAGCGAACTCTATCAGAATGTCATGGTCTGAAGTGAAAATGCTGGCACAAGACCGATCAAAATGGAAAAGCTTTGTTATGGCCCTTTGTTCCACCATGGAACTACAGGAATGAATATATATATATATATATATTGTTTAACCTCTTTTTTTAAACAATTTGGTATTGAAATATATTCTCTCAAGTATTCATTTGAATAACAAAGGTTTAAAAAATTTATTATTTGTTGTAGGCTCAGCTATTCATACATCGATATTTTATTGGTACTAAACAAATAATGAAAATAATTTAATTGTGTTAATTATGCGTTGTTGAAGAGAACATAAAATAATTATGTTCATTACAGAGTCTACAAAATTAATAAACATTGTATCAAGGGTTATTAATTGCTTATTTAAACAGACAAAATTTCCTACTCCCACTAGGGACATTGTTAAGCCCAAGACAGTGCCCACAGAAAATATAAAGAAAAATTTAAGAGCGCAAAAGCAACAAAAAATAATTTCCCAAAATGTACGAAATACTAATTCTCTGTCTTCTTAACACTCATGAACGAATTGTGGCAGCCAGCACATAGTCAGCTGAGTCCGGAACTGTGTACGGTCTTAAATATTTTAGTTTTATACGTTCTAGTCCTTATTTAAATGTCCTTATTGTTTGCCTAGTGCAATTGTGCGGGTGTTTGTAGCTGAAAAATGCAAACAAACAACAAATATTTGCACATAAATTCTCATTCTTCTTCTATATATACATAATACAAGTGTTGCTGCATTTTGTTGTTGTTGCTGTGTATATATAAGAGAGTTTTTAGGACATCTTAAAAATTAAAGGCCATATAATGGGTGATTTGTTAACCGTTTGGAGTTTTAAAATTAAAAAAAAACATTGAAAATTAGCAAAAGTGAATGAAATGTTTATTTGAAGCGATAAGTAACGCTTGCCACTTACTTTTAATAGATTATTTCATGTAAATATTGTCGGCGGCTATGCCGTAACCTCCAAATTTAGCATACTTTTTCCAACCTTTCGTTATCTCAACAATGGCAGCTGCAATGTTGTTTTCCAGGGCTGGAATTGTGGCTGGTTTCTCTCTATACACGGGATACTTCACGTATTCCCACAATACATAGTCTAGTTGTATTGAATGGCATGTTCTTGGCGTTTAATGGATTATCGAAAACGTGCGATTAATTGCTCAATAAACTCGCCTCTCAATAAGTTTATGGTATCGAGTGTCCTGTCGCACATGTCAATCAAGTCCAATTCTTCCGTTCTGGACGAAAAAGCTGCTAATTATCGCACGATACCTTGAATCATTGAATGTAACGTTGCGGTTTTCATAATTTTAGAAAAAATCCGATCCAAGGATCCTATAAACCGTACCCAAGAGTGAATCTCTCAGGATGCATTGGCAGCTTTTGAACTGCTACTGATTGCTCTTCATACCAATTTTGTTTGTTGACATTGCCACATGTCACGAATTGATTTTACATATAAAAAATTCACACTGAAAGGACAAATACCTTAAAAAAAATCACCTCGATTTAGTTTTCAATTCAACGCCGTTGAGCTTATGAATTAAAATTACTAATTTCTTCATTTCTCTTTTGTGTATTTTGAATTTTACTTCCCATCTGTGAATTTGTTTTAGAAAACATTTTGTTTGACAGACATCATGTATTTTTGCTTTTGTTTACGCAATTAGGGGTCGCCCAGTGCGATCGACTTTTGTAGTTTAAGATATTCTTGATCACAATTTAGCTTTGTACATCTTCCAAATTGTTCTTACTCAGACGTTTGCTGGGTATACATACTACGAGTTTATATGTCGGGTATATATTTTGTTAATAGCAACATCAAATGCCTATAACTCTCAAGACACTGAACTAATTATAATAAAGCACATACTGTTCACTTCTGCAAAAGGGTACAACATATCCGTGGCCAAAATCAACAGCGTACTTCGGTCGGGTGCACTAGCCTTACTTTCACGTATTAATAATTATAACAGGCGTAAACTAATATCCCTTTTTCTTTTATTACATTTTTGGAAACCTGCACATTTTTTCTGCCATAAACTGGGATAAGGTGTAATAGACAAATGATCTGAGGATCTCTGGTTCGACGCCCATCATTAACTTTGGTTATTTCTACCGAAAAGCTCAAAGTTCGCAGTTGTTGTTGTTTTTTAAAATAACATTGTGAAATTGCGATTTAAGCTCAACTAATCTGACAAGACTGAGAGAAATTTACACAAAGTAGAAAAATATAGTCTTCGATTTATGTAAAAGAGTTATTTAAGCAAGGATATGAAAATTTTCCATATATCCTTTTCAGAAAAATTTTGACATCAGCTTAACTAAGCTTTGAAAAATAACAGAAATTTGTCAAAGGCCTCAAGGTATTGTAATTAATTTTCATTTTTGTTTATGAAACAAGACATTGTGGTTTTAGCTGTTCATATGCAGATATTTCATTGGTCGCTAAACCAAATCGTCAGTGAACTTGAAGCAAAAGAAAATATTTTTTAAAAACTCTAATTGTTTTAACAATTAATTGGGGAGAATTTCTCAAAACAATAAATATTCAATATTAAGTATTTAAAATAAAGATTTTCATTTTCATTTTTGAATACAATCATTAACGACCAACGGGCGTTTAATTGTTGCAAGAAAAATAAAATACACTCACGTTGAGTATTAATGTTTGTTGTGTTGTTTAAGCCTACTATGATTATGTAATTTGTTGTGATTCATACACAATACTGAATTCTCATTTTGTATTTGATTCGTTTGGCATAAACATACGCTTAAAGGTTACTGACCATTTGGTTTAGCGACCAATGAAATGTTGGCAAATGAACAAGCAAAACATTTTTTAAAAACTTTTTTTTTTTTTTGCATAAATACGATGTAATTAGCCGTTTGCTGAATACAAATATAAACATTAAATTATCTTTTTAACTCGTAACATTTTGGAATTATTTCCCTAAATGTAAAATTTTAGCTGTAATTTGTACTTCAATCCATAAATGGTAGTACTATGCATATACGTGATTATATATTCTGGCCAAGATGAATAAGACATATGAAATGAGACAAAATATTTTATATATTTTTTCTTTTGTAATCTGTAAAATCGGTTTGAATAAGAAACCAACACTAATCTGCTAACATATTGGCTTTCAACATATGTATGCCTTAGTTTACCTTATTCGTCACTCACTGTTGCAAGACTAGGAGGCAAGAAATGAAATTGAGGATGTAAGAAATTATTTTTTTTAATAATTTTACTAACTGTTATTTTTTTCCCTTCATTATTCTTTGTTTACTATTTTGTTACGATCTGCATGCATTTTATAAGCAACCATACAAACAACCGATAAAACATTTTGAATACTGGCCTCCTTCATCTTGGAACATAGTGAAATTTTCATAATTTTTCACATATAAAATTCAGCTTTCTATTTATGTTTGCCAAATCCAAATTGTCAGTTTGTCAGTTATTTAAATCAAAGTTTAATTTTTTTTGTCGCACAGTGTATTTTATACATGTTTGCTAACGTAAGACTGTGAGGGTTGAAGACAACTTAAGCTACCATTCGTATCTGCCACAGAAATTTATATGTATATATATGGTATGTACATATACATACATTTGTATGTTAATATACATATTTATGTTGATGAATGTGTTCTTGTGCAAATTATTTAATTCTCTTTTTATTATTTCCTTAAGTGTTTTCATTTTACTATTTATTTTTTATATTTGTCTCTTCTATTGCTGCTATCAATTGCTTTGCAAATAAGTTTGACATATTCATTCCGGTTTCCTGTGATCCCCCTATATTCAATACCTTATCATACAGTCGAACGCACAGTCGAACACACTCATAATTCGCTCGCTCACTCGCACAATGCTGTCGTTCATCTGCTGCTCTTCTGAAGTACACTAGAGCCCCGATTTGCGTAGTCCCGATTTGCGTCGTTTCGATTTGCGTCGCTTTTTAAAAACTGGAAAAATTCGATTTGCGTCGTTGCAATTTCAAGTTGCGTCGTTTTGACCGCGATTTGCATCGTTTTGATTTCGATTTGCGTCGTTTTGATTTCGATTTGAGTCGCTAAAAACGGTTAAATTGTTTACTACAGCATTGTGGATTACCATTTCTAGCATTTGCAGTGCCTGATATAACATCTTTTCTGTCTTAGCATTTTTGCAAATTCTTGCCTGTACATTAAGAAGTTTTCAAATTGCGTAAAATAAGGGGAATTCCCTTTTCTTTGTTATATAAGTGGTGCTAAGAACAACTGTCTGGTTATGGTAAGAATTTAGCGTGTTATTTGCCAAAATCATCTGAAGAGAGCTCAATGTAAGCTAAATAAATTAAAATTTTTTAATGCACCTACTTTTTATGAATATACATACATATGTACATATGTAGATGAATTTAATTTTTATTATGTTTTTTTTTTAATTTATTGTTTTATTTCTTTATAATAATTATAAACATGTGTTGAAGTAAATGAAATAAATAAAAATGTATTCATACTTGCTTTTTTATCAAAAATAAAAAATTTTTTTGCTTTCTTAAATATTTTCCCCAATAAATTAAATTTCAGTGCATTTATATAGAAAAAGGTGATTCGATTTGCGTCGTTTCGATTTGCGTCGCGTTTCTCCGGTCCCCATTAACGACGCAAGTCGGGGCTCTAGTGTATGTATGTCTGCTCATCGGCTGCGACTTCCTTTCCATTTGCCAAGTTGCCATTACATTTGTAACTGGTATTGGCTTGTTGTTGTAGTTGTTGTATTTGTCATAGTTGTTGCCATCCTTATGTGGGTATACGGAATTGATATTAAATTCAATGACACTAAATATTCGCAGTCACACTTTAGTCAAGTCCAAAAGCAAAGGCAATTGGTTACAACAAAGCCGAGAACGCAATTATAAAACTCCTTATAAAAAAGTTTACGGAAAAATTGTTGTATAATTATTTATATGTAGTTTGACAATAATCTTACCTCAGAGCTGGGTGGTTACTCTCTATTGCGATGTGTAAGATAGTTCGATGCGTTTGATGTTTTGTTAGTGCAAGACATTTGGTTTTAACGAACGATTTTGACAATTACAGAGTACATTGATGCCAGATTTGCGAAAGTGAAAAAATCAGATGCGCTTAAACTCAATAAAGAGCACCAATTATCCGATTATGTACCATTTTTCTTGCGCATCGCATACGCATCGCAATAGAGAGTAACTCCCCTGGGCTGTTGCATCGACCTTATTGATGAGCCTTGACTTCCGTCATGTAGAAAATAGAATGTAAACTATAAAGCAAAATAAATTGCAACAAACACATGTCAGCCGAACACAACAACAACAATAATTTTTTTTTATAGTACAACGATTGAAAATTCAGTGGTATTATTTTGTTTTATTATGAGTGAAAAATTACAAATATTTCTTTAAAATACATATTGATCATTTAATGGAAGAATGTCACACGTCCGTTTTTATTTTTCAACAGAAGTAAGGAAATAAAAATAAACTTATAATTCGTCATATTGTCTAATATTTTCGTAGCTCAAATCAAGAGCTGATTCTTGAAAGAAGGCTATTATTTTATTTTTCTATTTCTATTTGTTGGAGTTATGATGTCTTTGCAAAAAATGATAATTATATGCATGGATATGAAAGAAAAAACTCAGCGGAAATTGTTTGATTACCTCGTCGATGCCATGTGCATTTATGTATGTATTGGTTTTTATGGGTGCGTAAACAAATTTACATACACATACATACACCCGCTCCCATACTCATACATACATTTTTGTTATAAAAAATTTAAACGCATATTCGTTGTTGTGATAAAAGTAATCATTGTAACTTTATTTCCTGTTTTGATAAAAAAAACATTTTCCGCTCCTGTGTTTTGATATTTCTTTCCGTTTGTGACACTAAAAATCATATATTTTTTTTTATTTATATCCAAATGGATACTAAAGGTTTAAGAGATATGATAAGATTAGATAGAATAGAAAAGAAAATAAGAAAAAAAATGATTCAGAATAATTTTATTTTATTGGACCAAAACCAAAATTCTGGGAACATCTTTTAATAATCAGAGAAACAGTTTCTTTAAATGAAAACATTTCTTTAGTTTGATATTTATATAAGAATTTAATTTCCAAATACTTCATATTTTGGATAAATTATTACAAAGCAGATTTAGTCGTACTTAGAGGATTATGTGTATGTTGGCGATTTTGGACTTTAACTTTTGCTTTTATCTAGTACAACATGGAGAAGTCAAATATCAAATATACCAGCCACAGCATGGACCATTATATATATTTTTTTAAATTCGTTTCGTTGCGTTTGAAAAGAATTTCTTGGTGAACTATTACTTTTAAGAAATATCTATGTGAAGCTGCCTTTTTAAATCTTCTTCTAAATGAATTTTGTTATTGAATTTGTAATCGTATTTATTCTCTATTAGATAAAAGCAGCATTTGCCATTTGTATTGGTTCCACATTAAGCCAAGTTAGCGCTAACACTAGCCGAAAAATAATGTGTGTAAATGACAAGTCAATTAAAAATTTCCGAATGATGTGACATGGATATCAAAGAAGCTTCTGCTGTAGCACAGTGGGGAATAATTTAAATCCTAGATGGTTCTCCAGATCAATATAATATTGTATTTTAACACAACTGGGGAGTATTACAGTTAAAGTATGAAGATAAGCAACCCCCACAAATTGCTTAAGAGCGGAGCCAAGACACAGTAATAAGGTCTATGAAAGGCGAACTAATTTCTGTAGGTGGTTGTCAAAACCAGCTGAGGAAATTATGGTAAAAAATTTAATTAAGAGTAAACGATATTTGTCATGAAGCTAAAAAAAATTCAAAGGCTTGCAATTTGCTTATATGTGTGGAAAAAAATACCCTATATCGTTGAATATTTCCAAAACGATGATAAAAGTATTTAGCCTGCAACATAATGTTTATGAAGCGGTATGCAGTCCAAGTTCATTCAGGTTTGTAGGATATTTGGAAAAGAGCTTATCATGCGAAGTTAGGTTCTAGCTAAACAGGGCGCAATAAATTATTTGCCATGAACACCTGGAAACGTTGTTCATGTAATTTTGGATGTCAAGATGAACAGGGTAAGCAAACCTTTATACCAAACGAATGGTGGAATTAATCAAAATTTTGTAATTTCCTGAGAAATTGAAAGGACATACTGAGAGAATTTTTTAAAGCAATGTAAATCTTGTTCACTAATAATCTCATTTCTGTAATCCTGCAAAACACTTTTTTGATCCTTAAACTAAAATAATTTAAAAATATTTAATTAAAGTGTATGAGTATATTAAAAAGAAATAAACTTCTAAACTGTGCTTTTATTGTACATAAGCATAAAAAATGAAAACAAAAAACACGTTCAAAGGAAGTGTGTGTGTGTATGTAAGTATGTATGTATGTACATTCAAATGAAAACAAAAACAGCATAAGTAGGATCAAAGCGGATTAACGATGATTAGGCATATAGGCCAAGTGTTGAAGGCAAAAATAAAAAATACACACACACAAACACAAAATTGAAAATATATGATATGTCAACTAAAATCAACTTCGCATGCAAATGACTACAATAAGGGAATAGAAGAAGAAAGAAAAAAAAAACAACAAAAAACAACAACAACGTTACTCGTTAACAAAAGCACATGATAAAGTGCGTGAACATCTGTCAATGTAGAAGACAAGAAATAAAAATAAAAATACAAACGCACAAGAAGTGAAGGAGGACAAATTGAATCGATAGCAAAAGATAAAATCATATTTAGAGAACTTTTTTTGTGAATTAAAAATAAAAAAGTAAAACAAAATAAACAATAAAAAAGAGTTTAGAAATTTAACTGAAAATCAAGGAAAGTAATAAAGAGTAGAGAAAGAAAAGCTTAAAAAAATTAACTGTGAAAGTAAAAGCAGCCAGATTTTAAGAGTCAAAGCCAAAACACACATATATTCACACATGTTTCCATATTAATAAGAGTACTAGACATCAAGGCAATAACTTGACCGAGAGAAGGAGAGAGAGAGCTTAAGGGATTGAGAGAGTCTTGGAGCAAAAGCTGTTCGAAAATGGCGTAGTATAGTATTTTAGTATCACCTTCCAGTTAAGCGCCATCTGCAATTGTGTTACATTCAGTGCCATTTGGGGCCATCAGCCAAGAAGCAGGATAGTACGGCAAGCATCCTGCGACGCGCAATCCTTAAACTTTTCTTTTTTCTACTAAAAAAAATCACCAGCAAATATGGAATACCTTCAAAATTATTTAATTAAAATTTAAACAAAACTTATTGTTATTTAAAAAGTCTCAATTGAAAAAAAAGCTCTAGTCTTAAAAAGTTAAGCTTGAGAAAAACGTATTTCAAACAAATAAAGTAAGATAAGTGAGAAAAATATTTTCAAATTAAACACTATCTAACTAAAGTTTATATAACATAAAAATGTTTAACTAACAAAAAATCTTTTATATAAAAAAAATGGAAAATTGTGGGTGCAAAAGAAAATCTTAAAAAAAAATCGCAAAAGAACAAAAGAATTTTTCGCTTGCGCATCTTTATATACACGTATAAAGAAAAAATAAACGAAAAAAATTTATACATCAAAACCCCAAGATTATACAAAAAGGGATAAAAGTCAAGAAAATTAAAAAAAGAAAAACTGACAAGTCATTGCAAAAATATTTTAATTTAAAAAATTAAATCTTTATTTATTAAGTAAAAATTCTTCGACATGAAAGTAAAATGATTTTTGGTTGTCTTTTTTTATAAGCCAATTCAATTTGTTAGAAGAATGTGAGTTTTTTTTTCAGTTAAAAAATTTGCATCGAAATGGCATAAGATGGAAAAAATACCTACAGATTTTGCGTTACGGTAACTGTTATATAATTAAAGGTATGTTGGTATCCACCAAAAACCTGCTAAAAAAGCTTCAAGAAAATAAAATGTGATTTTCAAATTATTAAATCTAAATAAATTCCAATAGAAAAGATTATGAAGCAGAAAGAAAAAAAAAAAGAAACAAACGACCTCAAACGAATTTGCTGACAGCCTGCTTAACCTAGACCTATTATTTAAGCAAAATGGTGGAACCTTTTTTAAATTTTAATTTAATATCGGTTATCTAACGAGTTTCTAAATAATGTGAAAGTAATTTTCTTTAGCTCACTCTAATAAAAAAATATTAAGAAACAAAGTAAATTTTTAATATTAAAATTTTAATAAATACATTAATATAAAGTTTTTCTGTCTTTTCATTTTTCTTGTAAAATCTTGTTGTTGCCATTTTTCTTCTTGATTTTTATTTTCTGTTCAGTGTTCTTCAACTATCTTAATATACACATACCGTTACTCGGTGTAAGAACAGAAAAAAACAACAAAAAAACCGTTAGTTCGTTAATTTTGTATTATCAATTTTTGACAATTCGTTTGCCATCGTTATTCTTTTTTGTGCTTTCGTAAAAGTCTTGAAGTGAAAGAAAATAACCAATAACAAAATCCTAATACTGCAAAAAAGAAATATTTCTGAAAATACTCATACTCATGCTCACACATACATACATACATACATGTACAAAAAGCCACAAATTGCAAAAAAAGTAAAGAAAAATATATAAAAATAAAACATATGGCAACATTTTTATACACTGGAAAGTTGAATTAATTTAAAGGAATAATATTAGTTGACTCTCCCTCTCTATTTGTTGTGCAACTAGAAAACAAAATAAAGCTTTTGTTCTCTACCCTTAAATATAATAGAAAAATAATAACAAAAAATACCGTTAAATTAAGAGTAAAAAAAAGTAATAAGCAAAGCAAATATTCCTTGAGACACAATGTGAGAGAGCACTAAGGAAATTGAGAGTCAAACAAGAGAACCCCAAAGTGAGAGTAATAGTAACAGTTAAAATCAGCGTGACCACGTTTGAATAAAAAACATTTAATTTTAAAATAAGTGTAATATGTGCTGAAAATTAATAAAAATACAGAAATTAATATGGACACAAAAAAATTAATTATACATGCATATATTGCAAAAACCGAAAAAATTCTTTAACTTTTAAGTTAGCCAAATTGCTTCAAATTATTGCAACGAATTTCAAGGTTAATAAAGAAGTTCTGGGAGACAATTTTTCCCATAACATAATGAATAAAAACACTATTTATTATGAAAAAAAACTATGGCCCTCAATAAAGAAACGGCGAAATTGTAAATTTAAAGAAAATTCTATTTTCTTAGGCGTGTGATTTATCCTAATATTTCTCAATTAAGGCATTTTGGATTACGAAAGGAGTAATTATTCGCCATTGTAATATAAGAATATAAATATATAAGTATATATATATATATATATATATATATATATATATATATATATATATACATACATATATATATATATATATATATATATATATATATATATATATATATATATATGTATATATATATATATATATATATATATATATATATATATACATACATATATATATATATATATATATATATATATATATATATATATGTATATATATATATATATATATATATATATATATATATATATATATATATATATATATATATATATACATATATATATATATATATATATATATATATATATATACATATATATATATATATATATATATATATATATATATATATATATATATATATATATATATATATGTACATATACATACATATATACATATGTATTTTTAATTCCAATGAAATATACTTTTCATAGCTGTGCAATAATAATATGGTATTTAGAGCCACAAATTAAGGAATTAGTGGCACATTTGTTGCAAAGGCATAGAGATATATTACACATCAAAATATAAAAAAATGTGTCTATTTTCTTATTCATGAAAAATATTGAAACAATTTAAGGATATTTTGTTAGAGCAAATAAAAATGTATATTATCATTTTTTTATTTTTATAATAATAAAATTATTTTAATGAAATTTCCTTTATATATGGAAATTAATATAGAAGATGATTGAATTAAAAAAGTATTTCAGTTCCGCAACTCGCACAAAATTTGACGAAAGTTTCAAAATTGAAATTTTTATAGCATTGCCCAAAAAGCCAATATTATTAGATCATTGGCTGGTAAAACACTATGGCTAATGAATAAGTTGACGTAAGAATTACTGAAAAAGGATTTTATTTTCTATTCATATTTGAGATTCCCTTGGACTTTTATAGGTCAATTCGGGTGGATTAATAATCTGCCACCGCCGTCTTCTTCTTTTGAAATTCTTAATATAAGAATACTTTCCATCTTCCTAAAGGTTTGTAGCAAATAAATGTACAACATTTTCGAAACATAGGAAATGAAAAGTTATAGGTTGCATCACACTTTTTCATTGAAAATTACTCGCAAAAAGTATACAGTACTGAACAAAAATACGAAAACACAACCGATATAGTGTATTTGTGAATTAAGCAATTGATTTTTGGAATATTTTTGATCGGAGAAGTACCACAAATCATATAAAAAACTGTGTTTTAGTCTAAAAAGTATCGTCATACTATATTTAATTTTTATATGTAATAACATCCTAAAGAGGGAATCTTTTATTTGCGTTATTAGTGATGTGATGCTGATGTAGGTACGAGTAACTTAATATGGAAGGATTTTTTAGGCAGTCTGTATCAGGATATGTTAAAAAAAAGTATGTGGAATACAAAACCACGAACCCTAAGCAGCTATACCAAGATGATAAAAATTTATAGGCGATTATTCGAAAGGGACGTTCTTTTAAAGCAACATCAGGATACATCTGACAGGTCCTTCCTGTGTAAAATGCTAGAACTCCGACACAGTTTTCATCACTGTTATTGTGATGTTTAGAACTTACAAGGATTTCTATCGTTTGGTTGTTACTTAGATATTCTATAGAAATAGATTGAGCAAACAATATCTACTTTGGACTTAGTAGTAGCAGACCCACAAAGATATATGTTTACATTGTACTTGGTTCATTCAGTATCGCAAAAATAGAAAACGAATGATATTACTTTCTTGCAATTTGAAATGCAATCAATTAATTTGGCATAAGAAAGTGTGTCCAAGAAAGTGTTTCATAGCAAGTCTATGATAGATCAGCATTGTGCTGCTGTTGATATATTTGTAATGTATTGCATATGTATGTATATGTACACATGTCAATTACACTACAGTGTTTTAAGTCAGCGGTAAAGTTGTTACTCTTACAATAAAATGGCGGTTTATTTCGATCCTGCGTGAGTTTTCGGAATTGTATTATTGACTGAAGATGACATTGTTTTAGCTATTCTTAAAACAAAGATCAATTTTTTCCAACGCAGGTTGAACCAAAAAGAACTGTAGATTTATTAACAAATTTTCAAACACAATGCAATAAATTTTTATTTTTATTTTTTATCTTACGTTTAACAAGAATGAAATAAAGCGTATCTCTCTTGATACATAAAATGAGGATTTCAAGCGATTTAAATTTCCTAATAAAGTTTTAGGATCATATTTAATATATGTGTACGTATATGTATGTGTATATGCAAATTTTTAACACTGATATATAACTTTTTATTATTCTAAGAGTGCAACTCTATCATTAAAAATTAACCATAATGTTAAGCAGTGCTTAATTTGGCTATAAAAGTGTTACAATGGTCACAGTTGTTTTGCTGTTAGAAAAAAATTAAGCTTTTGCTCACAAAATTTTGCTGAAATAAAGAGAAAGCAAAACCAATAACAATATAAGTAGAGTAAAAAGTCCAAGAGAGAGTGACAAATAGTGAGCGAGAGAGAGAGAGAGAGAGAGAGAGAGGTAATATCAAAATCACATATGTAGTCAATGTTACAGTAACAATTAAACCGTTATATAAAGCAAACACCCAAAAAACGTGCAAGTGATTGATAAAAAAGCTCTACATTTCCATATACCAAAAACTAAAATAAAAAGAATAAATCATTCAGTCCACTTTTTAAAATACGATTATATAGTATAACTACAACAATAAAACAATAAAAAAGGCATTAAAAAAATTATGAAATTTCTGTTTTTTTTTTCCTAAAAAGGTGTTTAATTTTTCTTAATTTTATTCAAGGTAACAATTTATAAAAAAATACGTATGTACGTACTGTGGAAAATGTAGTAAATAAAAGAAAATGAAAAGTTAAAGGAAATGTGATAAAGCTGACGACCAAAAAATAAACAACAATTAAGTGGAAAAGCAGAATCTAAAAAATAGAGCAAACTAAAAAAGTTTTGCTAACAACAAAAAAAAAACACACACACAAATAACTTTAAAACCCCTCTTGGAGAACGAAACACCACCAGTAACAACTACTTACTACACTGAAACTCCTCCTTATAAAACTAAAAGTAAACTTCATACTGAAAATGGAAGTTCAGTAATAATAGTAAATTTTAATAAAAATATTAAAAAAATCTATAACTTTAATAATTAGTGCAACATTAAAAAAATAGCAAAAAGCCAAAAAAGACCCACCATTTTGTTTAATTTACTTTTGTTGTACTATTTTTTTTTAACTGAAAATTAACTTTTCCCAATTGAAGTCTAAATTGTTATTTGTAAAATTTTTTAACGTTCCTGTTATGTACATGTTTGTGTTATTGTGCCATTCACTGTCGTCCTTAACGTTGTCATCGTACATGTCGTCCTTATCATTGTTCTATTCTTCGTCTATGTCCTCGTCGTAATTTAACGTTATTGTCGTTACATATACTTTACAATATGTGCTATTTCGTAATTCCCTAAAAGAAGTGTTTAATAAAATAAAACAACAACAGCAAATTTTATACATACTTATGAAAACAAATACAAAATAATTGGAAATATTTAAACAGAAGAATAAGAGAAAAAAAGAAACAAAGTGTGTATCAATCACTGCATATTGTCTTCGATACACATTTTCTTGTGTTTTTATACGTTTTTTTTTTTTTGCTGAATTCAAAGATTGTCTGATTAGTTTCATTGAAAATTTTTTATACATACTTATGTACATATGTACATATATTTTAAAAAACTAAATTTCATACAAAATGGTGAAAACATTTAATTTCAAACTATTACAATTTAACTGCGCTTTATGAATGGGTTCGACTACTTTAAAAGAGTGTGAGTATATTTGTTAGTTTTATGTGTATAAGTGTTTATATGTATTTATTTTACATACATACATAAGTGGAACCTCAATATATGCTGTAGATTCTCGCTTAATCCTAGGAATAAGATTTAATTTTAAGGAATAAATTTGTTTTTAAGAAATTTGGAAAAAAACTACAACTCAAAAATAAACAAAGTAATATATATGAAAATTTTAGATCAGCCAAAATATTTTGTTATCAAAAAAGCAAAAATCATAATTTTTATCAAAAAACTAAGGGACTAGATTTGCTGGCAGTAGGAGATATCAAAAAAAAAAAAAAAAAATTAACCAGACGAGCTAATTTTTTTAATGGATCTTACTTCTTCGGAAAAGGAACAGTGAAAGAGAAGACAGGGGACAGGTAGTGGAACGAGAGATCTTAATTCTTATGTAACTCTGCTATTGTCCACAGCTTTTTTATAACAAAGTTGTGATGTATCAATCGCTGATGGTAGTATCCTTCATTACTGTGTGGACTTGACCTGTATAAGGATCGATCCCACATTCTCGGTCATAGTTTGTTTTGTAGTCAAAGCATGAAATACCCTATACAACAGCAGCCTCATTCACAATATAATGTGAATAAAAGTCATTAAATAGGGCAATTTTTTTTTAAATATGGTCTACTGACGACACGATTGTGGTGTGAGTTGAAGTACAGAATGATTTATTTATTCATCGAATGTTAAAAAAAAAAATTACCCATAAAACAATTCTGATAACTCCTGGGGCAAGTGAAAAAAAGATATAGCATTTTTATTGCTTCTGAAGACGCCCTCAATTAACGCAATTTCTCAACTTCGTAGGAAGCTGAATTAAAGAAAGTCTTCAAGAAAGTATATAATTTTTAAGATTTATAAGGAAATAATATTATTGAAGCTATTGATTTCACACAACAACAAAGACAGTAATTGGGGCTAGTAGCAAATTTTTATCCTTCCAAGACTTCCATTTCTAGTAGTATATATCCTACACAAATTATTTACTCTACTTAGTATGCCGAACATACTAATAAGCACTAAACTTTTTTAATTAATTTTATTTTTAGTTATCAAATTCCTTGAATCGGAAAATATTTTGTGTGATTGATGACCCACAAAAAACCTTGTATGAACTAGTAAAAAACTTTAAAAAATATTATTAAAAAACTCATATTTATTTGTACTCTAAGGACTCCAAATAATAATTAACAGAGGAAACAAAAAAGCTAGACTGAAAATTAAACTTACTTTAGACAAAATTTTTTTTTTTGAAATTCTTTTTGCAATAATTTTTTCTGTGTATGATAAAATCATTTGGAAATGAGCATAATTTGCATATTTTCGCCATTAAAATCACGGCATTAAAAACGCTGTATTTTAAGTACATCTTTTCGAAGGTTTTTTTCACGCAATTTTAACAACAAAATTTTATCCTCGTAGCTACTCTCGGTAAATATTAGTTTAGTGTCGACACTGTTTTGTATGCAAATGTTCAACTTGATTATTGTATGAATGCAAACAAGTGGTACTATTAAACCCCTTTGATCTAAAGTGAACATAAGATTTTTTCGTAATTGCCACAGATTCATTACAGGCAAACATTTTTTAGGAAAACGGTTTAGCTAAAATTGTGTAACGTTGTATTTGGATATATGCATGTTTAATTACTAACATATTTGCATACTTACATATATGCATACATACATATTTTCATTAATACACATTTACTTTGGCTGATTACGCTATTTGTCCTCAAAATAACTCACAACAAATTTGAAATCTCTCACTACTGTACCTTTGCAGGTATAAATAAGATAATTTGTTTTCTCTCTTTCTCTTAGACCGCCAGTGTTATCCTTGATTACGAACTATGCTTTATCCCTAGCTCTTACTGCATTCGAATGGACTCATTGTTACAATTCTACAAATATACGGTAATACATAATACCTTGCATGAGGGGTTCACTTCCCACGCTCGTATTCCAACAATTTCTGCCTCACTTCAGGCAGTATATTATATTCAATTTGTATTTGGAAGAACCATTTCTCTTGCCCTACTTCGTCAGTTTAAAACTGACTTTTGCAATGTGTATTCAAATTAACTCACATTAAGTTTGAAGACTCTTACTATTGTGGCATTTCAGAAAGCAGATAATAAGTAATTGCTATGTATGGGGAGTACCCCTTCCCCCAATTCTAATCGCTGCATATTTCCCAAGTTCATTTCACAAATTATGAAAATATGCAAACAAGCACTAAATGGTGAAACATCTCATCTGAATAAATTTTAAGCATAAAATCACCCACAAGAAACTGAAAACTATTCCAAATAAAAGATTTCGAATTGCTCATTATAGCTTTCCCTCTGACATTTTGTAGCATTGGTATATCATGCACTATAACGCTTCTAGCACGCTTCACGTGCACTCTGACATCAGCTTTAGATAATAAAAGCTAATTTGTAGGGGTGGCTTGTGTCCCACCGCAAATACTTATGTATAAAGTTTAATTTTTATGAAACCCTTAAAATTGACTTTCAGGATTCGGTGACAATAATATTTTATTACCAGTGAAGTTAATAAAAGTGCTTTAGAAATGTATTGAATATATGTATTTTATGCAAATAAATATTTATGGACGTACAAGTGATATTTCGATTTAATGAATTTGTTCAAATGACGTTGCAGATACGTAAAATTTACCGAATATAAGACAAATATTTTTTTAAGAAATCTATGCCAAATGCAATTTTTTACCTTAAAATATAGAGATAATAAGTTTTCATCAAATTGTATTAGCCATACAGGAAATATGAGTTTTATAGGCCGCTTTTTATTACCCCCTTAAGCCGCATAATTCTATGGTATGTTCTTAGTATTTTCAAGAGGTTAAATTTATTGTAAATTTTCATGGATTTTTGTATTGTATTTTCCGGTTTCAAAAGTTCGATCGTCGGTAGTTTTATTTTATTGATATATCGAATATTTTAAAAATATTTCCGGGTCCGAAGAAACCGATTAACTTCATTTTGTTAACTTGCACTTATAATATTTTATAATGTAAATTATTTAAATGTGTTTCTGTTCTTATTTTGGAAGAGAAAAAATGCCTTCGTTTCGATAAATGTGTTTCAGCGCACGTGGATGACGGCAGCAACAATTGAAATTAAATTAAAATTTTTAATTTCATTATTGACGATCCGTGCCCTAGATAAGGTTTGATATTATCGAGGGTATTGATTTAAAGTGGAAATTTTTCTAAAAAAGCCAAGTGTTTAAGTTTAGCCACTAATTTTTTCCAGCCAAAATTATCACTGACTTCCGACATGGATCAATTTAACCACATTTAGCTGTTCAATTCATTTCAATGTTTGAGAGAAATGCACCATGATAAATTCAGCAAAAGCTGCCCAGAAACGTTTAAGTTATATTTACTAGTAGGAGAACATACACTGAAATTTTTGTGTGTATTTACACAAGACTATCTAAGACTATCTTACTTAAAAGCCCAGCAATTGCTACATTGACGACCAAAATACGAATGTTTGCTTCAAGTGCTTATAATTTCCAACCTAACCTACCGATTTGAATAAAATAAGCATACTGACATAAGGATCATTGAAAGTTATTAAACACAAAAAAGGGAAAGTAAAATCTATGGGTGAACCGAGGTGAAAGTGGTTCTGAAAAGCTTTTTCTTTACTTATTTATTTATTTTTTTTCTCCATTAGCCCTTTTAGGCGCATATGGCTTCCGCAAAGCATTGTTGTTCCAGCTAAGTAAATGATTGGCCTGTTGTAGTAGGTGCTAGGATAATGGGGCTACCAATTTTCGTTGCCAAGAAACAACGCCCTCTGTGTACTTGGTGCAGTGGTGCGGAAACTTGCTAATCTTTGATTCCTACCTTTTCCGGGTGAGGGTAGGTCAGAAACTTATTGGTTGGATTTTTTTTTGGAGTGGGTTAAAAAACCATGGTGAACATTTTTTGTTCTCCGCCAGGTAGCGAGCCTGGGGTAATTTTATATTTTTGTTTCATATAAAAACTTTTCGCAGAACAAACGTTTTATTGTGTCTATCAAATGTTTTAGAATCTGAATGTTTTAGTAGAAACATCTGTAGATTTCTCCTGATACACAAAATAAGTCTCTAATGACCAGTCCCTGACTTCGTATTCAAATATCATTTATTTTTAAGTTCTTTTTAAATACGAAATTTAGCTTTTCAGTGCCAACGATGCTTATTTAAATTCTATTGGAGTTAATCTCATTAGTCATGTGATTTTTATGATTTTAGCAGACAAACAAATGCGTGGCCATCCACATTTTTTTACATTTTACACAAATTCTCTTCAATATGGATTTTTATGATAAAGAACACTATAAAAATGTTTTATTCAAATGTTATGATTTTTTTGTGTTTAATTTGTCACTAAATTAATAATCGTTTTCTTTGTTTATATTAAACAGCTGTTTTGGTAAAACTCTGGGTTCATTGGAAACTTTGCAGTAGTTTATGACTGACAAACTGAAACTGTATTTAAAGACAACTTAAATGTAGATAAAAATTAACTAAATACGCATTAAGATAAGCTGAATGCAACAAATTTCGAAAAAAAAACTTAGTGTTAGTCTAGTCCAATATACATTTTTAAAATATTATACAAAATATATTGTTAATTTTATATTAATTAGATATTTGTTTTTCTTTCATTGCAGGTTATGGAAACTAATCCAATCTTGTTTATTGCCCTCGCGCAATTTTCACAAAATAAATGCCTTGACAGGAAATTCAATTCTTTAATTCAAAAGTGATCAATGTGTTTGAAATATTTGAGAAATAATCGTCTAAAAAATGCAAAACTACTTAGTCGACAATTAAATGAAAAAATAAACAAGGAAGATACAATATACGAAATTAATTTTGCAAAAAATATTAAAAGTTATCGATCGATAAAGTTAATAAGAAAATTTAAAAATAAACCAAATGATGGTGGGGCCATGAGCCCATCATTACCGACATTGAGTTGGAGTCGCAAGCGCGTCTCAAGCGGGCCTGCACCATGCTAGCACCGCCGAACCCGAGGTCAATATGCGGCCAGGACCCGGGCTGGTCGTGATGGCGCTTGCGTTTATTTCGGGGGCTCGGCGTGGCAGCACCACCAGCATCAGTTCAAAACATACAACAACAACGTCGTCACCACCACCGCTACCATTTATTTTAGCAACAACAACAACAACAACACCATCACCAACAACACCTTTAACACTATCGCAAACAACTGCAACAGCATCACCAACCTCATCCTTTTCTCTATCATCCACACCAACATCTAGAACAGACGTCACCATTAAAACCACGTCATTGCCAACCACACAACCAATAAGTATTTATGAAAAATTTGGGTTTCTCGGTTCAAAAACATTCAGAGACAAAGAAGCTGACCATCATAACCATCTTAGTGAAACGTCCAGGGAACTAGTGCCCTTTAACTTTCTAAATACATTTTTTACTCGCAACTCGTATCCTTCTACTTCGAACTATTTCGCATACAAGCAACCGCTGCCCTCGCACTTAACAAAACATTACGACGATCCGCGTTCTCGTACGGAATCGAATAGTGTTTTGCACCCGGCAAAACAGGCGCGCCGCGCGGTCACAAAATTTCGCCGACGACGGCGAAAAAGAAGAACGCGTAGGTCTAACGTTCAGTTTAGAGGCAGCGACTCTGGGATTGACGACGCTAACGAGAATCTTAACGATTCAGGCGACACACTTACCTCACTGACAACAGCTGTTGACAGCAGCAGTGATCAAACAACAGTAGCCCGCGGTCTGCCTGTGCACTTTTCTTCACTAGCCACCGCCGATACATCGAGATCCCTTGACGAGGACGACATATTTGCCTTAGTAGCCGAGGACGATCTTCTATCCGAAGAGTCCTTTGATCATTTGGTTAAATTAACAAACGACAAAATTGGTGACACGAACGAAGACGACTATAGCAGCGGCACGGACACTGTAGTTGAGTCATCAAGGGACAGTGGTAGCAGTGCTCCAGAAAATGTACGAGACACACCAGATCCGGGCAGTTCTATTGAGGAATATCAGCTGTCTGAGCAGGATAAGCACCAACAAACTGAAAATCCTCAATTTCAAGGTGATGCTAATGATGATGGTGCTGGTGATGTTGTTGATGCGGGGTACAAAGAGGAACCCAACGAAACTCATGACTCAGAACAAAATGTTATTGATACAACCTATAATGCTCGTCTAGTGGGCAATAGCAACGAAGGAGTTGTTTTATTAACCGAAACAGAGTCAATATACACGACACATCCAGTTGCGACCGAGAAAGAGAGAAGACAAGTAACAACAAGTTCAAGTTCAGGATCAACACAAACAAAGGCAGAATTAGACGGAAGTTCCAATAGACATCGAACGATATTGGAAAGTGATTTTGCATTGACACGCCTTAATCCTTGGATATCAGCTTGTGATTTAGCGCAGCCTGGTCCAAGATCAGCACCCGATTTGCAGGTATGTTCAATAAACTTTTTTATAGCGAAACACAAATTTTAATAGAAAAACTATATTTGGAAATCGATTACAATTAAACAAACCTAATGATTTATTTAAAATTTTCATATGGAGAAAAATAGATGTTCTTCAATTATGCCATTTCATTAGGAACTTGTAATTTAGTTGTTTATAGTTTTTTGCAACAGGAGAAATTAATACCCCATTAACAGGGACTTATTACGAGTACATATGGAATAAAGCCCAAGTTTTAAAAATTAAATTAAATTCTGAAATGGCTTCTCAGGATACAACCACAAAAATTTAATAATGTCCAAGAAAAATGCCACACTTACACAAACACTTTCTGCTCTGTGGAATGTCCAAAACAGACTTCGCTTTCTAAAACGGAAATTCTTTAGAAGCAAAAATGCTATAGAAGGCGATTTTGGTTTTGAGCATTCCACTTAAGAGAAGGTCATTGTGCCAGGCTAAAGGCAGGCAATGCAGAAATTCTTTAAAATTTAAGGCCTGGCTTGGACATAAAATAGAGGTGGAGGTACTGGCGCCCGGCCGAAGGATGATAACGCTGATATGTCATCTCAATTTGCAAAGTAATAATAGAAATTTTACTTTGATCGGAAAGCGATATAAAAATTTAACCTCAAAAGACACTGTTTTTGCATTGAATGCTGATTTTGAGATTTTATTAATTTTTTTATTTCCTGAGAAGTTACGTCCTGATGCCCTTATGTTCACTTACTATGTTACCATATAAAATAAAAGGACATAATATTGAAAGAGTTTTTTCTTTCTATGTATTAATTTCGCTTGAAAAAGTTGTGAATTTTGGTTAATTTATTCAAAAATTTATTTTTGTATAAAAAATTTTCGTGTCTCTTATTAGAAAAGAAAGAGAAAGAGAAATTCTTGCAATGCATAAGTTTATATCAAAATTCTCAAAATTATATGAATTTGTATTATTTTCTGCTGATTATCTATGCCTTAACGAAATTGTTTTAAGAAGTTTTTTTGTCAGTTGGAAATTCTTTTTCAATCAACCTAAAATTGTAAGTAGTTTTATATTTTGGAGTTCTACTCACTATTTTTATGCGCTTATGTATAGAGATTTCGGGGAAAAAATGCGTCACTTGCGCACCTGAGCCCATAGTTTAAAATTAATTCTGCGGCTACTGATTTACAAGCAGAAGAGACTTGGTGGCTTGGTGTTGTGCTTGCTGTGGTATAGGGCTATCCGATTTCCGGACATAGGCCTTTTATGCTGAATACCCTTAAAAATTTGTATGTTGCTACCCAATCACTGAAATAACAGGGTAACGGGCGCGCATGCAAGTAAATTAAAGATAAAAGTGTGTTTGCCCGCTCGTCGGTGTAGGTAATATGATTTTTTTCGGAATTTACTTTTAGCCAGAAACTCATAAAGGTTATTATATTATGACCCTAGGGTGGAGTGAAAATGGCCAAAAAAATTTCTTTCATATTTTTAAATCTCCTGTATTATTAATAGATGACCCTTTAAAAACATTAATTGATGCAAAAATCAGAATTCTTTAACGAAATTTAGAGGTGGCGCACGACCGGTGAAATTTGAGTGTATGCCATTGATTTTCCTAATTGAATTTTAAACAGAAAACGTACTTTTTAAATTTAAAGTTTTTCAATTTAAAGTTTGTATCATGCTTTGGTTTCCAGCACCGTAAAAAAGTATTTTTCCAAAAATGAGTGCATATATTAGCAAAACTTTATTTCAAGTGTTGCTTCTTTTGGCTGTCAAAGGAGTGTAATAAGTAATAATTATATTTTTTTATTATTAATATGTACTAATTTATGCTATTTTGTTTTATACTCATCAATGAAAGATCGAAAAATTAAAAAAATAGTAATAAATCTTTCTTTCATCTGATGATTTCGTGTTTCCATAAATGGATTAGGTAAAAAATGTAACTGCTTTGCGCCACCTCCGACCTTCAACCTAAAAGTCTAAAAATTTTTTTATACGTGTATAGGGATATAGAGCATCGATTCATAATACAGGAAAAACAAAATAAGAAAAAAAATTTTCGCTCCACCCTATTATGACCCAATACGTGAAATAAGAGGGTAACGGGCCAATGCCTCAAGTTTGTACGGGACCTAAAATTAAAGAGATCACGTGGTGGCTGCGGATAAGGCCCAAAGATATATATTTCTATGTGCTGTTGCTAATCGACAGGACTGCCGTGGGGGTTGCGGTTGGTGCGGGATCCATGATAGGGAGACTTCTTACTGCTGGACTGTTGTAGGCGGTTAGATAGCTCCAGCATTTCAGCAAAGAGTCTGTACATGATTCTGCAGCCTGAAGCAGAATTTCATATTATCTCGGCCCTATCTGGGGCACATGTGAACCCTCACTCCATGTATGCCTCTGGCAGGAACAAAAGGGACTGAGGTAAAAGCTTTATTCACCCAGTGTGAAGAGAACCCGTCAGATTAGGTCTTATGACAAGTACTCTCCAAATATATTGAACCACAGGAGTAAATGTAGTGCCATATGGATATATTTAACTTGACTATCGTAACGAAAGGGTGATTTTTTAACATCTTCTTTTTGGCAGTACAGTTTTAGGCAGCTCAGGTGTTTTCGTGTAACATATTATTGGTAAACATGTTTAGATTTGTCTATAATTTAACCATTAATCGACATACAAACGAAGAACGCTTACAGATTATTGAATTTTATTATCAAAATTCATGCTCAGTTAAGAAAGTGCATCGTGCAGGAGCGACGAAGCTTAATTTTGGTTGAACGGATACGTAAACAAGCGGAATTGCCGCATCCTGATATGAAGAGCAACCGGAATCATTGCAAGAACTGTCAATGCGTCCCGAAAAATGCATTGGACCATACTTTTACATTTGGCACCGGCCAATTGGCCGCCTAGATCGTGCGATTTAACGCCTTTAGACTATTTTTTGTGGGGATATATCAAGGCTCATGTCTATAAGGACAAGCCCACAATGGTTGACACACTGGAAGCCAATATTGAAGAAATAATTCGTATGATACCGGCCGATATGTTGGAGAAAGTAAGCCAAAATTGGACCCAGCATATGAACCATTTGAGGCGTAGGGCGGTCAACATTCACGTGAAATTATCTTAAAAATCACCCTTTAAAATAAAATTTTTTTTGGCCAGTAAAATATAAAATGAAATGTAAATGCATTATATAATAAGAAATTTTGTGGGCCAGTGGTATTGGATGGAACTGAAGTTTCCTTACATTAAGTATAATAGAAAGTTTTGTAATTTTTCTTCACGTGCACTTTTATGAGATGGCAATGTGCAGCAAGAATTTTGACCTGACTTGGGTTAGCTGAAGCAGTAGGACTAGTGTATAATTGATATTTTATAAATATTTGTTTGTATCAAATTGCGAATTTTTCAAATTTGTAAAACTATTACCACTAGTGCAGAAAAAGTGCACTTAAGATAGAGTATATATAGGTCGTATAAGATCCAAATTAGATTTCTGACATGTAGTCGAAAAGAAAAAAATATGACAGCTGTATGAAAGGAACGTAAAAATAGCGTAAACATGCCTAAAATCGCTTACGAAATTTCATTCGGTTGATTTTCTTTGAAAGATTGATCAGGAAAAATCCAAGCTTATTTCCACGGAATTAGGAATCAGGGGGCAAATTACGGCATTCGATATCGAACGAAATTTCAAACAAAATTTTCTTGAATTGTATTGAAATTTCGATCGATATCGAATGCCGTAATTTGCCCCCAGGCTTCCAGCTTGGAGTTTTTCTGACAACAGTTTTCAGAAAATATGAGAAGCTTTTAGTTTTTTAGCCAAACAATCTCTTTCTATACTAGATCAATTACAAAGCCACAAAACTTTTCCTAATATTTAATATATATATATATATATATATATATATATATATATATATATATATATATATATATATATATATATATATATATATATATACATATATATATATATGTTGTCTTATGATTTAAAAACAGAGTTTAAATCAATGAAATTTCAGATTTTTCTCAATGCCCAAATAAAGTGGTATTTTCTTTTATTACTTTTGGACTTTCTCTATATTTGGTGCTCGAATGTAAGCAAGTTCCGTAGCGTCATATAGGACTTAGAATCGAGTTGTATATTAGAAGCTTACAATCTAGACTCAATGATGGATTTTTCTCAAGATGCTCATTAATTTGAAACATTCTGAGTTTTAACTATTTATGCCAGGCCGTAGGGCCTTTGTTTTTAATCAGTCACATGTCAAATAACTTTAATTATTTGTGATTGGCTGCATCCTTAACTGTGTATGTGTGTGTGTTGTTTTCACACAAATGGGTAACTAATCTGACTGTTCGTTTGTATTTGTCAGTAAGTAATTAATAAATTTATGTATATTTAATTTTTCTTGTCTAGGCTTAAATAATTTAAATAAAATTACCTATTCGGTTATAAATTTTTAATTTTATTCACAAGATGTCGCTTTTCTTCGATACTCTAGAAAGTACAACCGAAGATGAAACATTAAACATATACTTGCACTTATACGCGCCCACATTCATGCACACTTGGGCAACATTCATACATTTAAACAATTTTAATCCTTAGTTGACTTTAATACACAATTAAAATCTGTCACTGATTTTCGTTTCGTTTTGTTTCATTTCTTTCTTTCTGCTTTTAATGCTCGTTTTATTTCACTTCAACTAATTTTTTTTTTTGCTAAGTTCTTTATTCCTTTGTGTTCCCTTTGTTCTTTTTGGCTTAATTCATGGTGACCTTGTGACAGGATGAAGAAAAGTAATATTCAATTATTTGATTGTGTATATGAATGTACATAGATTTTTATGTATGCAAGTGTGTCCGTGATTAATAGGAGTGGGTGAACATCTGTATGTGAAGAAGACTTGCATAAATGTATGTAGATGTACTTGATATGTCGTAAGGTTTCATTTATTATATAATATTCTTTAACATTATCAACCTCTTGACATTTTAATATTTTATTGTTCGATGTTGGCTTAGCTGATTATATGCCTGCATTTCATTGGCGGTAACCAAATCATCAGTACCCTTTTAGCCAAATCATGACTGAAAAGCATTCAAGCTCGTATACTTATGCCACATACTACAAATACTATATGAGAATTCAAAAATTCAATCATATTTTTTCTATTTCTAATCAACAAAAACATTTTTTATTTAACTTTTTGACCGACTTAAAAAGAAGGGGATATAAATTTGTGTGTCCTTTTTTTAGCATTTCCAAATGTCTGTACGTTCATTGCTTTATCATTTTTTCTTGTTTCAAAGTTTTCAAAGGGTTTGCTTGTATATTGGTTCCATTATTTGCCCGCCCGAGAAATTTACTAAGAAATAACTTATCCATTTAAGGATCGATTTTTAAAATTATTTTTTTGTTTGAAAAGGTTTGCTATATTTTTTTTGTCGGTGATCGGAAGGACTTTTTGCTTGCCCAATAAATTGAGTATCGTTTGGCTTCTCTGATTTCCAAAATTATACGGTCGATTTGCACCTCCTCCCCTTCGAAATATTGATTACAGATTAACTCTTTTATTTATGAACCGATTTGAAAAAAAAAAACAGTTTCTAAAAAGGTATTTCCTGGGAGAAGAAAATAAACTAAAAATGGATTATATCGGTTTTGAAAGTAACTCCTAGTTGAACGATTGCCTCTTATTGTTTTGAATTTTGCTTTTTCGTTCGCCAGAAAGAGGGAAAGAAGCAATCCAAGAAATTATCGCTCCCTTGGCGCAACATAATCATTTATCAAATATAATTTCGTTTTTAAATTTATATAGCGAAACTGAATTTAGAATAATGTTTGCAACTATGACGAATCCGTTCCGAAAAAATTTCGATATAAGCTTCACGTTAAGCTTTTCTTAAATGTAATATCGTAGTTTCTTGAAAATCAATATTTTAAGTTACTAACAAAAAAGTGTAGCAGACAGTCTCTTTATGCGTACAGAATAAAATAATAATAATAAATGAATAAATACATAAGAATTACATGTGAAGCTCAGCCGAAGTTTTACCTACAAGTTTCTATATGAAACCCACATTTTGAAAGATTTAATTGAATTTTGCTAACTTCGAATATACCTTGAGTACACCTTCAATACACCTCAACTATACCAAATATACAGGGTCCGCCATCTAACGTTTTTTTCTACAAGTGCTTATTTCGTGAATGGTAACACTTAGCTCATGTCTGATTTGACAGATAATTAGTTTTATCCTTCCGCTGAACGAATATGGCTGTGTATAGGCTTGAACAACGCTTCGCTAAGTGGGCCTGCGATCGACTTACAGAAGATGCCGATTTTGCAAAAAAAATCATCTTTTCAGATGAAGCTCACTTTGATCTTGGCGGGTATGTAAGTAGGCAAAATTGTTGCATTTGGGGCACAGAAAACCCGCACGCATACACTGAAAAGCCGGTGCACCCAAAAGGAGTCACTGTTTGGTGCGGATTTTGGTCCAGAGGCATAATTGGGCCATTTTTCTTCGAAAATTAGTAAGGAGTGGCCGTTACAGTCAATGGCGATCGTTATCGGGCCATGTTGAACGAATTTTTGTTCACAAAAATTCAAGAGGAGGATATTGGCAACATTTGGTTTCAACAGGACGGCGCTATGTGCCACACAGCCGAAGCTACACTCGATGTTTTGCGCCCTGTTTTTGAAGATCGCATTATCAGCCGCAGAGCTGTCATTTGGCCACCTTGGAGCTGCGATTTGACACCGTTGGACTATTATTTGTGGGGTGCTGTCAAAGATAAGTGTTAAGCCGACAAGCCAGAGACAATTGACGCTTTAAAGGACAATATTCGCGAACCCATTGGTGAAATACAGCTGCACACAATCGATAATGCGCTTAAAAATTGGACCGACCGTGTAGGCTACTGCATGGCCAGCCGAGGCAGCCATTTGAATGAAATCATTTTCCATTATTAACCGGAAGGATTGTACTTTCAAATAAAAAAAGAAATTTGAGAAAATATTCAGTAGTTTTTTTATAGCATTTTCAAAAAAAAAGGCGGACCCTTTATAAGGATTACAAGATCATCTACGCCGATTCACTATAACAATTTAAAAAAGAGGAAGTTACACCTTAAATTATTCTAGAACAAAGGTTACATGTAAACTTTCAAAACCTTATTACAAGAAGATTTGGTTTTAGTTTCCTCTACTAGGCTCTAAATAGCGATTTAGGGCGATAATTTATGTAAAGTTTTCTAAAGAAAAAAATTATCTAGTTTTTACAAAATGTGTGGACCAGCCTTATTTTTACCAAAATATATTTACAATTTATAGAAATCTCTGTAGCAAAATATGTGCGGAGATTTTTCGCATAAATACAATTTTGTCAATATAAATCTTACGGCGTGCTCTCATGGGGCCGCTACTGCTAAAAAGGAGAATTAACCACCCTCAAATCATATATTTCACTCAAATCATATATTTTGGATGTGGAAATAATTGGGAAATAATTTTTCCAACAACTTTCATTCATAGTGCAATGGTAGTGCCTAAGAAATCCACTTTCAATCTTATCTGGGACCGAATGCCTTGGAAATTACTTTTTTTTTGGCCTGAAGAAAACTTATAAAAATTAAAAAAAAACACACACACAAATATTTTAATAATCACTTAAATAAAGCAACATATTTAATACATTTATATGTATTTTCCACTTCAAATGTGTAAACAGTGCATAGTGGGGAAAGAGATTTTATAAATTTTGTTAAGAGTCAATTAACGTGGCTGTCAGAAAAACAACATTAATATTGTTAATTTTAAATGACGGCATATTAAAATCCATATTTTTTTTTTAATTATTAATCTCACTATTAAAAAAATCAATTTGTTAATAAAAAAAAACTTTGTAACTTCTACAACAAATGACATGTCAAACTGAGAATAACCATTTGACATGAAAGACATTTGTTAACTAAACTGTGGCTGCCTGGACATTGCAGGACCGAAAAAAAGGTCAAGGGTAGTAAATGAGAAAACTGAAAAAATATTAATCAAGTAGAGCAGAATGGAACAATAGTGTATTTCTATAACAATGTGTGTATTCTGTGGCCTATTATCTGCTCCAAAAAAAAAATTGAAAAGGGGGAACAAATCCACCAAGTAAATAAAGCTGCTTATAAGGAATATCATTATCAGCAGCATCATGTTTTACTATTCTATAGAGTTGAAAATGTTTTATTTTTATATACATAAATTTTTTTCATATTTACGAATTGAGGTTCATTTTAAGACGCTTTATATTACATGCAAGAAAATAAAAAGAAAAAACTTTAACTTGGTGGGTGTTTATTTCTTAGGGATGGAGTAATTAAAAGTCCGCTCAAGCCTTAAGACAACTGGGGTTATAATGGTACTTCTAAGAAATGGTACTTTTAAGAAACACTGAAAACTTAAAAAAAAAATTAATAAATAAATTTATTAAGAATTATTTATCTATTATGTATAAGAGTAAAATCTGAAAAAGTCCTCACAGGATTGATTGCAGTCTAGGCAGTTTCATTAGCTAATCGTCCTCTTAATGCAAAAAAAAGCTGAAGCAACGTACTTTTTGATTTTGGCTTTTTCATCACTAAAATTAAATCTTTAAGTTTTACAATCGTTAGAAGTGACATAACAAATTCAGAGGATAATCTACTTTAATTTAATGGCAATTAGTAAAAACACTTTTCCTGTAATATTTTATATTTTTGTCTCTCAAGCTTTTTTGGTGGTCGGGGTAAATATGATTATATATTAGGGTTTTGAAAAAAGCCACACGAAATTATGGTGACAAATTCCAAATTGATTTTAAAAAGGCGTGATTCAAGGGGAAAATTCATCAGAGTACTATCTTGGATCATATTAAAAGTCTTGGTTTGGCGTTCAAACTCTCTGTTTAGATACAATATGAATTCCCATTGTGTGTTTTAAACTAGTTCATGTGCTGAAAATTTGGTTGAAACTGATGCCAGTTCATCATAAATACATTTAACCATATTTCTTAGAATTTAAAAAGTTTTATGTGAAAAGCACTATTGCCAATAAATAACCGTCAAAACAAGCGTAAGAAAAATTTACACGTATCTTTCTTTTGACAATTTAAGTCTGGCTTTCATTTAAGCGGAGTTAAAGTTTTCCCTCTTGTAAATTGTTATAATAAATCGGCAATGGATATCCTATAAGCCTTAAATTGTGGGTAAAATATGTGTTCAGAAATTTTATTAAAAAATTATTTTTGCAGAGCATTTTAGCCCTCTAACTCATCATGGTATGTGTTGTTGAACAGGAACATTAGTCTACCCTTCAGCAGCGATATCTTTATCGCTGACTGACATTTTCTACTAGATTATTTTTATAAAGTTGTATTGGAGGTATTTTCTATCGTATATTTGTATCGAAAAAAATAAATTTTCTTAAATCTAAGTGCGAATTATCTTAGAGGATATAATATATTTCAGTAAAATAATGCTCCCTGGGGAGGTTGAATAACTCCAGTGAAATTTGATTAAAATATTATTCGAGCTCAGGAAATTGTGAAGATGATACTCAATGAGTATTGAAATATCGATAATTTCAAATAAATTTGTCAAAAAATATACGGATATTATTTGAATGAAATTTAAATTATTAAACAAAAATGTTTTATTTAAATTAAAAAAACGATTAAATGATCTAAGAATTCTGCATAGATACTAATTTATAAAAAGAATATGCCAAAGCTTGATTTTCAACTTAAACGTTAGAATAAAAGCAACAACTAAAAATGTGCTTATGAGCCAATTTCGAGCTTATTTGAAATTTTGTTTGGAAATATCTCTTATTAGATCTTAAAGGATAAATTTGTTTAAAAATACTTTGTCATGCTGAAGGGAAAATCTGGGTATTTAGTAATAAATTTTTTAGCTCTAGTCAATACTATATTGGTTTATAAACAATATCCAAAATATTTCCGCTATGAGAGAGTGAGATTCCCCACTAGGGTCCATTCATTGTCTGACAAGGTTGTTGAGTTTGTTCAATAAGTGAGTGGTCACTTAAATAAATACCTAAAACCCATTTAAATGTGGCGCTTTCCTTCAGGTAAAAAATAAATAAAATAATTAATAATTTATTTTTATTTTTATTCAGGCTCTAGAACATATAAGCTCCTTTGTTTTATTCAATTTTATTCTTCATTTATTTAATCAATATTTTGATTATCATCGGTTTTCTTTATGATAATGAAAGACATTGTGAAACATAATTAACATTTGAACAATTGCATTAACATTTAAATATTGCCTTACTTTGAGTAAAGCCGTCTTTTTATTTGAAATTCACAAATCTTACTTAATTAGAGCCCGAAGAAAAATAAAAATAAATTACATACCTTAAGGTCGAAAAAATTAATAAATATATATAAAAATATATAATAAATAAATAAACATTTCAAGCATATTAATTTTTGACGCATAGACAGAAGTGAATGTGTTTTTCAAAAATTCAAAGATTATTACTTTAAGCTCCTTTTTAAAAGGCGTTTCAAAATCTTTTTTTTTTCAAATCAGTGCTTCAGAAATCATCGATTTAACTTTTCAGTTAGAACTTATTCAGTATTTCTTTGTTGGGTATATAAACAATGCAATTAAAAATTATTATTTTAAAAGTTTTATTATAGATTTAAATTAATAAAATAACCAATCGTAAGTAATTCAAAAGTTAAAAATATATATTTCAATATTTTGGCATTTTTTAATAATTCTTTCTGAGAACAATTTATTTTATTAAATAAATATTACTAAAATTGCCAATATTAGCGATGGTATGCAAAGAATGTTTAGATTGAAAAATACTTTTATCGAAAAAGACTTTATGCTTTAATAAATTCTAAATTAACATTATTTAATTATTATTATTTTTCTGCGTAATTTTAGCACAACTTGTTACATTTGTGTTAGAAAAAGGATACAAAACATGGACGTAAAGCCTCTTGTCACAAATAACCAGCCATCATTTCACAATCAATTCAATACACACTTCAGCTGCAACAGCACCACTTAACAATCATAAATAAATTGTCGTCACTCTTCTCATCTACCAAAATCAATCGAAAACAGTATAGTGTAGCAATTGTTCAACAGCCTGCCACTTACTTTTTTATGATTGTGGCAGCATACAACACACATTGTTGCAACTGTACACAAGAAAGCCATATTGCTCAATTTTAGCAGCACAAGCAACAATTCTATGCAAATATCAACAATCATATAGTGAATTGCATCTTGATAGGCCTACGAAGGCTAAAAAATGTAGGAAATTTTGAAGGGTGAACACTTTTTAACTCTTGAAATGTTGCCAAATAATCATCGTGTTGATTCTAACAAAAAGGAAGACGAAGAGACAAGCACTTTAGTGTAAAAGAAATTATAATAAAACATCAAACAATTTAATAGAGAAGATATACGTATTGAAAGATGTTTGGTGGACATTCTTTTGAGGTGGACTTAGTAAATAAATCGATAGTTTTAGCGAAAAGGCTGCTTTAATGTTAATTTTCGTGTAATTATTCGTCTCATCAGCCACATAGAAAAATAAATGCGTTCTTCCAATGATATATTCCCTCAACTTTATTTACTTATAATCCATTACCCGTAAAAGTTTACTAGTAATTGATGATAAAGATGTAAGACCGGCCTAATAAAGTTTTTGGTCTGGTTTAAAGTGTCATGTGCAACTAGATTTCACCTTTCTGACTAGTACTTTCACTTGCGTAGTTAATCAGATTGACAATCCTTTTTAAATGACAGTCCTTGGAAATTTCCTTAAGCGCGTCGTCTTTAAACGCACTTGGTGGGTGGCCTTATTTGTTTGAAAACTCCTTATTTAGTTCTTTGTAAAAAAGCTAATTACATTATTGATTATATTAAAACTTAAATTTGATTAGAGTTCGAGTCCTGAATTATTCAGAAAACTTAATTTTCTCACTTAGAAAAGTAATGATAATTCAATTACACCAAAAGTACTACAATTTTCGCTAGACTAATTAATGTTTAATCTAAAAAAATTGGCTTAAACAAGTAAGAGACATGTTAAAAAAAATATTTTATTACAAAGTTTTTTTTATATGCCTGCATTCGAAATATCACTAAACTTTTTCTAAATCATTTTTGAAAATATTTCCATTTATCTCTAAAATGTAAATAATTTAACAAACTCTTTCGGGATAAGCTGTAATTAACAGGCAGCAGGAAACGACCATGCGATCGTGAACTATTAGTCCAGTACACTAGCACATAGTGTACAAGAGCACTGACTTTAAGACTTACAAACAGTCATATTCAATATATAAACCGAAATATTTAATGGTTTTAAAAAATTGTATTGGCGACACAATCATATTCGCCAACCATTTCGTTGCTCTTGTTTATGGCCCTCTTGAAGACCATAACCCCCAAGTAGTCGATGTACGATCATTTCTCATTTCTCAATGGTGAAACGTAGTTGGTCCGTTGGCAACTTGAAATCTCTTTGTAACTGACAGACTTTGTTATAGTTGTAGCTCCGTGTTTGCGTCTGCTTAGGAGTCATTTCTTCTACTACTGCCACTATGATTTCGTTGATAGTACATCACATCATATACGTCTGTGGCCTAAAAATGATATTGGCTATATCCTGCGCCTAAAAAACGAAGCCAGGTACGATTTTTGGAAGAAACCACAATTTTTATTTTTGGACTTGGCGCTGTGTGTGGCGAAAGACATGATACTGCACAAAACCGTCATAGGCGGTAAATTAGACTTTTTTTATAATATATTCAGGTTAATATGTTATTGTTTGTTGTTGGCTTAGCTAGGTATATGCCTGCATTTCATTGGCGCTAACCAAATCATCAGTACCCTTTTAGCCAAATCATGATTAAAATAGTTATTTTGGAGAATATCTCGAATAACAAATTTGATAAATATTGATATTCAGGTTAAGGTAAATAGTTAATACAGATATATAAGCTTTTGTGATTTCCAATATACTCAAGCGGTTTCCTGTAAAATGTGACTTGGTATTGTTTAATTTCCTTAAACAGTTGTATTGATATGTCTATATATCGTATTTGTTTACAAGTCCGAAATAGTACCTCATTTACTTTAATGTTTCCATTCTTTAGCTTTTCAATTTCAATTAGAATTTTATTAAGTTTTGTCTCTTCTTTTTTTTTTTTTTTTTTTTTTGAAGGTCAAAAAACGTATCCTTAAGCAAATAGAGAAAAAGAGCCACAACAACAATAAATTTTGTGGGTCACCACAATGAAAAATATAAAGAAAAAGTAATCAGCACACAGTTCCCAATGAATATTCAAATAGAACCACATTTTTTCTTACTCACAAGTACAATAAAAAAAGGGGTGCGGTTGCACATTTTACATTACAGTTTCTAACAGTTGGCTTTTAATTCAACACTCGTTGCAAACGTGAATTAGAAAACAAGGGATCTACGAACAAGGTACTTGCCACATAGCAACTGCTTCTAAAAGTTATTACTTGCATTCGTGCCGTAAAAGCTGCCACTTGCTTACAGCAGTTGTCGGGTAAAAAGGAGAATGATTTTAAAGTGAATGCATTTGTAATGCTTTTTATTTTTCAAATATTTTAATGTTAATTTCAAATAATGCAATATGATTTGAAGATGCCCCAATGGAATGATTTTTTCGTACTTAGTTATATTAAAGATTAAAGATGCATTGATTGCAATTCAGATGAAGTTATTTCTATTGACAAGAAGAAAGTAGAACTGAAGTGCGAATGTGTTAGTGTTTCTACAATAGATTGGTTTTTGATCTATATACCATATGCCTGCCATACTCCCAATCTGCTGAAAGCAATCAGATGGCGTATGTAATTTCATTCATTTTACTTACTCACACTTCAGTGTTTTGTTGACAACATAGTTTCTTATGTGAAGGTATACGATATCGCTTAGGCTGTAGGTGATTGTGCTTGTTCTGGAGAAAATAATGACACTGCCGTCCAAGAACTCAAATTATAAATGTTTTACTACTACTAAGAATACAATAATGCTTCGTTTGCTTGATAAGGAATTTTTTCATTGGCATCTTACATGTAATTGAAAAAAGGTTTAAATCAACTTACACACGTAGAATTTTGAAAAACAAAACGGCATGTAGTAACGCAGAGGCAAAAGCTTTTGGAGACGAATGTGATAAGAAACTTATTTTGAAATTATAAAAACCACAATGAATATTTTTATAATTTTCGTATACAAGATGGCAAAATAAAATATAAAACTGAATATATAAAATAAATTATAATCACAGGTATACAACAAATGCATTAATATGCCGTAGGATTTTTTACTATCTTTTTAACTTGACGCTGTCAAAATTTGCGAAGCTACTGAAGATGTGATTTTTTATCAGATCTGGAGACCCTATTGTGTATCTGCATATATGCGGAAGGTACGAATAAAAAACTTACTTAAACGGACTTGCCTTGGTATGAAAGTTGGGCAGTCCCTTGGAAAAAATATAATATTTTCATCAACAATTTGAGCCAAGGGAGTTCATTCAATTAAGGATGCGTTGTGTGTGCATAGATTTTGAATTCTTAAGACAGTGTAATCTTTCCACAAGTCAAATGCACTGTTTCTTGCTAGTTCAAAAAAATAACTTGATAACGATAAGCATCCTGAGTTTAAATTTAAAATCATCACAAAATCCAACCAGTGAAAGCGTGGTATTCGACAAAAAAAGGGTGTCATTATTTGTCAGACCAGCATGGCTTCTATAATTTGCAATGTTTTAGAGTATTGGGTATAAAATAATGGAACTTTTGTCAGCAGCCATGCAGTACTTTTGTCTGTGATATCCCTCTTTATTTGTCGGGCAATATAGGGAAGGGATATAAAGCCTAAGTGGGCTTTCTACCATTACCTTAATTTTGATCCCAATGCATAGAGACCATTTTGATAATGAAGGGGAAGATGAGGTAACTAGATTGGGATCTGTTTTGCATATTTACAATGCTGTGTCAGCTGCAATTCATATTGGGGCTATTCAAAGCAGTATAGTTATGCAGAAAAGGCTGATAAAAGATGGCATACTCTCGACACATGCTTAGTTGCCAGGGTAATACGGCCCTCCCAAAACATGAACCAAATAATGCAACTCGCCAAGATATATAGAGACTGCTGTCAATATTAACGGGTCACTGGATGTTAGAAATACTTGCAAGCCGACTAGGACTACACTTTAACTATCACTGTCACAGCAGCAAGAAAAAATGTTCTACTTTAGCAATAAAAAGACAAATATCCCTGTGCGGCAATATGTATATTGGACAATCTCTATGAAGTTTCGTGATCAAGGATAACTGAACTCTTAATATGCCTCACGGTAACAGGGTGGATCTAAAACTCCTACTCATAAGAACAGTAAAGGTTCTATGTAAAATACATCTGAGGAGTTGCGCGCAGTAAACTACCAACCAACCAAACAACCAGTGGAACTCGATGTTACTCCAGCTTCATAGTATGTATTCTAACATGTGTACAAAATAGAGTTCTTACGCAAGCAATGCTAATGCTATGCAATGTTAAATATATATATATATATATATATATATATATATATATATATATATATATATATATATATATATATATATATATATATATATATATATATATATATATATATTCATGCTGCAGTTGTACCTCACAGCTAAATTTCATAGCGTCGTAATGAATAAATAATTGAGTTGTATAAAAGAAGTTTCCAACTCAGTTTGCAATACAATTAAGTTTGGCAACTATAAATTTCTTTTGCATTAATTTTGCATATATGGTTTGGCTTTTAATCCAGATATTAACACGTATCTCCCCTTGCAATATAAAAGTAATATATCCAGATTTCTGATTATTGGTCCTTATCTTCCATGGTTTAGCTATTTTTTCAAAGGGTTTTCCTTATTATTAGCAGGTCGGAAGCATATATCTCGCATTCAATAGGACCTAAAATACTTCCTGAAGAATTGCAAAGGGGTTGCGATTTTTTTTTATCAGAAACTATAGTCAGCAATTCCAATAGTAATAAAAATATATAAACTTACTATCCACTATTTTGTTTAGTCAGAATTTTGATAAGCGAACGATATTTAAAAATCGCTTAATTGAAACAAATACTCTCGACTATTATTTTTGATCAATTATAAAGCATTCTGCGCCGTTACAAAAAAACTCGTCTTAGCGAAAAGCTGCTTTAAAGAATTTTTATAAAATCTCCAGAATGTATGAAACATCGCTTAAAGCGCCACGCTAACAAAACATCGGTTTGATGGTGTGACATATAATATCTCACTTTATAAAATTAATTAAAGTTCAAGATTAGTATACATTTGTTTAATGTGTTATATGTATATAAGACCCTCGTTTCAAACAACAGTTCAAAAATAGTTCTGAGTCCGTTCAAGCGAAAGAGGCTTAACTCATCCGAAGTACTTTTAAAGGAAATTTTATTTAGTACGGAAAACAATTGCTGTCATTTTGCATTTTTGCATACTCGATTTTAGAAAAGTTTTGTGTGACTTTTTCTATACACAATTAAAATCGTTTGATATTTTTTCTATTTAAAAACATTCTTGGAGACTATTTAGTATGAGCGATATTCAAGATGATTTAGATATACCAAGTATACGCAAAAGTGGCTCAAAGGAACTATTGCAGGCAATTTTGGAATTTGGAGAAGCCAGTGCGTATGAGTAATATGAAAAAAAGTATTAATCAAATATAATTAAAAAATGTTCCTTAAAGCAAGCTATTTACTTTAATTATTATATTCGTTATTCGAGATATTCTCCAAAATAATTATTAAAAAATAAAAATAAAATACACAAGTCGATTATAATGGTTTGCTGTGTTGTGTGTGTATAAAAGTTTTCTAAAACTATATGTTTTGTAAATCGCAAGTAGAATAATATGATTGAAATCTATTGAATTCTCGGTTAGTGTTTGTTGATTTTCCTTAAGTATATGAGTTTGAATGCTTTTTAAACATGATTTGGCTGAAGAGTATTGATGATTTGGTAAGTGCGAATAAAATGCGGGCATAAACTGAGCAAAGCCAAACAACGTAAAATAAATTGCTAAATTAATTATTTATGAGTATAGGGTCATACATTAATTATTTATTTTTATAAATACCAGTGTTCGCCCAGTGGTTGAAATTCAACCATTATTGCAATAATACAAAACCGCTCAGATAAAATGTCATATTTTTCTTCATTTCTAATAAAATGTATTACCGTACTTACTCCATTCTTTAATAGTTGTATCTATTAATGTGAGCTTTCCAAATAAATAATAGAAACGGTTTTGATGTTCATTTAAGAATCATAAATTTATTGCCTATATTAAAAATATAAAAATTTTTTGATTAATTGAAGAAAAACTGAAAGTAAAAAAAATTCATTTTATTCAAAATATTTAAAGTAGTTGTACGACTGGCATCTTTATCTAAGGAAAATTTCTTTATATACAATATTCTTCGTAAAAACTCTATTGTCATTGAGTATGTTTCCTTGGCCATTTTCATTTGAAATATAAAATTTTAGGCCGTCGAATGAACGAACTCTACTCGCATGTCCATGAGCAAATACAGGTAGTTTGAGAAGGACACCTATCTTTTCAAATGTTTGCCCCTATGACTTGTTAATGGTCCGCTGAAATTTAAATGGAAGAATTGTTCCAGAAAATGTTAAATTTATTCGTGGAATCAAAATTCTTTTATTACGAATTACCCCCGTTAATACTTTGCAATCTATGGTGTTGCGGTGCAACCATTTTACTCTCATTCGAGTTCCAGTCTTCATTGGTAAGAGCTAAAATTACGGAATTAAGAATTTGATCCGATAATATATTCTCACGAATATTACCATAGATATTAGTAATTAAATTAACCAAACAATCAATTATTTGTTGTGGCAATTCAATAGTGTCATCACGTAACTCTGGATAATTTCTTAATTCACAATTACCAAATTTATTTATGAAATTCGACAAATTCTACTTCTTCTGGTCTAGCTCTCATATTTTGTGTTAAGGTAACTTTGTGAAAATAATTAAATTCCTTCCAACTAATGATGCAATTTTCCATAACGTAAATCGGGGCCCGTGTGGAAATTTGCCTTAAATCGCACAGTACTATTCTAATTTTACCACCAAATTATGGAATGGAATGAACAAATAAAATAAGTTTCTCCTTCTGAGTGTTTACGGAATTGCCAAGCCAAATTTAATTTAGTTAATTTTGAGTTTTTTGTTGTAGTTTTTTTTTTTTAGCAAATTAAGAGAGAAAGAGAGATCATGGCTTTATGATTGGCTAATATTCTTAACTGTTTTTAACTATCTTAGGCACAAAAATGTAGAATAAAAAATACATTCTGCACTCCTCCTATTGACAATCTTAAAAAAAAAAATCAAGCGAATACGTTGAGTTTAGGTCATGGTTCTTAACTTTTTCCACTTGCCTATTTATATATAGATAATTCAGGAAATTCACATCCTCTTCTATTGGTAAAATTTTAGATATTGCTGGTGAAAGGGAACTGGCACAGAATATGTCATGTGACTGGTGCTTTGAAGATAGGGACCATTACGAGTTTTAACACTTTGAAGGGAACCTATGACTTAAGTATACCTTTGTCTTTGTTTGACTGCTCTAGGGCAGCTGCTGCCAGTTATAGTTCTCAGAAAAGTGGTTGCAGAGCTGATGTTAACATCAATAGCTTTAGAATTGGCTACAGAATAACCTATAGGAGCTTACATAGTTTCCGTCTCTCTTATAGGAGTTTAGGGAACGGTCCTAGGGCAGCTTATAATAAAACTTTTTAAATATGTGCTTTTTTATTGCAACAACTAAACATTTCAAATTTCACGATATTCATATGCTGCCCTCATCTTACCACCGACAAGCATTATATTGATTAAGTCTCACTGACTTAATATCACATTTTCATGAATCATGATTTTGAATTTTTTTCGGATTTTTAATTTTATTATTTTTGTTCTGTTGACAATCAAGTAAACTCCAAAGAGCTTTTGCTTATTTATATAATTTTCCTTTTATTTTAGTTGAATTACAACTGTGAATTGTTTTCTTGCCAACGTGTCTCTGTTATGTCGTAGCGACACTGAGGCAGACAATTCATATTTATCTGAAAATATATTTATATATTCTATGTCTGTCTATAAGTGCCTTATTATGTAAATAAAGCTTACTATACCTAAAAAAATTAGTCGTATACATTTCTGAGCCTTATAGATATTAAAAAGTAATATATTGCACAAAAATGATTTATTTTAGTTATTTAACAGCAAAAGTAATGGTGTGCTCTACTAGATTACAACTTAAGATTTGTGGCTGTGGCCAATATATTGGGTAAAAATTTTGCCTTGTAGAACTGCTGCTTTGATTGGCTGTGTTGTTCTAAATTACCCTTTATAGTAATAAACTTGCAACCTTCATAGTAATTTACTAATAGACTGTAAATATTTTAAGGGTAACAATGAAATTGAGTGCCCATTCTGTTTTCGAATTTTTTTCTTAATTATCCAGTCGTAAATTAAGCATAGGGTTTCGCTCCAAAAGGTTTCTTCTAATGAACCCAAACTCTATTAACCTTATTGTCATAGTTTATAAAGCTTCTGATAAAGATATAATTACGGAGCAAGCCAATAATCTATTCAAGCAGAATAATGTCTGCTCAAAGAGCTCAGATATATATTTCTAGGAAGGCATATAAAATATAGGAGAACATTGGACATCGGCAATATCTGTGTATTTTTGAACCGTTGTCATGTGATCCTTGCAAATGATAACTTATTTCTTTTTTAGTTCATATACAGCAGTTTTTATAAGATTTTCACTTCGTCCTGCTCAATTGATTGAACTTAATATATGATTTTATTTTTGGGAAGCGTTTGCTAGTAAGAAACCCCTCTAACATAATGTGTGTGTTTATGTGTGTGTGCGTGTGTGTCTGTGCTTGTTTGTGTTTTAAACTTATTGTATATAAGAGAGTGTTTAAATGTTTGTGTATTATTGTGTAGCGCTATAAAATCAGTTTAGTTTACCCTCATGTGGTTAAATAATGTCCATAAAAAATTTCATTTCATTTCATGCTGGCGAATAGGGAAAACGAAAAATACAGCTAAAGGACCAGTAACTTAAATTAATACTGAAGTTCACTATACCATACACATTTGACAGAAATAAAAACGGAAAATAATATAAAATATGTAATAAAATTAAAGAAACATAACAGATTTATTATTATTGTTGTTAAGAAAAAATGTTTTTGATCTCCAAGGAATTCGCATTCAAAGACAAACTCCCTTTTTCTTTAAATTAATCACCAACTTTCTTTATTATCTCTTGTAATTAGCTTCAAATTTAAAATCAATTTTTCCCCATTGTAATATATGTATATAAAAGCCAAAATATTCCCTTTACCTGTCTATTTTCTTTCATTCTTTATCTGTTTAGCTTTTGCACACCCTCTCGTTTTATATTTTCATCTGTAAGTGTGTGTGTGTGTGTGTGTGTGTGTGTGTGTGTGTTTGTGTGTAAGTGTAGAATTCCCTCCTTTACAAGTTGAGCACGTTTTCCGCCAAAGGGAAAAAATGTGACTTAATGTGTTTAGGGGTAAAAATAAGTGTTTAGTTTAGTTGATTTACATCAAACAAGTTATTGAAACCGTTGACAAAACTGTCATATGCATGGCTTTGAAATTTTCCATGAAAATGGAAAATTTGCTTGTTTTTATTTGGCTGCTCTCTAGGGCATAAACTTAATGTATATTGCAATTGTAAGCAAAAGAAAAAAAGGGGAAATATAATTCATTTAAGACAGATTTAAATCATTCTCTTTGAGATTTTCATAATTAAAAAGTATTCTATTCACACAAAGGCGGTGGAGGCAAGTAATATTAAACAAAATATTTATTAAATCCAGCCATCTCAAGGGTGTTGGAACAACTCTCCTAAATATTTTTTTTATGTTTAAGGGAATCACAAATTGCTTATGGGAGTACTGAAGCAGCCTTAAAAGGATTTTGAGGGTATCTCAAAAAATAATTACTTGTTTTTTGTAGAACAATGAAAACAATATTAAGTTTTGATATACTTGGTTGTCTACTTTTAGAGACAAGTGATTCATTTTTGTCAAAAAAAAATTGGAGTACAAGCAATTTAGGAAATTTTTCTCAAACACTTATAATAACAAAAGAAGAAATTTTCAGATTGCAGAGATTAACAAATCAAATAAAATAAAAAATTAAAAAAATTCAATATTTTTTGTGGCTTTAGCTCTTCATATACCGACATTTCATTGGTTACTAAACCAAATCGTCCGTGAAGTTTAAGCAGTTTGAAAATATTCAATGAAATGTCGGCATATGAAAAGCTAAAGCCACAACAAACAATGCATTTTGCAGAAACTCTAATTGTTTTAACGAATAGTTGGGGAGAATACACCGAATAATAAATTTCAATATTAAGTATTTAAAAAAGGATTAAAAAAAAATGTTTTCAGTTTTAAAGAAATTAAAAATTATTTTATTACAATAATAAAAACTGTTCCCATTCCTATTGCTCATTTAAACTTTCTTAAATCAAATGCCAATAGTACCTTTTTTAGCAATACTATCTATATTAGTCGATATTAGGATCATTTATGGTTAGGTTAGGTTAGGTTAGGTTGATTGGAGGAGTGTGATAGCCCATGCCATACGACATACACTTAAGCCAGTGAAGGCTTGTTGTGCGCTCCCTTTCAATTATCAGACACAAACTGCCAGAGTTCTGTGGCAGGATTCGAACCTGGGACCTTCGCACTACGAGTCTAGTAGTGCGATCATTTATAATATTAAGCATTTCTAATATATAATGGTGTTTAAAGTTGCTCTCTATGCCAAATAACATTAATAAAAAATGTTTCTATTTTTCAAAACTCAAAACATTTTTTATTGTTGTTTCTTAAAACTTTTTAGTTGCATTTGATTTGTTAGATTTTGGAATGATACCACATTAAAACAATATAAAATATTTTACATCTTTTTTTTCTAGTCAAAGACATAAACATCTAATGTTACTCATCAGTAGACTTCAACCATCTTGTTTAAAGAGTATTTAAAATGCTTTTAGCATATTTCAAAGCTAAAAAGAGCTTTCATTGAATGCTGATTAGCTAGACATAAAGGCAGCTTAATCTTTAACAACAAATAACTTTATTGAATAAATTTAAAAAACTATGTAAATATATTAAAATTGATTAAGAAAGGATGAGCTAGTCACCTTGTGTACTTCAATTTTGGTAAAGTAGGATCGGGGCAAAATCATATTTTTTTAAGGCAATAGGTCAGACGCAAGAAAGAAAAACCGATTTTGCAGATAAGTTTCTCGAAATTTTTAAAGAAGATATCTTTTAAGCTCAGCTCACAGAGGGAAATTTACCTTGTATTGAAAAATCAGAGTGTAGTTTCCAGATTTAGTCAGAGTTTTGCTTCAATCAAGGAATCTCTCCATATTATCTCGAATTATATACTAGTAGTTAACATCGCTTACTATGAGGGACCCAAGGTAATGGACATAGTGGCCTCAGTTGGTTTAGATAGCAATTTTCTTATTACTAAATCACGCACATGAACATGAATTCTGCACATACTGCTATATATTTAGAGAAATCACACAACCATTGATTAAGGTTAATACCTGAAGGACGACCTGACTGATGCTGTTGGCTTTTCTCAAATATTTACAAGTACAAACGAAGATGGCCCAGGCTTCCATGGAAGTAGCTTTAGCAAATCCCTATAGCTTTTCGCATTCTAATGATATATAACCTGGAATTTACAAGAACGATCAGAATGGCAAAAAATATCGCATAACTTAAAATTAATTGAAAAGGATTTTAAATACAAATTTTAAATATTCATTTAATTAATGGAATTTTTTTTTTGTCGAAAATGGTACAAAATTTTCATTAGTAAATGTTTTTTGCCATCCCATTAAAAAATCATAGTCCTTTGTAGTACTATGTGCTCCTTGCCAATAATCTGGCACTCTGAAAGAGCCACAAATTTCACACTACAAAATATGCTGATATTAACAATTTAATTTAAAAAATAAAAAAATATCAGTTAGAAAGGAATTAAATTCTAAACTGCATTTGTTTTAATCTTTATTTTACAGTAGAAATTTTAAATTTTTTTTAAATGAATTATGCAAACAAAATAAAATTGTTATGCACAATGAGAAGTTAGAAAAAAGTTCTCCCAAATCAAAGGCATTTTAGTAACTTTTAGCAGTTAAACTCTTCAGTTAGAAATTTACACACATACCTTATCAATCAGTTTATAATTTCCGGTGGGATGCAACAACAACAGTAAAATATATGAAAAACTTTTCCAAAAAGCCAAAATTTTCTAAACAAACTGAATTGAGTTTGTATAAATGTGTACAACTCTCAACACATTTTGGATGTAACTTTTTTCTTAAATTTTTTTTTAGGAAAACAAATATGAAAAAGTCATACATACAAAAAGGCACACAGATATTTTGGCAAGGTGATTAAGGTGGTCCATATTGGAAAAGAAATATTTTCTTTGTTTTCTTTTCTTATAGTTTTTAGATGTATGAGAACATTAATTTAATATTTTATTGTTTGTTGTTGGCTTAGCTGAATATATGCCTGCATTTCATTGGCGGTAACCAAATCATCAGTACCCTTTTAACCAAATCATCATTGAAAAGCATTTAAGCTCGTATACTTATGCCACATACTACAAATACTATATGAGAATTCAAACAGAGCTCAATCAATTTTTTTATTTTATTTTGGAGAATATCTCGAATAACAAATTTGATAAATATTAGAACATTAATTTTAAACATCAGCAGAAATAATATTAATTTTTATTTCTGAAGGTATTGAAATACTTCCAGGCTTTTCTATAAAAATTTTTTTGGGATATTGAAGGAAATCTTGTATGCTGCAAATTAAAATAGAATATTTTTGTCAATATTTATTGTTATTTATTATTATATATTTCAATTAATTAATATTTATTTTTGTCTATTATTACCTCTTACTATTTTCTATTATTTACTAATAATATTTTCTGTTTGAATTAAAAAAAAAAACACACAAAAACTTTCAAAAACATATTTTACTTTTGCACTTAAAGTACGTTTTGTATCGTGGACCACCCTAATATGCATAGAAATAGAGAGATAATCATACATTTTCATTCATGTTTCAAAATAGTTTTATTATGAAACGTTAAAACCACAAACTGTTTGAACTTTTTTGCAAAAATATGAAAATGAAAATATTTCACCAGGTAAAAAGTCATTGTTCATAAACATTTACTCGTAATGGAATGTGTGCTAAATAAAAAATTTCTAATTGTGCTGTTAATTTGGGTTGTCACAGAATCAAAAAAAAAAAAAAAAAAAATATTATCTAAAAAATAATTGTTGTTGTATGATTTTTTAAACGTAATTTCTAGCAGAGGAAACTAGATAATAATTTCCAATTACCTGCTTGTAGAAAAAAAATTAAGTCTATTTAGACTATCCTCTATCGACTATACTCCTTACAGCAGAATGTGGGGTAGGATTGATCACTGTTAGTTATTGTTATGAAAGGTCCTGTCAGCACAAAGGTTCTATGATTAAGACTTTCGTTGCTATCTGCCATAGTAGCTTAAGTTTACTGTGACTTTGACGTTCCACCAACGCATCTAAATACCAATTTTATAGTATTCCTTGTAAATGATTATATCTTTCAAAAGCAAACATCTAACTAAAGAGCTCTAAAGTAATTGAACATTACCTTATAAGTACCTTTAGGAAAAAATTGAAGCAAGTCATTATGTGGTCGGGATTGATGTGGGTACCTGAATCAAATATGGAGTCTGTATTGGTCCTAGCAGCAAGTAACAGGAAAAGGCAATTTGTGTAGTTGGTTGCACAAGAGTTGAAATTTTCTAATTCAAGTAGTAGAATTTCCACATCGTGCTTAGATTTAAATTTTATTTCTCTTCAATTTGGCCTAAGCTACAATTTACGATGGATCCTCTGAGACAATGACGTTAAATATTTTAAAATCTCGCTAAAATGCTATGAGGCTCTTAATCCTACCGTAGTCACCATAGAGGCCCACTAAAAACCGGAAGCAATGACTTGAGGCAGTTGTTGAACATAACAATCTTATATGAGTTTAATTACATCTTCATGAGCTATTGGCGCTCTTGCTTTCATGTTTAAGGAGTCTTAATCACTTGTGCACCATATATCGACACAACAAAAAATTGTATTTTCTGCACAATCTAATCAAATTTATAAAATAGCATACATAACCCTTCTAGAAGTATCAAAATGCAAAACAAATGAAAGATTTCTGAATGGTATATCTCCGTACTCAAACTAAGAAGGTTACTGTCACAAACTCCAAACGGAAGTAAAATGTCACATGCTCTGGCCACCATCATTTCTATTCTATTTCAATAGAATATTCTATTGAGATCAGCTCATTTGTTTTTCCTGACTTTTCTACTTAAACGTGAGAAATATACGGAACTACAATCATCTTGTGATGAGTTGGTCTTGCAAAATTATAAATTATTTTAAATGCTTATAATAGTATAAATCTAATTGTCTTTCAACTATTTTTTTAACGGATTTTTTCGATGTGAAATTTCTTTACAAGTTATAGGAATTAATCATTAACTCTCTTAGTTCTACATATCTAGAACCTTTAATTAACTTTAATGCAGACTTTTAATAAATATCATTAAACATCTTTCAAAGTTTGTGTTAAGGAAAATTTTCTACTTTCACTTCTTTTGAGGGAAATGAAATATGGAAAAACATTTACACACCCATACTCAACTCAATTAGTGTATTTGTGTTTGTACATTTACAAATGGGTGTAGATGTAAATGTGAGTGTGTGCATTTTACTAAATCAATTATCGTTGTATGTTTTCTATACAATTAAAGCCAATTACTTATTTTACACATGCACTATGAAGAAATCTGCAATCGTGTAGAAAACTTTTTACAAGCACACACAGACACAAACATTGAATCAAATTTAAAAAATCACATACATATATATGTATATACATTAGGATATATAAAATTTCTTCATGAAAAATCGTATAGTAGAAACATAATCTGCAGAACGTTGAAAAAAGAAATTCAAAAGAAGCCATGGATCTGAAATGGAATCGTGTTTTCTGACAATTGGCATAAAGATTTTCTGCTAAAAATTCTTCTGTAAAATACGGGCTTATCCTCGACATATGGGATAAGAAGTTGAAGTTTTGTACATACGCCTCACAAGATCATTTTCCTTTAGTTTTTGAATTGTAATAAAAGCAAATCATAAACTAGTCAAAGGAGAAGAACAATTTTTTTGTTAACAAGAAATGATTTACTTTTACTTTATTTTGCTTACAAATTGCTCTTGTAGACTTTGTAGATCTAACAAGTCTAATATATATGCTACAGTTTCGCAGACCATACCAACCAACTAAATGAATTTTCAACGTCCAAGAGTCAACAGTACAAGTCTAAAATCCTAGTGTGAAGCTCTTGTATATATTTACAATAGAAATCAGGGATGGAAAAGCTTATAGCTTTATAGTTCTTTATATTAATAGTTATCGTACTAATATATTCAGTTATTTGATATTCTCCAAATAGTTAGATTTGTATAATGAATATAACTTGAAATATATTCGAAATCCTGTACTTATCTACTGATGTATGTAATGTCATATTATGAGAATGTGATTTTAACAGGTGTATTTGCTTGTCGGTGTGTCTGGGCAGATTTTAATTTAATTGCCACAAAAATAATAAATTATAAGCATCTTAAATAATGTTATTAACTTTATTTAACTTTAATTATATGCGTATAAGTATACATTCCTTTTTGAAATATAAAAATGCCAGGTCTTATATGACTGAAAAAATTTTAAATTCAAAATCTCGAATAAATACTTGTGCTTAAATTAATTTCCTTTTTTAATTTCTTTTTCTTTAATTACTTTTAAGCGTTGGAAAAAATGAAAAGATATATTAAGATTGTCGTCTATTATCTTTTATAATCTATTGACTTTTTTCTGTTAAGGATGCTACAGATATGGATATTTTGTAGCTTTTCAATGCTGGAAAAATTACTTATTCCATCCCTGACATTATTAAAATTAAGTGTACTGATATCAAAATATTCAAGGCAGGGAACAGCGCCTGCAAATGCCAGCAGATGCCTAAAATTAAATATGAGAATGCTTTTTCTGTGCATTTGGACAGACCATCTATAGACGCAACCATCAACATCATCGTCTTTCTTTGGTATAACCCACCAAAATTTATTTTTTTAAACTTATCTTCATCCCATATTTCTTTCTAACAAATTTAATCCCTAAAATCCACTTTTATTACACTCTAATACTTATTGTAAATAAGGACGAAATTAATCCTTAAGCATATTTTAAATTTTGACTAATTTTCGGCATTTAAGTAAAATTCCGACATTTGGCTATTCAAGGACCTATAGCAGGAGATTATTTCCCTTCTTACAGGAAGGCAACAAGAAACACCTATACCGTGAGGAGTGAAAAGATTGGCATGTTCCAAAAAATATTCCTCGTACTATTTTACATAAAACTGTTAAGCGTACTTTATGCAAAAAATTTAAGGGTTTGAAGATGTCCTGTGCTGACAAATTATAAAACACCATGGAAATTTATATCTTATTCTTATATTTTATGCTATACAATATTGCAATTTTGTGCATCCATACAATCTGATCCGACGCTAATATATACACTGTTTTAGATATAAAACAAATTGGTTTCCAGGGCTGTTGGTTGTTATTATTTAGAGTGTCAGACTTGTAACAAAATGATAAATGAAACACCTCCCATGGGACTCTGGCAAAGGAAGGCCTTCCTATTTGCTTACAGAATATGTTACTCTATTACCTCCCCATGCTTGAGGGGATATCTTTATGGATTACGCTCGACTGACTGCCCTTTGCAACGACATTACACTCCCATATTACTTGACGCATCTAGTTTAATCTGTGCGACACTATATCTTGGTTATTCTTATTACAAGATTCATAATTAAAACTCTTAATTAACCACAATTTTCGGTGAATTCGTCAAAGACACATATTAATAAAGCCATGAATCTAACCATCTTTTTACCTGTAAATGTTCCTTAATTTATAAAGCATTTTATCAAAATAATGCCACGAAATTTGACAAGAAAATGTTAGTGTTTTTAACATATACGAGATCAGCACTCAGGGGATGTTCCCAACTCTTGCAATTCAGTGGGCTAAAACTAGGAAAATAGGTTATGAGGCAGAATGATTGGAGTAGTGCCAGCGGAACCTACTCAATAAATGAATTGCTTAGCTAAAGAACGAATTACTGTAAATTAATTACCTAAAGTATTGACCATGAATGGATGCACTCTTAGTGAAATACGAGTTTGTGGTCCCAACAAGTTCCCTCTCTAGTTTTATAAAAGCACATTCCATTGTAATAGAGATGAAGCAACGAGACTTATTTCACACTGTGCCCAATGTTCCATTGAGTCGATAGAGCTGGGTACCCTACTGTCAACAATTATCCTCTTCGCCCTCTCCTGACCCGATTGAGTAACTTCAATATAGACTTTCCAGCACCCGCCCATACATGAGAGTTTTATTTTTAGGTCGGTTAAGGCAGGTATGAGTAGCAAAGATAACAATTGTGCTCTTAATGATGCCGGATTGGCCTAAACTTGAAGCGTTTAATATCTGTCACATTGACGACCTCTGCAGGTTGATTATTTCTCTTATGAATTTTTCGACTAAAAAAGGAATTTTGTCTGTAAGGCAAAATTTGTGAAGTCTATGAATTTATAAAAGTCTTTCATTGTTTATATGAAATATTTCTAGAAATACACAACGCTTTATATATTTAAAATTATTATTCTTAGAGGTCGTTTGATGAGCTGACGGAAGCACTAACAAAATGTAAGACTTTTTATTAAATAAAAAAATATGAGCATGTAAAAAAATTTTTTTAAAATCATAAGAATATTGAAATTAGGATCCAAAAGTAATGGGATTTTGGATCATTTCCAATTATTTTTAATATTGGGTTGTCATCGCCAGCAGTTTTTCTTATTATGTATATTCTTTAATTATTTAATTAACAAATACAAACTGCGAAGCTACCTGGCTTGCCTGCAGAAGCACCCGGAGTCTGCGGCAGGAGTCGAACCTGCGACGTTCGGACTACTAGTCTACTAGCTAGCACTAGCTACTAGTGCACGGAGACACTCGATTCCTTTTCACTGATTTGGAATCTATCTGCATTGTGTTGAGAAAATATATTTTTCTATTTCACATCTGCAATTCGTATAAATTTACGAGTAGTGACGATTTCGTTATTTTTTATGTGAATGTAATTTTATCAATTGCTGATTGAAGGAAAATAATGTTTTCAGGCAGATTCCAAAAAATAGTAGTTGCAAGTCAAGTTTTACCAAATTTTTCATATTTTTAGTAAAAAGTTTGTCAGTTTGAGAATTGAATTTTGAGCATCGTTTACGTTTTATTTCCATCTTTTATTTATATATAAATAAATTTTATAACTCAGGGAATATCAAAAAACTCAACTTTCATTATGGAAACGTATTTTTTTAAATACTTGTTATTTCTATGTGGAATATAATATTGTTTTGTACATTTAGTAGAATTAAATTTATTTGAATGGTGAACTCTTTTCATACACTTTTTTTTGAGATTAATTATTCAACTCTCCGTTTTGCCCGAAGAAGCCAAAAATATCCTCGATTGCTATCGTCATTAGGGAAACATCCACTTTGGTGGTTTTTTAAGAAGCCTTTCCTTAGTTCTTTCGGAATATTGTATTCGGTCAAGAGTCCGAGTGCTATTTGTTAAGAGTTCATTGGTTCAAGTCCGGTATTAAGAAACTAAATGAGTTTTTTTAAATAAAGTACTATTGAGTTTATAGTGCTGATCTTAATCGAAAGTTCGATACGTTTGCAATGTTTTGTGAGTAGTTGTTGTTGTCCTAAGGAAACAAAAAGCGTAATAGTTATATTATACATCTCTGTAATCATTTGCAGACACAACGAAGGTAATGAATTCAATTAGATTTCTATTGCCAATATAAAAAAAAAATAGAAGAAAAAGTGAAAAAGTAAGAGAATAGATTGGAAAATAAGAAGAAGAAAAATTAAAGCTTCAGACAGAGTGCTAAAATGTCAAACTCATAACAATTGCAATTAAAAAAGAAAAGAAAAAAGCTTTTATACCCAGTCACATACATATTCCTATTTATATGGTATATAGAAGCCACCAAACAACGTTTACCTTCAAGCTTTTGTAAGTGTATTAGTACATGTGTTTGAAAGAGTGTGTGCCACCGTTCAGCCACTTTTGTATATGTGTGTGTGTGTTTTTTCTTCTTTCAACTTAAATGGCATTGGATGATTAAATGAAATTATACATAAATGCATTATATGTTTATTTACAAATACATATAGATGCTCTTATACTATATTACTAACTTATGCATAAATTCAAATATTTATTGATTGACTGGCAAATTAGTATTGAATATTAATTAATTATTCTAGTAGTTGTTGTAGAACAGCGTTGTCATTTCTATGTGGCAGCGATAAATTTATTGGCAAATAAATATTATTTTATTAATGTAAAATTTGTTATTAAATAATGAAATATTATGATACACACTCTGCTAGAATATACTTATGTACATACAATTAGATACGAATGATAAAGGGCACACCTATTCCGCTAACTTAATTAATAAGGCCAATTGCATTATCGTAATAAACATATATGTACAATAGTCTTTCATTTATAAATGAATTTATTGGAAGTTATAAGCGCTATCATTAGTTATGAAATTTTCGCAAAAAACTATAATATATGATGTGTAAAATTAAAATCCATGTAGAACACAAAAGGGAGTACCATAATTCAAGCAAGAATTGCTTTACATTTGAAAACTGATTAAGCATTATAACGAGATATTAGATCGCAAAAGTTTGAGGCATTTTGAAGGGGAAATACTATTACCTACCGAGAATAAAAGTTGAAGCAATTTCTTACTTGAATTAATCCCCATGAACAAAATATTTTGAAAAGTCCAACAAAACAGTACGTAAAGAAAACAATAACACAACATTTCCAGTCGAAATTTTGGGAAAGGGAATAGATATCACAACGAATTTCGTTCAGAATAAGGATTAGTAACAGTATTATATCAGAGCAATTTTGTATAAGGATTGATGGTTACTTGAAAGACTTATCAAACTCAAACGTTAGGTTAGGTAGGTTAGGTTGATTGGAGGGGTGTGATAAGCCCATGTCATATGACATACACTTAAGCCAGTGAAGACTTGTTGTGCGCTCCCTTTAATTATCAGACACTAACTGCCAGAGTTCTGCGGCATGATTCGAACCTGGGACCTTCGCACTACGAGTCTAGTACACTACCTACTAGTCTACGAAGGTCAGTCAAACTCAAACGTATTATCGTGATCGATATATTTTCGGGCTTTCGAAAAAGCTTAAAAAGCGATGGCAGCAGCAGATTAAGATAAGATTTATTGTACAATTTTATAGATTAGGTTGGGGAACATTTGAAAGTTTTTTTTAAATAACTATAACGTTCACAATATTGTAATATATAATAATGGATTGTAATTCGATTTCAGTAGTACAAGAAAATTTAAAGAGTAAAAAACGAGGATCATGAATCGATTTTTTATTACCAATGTTATGCTGTATTAATGAAAATTGTAGAAATTTAAAAGCTCACATCTAACAGAATTTAATAAAAAATGTTGCACAATGGTGCCAAAAAAATGTAGTGGTTGCTGTAGATCTACAATAATCTCAAAAATCTTTTTAAAGAAAATTAATTTTTTTTGGAGTTGTAAAAACCTATAGCCACTCGAGGTCTTTAAGGAAACTTGAGAAGCATATTTAATACAAAGCGCGTTCAGTCAATAAGCAGTTTGTTATTTTTATTGTGAAAATCAAAATATTTCTGTGCCAATAGTAGGATTTTGTAAATTTACGGGAAAGCATTTTTAAATTCCGCAGTTGTTCTTTTTTTAAACGATCGCTATTTATTCTATACCTGTTTCTTATATTAAGAATAATTTATTTTACATTTTACAAACTATCATAAGCAATTTCATGAGTTATTAGAAAGAAAAAAGACAAATAGAAATTCTTTACACTATAACTTTCAGAAAAATTGTGCAAAATGATTGAAATTATGCTGGGAGGCGCCTTTGAAATGGCAAACATAACAATGCCATCAACTCGTTTTGAGCTTAAAATTAATAAAGCACTTCTTACTTATTGCTGGAGATATAAATATTGAATATAAATGCATATTCAACTGCGATAGGGGCACATGATGAAAAAATTTGTATGCTGATCTTGTAAATTACGTCACCATAATGATAACAAAACAAAATCAGAAACATTAAAAAAAATAATTTTTTGTTTGTTATAGAAAATTTTCATAAACTGAATTTCTGTTTGTTCGGTTAAAAAATTTTATAAAAAATTTTTTTTTTAAATTTTATATGAAAAATTTAAACAAGTTTAAAAAGCTTGGGAAATTATGTTGCTGTTCACCGTTCCTGGAATATTTTTTCGACAAATTTTTTTTATATGTATTTTGAGAGGGAGAAAAAAATAATTTTGTTGGAACAACTTCGGCCATAATTTAATGTTAATTTATTCCAGGAATAAATTGAAATGTGTTTCCAGCATTTATTTGATTTCTTACATCTTTTATATAGTTTACCACATTATAGATTTTGGGATAAGCTTTCCACTTGTGGGCAGATCATTTTTAACAAATGCCTGAAAGCCAGGGTGCTTTGATATCCCAACCTTTTTGGAAATTCAGATACAGGAGCGGAATGACGCTCTTTAAAGTATCCAACCAGGGCACATATTTTGTCCAAGACTCCCCTTATGGGTCCTAGAATGTTTCTGTGGTGTCAACTTGTCTTCGATTAAATTATTGATTATCGTTGAACTGTCTCTTATCAAGGCGGTGTGTCAGGAGGTGCTCGGAATATATCAAGAAAAAACGTTTATGTTACCATTGGAATTTAAAAGGAATGATTTGTGACAGATCACGGGATTCCTATTGAGACACTTTAGTCTTACTTATCATTTTTTGGATGTATAACGAGATCCCTTCGTCCATATGCGGTCTTTGGCTTGAGGACGAAGAAACAACATCGCACACCTTGCGTAGTTGTATTGTTTTACAAAATAATAGGAGGCATGTTTTTTACTCCGAACCCTTGTGTTCGAACGATATTAAATACGATCGTCCACCTCCTCTGTACGAGTACTCACTTTCACTAGGAGAGTCTTACAAAATTTTGAGTAATTGAAGATCTAAGGCAAAAAAGATCCTTTTGGCATCGTAATGCCACGGTCACAGGATTAGATCGTATTCTTTTTAATAATTACGCGTAATAAAGAACACTACTTCACTTTTGTCACTTTAAAAGGTCAACATTTTTAAATCTTTTCAGATATGAAAACTTCACTAAGAGTTGAAAAAATCCGACTTAAATAAAACAGGTTAAAGTTAAAAAATTTAAAACATGACTAAGTAAGGAATTTTATTTTAGTTTTCTTATATTTCATTTGGTATAATGATTGTCTGCTATAAAGATATATTCTCAAAATTTTGATTAAAAGTTTCTCGAGAATCTCGCCTGAGCAGCCAGAGACGAACTGACTCAGCCCTTATTAATTAGTTTTAATGGATTTCTCTAAATTGTAATAATTTACTAAATTAATTAATTACTAATTTGGGAATAAGCAGATAATTAATCTAAAGAAAATTATAAATTTTTAATAAAACTTTTTGTTAAAAGCAAATAATGGTCGTGTTTCCTAATTGTCAAACTTCATATACAAATGTCGAACCAATTTTTTTTTAAAGTTTGTCAGTTTAAAAGCGTTAATTTTAATGCACAAATTGCCTGACCCATTGTATTTTTGAATTATTTCAGTGCTTTTGATTTCCTCAATTACAAGCAATACCTCCAATAAAAGCTGGAGTAAATGAGCTTTCAGATGATGAGCTCAATTACTTTTAATTATTAAAATATAAAATAGAGGATATTCTTAAAAGTAATAGTTAATTGACATTAGATGCTACTAAATGCATACATTTCGTTAAATTAATCCGTTGTCACATGATCCTTCTTAAATTTTATGGCCAAAACTTCATATTATCCTTGCCTCTATCACCATATCATTGACAATAACCTGACAGTCTTCAGATTTCACATTGTGTCGATATCAGATTTTAGCTTGCTTAATGCAATAACTTTTATAATTAATTGAAAAATTCAATAAAAAGTTTGCTTTAATGCTAAAGAGTAAAAATAATGAGAATGCAATGTGCAAATGGAATCATATCTTTAAAAATAACTTTAAATAATTAAAAAAAACATATGTTACTTCGTTAGTCTGTTACGGAGGAATGTATTAAAAAAAGCTTTTAAAAATTAATTAAGGGCTAATTAATTGACTTTCACTAAAAGCAGTGGTACCAATTGGCACTCCCCTTCTTTCAGGTTTATTTTCTCTTGGCACAATTAATATGATTTATATAAAAACATTTTTTTTTTGCCTTATTTTATGTATTTCCATTAAATAAAATGGTTTCAAAAGGAAACTGAAATTATTATTAAAAACCATTCCAAAATTCTAAAAAAAAAATATAGAGTTTTTCCAGGGTGCACTAAAGTTCATTTTCTTTTTCGGGCGTCCTTATTTTAGACGTTATTTCATACAGCCGCAGTCACATTTAAGGAAGTACTGATGTGCGAAATTTCCGAGAAATATTATATTATTTTGTACGATAATACGTCCGTGTTATAAAACTTTTGCCGACAGTCAATTTGTAGTACAGGAAAAGCAATTGATGGAAAAGAATATTTTCATTTACTTTCTTTATATCCCAGTGTAGGTAAATAATGAAATGTAACGTTAATATATTTATGTATACATATATGGATATTATATGTGTATAATAGTGTATGTGTGTAGGAAAAACACGAGCAATTTTCTCTGCTTGCATTTTATTTGTCATCTTGAGCACACACACGCATACAATTGTACAAACGCACATAAACATATACACACGCACCCATATACACACATAATTGATTTTATAGTATCCTTGACATAAATACACTCTACGAGTTTAGCAAGTATATTTTTTTCGCCAGCTATTTTTCTTGTTGTTTATACTTATTTTTTTCTGCTGTAAATCTTTAATATTTTACTGTCCCCCCACCCATCACACAGAGGGTGTTTTATTTATTGGTGGTTTATGTTGGTTTTCTTCAATTTGGTTTGGCTGCTTTTGAAAACCACCACCAGCAACGAGAGTAAAAGGAAGAGCGAGCATTTGCAAAATCATTTTGATGCCAGGGAGCTGTGTTTGGTTAACAATTGATGATGGCTTAAATTTTATTGTTTTCCATTTATAAACGACGACGGCTGCAGGCAAGTAAATTCTATCTACTCTCCTTTAAAAGGAAAGAGGAAATTTTATTCCATGCTTGAAAGTTCACTTTTGGCTTGGTTTTTATTATTAGTTTTTATTTTTATTTTATTATAATTTTTTTCCTTTACATCAAGGAGTATCAATTGCTTTTTATATTTTTAGTGCAGTAAAGTGGTTAAAAGGAATTATTGCTTTTTTCCTTTGTTTTAATTTAGTTGAAAAAAAAAAAAATAAAAGTAAATATCAGATAATAAGTCGCTGTTATTTATTTTTCAGAATACAATAAAAATGAAAAAATATGATTGAAGTTTTTAATACTTTCATTGACACTCATTGAATTCAGCTTTTTATAGAAATAGTTTTATTTTTATTTTTATAGAAAATGAATTAACACATAAAAAAGAACTTAAATTGGACAGGACTGCACATCTTGTAATATATTTCTCTCATCATAAAGTTAAGGTTCTTATTATTTATTGCTTTCACTGAGGTGAGGAAGAAAAGGTATAAAGCAGCCATAAACTTCAACTGTAAATACGTGACACTACAACACTTGATAAAAGCTTAAAAAAATACTGAACTTTATCATCCGCTTCTGTACAATTTTAATCAGATTACACTGGTATGTTTGGCAAATGTTAGATATGAGAGTTTTTCATTTTAGTTTAAATTTGCAATGTCCTTTTTTCCCAGATTAATATTCTACTTACAAAGTATATTATAAAATTGTAGTACTAATAAAGCTACTTCCAATAAAAATCTTATTCTGCTATTTTTCCTTTTCGCGGTTTCCCTACCGGTTTCTGGAAAAAAAATTTAGTTTAAGCACTATTTAATTAATTTTAATGAATTTTTTCAAAATTTTAAATTGGCAATTTTAAAGAGAATTTCAACTAACTTTAAAGCTTTTTCAAAAGCTAAGGTCCCAATTTTTCTGATTCGCTTATATGTATCAAATGTTTGTGTTATTAACAAATTGAAATACTTATAACTCTTAATATTATACACTTACTTTAAAAGATGACCAAATGTCCACCTCTGCAAGGATACAGACCAATAAAGTGTAAAAAAAGATCTAACACATATTAATATGTAGATTTGTGTAGAAATACTAAACAATTTTTTATTTAGCCTTGAAAAATTTTAACTTGGGAAAACGACGAAAAAAAGAGTGCATAAGAAGTGAATGCGGAGGAAGAAACAATTATGAATTAAAATATTGTCATTTTTAGTAATTTTTAGAACAATAATTAATCTTTTTCGAATGAATAACATTTTCAGCAACAATACCATTGAGCGGCTAATAATCAACAGTAAGAAATATAAAGCGATTTATTATGTACTTTGGAAATTTTATTTCTTCAAATGCAGAAAAGTTGCATTGATGGTTTTTCGAAAGGACTCCTTAACTAAATTTTGATTTAATAAAAAAGGCTCCTTAACATCATCATATTCATCCAGCAAAATCAAATGTACTTTTAGGTTGTATTTCCAATAATATTTATTAGGAATTGCTGAAAACAAAATGAAAATCCTTACGTAATCTCCTGCTTCCATTTTTTTTGTAACGTAGCAGGAAAAACAGCAAACGTTTGGAATGTTTTAAGGAGTCAAACACCATGGTTTTACTAATATTTAAACAGAAAGAATTGCAGAGATCATCATGTTAGTAGCAGAGGTATTTTGTATTTGTTCCAAATAATGAAAGAGAGGAAAATTTTTATGGAGAATAGTCGAATCACTATTAGAGAAGTTGAAGTGGATGTCGACATATCGGTTGGCTTATGCCGAAAAATTTTTTTTTTTGCAAATTTTGGGCATGAAGCTTGTGGCAGCGAAGCTCCTTCTAAAACTGCTAAATTTTAAACCAAACAAACCGTCGCATGTGAATCGCTGAGGAAATGTTGAATGACGTTAATGACAATCCAGATTTACTTAAAAGGGTCATAAATGGTGATGAATTATCCAATCGTCCCAACGGAAGAGCCAAAGAGAGCCAAGACCAAAAAAACTACACCAAGTTCGATCATGTGTTTTTCTCACTGTTTTCTTAGATTACCGTGGCAAAGTAAATCATGAGTTCAATTAACATGGTCGTAAGGTTAGTAAGGAGTATTATCTTGAATTCATGCGCCACTTGCGAGAAGCAATACGAAAAAACATCTGGAATTGTGGAAAAACAATTCACGGCTTTTACAACACAGTAATGCACCTGCTCACTCGTCATTGCTTGTTCATAATTTTTTGCCCGAAAAGAATACCGCACTCATGCCTCAGCCACAATATTCAGCAGATTTGGCCCCCTGTGACTTTTTCCTATTCCCACAGTTGAAGAGATCCATGAAAACCCTAATCGCTGAGAGAGATCAAGGCACTACCAAGATGTGAATATAAGAACTGTTTCGAGGATTGGAATCGCACAAGTGTATTATATCTAACAGGGAATACTTTGAAGGGAACAAAATAGAAATTGATGATTAAATAAATATTTTTGGGAAAAATTAAAATTCACCTTTTCTATTGAACAGACCTCGTGTAAGAATATACGTCCTCATAACTCCAATTTCCAGTAAAAAGGTCATTTGCCCTAATTTTACTGGGCTGCAATGTCTTCAAATTTCCTGAAGTCAAAGAAAATAAAGTCAGTAAAACACAGAAGTATGGGAAAGCCAATCACAACCCTACGCAAGATCCATACAAAGATGTGGATATTTCATTTTAAGCTTCGATTTTCACAGTTTGTATCCATCCAGGCTTCCTGCAACCTTAGAGTTAATCTATTATATTTGGTCACCTTCCTAAGCTTAATACCTATTCTTTCTAATTTAAAGAAAATTTTATTTATTTTTATAAAATAAAGTTTTATAAATTTATCACTTGCATTTTCCGCGTTGAGTTGTCCATAGTCAACGTCTTTGGAAGGGATAGAGTCCGCAACCAGCAGAAAAATAGTCTAGTACACTATCTACTTGTCTAAGGGGGACACCCATTCACCAATTAGGGTCTTTTGAGGTTATTAAAATTGAATATTCGAAACTCCTTTAAAAACCAGCGACATATCCAAGAAAAAATTTTTTCTGCCATGGATGCCTTCAATACTGCAACGGTTGCGATAACGTGTGGCACTTAAAAAAAATTTTTAAAGAAATATCGTCAAACAGCTGAAGGTTGGTGGCGTAAGCAGAGTTCATGCATGGTTACTAAAAATGTGGCCGTGCTGTCATGACAAGCCTCCCGCACAATTAATAAATAGGAACCACAAGGACATCTCGACATCAATGAACTAGTACTATAGCTGATGGCAGAAAGTTAGAGATAGGACAGTTTTCCACCTTCGTTGAAAGTGTCCTTGGAGACATGATCTCCTAGGAAGACATATATTTGACAGCTTATCTGCGTTATCAGACTTATTTGTGTTACGAACGTGACCTAGTCGGATAGGTCAAAGAACTAGAGGGATATAATACCATTTTACTGGATTCGACAGCCTGGACTTGGACTTTTTTTGTTTTCAGGTAGCAGGTACGAAAACATCAACTAACCAACCAACGTGGCGTAGTCTCAGCACACTATTTTTACTGAACGCAAGGAAGACGAGACAAAAAACTGGGTCATTCCTTTTATGCATTCTACTGCTACAAGAATAAAAATTTTATATACAGTTTATTTTCTTCCATCTGGTCTGGGTGACCCTATTAAATATCTTACTATGATGGTCTAGATCCATCATAGTTTCCTAGATTCAGGCTTTCATCCGGACACATATAGGCTTCCTTTTGACAGCATTTAATAAAATTTGCCTTATAAAAAATAAAATAGATGCTTGTTGGTTGTCGTATTGTTTTTATGGTGGTTATTTGAACATACTATTATTTTTAAAAATTATAATTTTTAAATATGATTGAATTTTATCAATTATGGTGCATTATTTTAATATTAAAATGTTGAATGCTTTTCAAACATTATAGCTCAAGGCCACTGATGAGTTGGGCCTCAGTTTTAACAAAATAAAGGCATATGGTAGATGAAATTTTTTAAATAGTTAATTAGTTGAATATATTAAATAATATATATATTTCTTTAGAACCATAAAGTTGTTCCGAAATATTGAGGGAAAACTAATATGATTTTCATGCTTGAAAAAGAGTGTGAATTTTTTTTCCAGTTTACTGGGATAAGACCATACAATCTTGCAAGTGAAATAAATATTTTTTTAATTTTCATTACGAATTGATCAACAAAACGAAATTAAATAAATCGACACCGCAAAAGTATATATTCAATGAGAGTATTTATTGTATCAAGTAGCGTAATGTATAATTATGTGAATATTTATTACCTACTGATATGCATTTAGTGATAAAATTTTTGATGCTCTTTAATTCCTGCCTTCGTACTAAATAGTTATTGGCGCTTTAGTAGCCATAGTATTACAAAAGCTATAAAAATTTCATGCTTTTAGTAAAATTTTGATTTTCAATTTTTTTTTCATCCTTAAATGATTGCTGTAGCGGCCATAGCTGTTTTTGTCATGCGGAAATTTTAACCCTCCATCTGTTAGGATTAACAAGATGAACAGACATACTGAGAGGGAAGGGGATTATTTTATCATTCTTTGGTTATTGAACTCTAAAACATGAAAGTTCTATAAAAGAGACTAATTGATTTCTAACAATATATGTACATACTTATTGCACACTTCTGTGTATTTTATTTTAGAAAATTTAAAACCAGAGCGAATGAGTGATAAGTAAATACTCTCAGTTGTCATACGTGTAATAATAAACACATAAAAACTATAGCATATTTTTAGAGGCATTTTAAAACTAAAATTATTAGTAGCCTTTTAAAAATACAAATAATGGTCAATATATTTAGTTTTTTGTTTTTTTCTTTTTTGTTTTCAGTATTAAAGTTACAATTAGATTCGTTTATATCACACACCTGTTATTACGAATTAAAGGCTATAACGATAAGGTTTTTCGTTCTCAACAATTCATTAAAATTATTAGGCTAATAACAAATTTCGCTTATAGCAAAATTTCGCTTATGATGAACCCTTCTTAAAGTTTCCAACTTAAAACTGCTGTTAAGGTTTTACGCTTAAAACGAATAAAACAAAGAAACAAAATGTTACCACTAATTTTACTAAATATATTTGCAAATAAGTTTTTGAATAGATAATCATATTTTTTATAAATATATTACAAGATGACAATATATATCGCAAGTATTTTAATTAAAGATTTTATCTTTTGTTCTGATTGATAAATACAATTATTAACACTCAAAGGGCATTTAATTTTATACATGTTGCAAGAAAAATGAAATGAAGTTGTTATAATTGTTTGTATAAAATTATTCTAAGCCCACTATGTATTTTGCAGTAATCATATACGATAGAGAATTCTGATATTGTATTTCATTTGTTTGACATAAAAATATGAGGGTTTTAAACTGCTTAAAGTTCACTGATGTCTGAATATTGAAAATTTATTCTTTTGGCATATTTTCCACCAACTAATTGTTAAAACAATTGGAGTTTTGTGGCCTTAGCTACTCATATGCCGACATTTCATTGGTGGCTAAGCCAAATTGTCAGTCAACTTGAAACAGTTTGAAAACATTTAACTCGCATGATGATGGAAATGATGCAAACGAATCAAATACAATATGAGAATAAAGTATTGTATACAATCATTACAAAATATATAACCATAGTAGGCTTAATTTTAATAATAAATTTCATTTTTATAGCATGATGCGACAAATAGATTAGATGATAGTTCTTAAGTTTTTCAAGAATTTTCGTAACTATTTTTTATATTATCAATTAAACTAAATTTTTTCCGCAACAAATTTCATACTATAAAACTAAAATAAATTATATTTTCATTTAAAATATTATTAGCAATTATAAAAGTTTATTCCATTAAAAACTCATTTTTAATTAATAACAACAGTATTAGAAATATAAGCGCACACATACACACACACACAAATATATGAACATTCATGTGCATACTTGAAAAATTAATTGACAGTGACACATGCAAATAACACTAAATCAAACTGAATAAACAAACCTTCATTACATCGATATAGTTGTGCGACCAACAACAAAAACAATATCTACAATTCGCCATAACACATTAGTTACAACAAATAAACAAACATCTGAAAACTATTTCACACACACACACATACACACATACATATAAGCGTATATTCACTTACACTCATATTGAATATAATATTTCTATTTAACCAGACATTATGCGATTCTATTTGCTTATATCTCTTGTCATTTTTGTTCCCAGAATATATTGGTTCCTATTTTTTTTTTGTGTGTTGCTCATACATACATACGAGTAATAAAGCAAGTGTTTTGTTTTAGCACTAACACACACACACACACCCACCTGTGTGTTTAAAATGTGTTATTATGTGTTAGTGTGTATAAAGAACAGTGCCCCATTGTTTAGATAAAAATTAGAGAACAAATTTCCATATTTTGTACTTATTTAAATGCAAGCTGATGACCGATGCTGTGTAATAGTGTTTAAGAACAAAAGGACAAAAGTTCCTATTTTCTCTAAGAGAAATCTAGGTGAAATTTTAATTGGCATAATGGCTTTTGTAAGAATGAAAAAATTTCTTTATAATTCCATGTTTCCTGACAACTTAAATTTAGAATTTTCAGCTATACCAGCGTTAGTTAATGCATTTGTGCAAAACCAGAAAAGTAATACTAAATATTTCAGCCATTATAAATTTCTCAAAATATAGAAATAAAATAGAAAACTTCAATATTTTATGGGAAAATTCGTATAATTATGTATTTCGTAACAACTGCATACCACCGAGAATTCTCATATTGTATTTGATTGATTTGGTATAAAGATATGGGGCTAAATGCTTTCAATTTGCTTAAAGTTCACTGACGATCAATGAAATATTCGTATATTAACAGCTAAAGCCATAAGAAATCAATGCATTTTTGAAATTCTATTTATTCGAACGGTTAATTGGGGGAAATATCCCAAGTAATAAATTTCAATATTATATAATAATAAATTTTTTTTTAAATACTTTAAAAATAGGATCTTGAAAGTTTTAAATAATATAAAAATTTTTATACTTGGGATCTTTGAGGCCGGTGCCAAGGTGACTGAAATCTATAAATTAAATCTTGCGTTTAATATCCGTCTTGACAGTGACTCCAAAGATCTTATAAGGTCATGCATATATTCGTATGATTGTTATTCACAACATTTTGATCATAATTTTTCAGTTGGTTAAAACATCTATAAAAGACTCAAACTTTTTTGTTGTTATTAATACAACTATTTAAAAGAAAGTTACGTTAAATTTTTACAAACTAATAAAATCTAATTTTACTAATTCAATTTTCAATTACTTATATCCGTAAAAGTTCAGTTCAGTTGTTTAATAAAAAAAAATACGTAAAAGAAAATGTAAGAGAAAAATTATGATATCTTTAGTAAAACGCACATAGAAAGAAAAATTAGTTATTTTCTTCTTACTAATGCTAAACAACTTGAGTGTTAATCATAAAAATTTTACACTGAAAATATTAAGGCAAGCCACAGGTATTTCACGGCTGTATTGTCTTCATGGTATCGGTGCTTGTATGGCTGTGACTGATATAGTAAGCAATTAAGAAAGGCGGCTTAGATCACGACTTGTAAAAAATACAATAAGAACTTGTTTAAAGACTATCAAAATTTTAAATCGAATCCTTCCCAGGATTCAAAGAGATCAAAGTTAGTTATGCTACTCGGAAAAATGGTTTGTCCACAGTTAATACACAGCCAAGTAAAGGCAGTGTTTAGCTCAACGGTGATAGCGAAGCTCGATATCACCAAAATAATATAGTGCGATTTCACGCACTTTTTTCAAATGTGATGAGTGACTGTCATTTGACAATGTCTTTTCTTTCCTTTGACTGCCATTGAAATGTGGACAAAATAGTCCAGAGTCAGGATTCATTTGTTAGTAAATTAATACTACATACTGGGATCGGACTAAACCGAATATATATTCCACACTTTGCGTAAGAAAATGCAAATATTAGCTGTGAGCCGACAAAGAAGAGCAACGTTTCGAAATAGTTAATAAAGAAGAAATTTAATAAAAGAGTAACGATTTTGCTCCAAAACTTAATATGAAAACAAATATAATTTGAGCTCTAACTTATGGATCTGGTTCGAAATAAACTAAGTCTCTTAAGAAAAATTAAAGACAACGAGCGATAAATTTAACCAGAATTGGAATTTCTAATGCCTCATTAATTAGCAGTCTAGAGTTTTTATGTAATTTGTATATCAATAATAAATGATGGGCAGGAGAAATTAACTTTTCAATTAATTTATTTTATTGCTTAATAGCCAAGCACGCCAGGTAGCAGCTAAAATAACATAAATATGTGAATAATCATGTCATGTCATAAAAATTAATGGCTTTTAATACAATTAACGAAAACCAACATACACACATATTTTTACATTTTAATACTTGTAATAAAATACTTCATCTATGGATATTAGAAAGTTCACAATTTGTTTGATTTTCGATCACATAAAACTTTTATATTGCGAATTTTGTTGTTCTTGTAAATTCGTGTATATAAGTATATAAAAACCAAAAACACAAATAAATATATCTATACTGAAATATGTACATTAGTGTGTGTTTGTAAATCGATACATTGGCATATGTATGTCAAAACAAACATATCATACCAGCATTAATATGTATGAGTTTTTGTTAAAATATTCATGTTGGCGCGAGTTCGTAGATCGACAGGAGGACTGTTCTTTTAATATTTGCCAAGCAACTGTCATTTCAATTTATTGTTTGCATTTCTCAATGGCAGAATATACATCAAACAGTTTCATTTTATTAACATTAATCAGTTGGCTAAATGTGAGTTTTTCGGGGTTATGACAGGTTTGTACAGTGGGTTGAACAAACAAATTAAACAATTGCTTTTAACACATTTTCCTAATAATTGAAAATAATATTCAAGTAAAAATAGATTTGAGAAGTGTATCTTCGAACTGAAAAGGATTTTTTGTACAAACAAAAGCAACTACAGCCATTCTTCATCTGTTGACAAATCGGAACATTATTTAAGTTCTATACAGCGGGTTTTTCAGCTAAAATCTTTACAAGGGTGGCTAAACCATTCCGTGTCTACTTGAATTTCACGCCTTTAGCTGAAAGAATAAGATTGTTCCTGTCAACAATCATCTGCCAGTTGAATCCTCTCATTTAGTTCGGGTTTGACATCTATTAATAACAAACTACCGGGTGATTTGAGAAGAAAATTGACAAAAAAGTAAATTTCGTATGCTCATTAAGTATTTATTTATTTATTTATTTTTTTTTTTTTGGCAGGAAAAAAACCATCACTAAAACTGAGACTAAATTTGATAAACACTATAGGAACTCTGTATCAACAATTTCAATAGTAAAAGAGTGGTTTACTAAATTTAGTTTGCGACCGTACAAGCACGTAAGATGCCGAACGTTCTGGATACCCAGTTGAGGTCTCTACTCCTGAAACAACTGAAAAAATTCACTATATGGTGTTGGCCGATCGGATGTTGAAAATGCGAGAGATTGAAGAAGCATAAGGCTTCCAGTGGTCTCAATTTTGAATAGCCACTTGGGTTATAAAAACAAGCTTTTCGCAAGATTGGTGCCACATTTGTTAACAACTGACCAAAAACGCAATATGGAGCAGTTTTTGCGACGTTTCGTAGTCATGAGCAGAGTATGGATCTACATTAACACAACAAAGATCAAACTGAAGTCGTGTTGAATGGGCGCTGAAGAAGGCCAAGGTATATTTGTCAGCCCATAAAGTCATAGCGGCCATTTTTTGGGATTCAAGCCTTATACTCCATATTGACAACCTTCAAAAAGCTAACAAAATCAATAGCGAATATTATGCCAACTTATTGCATAAATTAAATAAGGATTTGAAAGAAATACGATCCAGGATATATATTCTTTTCCATCAGGACAATGTAAGGGTGTCCTTTTTTCTGGATTTAGGCCCCGAGTGACTTCTGTCATTTCCATACCAGAAGAAATAGCTCAGGAGTAAGAGACTTCAAACTAACAATGAAATTATCTTTCAATTAAATATCTCTTCTGATAACCTCGAAAAAACTTTATTTCTTGTAAGTGATAAAAAAAAGTTGGAGAAACGTTCGAGAAAGTGTATAGAGCTCACAGGAGACTATGTTGAAAATAAAATGTTTTTTTATCCAAAAATCTGTATTTTATTAAAAAATTCACGGACTTATTGATCCACCCTCGTATCTTATAGTAAAATGGTTTGAATCACATTTGAGCGACTTATTTAAAAGCTTATGAAGAATAATCATGTATAAAAATTTTATGGACCTTCGACAGCAGATGATATTATATAATAATAATAATAATAATAATAATAATAATAATAATAGTAATAATAGACCTTAAGATCATACTCGTAAGTGCTTTAACTTGTATTTTTTTCAATCACGTGTTCTACTCAATGATCAAAATAAAATAAGTTTACATTAATGTGGTTTGAGTTCGAGTCTGAAATTTGTCAATTTTGTCGTATATTTTTTTCAAATTATTATAACTAAAGAAGGAGAAAAAATATTGTAATTCTCAAGAAGGAAAAAGCTGCTCATTTTGTACTCCTTCTTTAAGTGCAAAAGATTAAAAACGTTTATATTCACAAAAATTCTAACAACAATTTGAAAAGGCTGAAAAACAGACATTTGAATCCTGATGATGATGGTGAAGCCATCACTGTTACGTTCTGCTAATGAAGCCAGCTTCTTTTTACTTTTCCGCAATAAAAATATATTTAAAAATTATTTGCTTTAATTCAAATGTTCTGTAACTTTTGCGAGCTGAGCAAAATAATGTTACCCTGTGATAGACAAGATGAGTACGAGAAAGCATTGATTTATTTATAAATCTTCTGGATCATCTTACGGAAAATGGAAATACAAACACAATTTAATTTTTTTTTTGTCGATATAAGAACTTTTTACAAATTGGAGAAAACTGGCACAGAACTCAAATTCAGGTCGCAATAAGTAATAATTTCAATTTAACAAATACATTTCAAGAAACAACTTGTTTTATAAAAATCAAGAGACACTGTCAGTATGAATAGACACTGGACTCCACAAATTGACATTTCTGGATGTAAGAAAACGGCCCAACATAATTTAAAAATGTACAAAATGCTTTTTAATTGACGGACACAATTTATAGCTTTCAACCAATATGAAAAAAATGCTAGAATTGTGGTATTTTCTGTATCACTACGCATTTCTCCTCACCCACTGCGGCCCCACAAATATATTATATGCTTTTTCATAATATCTTCAACATACTCGTAGACCATTGATTACTGCCATTATTTAACCATATACTTAAATTACTCAAATTCCATAATAAATAAATAATAGTTATTTCTACTTGTAAGAAGTTTGTTTTAATAGTTTTGCTTGGCCAACTAAATTTCTTCAAAAATATAAACTTAATTTCACTTGGCACTCGGCACACCTCTGCATGGCGATAATTTAACAAAGACAAAAACACCTTATTATACTCAAGCATCATACAAAATTTATAAAAATAATACGCCAATATATGAACAAATCAATAAAAATAATGAATGATGTGAGTTGGAATTATTGGTATACAAAGGAAAAACCCAATATTCGCTTTCCCAATTTACAAAACAAAAATTGTTAATGTACGAGTACTTTGTGCTCCTTTCGTATAGAAAATAAAAAAAGAGAGCGTTTTTTTTTATATTAGGGCGTAGGCGATGTGTTAATGATACGGTCATTTATTTGCTTGTTTGTCGTCTGTGGTGGTGTTGTTTGCTTTCACGTTTGTAAAGGAGTATGAGTGCAATCATTAATATTTGCATACGATTACGTAATCGTTCAATATTCTTTTTTCGACTGCCACCGCTCAATAACGTATTATTGTACAGTGGCCTGGGAAGTTTTTATTTTAAGAATGTACAAACAAATATTCTAAGGAAAAATTCCAAATTCTAAGAAAGTATGAAAAAGGCAAGGTTTATATATTCGTAATTCAAGTGCGATTTTTTATATTAAATTACACTACTGCGTTGTTTGTTAAAATTTATTTTAAAAATTTGCAATTTTCGTTTTCATGCCACTCATACTCATGTAAGATCAGGGCGAAAAATATTATTATTGAATATTACACAGATCGAAAAGCAAGAAATCATTTTAAATTGACCTTTAAAACAACAATAATATCAACGAAAAGAAACGCAACAAAAAATATATAAATGAATAAAATTAATGAACGAACATTTAATTCGAATGTCAGGGGAGAACACAGGCCAGCAAGATGTTATGAACAAATAGATCAAAGATCCAAAAATGCGCTGCTTATTGGTACACAAAAGTTCACAAACTGCTGAAATCTGCAAAAGGGTTTACTGATGGTACTGGACTTAATATTAAAATGCTGGAGCAAAACCTATCGACAACGCTAACACTCACTGAACTTCAAAGGACGCTGATAGGAAATGGTAAGGTTAAGTGAGGTTTGATAAGCAGCTTACGCTCACTTGGTTCCATGGATTGGTAACTATGTGCTACTCGTGAAAATATCTCAAGTATGAATAAGTGGTTGAATGAAAGATATAAAAAAATCGGGGGATTAATAAAGAGCAGAGGATAAAAAGATAGGAGGATATAAAAAAATGTCGAATACGTCTGTTACTAAGTCTCCCTAAGTGAAAAGTTGCTGTCTCAATCATACTTCAGTTTATGATACTGCATCTTTAATGCAACTTTTGTCATCAGAGCAACTTCTGCAGAAATCGTCTTAGACCTATCAATCCGGGGTAATTGGAACTCGATGTGTCTCTCAATTGCTTTCTATAAAAACATCAGAGAAATCTATTATCGTTATAGCATCCATTCTGAGGCCGATAAGTCTTTAAGCTCTGCAGTTGGGCTCACTACACCGCCTGAATTGTGTCAGGTTATCGAAGTGGTCCACTATTATTCATTTGAAAGACGAGAGAAGAAGGCAACAGAAAACGTCAGCTTATAACTGCAAGAATAAGATCCCTTGCCTATATTCGTGCCGTGATAATGTTGTGTGGAATTTTATAAGGGAGTTATTTGTTGTTGGTAAAACTTTTAACAGTCTTAACAAATATCCTGTAGTACCGAATCTAATTAGCTGCTCTGATTATAGCCTATATATGCACTGGTATTCTATAGCACGAGTTGATACCTGTTTCCTCCTAGCAAATACCACCTCCAACTCTATTCCCCGATTGAATTCATCTGTTCAGATATGATACAACTAATGGAAGGAGCTTCTCAATAAATCATATGATTTCTGGTATAGAGAAGTTCGACTTTATAGACAGCAACGGTCTTGGAGTAGTAAAGACAATGAGTGAAACCTCTTCCAGTCCTCAATGATACTTGCATACTGAAAAGGTATACATTCGTGGACAGCACGCTACTCAAAAATAAAAAGCATGGAAATTATATATGGTGCAATAAATTAAGATGCACTTATGAACAATGTAAAATCTCCCCAAAACATCACAAATAACTTTTTTCAACATACAACAAAACCCGCTTCAGTCATGTTTGAGAAAATTTTATGAAAGTTTTGGTACAGAGGAATATATATTGCATATTTGTTTTAATGCAATTCGTAAAGTTTTAACGAAATTTTCTATAACAGTAAGAGGGTTTACATAAAGTTATGCGGCGGAATAGCATCACACACATTCATATTTATGTAAATGTGTTGTGCATACCCAGCAACCACATGCATATGCAAGAATGAATTCAGAAACAAACCCGATGTCCTTGTGCCTAACCAAATGTGCAATATCCGTTCCAATTGGAGAAAGATGTGGAAGTAAAAATAATAATAAATGCCCATCGCTTATTGTTTAGCACTCAAAATCCTTAACAGATCCTCCCATTTAAATTTTATCTATCCAACATTTTTTGATTGTAGAGTAGGAAAATGGAAAATATTATTGATAAAGCGGTTTTGACTTATTTTTATATCAGAATATAAATAAGTTTGGCAAGGCAGCCAACAACGTATTGTAGTTATACTCGAAGGGCAGAGGACCCATTGTATTGAGGATACTAGTAGTAATTAAGTATAATGAGTTATTGGTGTTAAGATATTTTTTAGTTTTTCAATATATTTCGATGAACGCTTCTGGATGACTTGGCTTGAGCCACTAGCAAAATCTGTATAGAAAATATTTTATTCCTTTTAAGCAGTTTCGAAATATTTATAAAAGCAAAATTTACAATTTGTATAGAAATACTTTGTAAGTTCAAAATGAGTCCTTAAACTCAATGATTTTTGTTATATATAGAAAAATTAAGCAATAATGGTGTGAATTGAATATGATATTTTTCATTTTTGCTCTAAATAATTTACAACAGACTATACATTTCAAGAATGATATAAAATATTTAGTGTTTATGTAAAGCATTTAGAATTACTCAGGAGCAGTTTATCTCAGTCAAAAATACACGCCACCTACAAAGCAAGAAGTTTGTTTTATGATCAAAATATTCCAAGGAGTAGTGGAATTTTTGTAAACAGACAAGCGGTACTTCTAAGTCTGAAATCCTTTTTTATGGTTTAGGCAATGTTCACTGTCCAGGTTAGGTCAATTCCCTGACATTAACTCAGTATAGAGATCACCTACGTCTAAAGATCGCTTTGGTAATGAAGAGGAAAATGAGTTATCTAGATAGGGACCTGCTTTGAGTATCAGTTGCAAGTCCTCTTGGGACTATTAAAAGCAGTATCATTAAGCACCTAATGCAAAATTTTAAAATCAGATAGCACAATCTCGACACGGGTAAGCTATATATATATATATATATATATATATATATATATATATCGAGACTGATGTCGATATTGACGGGTCACTGGATGTTAAAAATACATACAAGCCGGCTCGAACTACATATACTTGCCGTAGTTACAAGAATATGGAAACAGTATTTCAACTTCTATGCCAATGTCCTGCCTTAGCATATCGTTATTAATCTAAAAACAGTTTTATAAGGCTGTTTTAAAATAGTATTTAAAAGTAAATTGTAGAGATTGTATTAAAATAATTCAAGCCACGATTATTGTTTTTCTTAATATTGGATAAATAAAATTTAAAATAAATATTAATGTAAAGATAATGACAGATATTCAGAATTTAGATTTTAGTTTTTTGCTAAAGGTATTCAAAGATTCCTTAGTCTCGACTCTATTGCAGGATTTTTATTTGCAATTGAAAATGTAATTTCAATTAGAGCTTAAATAAGGTTGAAAATAGTGCCATGTCTGAGAAAAATTTATAACAGCTTTTGAAAACCATTGTTCACTTCAACATGCAAGAATATGAAACAATTGAGAAAATCTACAAAAGAGCAAGGATTGATTTAGAATAACTGAAATGACAACTAAAATCGTATGTAATAGATGCTCAAAAGTATTCAAGTTGACCTGACCACAGCCAGGAATATAATCGTTAATGGGGCTGCAGAGAAAAAGAAAGTAATTTTCGTTATAATATACTTCTCATGCACACTACTACAGCATGTGGTAGGAAGAATGAAAACCATAATTAAAGATACATAAAAAAGTTTGTTGGGTTCTCTCTATTTAAAGCACATTGGAATATTTGAAAATAAAAGAAAAAATCAATTGATATGCTTTTCCCCAAGTATTTTTTAATATCAATTTTTATATGTTTTAGCTCATCTCATTCATTAACTGATTCACTGGAGTGGCTACAGAAAACACGCTGACCCACCTGTAATTATGGGTGTGCAGTAAGAAACTCTTAATATTCCAGTTTGAGGTTCGATGGACTTTTGAATATTTTTCATACACCGAATTAAACACTCACGCTCCCATGCTTTTAAAAAAATGTGTATGACTTACCTCACTCGATCTGTTATCATTATATATAGAAAATGCTTGCCGTCACTTTTCTTGTGGGCAACTTAAATTTAATGTCGACAAACAATAAAGTCGTCTTTTTTTATTCCCTTAGACTATTTTCCTAGAGTCACCAAAATGCCTTGCCTTGGGTATATCCTCCGATTATATCCTATTCAAATGGCCTACTTTTTTTTGCTGGGTGACTTTATGAATATGTTTGTATGTTCATACATTTTGTATGTTATGAATTTCCAACAATTTTTCTGCTTTTTTCCTTCTGATTTGCATTTTCTGTTGTAATTTTTCATATTTGTCATATTAATATGACCAGATGTTAAAATATGAAAGAAAAAAATCTAATGTTGTAAAACTCGTCTGTCATCTATTTTTAACCTTTTACATTTTACGGACATGTATGCATAACTATTACAAGTTATCGATGTACATATATATTTTTTGTAATGTATGCGTAAAATATTATAATAATATTAATTTGCAATATAATGTATAACATATATTATGAAAAGCGTACAAATATTTATTTATGGATTTAACATGGCGTATGATTTATATTTAATATATGAATGGGTATGCTAATTAATTAATATTAATCATACGTCCCGGGCTATTATGAATAGCAGGAAGCAGACTTGAGTGTTTAACGATATTTAGGTAATGTAAAGGAAAAAGAAAAATTATTATTTTGGTTAGACTTTCACTTCAAAAGCTGCATTTAGATATTTAAGAACTAATTTTTGTTCTGTAGTGGATCGTACGCACCAATCAGTTGGAGTAAAAAAATATATGGCGTAAAATTTTTATATCATTTCCAAGCTGTTCTAAGGCATCAGCATTTTCGGACATTTTGCAGCATTTGCGGTTGAGTTATGTCACGAATTTCAAAGGAAACGTCAATGATTCAACGATTCTTTACTAAAACAAGAAGTAGCTCCATTACAAAATTCAATAGCATAATGTTGGCATTGGAAATAACATTTCAAACATAAACTACTCGTATTCAGTCAGGCTGAAGATTATTAATTTTTACATTAGTTTTATTAAGAAATAAAACTGTTTAAAAATTTTTAAAGGCAACATGGAACAACCGCTTTTTCTAACATTGAATTCAGACCACAATACTCATTAGAGCTATGCTTTCTGTTAGAAGTTCTTTGTCTATTGGTATTTTGAGGGAGTGGTATGAGTTTTACATTGAATAAGAATGGAGAAGCAATGCAACCATATTAGTGACGGCAACTTAATTATAGGCACTTAAATCACCTTTTAGTTGCTGGGTTTTACAACTCACGCAGTACTTATGATGACTCAATTACAGCTGCAACTGTATGTATATGTATATGATGCTGGATCCTCTGAGTTGCTGCAATAACTTGCAAAGAGTTTTCTTCAAAATTAAATCAAAAGACAACCCGTGTTGATGTCTATCGGATCACTAATATGCGCTTATTGCTCTGAAGTGGGACTGTCATAAGGAATGATTTTTAGTTTATTTCTGTCACACAAAAACTATAAAATAATGTGGAAGAATGCTGCATACAAATACGTAAAGATTCACGGTCAAATTTAGCAAAAATTTCTTCGTATGCAATTTTACTAAATTCTTATCCGTTTATTAAAAAATGGTTGGACAAAGAAGATTTTATGAAGTATCAGCGGGTTTTAATTTAAAAGATTTGTGCATTTACTGACTTATGCTACATAATGCTTATAACTATTTTATTAAGGAAGCTAATAATTAAAAGTTCAAAATCAAACTTAAAACTTTTACCAAAATAATTCACCCGATTTTGTATTATTTTAAATAAATTGCTTAACTTAATAATTTGCTATCCGGTAACTTCTTCTCCCGCTAAGGCCGTAAAATATGAGTTGATTTACAACTCCGTCATATATAAATGTCTCCATGATAAAAAGTATATGTAAATAAAAATTTGTATACCCTGGTACCCCGTCACAAACCTTAAGGCTTAAGGAATATAAATAAATGGTAACATTAAATTTTATATGCAACTAAATTTAACTCATGATCTGAAGTAGAAAAAAAATAATTCCAATCTTAAATAAAATAATTCCAATCTCAAATTCAAACTCAAACATATATAATGCATATTTTAATAATTCATATTTATATCTTTTTTCTAATGAGAAATGTTTAAACTCTTAAATGCTTGTACAAAAAAAATAATTTGTAGTCCAATATGCACATGAGTGTATACGAATCTCGAATGTACATAAACAGAACTCAAGTGAAAAAACCCTTTGGCATATTGATACAATTAAAAGTTTCATTAAAAGTGTACAAAAGGACAGGAACATGCAACATACACACACATACAGAGATACGAACACATGTTATGACTCTCAAAGTCGTGGATTAATAAAACATTTACTGAATCTTGCGTTCAATGGTGGACGCACACATTAGCAAACACATACTAACACAGTATTGACAGCCTTTCAATAATTTTTTTTTTGCATGTGAGAACTTTCTTTAAACGTTTTCTTTGTTGAATGATTCAATTCCAATTCGAAAAATTTTTACCTGATTTGGTCTTTGTCCTTTTTTAATTGTGGAATTTTCATTATTGTGGTTGTGATAAAATTTTTTCCCTTTCTGTGGAATAAATGTTTATGGTTCTACTTATATGTGCTAATCCATTTTGAGAAGAGTATAAGTGGATGTTGGGTATATGAGTTGTGTCGTTTGCATCAAACAATCTATTGTTTTGCAAAAAAATTGATGGATATAATCCAGTTCGGCACCTGTCTAATTATTGAAGATATTCGCAAAAGTGTCTAGTAAATTTTTTTTAATTTTTTGTTTCAGCTGCTTTCTATATATTTAGATTTTTTTGATTTATACAAAAATTAACTTCCTGGGTTTGCTGCCAAACGTAAAATTAGTATATATTTAAAAGAATGCAACCAATATAGTGACAACGTTCTAATTCTAAATTATGTCTGATGGTATTCGATTTATTTATTTAATAAAATTTTATGGGGAAAATATCTTAAGACAAACAAGTACAATAAAGTTTCAGATTGAAGTTGGAAAATTATATAAGATTTAAGTATTTAAAAATCTACTTGTGTTACGAATAACAGCAATAACTTTAGAAATGCACTCTATTCAGTTTACAAATCATGAAAAATCTTTAAAAATTCTTCTAAGTGGATTAGCATTAGCACAGTTTGTTTGAAATGCAATTATATATATAATAACGAATAGAACATAAGCATTCATCATATTGATCAAAAATGCCAATTTGATCATCGATCTCTTGATTTTCGAAAAAGATACACAGATCTATAATTTTTATCATCATTTTTAAACTGTCTGTGTACAATGGAAGACTTACAGCGTAACTTCTAAGGGATTTTATGAACTAAAGTATTCCAAACTCTTATTGGACGATGTCAAAGTGAATAAAACTCATCCATACTCTATTATAGATCTCAATAGAAACGTGTACAATTAGTTCGTAATTTTAGGATCAGCCAAATCCCCAGCCCAATGCATAATAAATAGAAGCACTCCGTGAACTTTATTCGCCATCAGTGTTAAGTGTATGTAAAAGATATGAAAAGACACAAACTTTACAAAATGTTTGCCTGAAATTTGTTGGTAATTAAAACAACTGAAAAATGACATTCAGCGAGCCTGTTTGGAAACTCTAAAACTCGTGTTCTTCTAGAAAAACTTAATAATATCAATAAGTTGATTAAAGCAGTTCAAATTTACATCTTTTAATGGATTTTCGTTTTAGGTTTTTTTCTTTATAATTATTGTAAGCCAGAAATTTCACAACCACACATTTCCATCCCTGAACATTATGTAAAAAATTATTATAAATCTATTTAAGCAATTTTTACACTTTTTAATGAAGAATAGATAAATGGATGGGTGAGAGCCGTTGACAGTGCCTGGGGACTGGCGATTATTATCCCACCAGCAGTTAACAAAAAAAGAAGTCTCTTCTTTTACTTCAAAACTACACTACGTTTCTTGTGTTAATGGATTTATACTTAATGCAATTACGTATACTGAATGGAAAATTAACAAACCCGTATCCCTTTAGATCGCTTAGTCAAGTTTCTCACCTTAAATAATTACAATTGAACCCTTATAAGGGCTTAAAGGCCCTTCTCAGTCCACCGTTTTACTTAAAGGCCTCTTCTTTCCTACCCTTCGCTTCTCAAAACCTAATTGTCCTTATAAAAAATTGTGCCCATAAGAAAAATGCTTAAGTCCGATTTTATAGTTTTACAGGAGAGCATTTTTTTTAAATTTTGAAGTTGATTTAAAAAATCGCTTTTTAATGTGGGGTATCATACACGTTCTGTAATATTTTATATTAGAAATAATTAATTCCATATTTCATGAACCATCGTATGCAATTTTATGAGTATTATTCCAAATGAAATTGTAAATCAAAAAAAAAAAAAAAAAAAAAAAACAGAAATTCATTACGTTGTAACTTTCTGAAAAATTAAGTAAAATTAGTGAAATTTTTCTGAGGGGATAAATTTGTGAAAAAAAAAAATTTTTTTACAACAAAGAAATGAACATTTAAACAAAAATTTCATTTTGCAAAGAAAAATATTAACGTGGAAAAAGTGACTAATAATTTAAATTAAGTTACAAGAAATATTATTCCAATATGAACTATTCTGAATTATTATCAGCATAGACGAATATTTAGCCTGAAATAAGAATTTAAAATAAAACAATGACCCCAACCTTAAAGTAGGGATCAAATAAAAAAATTCCAAATGATTTTTTAAACGGCAAAGACCTCTGTGAACAAACATAAAAATACAAAAAAATTGGTACTATTCTCCCCTTTTAATCAAGTATAAATACATGGCATATTGTATGTGTATTAAAGTTGCAACTCACCCATAGTGAGGCAAACAATTTCTAAACATTTCATTATCTCTTCTATACGAAATACACACATAAAATTTAATCACGAGAGAATGTGCCTCCATGTTGTGTTGAGCTGTAACGAAATATCCCTTGAGGTCACAAATCAATTTGCCATAATTATTGCACATGATATGTTGTCGGTAACTGGAGAATGTGACATAGTGTTGCATGTGTGCATGCATTGAACTTAACTTTCCAAAAAATTATAGAAAAAGTTAAACTGAAAGGAGCGATAAAAAAACGAAAAAATGTAGTTGCATTTCAGTTAAAACAAGATCTGAAACATTCCCAAAAAAACTGGTAAATTAAAAAATGCTAAAGGGCAATTTTGTTTTGAATTCGTAGAGTTATAAATTTTGCATTTGGGTCTGACTTTAAAAATCTCAGTGCGTAACATTTATAATATTAAATGCATTTCGTACTCCTTAAAGGCTATAGGAGTACATGGGGCCGGTTGGTTTTCTTGCTGAAAAACTTTTACTTAAAAATTATTAGATACTATTTTTCAAGCCGTAATGAAAGGTACGTTTCTCTTGCTTTCACGTATCGGTCAAAACGAATATTAACTTTAAAAACTCTTCCTGATATAATCAGCCAGATATATGATAAATGGATAATAAAACTTTGTATGAAAGGTACCTTTTCTTCTAGACCCACCATATACTATTCAAATGGTATCACTTCTGAGGCATCCACTTTAATATAAAAAATGAATTTTCAAAATAGATCCACAAATGACGAAAAATCGCTGTAGAAAACACAAAAACAGACGTGAATATATACAAAGGCTCTTCCTTTTTTTGTAGTCGGTTACAAATATGAGGCATCAAGGTCTTAAGTGGCAAGCGAGTTTTTGATATGGCTATAATTCGCAAATGAATGAAGTGAATTGCCTTTAAATACCTTTGCCCAGGTTAGGCTAGGGTAGGTTAGAGGGCAGAGGAGAAAATATTCACATCATGTCAAAAGACATACATACACTTTAGCCAGTAAAAGTAGAAAAGGGAAAACTTTTACTCTAGTGGAACAACTTGCCACAATGGTAGGTCTTTGATTCTCTCCATTCAATATATCTGAAGTACTCGTAAGAAACGCCTGGAAAGGTGTCATCCACAAAAAAAGATTGTCTCGCCTATAGAAAGCTTGTCCACGATATTCCACTGTGTCAGTCTCCGGCCTACGTGAACTGAGTAATATTCTAATGCCCAACGCCCATCCGATGCAGATGTGGTTGTATGTTGGAGTATCCTGTCAAGACAACAATCAACATACTTAATTCAGGCCTCCTCAGCCTAAGTAACGCACTCGATTTATCAAGGTCTCGGTACTTCATAGAACTTTAGTCGAATTATTTAGAGTTCGACTATTCCGCAGTGTCCAGTGAGTTTCAGCATTGACCAGCATCACTGTATGCATCGCTCTGGATCTCTATTAACTGTTAGAACGCTCATTCCTATCCCAGTCGAGATGATGACAGAATCAATTCTCTCCGACTCAAGTGTCCTAATTTCCGATCGCCCGTCTGCAAAATTGTTGGCATTCATAGGAATAAAGTTTATACTGAGCCATCTCCACACTCTGCAATCACAAGGACTTCTGGCTTGGAGATCCTGCTGTGGTCAGGTTGATGGATGTATTTTAGGCTCTAGTTCTTCTTTAAAGAATCCGAGGTCGGTTCTTTCCTTCCGTGTAGCAACATGTACTTACAGCTGCCTGTACTAAACTCCAGTTGATTCAGAAGTATCTTTCTTATATCAGTGATTCACAATTAGTTTCAATCCTCTTTTCAAGTATTTGGACAGACGAATGTGCCCAGATTTTTCAACATGTCTCGATGGGCATTGATTGTCTTTATTGATAACTAAGATAAAGTACGAAACAACGTTAAGTGGGCTTCATACTGGATTATCATCCTGCCTATATTTTAAATAAACAATGCGAACTCGGAGTGAGACTTAACATCAAAGCCATGAAAACCAGCCATTACTTTAAAAACTAATAGATTATTTTATACAGCTGATGGACTTTAATTAAATAATAGAGCATGAGTCGCGTTATTCAGAACATGTTTCCAACAGAAAGTAAACAGTTGCCTTACTCAGGCCTGTGTGCAGTTAAAAGGAGATGTAAGCAGTTAGCGGCAAGGATTGTAAAGATGAGAAAATCATGTACAAGAATCTAATATGAAACGGGAAAATTGTCTAGGGCTCTTCTTGGTGCAGAGCTGAAAGAAGTATTATATTTTATAATTGAGGACGAAATAGCTAGAGCGAGTATCCTATTGCAAATAAAAATTTTACTGATTAATAAAAGTCAGGTTTTAAACGTTAAACTACTTAAGAATACTGGCATTAGTGATGAAATGGTAATGGGAACCATATCGCTTTTTTATAAATATTGTATTATTTTACCGCTTGTTTGTTTCTGTTGTACAAAATAAAGATTCTGTATCATAGAAGCATAATGATTTAATTATCACGTATCATTACAAATTAAAGCCAACTAAATAAAATCACATGACACATGGTGAACTGCACATCATATGGGTGCCAAGACACGCGGGGATAACTGGAAATGAGAGGGCAAACTCACTTGCTTCTAGGGCAACAGAGTTAGGTAATATAACCAAACCTTTCGATGCAGTTAAATCCGAGCTAAATAATTGGGCACATAGAGCCCATTTAACTCTCTGGAATAACGGAACCATGGGAATCGATACAAAAATTCTATGGGGAGATCCAGACGAGAGAAGAACGAGGGAGCTACTAAGACTTAGCAAGACCGAACTAAGTAGAATAATGGGAGTTGTCACAGGGCACTCTCAACTACCGGCACATCTTAAACGCATGGGAATAGCGGGAGGAGATGAATGTAGAGCATGTGGGGAGGAGAGCGAAACATTGGAACACTATATGTGCCAATGCCCCGCCTTCTCACAAATAATGACAAATAATGACACCTTACCGGACATAACCCGATTACGGGGAATATGCTGGAGGAAATTAAGGAACTTTGTGAGAGACACGGAGTTTCTCTAGACCTTTGGGTCAATATGTTGTGGTTAAACCCAAGGGAGCGCACAACAAGCCTTCACTGGCTTAAGTGTATGTCGTATGACATGGGCTATCACACCCTCCATTTAACCTAACCTAGCCTAACCTACCTAAATAAAATCATGTTGATATTAGTTTTTATTTGTGGTATATTTAAATGTTATTATCCTTAAAGTATTTACACTGCATGCGTTCTCTAATCAAGCGTAATTATTTATAAAATTATATAAGCTCTCGCTCCCTAATGGCTGATAATTTTTAATATTTAATCTAATTGCTGTAGCAATAAACACCTGGTAAAAAATTTTTCCAGGTTGTTAAACCACAGTGGCATCATTATCGAACAAAATTGCATAAATGTGAATTAATAATAAACAACTGTTGGAAAGGGTGATTTTTTACGCTATAGTTTTAGTTAGTCTTACAACTTATCAATCGCAGGAAGTAGTATTGACTATATACTGCAGAATTTAATAATCTTGGAAATTTTAGGCCCTCGTAACAACCAAATAGATCACATAATTTTTCAGTCATTAATAAAAAAAATTTTAAATAATTAATCTTTCAAAAACTACGTTGCATTAGTGCAACATCAGTGAAAATTTTTTGGACGAAACGAAAAATTGCCGCAATAATTATATATATTTTCACGCTCAAGAAAATTGAAAATTTTATTTGATTCTTTTTAAAACAATATTCGATTAAAAAGACCAATCACTTAAAATTTAACCCCTTATTTAAAATTTTTTGGATGTATTTAATTTCCGAATTAACATTTATAATAGAAGCAATCATATTTTTATATACTCGTATGTGTGTAAATAAATGTTTTTAATTCGTTTCATTTAAATATTTATTATTTCCATACTACGAATATTTAGTAAATTCCTCATGAATTTAAACTAGTTTTTTTAATAAAGATAAAAATGTTAACATTTATAACTTAATAGTGCACAATTAAATGTAATTTTAAATATAATGTCCTTCTTAATATACATTTATAAAATAGGATTGAAAACTATGCACCATGAACTATAAGATGGTCTAAAGGTCTGTTATTCCCAATGAGAAATTGATCATTTTTATGAGATTTTGGGTTATTCAAAAATTTATTCAAAAATAAAATTTTTTATTTCATTTGTGTTAATAATTTGAAATTGTATACAATATCATTAAGCTTAAAATAAATAAATACATGCAATTAGATGTTACTCAAATTAAGCTATTGTTCCGAAATTTTTCAAACAATTATTCTTCTTAAAATCTTACTCTTGCAACAAATTGAAGCAAATTTATTAAATTCAATATTCGGGATATTCTCCAAAATATTCAGTCAACTACTTTGATTTCTTTACTTCCATAATCAATAATTTATGGGTTTCTAAGTTTCACTGTAATTATTGTGAAACTAAATCGCTACATTGAAATGTATATCAATTATTAAATATGGGAGTACACAAAATATTGGAGTGCATCTTATTAACCAGATCAACAACGATATTATGATGATTAATCCAATAATGAAATTTTGCATCGAATTATTTTACAAAATCTCTCGAACTATATTAAATAAATTGAAATTTCAACCGATATGGCTCGTTAGCAAAACATAATTTGAAGTGACAAATCCAGGATTCGAGCAATATTTTTATATATTTTATATATATGTTTTTCATTATTCAAAACTATTAATTTAGCGTATGAAGGATACTGAGTCTAATGTGTTAAAAGATCGCTCATACGTAAAGTTCGTTTAAAAACGATTTGAATTTTTTTTTTATATTTTACGAATGAGTAATGCGGCAATTAAAATCAATTACAAAAAACTATATTTCAAAATCAAAGAAAAAAAAAATAAAATAAACAAAAATTTTGTGAAAGAAAATTATTGTTTTTTAATGCCGAAATTTTTATCCCATTCTCTTATAAAGTACACGTATTCGAGGATATCAGAGAATCCAATCTTATCGGAATTGGATTTGAAACCAACATATAAAAAAATTATGTTGATGTCATGAAATCCAATGTTATCAGTTTTATGTTCGATTTACAATTGATATTGGTTTTAAGTGTAACAAAAACCAATACTCGGTTTTTCTATTGGAAATAAACCCAACAGCTGACAGAGTTAATTTACAGGATTTTGTTTTTATATCTTCGAGTTTAATGTTTTGTAAAAATATAAGTACCGGCGTATTCAAAAAAATTCAAATTTATTTTAGTTGTATTTTAAGAAACACTTCTATGGAAATTTTGTCTTAAAACACATTTCAATCTCATTTATACTTTACAATGTTAATTACGAATAGAAAGAGGGACAAAACCTTGACAGAAAAGTCCATTATCAGATTTGGCAAAGGAAGATTTTCAAAAAATGTGTTAAGACAACTGTTGATTAGTTGGCTGAATCATTAAATAAAGCAGATCTTTTGCAAGAAGATGAGAATGACTGGAAAAAGGCAAACGAATCACACTATATATTGTATTGTTGAACTTTTCTGGAGCAGAGATTCCATATATTTACAACTCTATTTTTTCATGTCGTTTGACAAATCTGAATATAGATTTATATTTTAAAAAATTAAAACTTTGTTGTGGCTTTAGCTCTTCATATGCCGACATTTCATTGGTTGCTAAAACCAAATCGTCAGTGAAGTTTAAGCAGTTTGAAAACATTCAACCTCGAATGTTTATGCTTAAATTTCACTGACGATTTGGTTTTAGCAACCAATGAAATGTCGGCATATGAAGAGCTAAAGCCACAACAAACTTGTGATTTTTTGTATGCATTTTCCAAAAGCTCTAATTGTTTATAACGATTAGTTGGGGAGAATATCCCAAATAATGAATTTTCAATAATACGAATTTATATTTTAGGTAAATAAGTGTTTAAATGTTAAATTATAACCATGCCATTTATATTGAATTATCTTTTTCGATTGTAGTATAAATGATCGATTTAATAATGTGAACATGTGTCATGTTGATGCAACGAACTGTTGACGAAATTTATGGAAATAGTGCCCTGATCTGCATTTCAAGAAGCACATCCTGCAAAATTTTCGATACCGTGCCTCTAGCTAAACTTATACTCGATTCCTTATCGACTGATAGCTGATAGGATCCCTTAGCTCAGGCGGATCCCATATGGGGGTCCGCAGCGTACACGTAAAGAGCCGAAAAAAACATTATTTTTAAGCCAGTTTTTGTTTTATTGCAGCCATTTTTTATCTTATGGCAGATATCTTTTGTGAAAATAAAATAAAAGAAGAATTTCTGTTTGTTAAATCATTATCTTTAAGCTCAAAAGGTGGTGATATTTCTCGAGTGCTTTCCGAATTTTTAAACGATAACAGCATATCGTTTTTTAAGTTTATTTTAATTAAATATTTTATTTTATTTATAGATTTTTAAACATATTTATGAATTTCTATAACGAAATTATTTGTTTTTTTTTTTTTACTTTTTAGCATTTTTAATTCAACTTAAGCTTCAAAGGGTGTCGATGAATAATAATTTGGTTGGAATGTCTGTTTTAGTTAAAAAAACACGTAACAAAGCTGTTACCGGTGAAATATTAGAATGAGAGAAGTGCCCTTCAATGGTACCACATGAAGGTCCTCTGTGGATATTAGACTAGGTATCTGCAAAACAGCTTTAAATGGAAACACACAGTGTTAAAATGCATTTAAGCAGTTTCTGCAGTTTTTATGTGGACTGCAGTCCTTAAAATATTTTCTTGCCGCCTTCTCTGAATATTCTTTTTCCAATAACATAAATACTACAAAGGCAGAGGTCATTTCATTTATTAATTTGCTATATTTTCACTTGCAATTTTCTCTTTTATATTATTTTTTATATTAAAAAAAGGTTTTAGCAATATTTTTGCTTAAAGACCACAATTTAATTTGCTTAAAGACACAATAAACAGATGAACAAAAACACAAACTACCTGATTCAAATATTGGTTTTATTAACATTTGAAAAAATCAAAACCAATAGGAATACGGTTCCATGACACCAAAAAGCAAACTCGATTTGGATTCTGTGAGACCCCGATTAGTAGTTGTGTAACAAACCAAAGAATTTATTTAAAGCTTTTAGGATCAAAGTGGGTGATCCTTATGTATATTCTGACTATGAAAACGGCAATAGTGTCCAGTTTTAAAAATATAGCAACGTCTCAGAGTTTTTTTGTGTTCTTGGCTAAACAATTCACGAACGGTCTCCAACGGTCACCTTATATGCAATTGATTTTAACCATTCAGATAAGCTTTATTTCTCACCAAACGCAGCCAAAGACGCACGTATGTATATACTTGTATGTAAATATTCTGAAAAGCAGCATTTGAATGAATGTATGTATTCATTTTATACATTATATTCAAAAACGTTCGTGTATTTCAAATAGAAATTAAAAAAAAGAAAGTGGTATTATTCTAAAGAACATGGTGAAATGTTCTCTAGAACATTTTTCATAAATCGTAAAAACACAAAAAATATATTTGGAAGCATTTTATCTATCATTTGATAAACATAGCATAATGGCTATAATCATTCATTTTTTGTATTGGTGATAGTTTTCAATTGTAATTATATTAAAATATACTGCTAAAGACAGACAAGAAAAATTTAATAATAGGCCCCACAGCTTCCTTTGGAATTTCTTTCATTAAACATTCAGTCCATATTCAGTCTTAAGTAGACCACATAAGTTTTCATTTTAATATTCAATGTTTAATAAGTTTTTACTGTTTTTATTTTACAGCACAAGAACCATTTTTATTTCCGGGAAAAAAATTACACAAAAAAACAAAGTAAAATCTATGAAAATGTATATAAAATTCCATTGTTTTCCTTCTTAGTGGTCTTGGCTCATTGTTGAGGACAAACGGAAAAAATATTTATACGACATTTACGTTTGACATACTTCAGTTGTTGCTGGCTTTATGATCAGTTTTTTTGTTTTTGTTTTTCCATGAGATCAAAAAAAAAACAACAATAACTGCATAAAAAACACTAAATTACACTAAAGAATGACTGAGTGAATGTGCGAATGTATGTATATACGATTGTCTCTGTGTGTACATGCATTTGGTAAAGGAAGAAATACAAAAATACACATGTGTTTCTCTGTAAGTGTGTGTTTAAGGCATATACATACTTGAAGATAGGAAATGGCATGAAAAGCAGTAACAAAAAGTAGACATTATAAGGACCCCATCAAGTGACAAACAATTATGCTTATTCTTGGCAACAGCTACAAGGCAGTTTCGTTTAATTTCCACTTTCTCAGGCCAACAATATTCATACTTTCACCTGTGAGTTTCGTTACAGGGGAACTAGAAACGAAATGTTAACAAATTGCTTTTCGCTGTGTTTTACAATATATTCCGTTTTGTTTCACTTACTACATGTCACTTTATATTTTGCTAAAGTGCCAACAAATATAAATTTTTATGAAACAAACCAACACCTTCATAGAGAATATGCATGGAAAGATTATGCAACACATAAGAACGTGTTGCATTAGACAACTCAAGCTGAGTATAAAAAAAACGAAAATTGCTGTAGGTACAAAAACAAAGTTTTATTTAAAATTTTTTACCATTTGTTTTTTTTGTATTCTGTATAATTTACGTATTTGTATGTGTCTATGTGTGTTTGTATTTGTCCCCAACATATTATTGTTATGTATTGTAGCTGCTATTGTTTCCTACAACATTTAAGGTATTCATTTTTTTATATTCATCAGCCATCAACTGCAGCATTATCTTCAATCTGCCCCGCTCCTTTCACCCCTCATTTTGTTTCAAGGTTCTTGTTTTGACATGACGATTGTCATGCAGTTAGAAAATAAAAATTATGTAATGGCTTACAGCGGCTATAAATGCTCTCTATTTTTTGAGTTGCGCTAACAAAATATTTGTAAACTTAGAAAAGTTTTCTCGGCTTAGCTATAATGAAAAGACAAACCATGGTTAGACAAACATAGTCCAAAATTCTTAATCTTGGTATTGAAAAAACTTTGAAAACTTTTACAAGAAAAATTTTAAAATATTTTAATAACTACATGTGTAAAATTGTATTACCTACAAACAATACCTATAAGCATATCCCTTTTAAACTGGTAAAATAATTTTAAGCCATCTCCTTACATTATCGGATGATATAGAAAATTTTCCAGAAATTCAAAATATTTCAAATTGAATAGAATTATGAAGCCGAGATATCTCTAGCGTTTGATGTAAAGATGTACTCGCATTCCTCTCCGTTCAAGCAAAAAAGGTATTGGCTGTCAAAAACGAAATTCTTCATGCCACCGATCGTACAGAATATTGACCAAAAACCTTATAACTCTTTCCCTAAAATTGCTTAATTTCATACCTTCTTAGTCGGAGACAAAGGGTCGTGAATATTCAATGAATGGAAGTTGTGTACAATATAATAAATACTATTCTCTTCAACGCCAACTTATAAATGCCCTTTCACAGTTCAACCGGGAATATAAAAAAATATTCTTTTATGAATCTGCTACGTCTAAAGGCGATCCTGCTTTCTCTCGTTTATATCCTGGAATCAAAATTTTATTATTTAACATGTGCATTTCACTTCAAAATACTTCAATGTATAAATTGTACTGAATTTGATGAATCTCTCAATTCTTTTTCGAACTTCAACCATTTCATACTAAATCCTTTTGGAATACGGTGTACTTGTCAGATGATCCGAGAGACTAAAACTAGAAAAAAAATCTAAAAAATATCAACCACTGGGTGCCAAACTTATTTCTAAGGCAAGGGGGGCGAATTGCTCGTTTGATTTTAGAAATAATTAAATTATGGGACTAAACTAAAAACAATCCCTTTAAACAAAACAATAATTTTAGAAATAGGGAAAAGTAATGTTTTAATTAATATTTCGGGCGGGCGAATTGCTAGTCCTGTTTTCGAAACCAATATTATTGGCTTAGAATACAAGTAAACAAATTTTAAAAATCGGTACGCAGGTGATATCCTTCATCTTTTTTGAAGTCGATTAAAAAAGAAGGTCCTCCAGTGACAAGCCCAAATTCAGATTATAAGAAATGATAGTATTTCTAGCTGCTTCCGTGTCATAAAATTGTAAATTTTATTACTTTTTTAAAGTCACAATTAATTTTGATTAAATAAAAAATTGCACTGGCGCATAAATCAGCATAAATTTGACCGATGACATTAGTTATATTGGCTTTGGTGGGCCGTTTTGTTTTGTGATTTATTTGAATAGAGAAAGAAACAAATTGAAAGGGGTATAATAGCGCCCCCAAGTTGAAACCAAATATCGTTGGTGTCCAAATCATCCAATTCAAGCAAAAAGAAGTTGGGAGTCACCGATTTGTAGCGTTCACCGTCAACATTGATGGCCTGGCCAACGTTGTACTCAAAGATATAGACCGAGGATGCTGCCAGCCCAACATTAACACCAAACATTAACTTTTTCGGGATGCATTGGACGCTCATGGATCTCATTTGGATTGGTATTGTCCCAAATTCGACAATTTTGTTTGTTGATGTGCGAATGGGCACATCCAGAAATGGAGTACGATTATAGCGGTAGTACAATGGGGCGAAACGCAAGGAACTTTGTCCGAACAGAACATTAATTTTTATAAAACAATTTAAGCATTTTCACGTGTTATGTCCGTCCATGGTGATTTGGCAAAACAACAGTCAATTTAACACTATAATTTATACTTGACCGAAATTTGATTTTATTAGGAAATATTTTTTAAAGTTTTAGAAAATCTAACTAAAAGTAGAGTAAACCAAGATACAAAATTAACGCTTTGGCTATTTTTTCCATATTTAGATGTACATCTTGTCCTTTGTCCTTTGCTTCAGCTTAAAAAATGCATAACAGCGAAAACAAAAATTGAAACCATTCTCAAGAAATGACACTTTTAATGATTTCAAAAATTCAATTGTGCATTTTTTTAACTTTTTGGAAATTAGAGAGGACAAAACTTTTATTGAAAATATGAATAACTTCTATAAATCTCTGGAACTCAGGTTAAAGATTATTTCTTTTCATAAAAGGATACATATTTCTTAAAATTTACACGAAAAAATTATTTTTCCTCAATCAATAAGTGATAAAAAAAATTTCGTATAAGATAATAAAAATCATAACTGCTGACAAATTTGTATGCCTCCTAGATGTAAAATTCATTTCCAGTGTTAAATAATCAATTCCAATTTGATATAAAATTACATTCTTAAAAAAAATACAAAAAGTTCACTTTTTTAACACAATTTAGCAAGATTCCAAATCGATGAATAGAAACCAAGAAATAGATCATCCTACGGTGATAAGCTCATGTGCAAATTTTCACTACTTTCGGATCCTAGTCACAGCATTTTCATAAGTTTTTGGAAGCTCTTTTTTATTGGCCTTTTATATATGAATGTAAGAGAAAAAGTACACAGACCAAGGTATAAAAACAATTGTCCTGCTGAAGGCTTGAAAACGCCTTTATCGATTAGTGTATTTCTCTAAGGATATAGAGATAAAGAGTTTATTTTTTTATATTATAGCAATACTTCGATACCATTTATATTATTGACTGTGGAACAGAATTTTGTAAGATGGGAGGAACAATGTTTCAAATTCAATCATACTTTCAATACAGTTAGAGAGTTTAAAATTCTTATATAGAAAAGAATTAGTAAAAAACGTTTCATTGAAAATATTTTAAGAATTTTAAAAACTTATGTGGGGTATTATTAAGTCGATCATCTCCCATTTATTTTTTCTTAAGTTACTGATATTTTTTCTTTCTAATTCCATGACATTTCATTTCATATATTTTCCTTTTTCATTTTGTCTCCAGTCAGGTTAAAGATTCTACTAAACGAAATAAGACCTTTAGATGCACCACCATGAGTAGCACTACAACCACTTAACCATAGGCCACATCAAGTACAAATATAACAACAACAACAACAAACTAAAATATATAAAAAAGTACTAAAAAAATTAACATCACAATGCCAACACTTTCTATGTAGTAGATGTAGATGTTGCATAAGACAAGTCTCGTTGCATGTGCAAATGAAAGATGATGATGTTGTCGCTGTTGCATCTTTTGTTATTTTCACTGGTCGTCAACATGTTGTTTATTATAGTGTTCTTTAGATTCTTCTCTGTTTTCCTTCATTAAGTGGCAAAATTTCTGGTTTTGTGTGAATTTTCGTATGTGTTTGGCGTTCAAAAACACAGCCTTTATAATTGTAATTTAAATGTCTTAAGAGATTAAAAAGAAAAACAAATAAATAAATATTTTACTACTGTCATCTTAGCGAGTGGGCTTTTGTATTTTTCAAGGATCTTTCATTGTCCACATATGAATATGTTTAAATATGTGTGATTTTAATAAAGGACTTTTCAAATATAAGAAAAATGCGAATGTTAAATATTACAATTGTTTTAAATTAATTAAACGTTACGTTAAAATAACGACGCTAAGGCTGCTATAACCTTAAGCAAGTTATTTCGTAAAATCTCATAACTTTCTAAATATTTTGCCACTTGTCCCCATCTTTTGAGATTTATATCGATATTTCTATAACAGAATTTAATATTGGGCGAAAATATTAAAAAAAATTTGATAACAATCTTATGAGCCACAAAATCACTCCTTACACTAGAATACAAGACTGATCGAAAAAAATATGCAAATGTTTATTAACAAACTTCGAATTTTTAATATTAAAATTTATTCTCCCCAACTTATCGTGTACAAGCTTCTCAAAGTTGACTGACGATTTTCACAACCCAAGGCTAAGCTTGATAAATACTATGGAAAATCTGAGCCATCAATTTCAATGATAAAATAGTGGTTTACAAGATTTCGTTGTGGCCATACAACCATGGAAGATGATGAAAATCTCTATACCCGAAACAATTGAAAAAATCACGAAATGGTGTTGGACAATCAAATATTGAAAAAGCGAGAGATTGTGGAAAGCATATGCATTCAATGATCACTTGGGTATGAGAAAGATTTCCGCAAGATGGGTGGAGCAGTTGCTCACAATCGACCAAAAACACAATCGTGTGACACTTGGCAAGAGTGTTTGGCGCTGTTTACCCGCAACATGGAGGAGTTTTGTGCCGTTTCGTAGTCGTGACCAAAACATGGGACTACCACCGAACAGCAGCCAAAACAGTGGGGGTTTTCACGATAAATCGGTGCCAAGGAAGGTTGAGACGGGCTTATCAGCAAATAAAGTAATGGCGACCGTTTTTTTTTTTGAATACACGCAGTATAATCCATATTGAGTCCCTTCAAAAGCTTAAAGCAAACAATGGAAAATATTAAGCCAATTTATTGGTTTAATCTAATACGAATTTGAAGAAAAAAATGGCTGCGTTTTTGCCAAGAAAGAGTATTCTTCCCCTTAGACAATGTAAGAGCGCACACGTGTGCAGTTTCCACGGCGAAATTTCATAAATTAGACTACAAATTGCCACGTGTTTAGCACGTAGTGACTAGTTCTAGTTTCCAAAATCATCTCGACAAACCTTATTTTTGGAAGAAATAAAAAATTGGAGAAATATTCGAGCAAGTGTAGAGATTTCAAAGGAGACTATTTTGATAATTAAATGATTTTTTATACAAAACCCTGTGTTTCATTTAAAAAGTCAATGAGCTATTGGCCTTCCTCGTAAAATTTAAAAAAACACTTATTAAGTTTTTATTTTATGCTGAAGCATGTTTTTCCGAAAAATATAATTGTGCTGCAAACCCTGATAAATTTTTTTTCTTCATTTTACTGCCTAATTGCTGGAACTATACTATTCTCCTTGCATTTTCTATAGATGCAATCAGAGCACAATTTGCTGTTTACTTTTCTTTTTTATTTGTTACAAGTACACTTCATTAAGTGCCTTGTTTTTTTATATTTTGACTGGAGATTCAATTGCTGTCAGCTGAGATTGAAGGTGAAAGGGAAAATATTTGGTTGCATTTTGCAATTAATAAGCGACTTGTTGAGAAATCTTAAGTATGAAATGGTATAGAAATTAACTTCAGCAATAGTAAAATTTTAAACATAATAAAATAATATTTTGGAGAACAATAAGGAAAGTGTTTAAGAGCCTTTAAGAGCTTATAAGCTACAAAAGTTCCCTTTTTTTCTTCTGGGTCCAAATTTTTGGTATTGGGGCCTGTCTTATAGATTTTGAATAAGCTTTTGACAACATATGGATTCCTGGATAAATATACAAGCTTATAAAATATGAAATGCTTCTATATCAGGTTCTTTTATCATATCTAACAACAACTAACGAAGTAAAAGAAAAAATACACTATAGTAAATGGCCTTCAGCAGGGAACAGTAAATGCTCCAATTCTTTTAAATTTATATATTTTGGATCTATTAAAACAAATTAATAATAACATTGCATTTGCCGACGATGTTATAATTTTCCATTCGGACGATAAGATAAAGAAAAAATAAATAGCAGGTTCCAAAATTTGTTTTATATGGTTGAAAATTATGCCAAGGACTGGAAAATGAAAATAAATATTGACAAATGCGAGACTATTCTATTTCGCCCTCCTGTTAGAAGGTGCATTTATAATATTAGAAAACACTGGAAGGAATTTGGAATTAAAGCAGGCTCCGATTTTAATATTACAAACAAACAAATGGTAAAATATTTGGGCATTCGCTTCGATAAATTCTTATATTACGACAAACATATAGATTTACAAACTACAAAGGCAGCAAAAACATTTTTCATGTATAAGAAACTTTTTTATTCTAAATATATAAACCCTTCAGTTAAAATACTGTTGTCCCTAATTAGACCAATACTGACATATGGCTGCCAAATTTGGTTCAATATTTCACCATCACGTATGGAAAAGCTACGAGTTTTCGAACTGAAGTGTCTCAGAGCATGCACTTCTCTATTTAGATTACCGAACAGTGACTTTAAGAAGTACATTTCAAACAAAAAGCTTTATGATTCGGCAAAAATAAGTCGAATAGAAAATTTCATAATTCATTCGATTAGCAACCATATATTAAAAACCATACATTGCAAGCAAAATAACCTGTTTATGGCCCCCTACTATTTAAGTGGGGAATAAGTACACCGACAATATACGGAAGAGTGTATATTTGCCACCCCAGGCATTCGTATATCTAGATAGTCAGGGATATATTCAAAATTTTACGGGCACCCCTGTCTTATACCACATTTATAGACGGTCCAATGTCAAGGCAATAAATTGCAGGCAGTTTACAGAGGAGAATAGGACATACAACACAAGCCTCTATTTGGGGGATAAGAACATGTTACCTAACTTAAACATCAGGAAATACTGGTGGCTGGACCAATATGGCAGTTAGTTTTTTTCTCTTTTATTTTACCCCGTTTTTATTATCTCAATTATAAAGGTGGTGTTTTTTCAGTTGTTTTTCCCACAGCAAAAATTTAAAATATTAATTTACATATGTATTATAATACGTATAAGTTTATTAATAAATATTCCTAAAAAGAATTTAGTTTTTCAAGCTATAAAGATACTAGAGTGTCCGAATACGTACGTTAAAAAATCTCATCTTATGCATCAGGAGAATAAAAAAAATGATAAAACACATTTTGCTAAATTTTTATAACAAGTCGCTCCTGAATTTTTGATAAATCATAGTGAATAGAATAAATATGAAATGCCTTAATTTATTTTACTAATAAAAATTTTAAATAATTCAATTGTTTTTCACTTACCTTTATTTTCTATTCGACAGGGTAAATGCTCAGTTGGTACACTGCCTGTTGCATGGGTCGATGAGGGCCCTGGTCCGCCAAAGTGTCTGAAATCGTGTGAAGAAGAAACGCCATTTACAAATAAGTTAAATAAGGATAATATGATTAATAACTTAATTAATAATAATTCGAATAATAAAAACAATATTAAAAGTAATAAAAAACAAAATAAAAACAAAAATGATAATAAATTAAATAAATTAGTAGGTTATGCAACAACAAGAAACACCTTTAATATTAAGTTAAGAAATAGTCAGCCAACTACTAGTCATAATGTGAATATAAATAATAATAAAAACAACAACAACAGCAACAGCAAGATAAATATGGATAATAATACCAACAAAATTAGCAACATAATACAAAAACTTTCAAATCCTTTCAATTATTATCAAATTACCAGCAGCAACAATAATAACAAGATGCCCAAAACCAGAGGAAATTCAAAAGAAATATCCTCGGCAACATTAGATCACAGCGATCAAACAGCACCATCAAAGACTTTCAATGCCACAGAAAGGGACGAACTAAAAAAATTTCTCTCTTTGCATTCGACTGAAGATTATGAAATGTGGCATGATATATTGATGCAACAGGATGAAGCTGCCATAAATCAACAAATTGAGCATGGTGATCATCAGTTTAATGATGCTGCCATAGCGGCTGCTGCCGTTGCCATGCAGTTAAATCAACAGCAGCAACAAAATCATAATAATAATGATATTGCTAAAACGAAATTGACAGCAGCAAATTACAATGACCACAAAGGACAACAGAATAATCAAAATAATCAATTTGAATTAAAATATAATCATATAAGTGACAGCAACGGCAATAGCAACAACAATATTAGAAGATATCAAAGCAACAATATCAAAAATTCCCAACAACGCTCTGATGCTTCGCCATCAATATCAATGACAACGACAAACAATGCAATTGCTGCCAATAACCGAAGGAATGATCTATATTTAAAAGTAACACCACCGGAGAAACACCCACAACAGTGCCTTGAATACTTGGGCGACAGTGATAAAACAATGCCCACGCACTTATGCCATCTACTAACGCCCAGCGATCGTTTGGCTCAACTGCGTAATTTGCGTTTACGTAACTGTTGCGAACGTAACGTCTACAGTGCATTGCATACGTTGGCATTGAATGCCACGCTCAATGGCGGTGCCGGGTGTTTGCGTGTCTTGGAGGACTTAATGGACTTGGACGCCTTGGCATCGAGGATCACGTGTGGCCTAACGGATATACTTTTTCGTTTCGATTGCCGTCAGGTGTACTCGATTATACATCAGTGTGATGATTGCAAGGTGAGTGCTAAATTTTAAATTAAATCTTACATAAATATCAAGAGGAAGCCGAAAATTCTTTTTCACATTTCTTTTCGGTCTAGGGTCAACAAAACAACTGCTGAAAAAGTTGTTGAAAAAGGAATATATTTTAATTAAAATAATCATAAAGGCGCTTATGTGAAACATAAAAAACTTAATTTTTGCAAAAATCCTTGTAATGAAATGCAAGAATTTTGTAATTTCTGTGAAATGCTAATAAAACTAAAGATTGCTCAATGATATACATATACTTAGATCCAGCAGTAATTTGGGATAAGAAGTTGATTGTTTCAAAATATTTGATTCTGATTGAAAGTCGCTTAAGATGGAAATTTTTTTTTGGAATTTCAACCCCTGCCTGACCACCACAGCCAAAAAAAGTATTATTATAATTTGTAATTATTTTTGGCTTTATTTGAATGATTTAGTGCAATTTTTCAAACTGTGTTGGTTAAACTGAAAATGCAGTTGATCCGGACAAAGTTCAGGTCCTGAATTTTGCAATTCAGGTTAATAATATTTTCAAACTAATTTTTCCCACTTCATAGTTATTTTTTTACACAAGTGGCAACTATTGCTTAAACCGATGTAAAATTTGAAAATTTCTTCTTTCGATATAAAATTTGAAAATTTCTTCTTTGTTTGTGAATAATGATCTGACGGCAGGAAACATGTTTTCGTTTTGAATATCCATTCAAAAGAGTTAACACTAAAATTTTTTTACTTACTATGATAAAAGATATATTAGCAAAGGATATATTAAAACACTATGACTTTTCTTATCTGAATGTAATTTTACCTGTTTATTTAGCCGACTAATGCATTTACCTGCACTTTAAATTAATTGATTTTCTTTAGAAAATAGAAATTTTACCAACAAGTAAAAACTTTTAAGGCTTTCAAAGATCAACAAGAAACATTACTCCTTTATGCACTTGAAGGACATTCGATTCTCATACGTGCTGTTGTACTATGTCAGTAGCGCTCCATTTTTTAACAAGTCCTCGTACTCATTTCTTTCGGTTTTATGGATAGAAGTACATGATTTGGCGAATTCCCAAACAAAATAAAAAATGTCATGTAATCACATAAAATAGATCACACTGCAAGTTGCTGATGTTGTGCTAAGCCATATGCTTGCAACATTAATGTCATGCAGCTGAAAAATTTTGTAATCATATCATTGCCATTAAAATAAAAGACAACACCAATGAGAACATCAATGAAGTGATTTTACGAGTCCTTAAATTGAGCCAATGTGTGAACTTTGTAGTGAAGTTTTAACAATGATTTGTGGATATTATATTTATGAAATTCATTACTCGATATATTCTCCAAAAATAACAATTTAACTCGGTTAAGTCAACGACCAACAATAAATTGTTAAATAAAAATAAAATCTCAAAATTATTATGCTCTTTAGAGGTCCGTCTTTAGCACCATTTCTATATAGTGGGATATACCTATAACTCTCTATTTTTCGATAAAGACCAATTATCTCTCAGGGAAAATGTTTATTTTTATAGTTGCTTTTTTGTATTGTTTTGAACGTTTTTTGAATGTCCTTTTATTTTGCATCCAATACATATACTGTGCAGCACCTGTTCCATGTGTTGTCTAGTACGATTTCGGTCCCAGTTCCCATATTATCTACCTTTCTTGAAATCATCCACGACTGTTAAGTGGCTAACAGAGCTCTGTTAACCGAAAAATTAGCACTGTTAAAGAAATTGGTTCTTGTCTCTGCTACTTTAATTTAAACTTATCTTAATACACATTAAATAAAAACAAATTAAATGAAAATTATTGATGATATTTGCCATTTGTAATGTTTAACATCAATACAATTTTACACAATACTTGGATTGTTATTACCTCTGGGACTATACACGTTAAGTTGTCAAGTATTGCAGGTTATAATATGACTGAGAATATTTAGTCTATTATGGGCAGGCTTATAATATTAAAGCTGTTATTTAGTAAAGAACTACACATAAAGTAGTTTTCCAGACTGAAAGATATCAATTCCGCTGTGATTCCAACTTGCAGAGCGGGGCATATTGTCCCTATTTTTGGAGACCGTTAAAGTCCCTCTATACAGTGTTTAAGTCTATTGCATGCTTATCACCTGAACTGACTCTCAAAGATGCCCACATGATTCAATTAAGTAACTTAAAGTCATGTGTTATCACATGAGACTATACGAAATGCTTGTAATTCCTGCAATCGTTGCGCATCTCTAATAAGCGTTCCAAAGAAAGCAACAGAGCCAATGAAATTGTGATATTATTTCACTAAATGAAGTTTTTAAATAAACCAATTATATTTTAAGGACCACAAATACTTGAATTTAGGACCACAAATAAAAATTTAAAATACTTAGAGATTTCTTAAAATGAAATTAAAACTTTTCTACTTCAAACAAATACCAATTATTATTCATTGCTTCCTTTCAATGCCATCCCTTCGTGCAGTAACTATTTCTACATTCATCTAATATTATTTTATTTGTATTTAAATCAATTGTCTCTCAGACATTTCGAAGTCTTATAGTGGCGAAATTAGCAACAGATTTTCAAATACATGGAAATATTTTCGTTAAACAATTTTCACTTTAAAAGCATTGTTATTAAATTAAATAATAGTTTTATTTTCCACAGCCGTCTTCTCCTTGAATTGTTGCTAACGTTTTGCTGGTTGCAGTGCTTATGAATTTTACTTTTATCTTTTTTCTCTTCCTTTTCATCCTTTCTTGCTTTTGTATTTAACAAAAGCAGTTTAATTAGCACTTAAGATCCTGAAAAAGCTAAAATTAATTTCTTGAAAAATCTTGGTGATTATGACGATTTGATTTCTTTTTTATAATCCCAACGACAACAAAAAATAGAGTGAATTTTTTTACAATAAAAAGTATTTCTGTTTATATAAAATGTTTTGAACAAAACAATTTTTATTTCAGTTTTTCAAAACACAAGTCTTTATTATTTTGACCATAAAAACCACTGAGCACATGTACGTCTTATGGTAACAACGAGTGTGAAAATATAAAATGCACGTTTAAATAAAGGCTTAATTTTTAGAAACTAGTGCCATTTTTGAAATTTTAAAATGAAAGTTAAATGGATCAATAGATTTCATTGAAAAAATTAATAATTTTACAAAAAAAAAACTATTTAAAGAAAACAATTGCTGGAATATTGATTCTATGCGAGTGAGACATTTTTATATTGTTGGATTATTTATAACATTTACCAAGTGATTTTTAAGTCGCCTACTTTAAATCTTTATTTAAAAAATTTTGAAAATAAAATTATTTGACTTATTGGAAAACTTGTTTAAAGTCTGGTTCTAACTCTTTCCTTAATTCAAATATTATTGAAGATATAATATAGAATTATAACGTCATTATTCCAACAAAAGTACATAAATGAAAATTGGAATAAAATCTTCAGCAATTTTTTTTAACAACTCATATTTAAAATATATTAATACCTACACATATTCCTCATTTTTATTTAAAAAATTTTATTCGAATGATCTAATATGTAAGTAATTACTTTAGTTTCAAACTGCAAGCCAATAAGCAATGACAAAAAATATAAAAAAAGGATACTTGGCATATCCTGGTATAGAAATTAAGAGATGAAACAAATTCCTTAAGTGTTTTAAGGGTATATCTCTTCAGCAAAAGTCAAGACGCCTTGTACTGAAAACTTAGAAAATTCGAAATAAAAGAAATAGAACTACTTTCATTAGGACATAAAGGAGATGAACATCAGGAATGATGAAAGATCAACATGATGTAGTATTACTGTTGGTCCCGGCACAGAAAAGTTGGATAAATATATTTCACATGGAAAAAAACACACATAAAAAAAAACTTCAGCGAGAAACAGGAGAGAAAATACCAACAAAAAAAAAATGTGCGTACTAATTTGCTGCTATTTCACTAAGTTAGAAAGCTATTAAAAATTAAAATTATTTTGCTATATATTTTAGAACTACTCCAATGGAATGCTAATCTTCTTTAAACAAAACTCACTGAAATGTTTGCTTTTGGCAATTCATTACAGTATTGTATTCTAAGGATTATGCAGTATTCTAAGGACAAACTAAACAAAATTTGTTAATATGCTTGCAATACAGTTGGAATAACAAATACCTCTTTGAGTGTGCTTAAGTGGAAAGTTTTGTGTGCAATAATACGTCCTGTGGTATAAAGACAATTTGTAAAATATTTAGCCATAAAAACAAAAAGTTTAGAAACTTAAGAAACACTAAAGCTGTTTTCTAAATCAGCTGATAAAGACTTAAAGCAGTCAGCTATTTCAAGTATAAATGATTAATATAATTTCTATTTCGTTATCCTGGTTAACAAATACGAAAATAACTCAACGGAAAAACAGCAAAAGGATACAAAATATATAGAGTAATTTTATTACCCTTCTCACATAAGTCACACTATTTTCCTGATTGTGGAAATGTAATATTTTGTACATCTGCTCGCGCATCATTCATTCGTGCTGGATCATAAAATATCCTAAAAATATGCAATAGTTTTTTACGAACTTTACGTATGAGCGATATTTTAATACATCAGAGTGAATATCGTTCATACACTCAATTTATAATTATAATAGACAAAAATACAAATATGAATGTATGTATTGTTTGGTGTTGGCTTAGCTGGATTAACATGACTCGGGTTGACCACTAATGAACTATCAACATAATTCTTATATTTATGTAATTATTTGCTATTCAATCACGAATAAGCGGCTGCAGTTATTTAAATAAAATTCTACACCCAGATAGTATTTTAGTGCAGAGAATACCTCTTATGTTCCTAAGAAACGTAATATATTTTCCTTTGAGAAAATACAATAATTCTACAATAGAATTCTTTTACGATTTTTATATTCCATATTTTAATAAGAAACTTTTGGCAAAATGTGAGCTCATAATTGACACTAGAAAAAATATTAGATGCTGTATTTAGTCATCAAATTAGATATATGTGTACATACCTATAGACACTGTGATGGATAGTGATACCTGGGATACTTTAAGACTATTATCGAAACTATTAAAATAAATATGAGTGCGCTAAATATATTGCTAAAATAAAATTTTCAATTTTAGCAAAACAAATCCCGAATTAGAAAAATATTTCACGTTTATGTGCTCTTTGGCTCGTTCTAAAATGTACTTCAATTAATATTTGACATTAATGTTACTGTTAAAATGATGTTTTCACATTGTTCATAACTTTTATAGCCCTGACATGATGAAATCAAAGCAAATGGGGAAATTGCTACTTCTCTGTGTTGGTTGCCATAACAATTTTAACAAAAAAAAAAAAAAATAAATAAATAAAAAATAAAAAATAAAAAAAAAACAACATCATGTTTTGCATCATGCTAATGTTAGTGTCGTTCTCTGAAAATATTTCTTATTTCAGTGGATTTTTTTAATTTTTTATTTTTCATATTTTTGCCAAATGGCCATAAATATGAAACGTTAGTAATTGACTTAAGCAAGTTTTATATGACGGTATTGTCAGGAACGTACACCACTGGAATCAAAGTTGAAAATTTCCATCAACTAAATGTACCTTCAGAGTCACTTTTTTAAGTTTTTCATTTTAAAATGGATGTCGTAGAAGAGATAAAAATTAAAGGCAACAAAAAACTCTCCAATAAAAAGCATCTAAGTGTTTTAATACATCATGGAGTACTAGTACTACAGAAATATTTATGAATATGCATCTCTCTCTCTGAGTGTGTGTGTGTGTGTGTGTGTATGTGAATCATGTTATTGTAGTTTTTTATAGTTTTTATAGTTTTTTATATCCATAAAATTGATGTTTATGTGTATAGTTTTTTTTCCTTCTTGCCCCCTTTTTTCAATGCTATACGTTTCTTGTTTTGCAATTTCGTTATTTTTATTTTTTTTTTTGTTAAGTTTTAACCATAAAAATATCACGTTGACTTTATGTTTACAATTATGTTATGCAAAATAAATAAGTAAATTGGATTGTATTATCATAATAAAATATTATCCTCAGAACTAGAACCCTTCGGATACAAAAGATTGAGAAAATGACAAGAGAGCTTTTGACCTCGAATTATATATAACGCAAGAACAGGACAAGAAGTAATTTTGACAGCGTATTAAATAAAAAAAGCTCTAAGAATCTATCTTCATTAGTTTTCTAAGCCTCCAAGCAAAATAATGTTCATTAAACTGTTGCAATTAACTTTAAATTATTCAAGCTTGTGAGCCTAAATGGCACTGAAGAGCTTTAGCAAACTCTGTTTTAAGTATTCGCAACAATTTAAAATGTTATTTTTCATTTTTGGGGTTTTCATGATGAGAAGACAAATGGTTTTTAAGCGATAGAGAAAGCTCTAGTTCAAGAAATTTTCTCAAGATTTTCAAACTCCTTCTATAAAAGTTCCACCTTTAAATAACGATAAATTAGACCTGGTTCAATTAGTACTAAATATACAGTGTTATAGTAATTCTAGCCCTTGAGTTATGTTTGCTGCTCATGGTGCATAATGTTTAGTTTCACAATTACCTTGTATGAAATCATGTCTTAAACTTAACTTGCTGCCAGTTTCAGTCAAGTCTAGATATCATCTCCTTTTATTGTGTTCACTACGCTAGAGCGTATATTATTGTAAGGACAATCACAAAAGTAGCTGGAATTGAAAACGTTTACTTAAATTATGCTGTTTAAACTATGCCTGATATAGGACATTTCTTTTTCTAAATGTATCATATATGAGCAACTTATAGGGTATTCTGCCATTGAACTATTGGCAACTAGCACATGAAAAAAAGGACCATAACATGTCCTGCTTAATATTAATTAATTTTTTTTGTAATTAAGATAATTTTAAGATACTAGTGATTCTTGATTTTTAGTTTGTATATAAGTATTTTCAAATAAACATTCGAATTGAAACGCTTTTCGGACGTGATGGTTGAGGGCCACTGATGGTTTACCATTTATCATACATTTATTTTATCATACCATTTACCATTTGGCATACAGGCTTAACTATGATCAAATAGCAATTATTTTACTTAATTATAATTTGTAATTAATCCTTACTTAATATTTCATAATTCAATTGTGGATTCTACTTTGCCTTGGGAATATAAATTTCCGATAAAACAGAGTAATGCACACTGGAACAAAATTTATTGCCAACTAGAAAATTATAGTTTTTAATTTTATCGTAAACTTACGTAAGTATGTCTACAAAATTGGATTTTTCTCGTTAAAAAAATATATTTTTTATCTTCGAACTACGGGGAGATTAAAGTTATTTCTTCTTAATTAAGCGTCAATCACAAGATTTGCTGTTAAATTGATAAATTTTTGGAAATTTACAGAAGCAATTTTCACAATTGCTTAATACCCCATTTAATTTAATCGATTGATTTTAATAATCTTAAATTATTATTATTATTTTTATTTTTATATTTTTTTTGGCATTGTTGTGTAGATTGACGACAAAGATTGCTTGATAATCTTTAAGCATTGTAAATATATAAAATGTGAAAGGATAACCCCAATTTGAAAGAAATCTTTTTGATTTGTTTCCGTATTTTGTTCATATCACACTCTACTCATAGTTTCATGTCCTTGTACTTCGATTATTATGTTACCAGAATGACAGCAATTATTTCATGGTATATTAAATATTATCGCAATCATAGAAAATCGGAACTCTGGCTCTTAACCGAGCGGGACAATCATATCTGCAAAATGGCGCATCCTAATTATATTCCAGTCCTCGCTAGACTTATGTATCAAATAATCCAAGCATTAGGGTATGAGGACTTATGACCAGTAGTACATATCTTGATTATATAATAAATCAGTAAAGAGATATTTTGGTGGTCTTACAAATCAATTGAAAAAAGTCCTCTAATATATTTTTTTTATAATATAATAATATGAAAAGACGTTATTAATTTACGAATTCTTAAAGATTAAATTGGTGCAATATTGTTGGAGCACTCTTCAATTAATTATTTTGTTTTTAGTAATTTTGGAGTTAGTCCGTTTTCAACATGTAAAAAATTGTACATAAAATTGCAAGTGTTAATCTTGATTCTCTTTTGCTATAATTTTGACATTTTCTTTCAATTCATTTATTGTAAACATATGAACACAAAACATCATTAACTGCAGAAACTCTGTAAAAATATTTTAATAAACAGTTCGCCAAAAATTCATCGAATAGATCGAACCATCCAGTGTTTAATTTCAATAAGTAGCCACAAGTTCTACAAATATAATTTCATAACCTATCAGGCTATTCATCCTCTACATTCCATATCGTCCTTAATTGAAAATAAGAAAATATAAGCAAATATTTTATTGGGTAAGAGGTTTGGAAAACCGAGTTAGTTTCAAAAGTCTTTTTATCAAACCACTTTTCTAATACATTTACTATTTTACCTCTCGCATTAAAAAATTAAAAAAAAAATTGCACAGCAATACAACTCTTAAAAATTAAAAATTTTTAAAAAATTTTCTTCTTTACTATGTCATCTCACACAAGTTGAATAGCATTCGCTACTAGCGTTATTTAATATTATTACAATTAATTATTAAAGAAAAAACATTCAACTCAAATTAAAATCGCTATGATTCAAAAACATACATACTTAAAATATTGAATTAAGAAAAAACAACAACTTTGAAGCTATTTTTTGTCCCTTGTCTTTCTAAAAAATAACATTTCTATAAGGACGTTATGCTAAAGCTAAAAGCTAAATACTCAGTAAATCCTTGCAAATGACTTTGACAGAACCTTTTGCTTGTTAAATCACCCTTCACTGGCTCTAATAAGAGAACGACAAAAAAGGACTGTTGTACAACAGGAAACTTTAATACCGCTACTTTGTTTGATTTATTTATTTTAATTTTTATTGCACTTTTTTCAACTTTAGAACACCAAAAGGAAGAAGGAAAAAGTTGTTTCCTCTCCTCCTTTTAGCTTTTTTTTTTTTTGGTAGCAATACCATGTTTTACTACCATGTTTTGTTGTTTGTGTTGTTAATGGGGAATTGTATACTGAAAAAACCTCACAAACACACACAGACACACACACACACACATGAACCTACACAGCCTCCCACACCGCTACATAAATAAACTTTATACATACAACATTAACCTACTGTTTGAGTGAAACATATAAATTCTAACGTTCTCTTAATACACATTTTTTAGCTTCTGCATAGTAATTTTTTACACGATTTCTTTGCCAATTCCGATTTTTTTGCTGTTTGGCGTTTTTTGCAATATTTCTAAAAGCAGTAGCCAAAAGCTGCTGAGTGTTGCTGAAAAGGGACAAGGAAGTTAAAACAACATAAAATAAACTTTGCTGGCTGTATGTGTAAGTGTTTGTGTCCTATTTATTACTCCCACATATTCGCTGCATGCCATAGAGCGAAAAAAGGAATAAAATAAATAATAGTAATAATATAGAAAAACTGAACAAATGATTATTTTTGCAAACATCTGAAATATTAAATCAGGTGATGGGAAAGAGAGAGAGAGAGAGAGAGAGAGAAAGCGAGAACGAAAAATCATCCTCATTTTCATTTGCCTGGACAAGCGCTCTGAAGGCCAGAGTACAAACGACTGTTATATAGAGTCCTTTTTTGAGAGACTTTAGTGAAGCTTTTTCTGTTTTTTTTTTCTCCATTCTCATTTTACTCAAACAGAAATGCTGGAATATCGAAAAGTATTTATTTCGAAATTTGATAAATGAAAAGATTATATTAGAAATAAAAAGAAAGAAAAAAAAACATACACAGTTTTATTGAATAAGAAGGAAAAAGAAACGAAAAGAAACAGACCTGAAAATGAAAATTAGTTGCAGAGTTTATATAAGGGCGGAACTTAAACAAAAAAAGTATATATAAGTAATTAATGAAGCAACTACTTGCATTTTTCTAAGCGAATGTTTTTTTAAGTTAAACTTTTCAAATTGTTAAGTAAATTTCATTCAAACAATATTTTTTTTTATAGGAGAAAAGGAGTGCCCCTGAAAGTCGTATCATTTTGATGAATATTTTATAAAAAAACCACATGTGCTCTCATAAATTGCAACAACATTTATATATATTTATAGATTATTGGTAGTTTAAATGAGTATTTGATTAATTTAATTGATTTAATTTATGTGTCAAATAAAATATTGATTCCATGATAGAACGTCAATGAGTTAATGTTGCAAGGCCAAACAGGCGCTTAAATGACATTGATTTATATTTCCTGAGAAAGTCTTATCATATTATATATTAAATTAAATCTTTATTCAGTATCTACTGCTTTAATATATGAGCAATATATATCATAGACAAAATTAAAGAAAATTACATTTTCGATAATATTAATGAGATTTATGTTTATGTTAAGCTGATAATTAGATAATTAGAGTGATTTAAAAGTTACTCATTTTGTGAGTAATGCAGGGAGCTAAAATTCAAGGAAACTTGCAACGAAATTGTTAAAAAGCAAAACAAATCGATTTTGATCTGTTAAAAATAGAAGAAAAAAACCGTCAGAATATGTATTTTAAAAACATTGCCTTGAAAATTTTCGCTATTTTGGAAATGCATCATGAGCTGAAAGTAAATATAATTTCATATTTATATTTTTTACTTTACTCTTAAAAAAATATTTTTATTTTATTTTTTAACTTAGAATTTAAAATTTTCTTTTTCCTCTTAGATGGCTATAAGCAACCTTTTAGGTCATTAGCCTGATCCAGAATGGATTTCCGATCGCGCTTCTCCTCCAGTTCCTATCACCCAATTCAGCGAGATTTTCCTCAGCTTCATATTTCCACCGGAGTTTGGGTCTACCCCTTTTACGTCTTCCTACGGGATCAAATTTGAATGATTTTCTAGGCGAAGCATTCTCATCCATAATGTATGACATGCCTTAGCCAGCGCAACTGTTGTACTTTGCTGCACTTAAATATGTTGATATACAATAAATAATTTAAAGTACATTTAATAAATTCGTTACATTACGGCTGAAGGATCATTATGTAAAGAAATTATAGCATAAATCACCAGAATAAATATGTAGATCTATAAAGTGTAGCATGCATACTACAGTTTTCTAGAATGCATGAATTTTCGTTTCACTGAAGTTGAGTGGACTTCCAAGGCTAAGAATCTTGTTACACGGTAAGAAATCAGAGGTGCAAAAGTCATAATGGTTGTCCGAAAACCAAACGCAAGATTTTATTTTTAAATTAAAAACACAATATTCAGATTTTATATATTTTAATTGAATTGTAAAGAACATAAGATGGACTTATGTATGGAATGACAAATGGCCAAATGGCCTCTACTGGTATGCTGGCACATAGGCATTATTTTTTCAATATTTTCCTTAAAGATTTTGTATCAATGTGACTGAATTGCATTAATCCAGCATTTTGTATCTTCCTGTAATGCACGGGAGGTTAAGGGCTTGTTGACATAGACATTTGACTTTAAATACTGCCATAAAAGTAAATTTAATGGTATTAAATCACAAGATCTAAGAGGGAGATATTGATTACGAAAATGATAATATGATTTATCAGAAAATGTCCCATGCAGTAATTGAATGGTTTCACGGGCTGTATGGGATGTAGGTTATATTTGTTGAAGCAACATATTGGCCAGATCAATATCATGCATCAAATATGCTGTAGAGAACTTCTTGAAATGTGCAATTTTTGCAAATACGTTTCCCAAAATTTTCAATTAATCTCTTTAGAGTAGAGGAAGTTAAAACACTCTTTTAATCTATTTTGTATGAATCTTTATTTATTTTTTGAGATATTGTTCAATAAGGAAAGCACGTCGTTCTATCGTGTAACGCTCCATTTTACTAGGATTTTACCTTTCGTAATACTTAATAGAGTTTAACAGTTCATAGTTTGTCGTGTTATGGGCCAGAAATTAAAATATTATTTGGAAAAAATATAGAGCAAATGGAAATTGCTTCTAATTCGCTGAATGACATATTTTTAAAAAATACAATGTTTCAAAATGTTTCAAGTTTAAAAAAAATTTTAGTGTCCTGAATTGAACGTGTAAAGTTTTCTGTAGGATTTTACTTGCATATAATTTGTAGAGAAAATACGATTTTTACGATTTTTGCGATATTTTTCCCTTGTGAGCGAGTCACTTCCGATTTTTCTCCGGCACAATCAACCACTTACGACTTTTTTCCTTGTGAAAAATGTAACTTGCGAAAAATTTTAAAAATTTCGATTTCAAGTATCATTATTTAGTTTGTGGATCACAACTCACATTGAGCTGATGTTGCAGTGCATCAAGAGTGTTGAAAAGTCTTCTTCAATGCAAATTGAACATATACGAGGGTTTTATTCCATTCGAGAAATATTTCTTCTACCGTTAAAAAAAACTGAGGCACATTAAGGATTTTTTAAATTGTATTAAGTTAAGCAAACGTCAGATCACTAATTTCTCTATTTTCCGTGATTATTCGTGATGCCACTTTGGGAGTCACTAGTCTATTTATAACTTTATAAAGAACATTGTAATTATCCTTGTTCGAACGACTTTACTAGAGATGATTTTATGTAGGTTAGTGATTGAATCATTCAGATTTTACTTAATATATTAGATTTTCGACAGCATGGTCGTATCACGGAAAGATCGTAAATGGCTGCATGTAAAAATTCATTTTAAAATATGACAAATAAGTTGAGGGAATAAATGGAATCTTATGATTAGACTTAATCAATATTTAAGAATTTTAAAATTTTTTGTATTTTCTTGGTAATCCTCAAAAAATTTTTTAATATCAGCCATGGCATTAGTTATAAACACTTTGGAGCCACGAGTCAATTTTAATTTCTTGTCATTAATGTTTTACGTTAGAAAATACTACCAAAAAATGATCATGATAAAATTGTACAACACTTATACTCAATTCACTTCACCTTGACAATAGATTGCAGTTGAGAACGTGACACAATGCTCGAGGTATTTTCCTCGAGCTTTAAATCTCATAAAATTATTCTTTTAACTATTTTAAATGTGTAAAAGATTTCTTTTTAGTCAAGCTTCAACTTAGCGCTTGTTGTTTTACCAAAAAAAAAAAAAAAAAAACCGTAAATTAAAGCGATAAGTAATTTATTCAAGAAAATTCAGTCAGACATGCCGGCTGTTATTGAATTTAAAAACGCCGCATATTCGAAGAAATAATTCATTGAAGATTCTGGTTCATAATGAGGAGCAGATTGACTGTTTTGAGTACTTCTATATTTCTTCTGATTTGATTTCTTTATAACTTTAAGTAGATTTGCTGGTTGTTTGCTTAATGAACTTTTTATCGTAAACTTGTCCATCAAACCATGGAAAGTCGTACTTGAAGAGCCCGCATCAGTATTAAATGGCACGTAACGTTCACACTTATTTTGCTAATCACGCTTTTTATCAATTGGATTTTGATGATTAAGTTCTGCTCTTGTTTTCAACAAATGATGTTGTTAATATTTTATTTTCGAAAGCTCTTAAAATCTTTTAGCTTTAAACAATAGCAACGCATGTCCTTGTTATCACATCAGCTGTAAATCATATAATCGCAAGTAAACTGAAAAAGATATCAAATAATTGATCATCTTCTAGTTATTTCCTTTTATAACTTTCTATTAGAGTATTTTTCTCGTATGGCTATGTGTGCGTGTTTTGGTTGTTTGTGCCATTGTGCACATGTTCGTAACTTTAAGTTTCAATAGCAAAAAATAAAAGTGTTTTTTTATAATTTTCTTTATCGTTCGCATTGTATTAAAATGTGACAAATTTTGACACGTGATTCATTAATAAGTGGTTGTGAGAGGTGCTTGGAATGAAACTGAACCAGCTAAACCCAGACAACCCAACCTTAATGCAACACAGTTGTAATACGAGTGCAAACCTCTTAACCAGTCATCCAGCAAAAATCTATATGAAATAAGAACAACTGCGGTTTAGTTGATTCGCTTCTAATGTTTTAAATTTGTCTCTCAACTCAAGTTCCCTCAATCCCTATCCCAACCCATAGTGAGCGTTTTTCACAAACAATAACAACAACTGTTTAAGTAAAGATGTTGAAGAAGTTTAAGCAAATATTGAAATATACAACAGCACTGGAAGAGGAGAAAAATATGAAAGCACACACACACACAAACACACGCACACACTTGCCCATACACACACACTAAGTTTATTCATAAAACCAAGTAGCCATTCTTTTATTCTCTTTAGTCAAATATAGATGCGTATGCATTTCTTTATGTTGAAGTACTTGAATTAGTATTGGTGTATGTATGTATGCGTGTGTGCGCGTTGTATTCGGCAGTGCCTTTATTTGTCTACTAGTGAGTAGAATCAATAACTCTAGTCTCACAACTGACACATGTATAACAAAAAAATTAACACAGATTTTTTCATCATATATTTTAGTATAGAAACAAATGAAAAAAAAAAGTTATAAGACCATCATAACAACTCGAAGGAAGCGTAAACAACAAAAACTAGTAACTATGCTACAAGAGTAACATATACATACAAACACATTTAATACACTAAAAGAAAAATACAAGACAAAGGTGCAGGACAAAACAAACAATTAAGTATTTCATTAGATGTAAAATTTTAGTATTTTTCTCTTTATGTTATAAGGATCGCCCCTATCGAGAATATTTTTCACTCGAAATATTTCCATTTTTCCCTGTTGTACCAATAGTATAATTTTCCCCTCGAGATAATTTCACTTTGTATCCGTTGGGAAACTGTTGGAAAGTTGAGAGTCAACGCTGAATGTATTTTACTTTATCAAAAATATTTTTAATAAATAAAGTACAAAATGTTCAGTTGAAAACAATATAAAATTAAATACTTTTTATAACAAATTCACCGTGTTAGTACGAGTGTCTAAAGCTGTAGCCAGGGAGATACATAAACATTTACGGAGGTATACATTCCGCTTCCAACTCAACTTGTATGGCTTTAAAAGCCAGAATTTCAACTTATTAAATTTTATCCATAATATAATATCTGAATAAATCGAACGAATTTCTCTATTCGGAAGATAATGTCTTTTCAGAAAAGCTTTGAAACCGTAATTTTATGAACATCTTAAAAAGAAGTAGTGACTATTCGCGATTCAATGTGGAAATCACTTTTTTTTGCCAATATAAAACTATTAATTTAAGAAACAAACAAGAAAGTAAAATGTTGCAATAAAAACATTAAATAAAAATTCGTGGTGGAAGTTATTAAAAATAGCATTGAAACATTTTATTGAATTAAATATTTGTTCAAGGCTTCAAGGCCTTTTTTATAAAAAAAATATTTGCCAAACTTATTAATTTTAATTTGGAATGGCGTCGTTAGGACGCGCTGCGCGAAAAATAATGGAATTCTATTCATAAGGGAATTCTTGTTTGTCGGATTCCACGGAGTGTAAATTCTCCTATTCACTATACACTATACACAAGTAGTTGAAAGCCGTCAAAGAAAGAGTGTCTTTTTCGGATCTTCATTTTTAATTATATGACAATTTTTTTCTTAATTCATAAGTTGTGACCTTTAAAAAAATAATATAAATATTCTTAAAAATTAGTGAAAATACGTTAGTTTTTTAAAAATAAATGTAGTTGATGATAAACTATTTTGAATTGAATCGTGAATCGTAATCAATTTGAACTTAAATATCGAATTATCTGACGACACTTTGTTTTGCATTTTACGTTGCGATATAAAATACAGTTTTTTAACTCGAAATTATTCTGTAAATCAAACAAGAATCAAACAATATATTTGTATGATAAGACCAAAAACTAATTATAATTTTCCAGCCTAAGGCCAAGTAGCCATGGCACTTATACATTAGGTTGTAATTTTTAATTATCTCCTAATGATACTAAAAATGATAACTTTGCGAGCTGTGTGGCTTAAACTTAAAATATGCCTGGCTCATAATTCAGGTTAATAATTCTTTTCAAATATTTTATAATTCAGGAACAGGTCAAATGTTGCCAATCATCATTGTTTTAAATTTTTCTTTAACGAAAATCTGATTAAAAAGATTACCTGAATTTTCAAACTCCGGATTTGAGCTCGACTCAGATTTACTAAATTATTTGTTAAACTGAACACTTTTGAAAATTTTCAGAGAGCTTAGAGATCTTCTAAAACGATCATATATCAAATTTTTTCCATCCAATGAAATGTGAGCTACTCCTCGCTGAATTCATTCAAGTTTTGAATCAACTTGAATACACATAAAATATTGTTGTTAACCACAACTTTTTCTGAGTGTAGTTGTATAGTTGACTAAACAGTGTATTAAATATGTAAGAACCCTTTGTTACAACTTGACTGTTACAAAATGTTGCACGTTTTTGTTTTTATACGTTGTTTTTCAGTTTCTTTTTTATGCGTTTTCTATGTACCACTGACGCTACTTCTCTTGCTACTGCCACCACTTTGTTGAATTGTAACTACTAAATCAATTGCCTCTGCTTGTGTAGTAAATTTTGCTCCGTAACAGTGGGCAAGGATGCACGTTCATAAATATTAATTTAAATTTTACTGTATGAACATTTTATGGCCCCATAATAATGCAGTCCTAAAACTTTATGTACTTATATCTGGTCATAAAATAATCTGGCTACAATTTATAATGTTGATATCTGTTTCTGCAGTGAGGTCCACTATATGAATTTTAAATTAGTATTAGTTTTTCTTCGATAAACAATACATTTTGTTAATTGAAGTATATCCGATAACTGGATAATATATTTAGCAATATTATCTGATATATTCTATTGGTGGATTATCACATGAAAAAAATGTGACGAAATAAGCACATCTCTATATAATGTCCTTATGATATTATTGCATAAAATAGAAACTTTCGGCAGATGATCTACCCTCAAAAAGAATTCGTGGATGTTTTTTTTTTTTTTTTTTTTTTTTTTTTTTTTTTAAATTGTAATTGGAAACACAATCGTTTTCGACAGTAATAAATCATTTTTGATTTTTAAGAACAGACACAGATTTTCTTTAAGAGTCTGCGCTGATTTGCATCATTTCCAATAACTGCAAAAAACACTTTTTGATCCAAGATATTCTTCTTTTTGAATTTAATGAATACGAAACTGTATTTAATATTCTAAGAAGGTAAGATTTCTTTCAGTCCTCGGAAGAAAATAATAAAATTTTAATTGCATTTTAGGAATGAAATTTTTCTAGTTATTTTTGCAAATCAATTTAAGTATTAATAAATCTACTCACAACCAGAAAAGGATTTTTTATTCCTTTCAAAATTATTAAAAAAATTTTTTTTGAACTCTAACCAAGTTCTATAAAAATGTATTATGGAATGATTCTATAAATTTCATTCATTCATTCATTTCAACCAATAGTAAGAAATTCAAATTGTCCAACATAAATACTCGAACGATAAAACGACTGAAACGTAAAGAAACAGGCAGTTGATATTTATATCAATATTGAATAATGTATCATTATAGATGTTCAATTTGTGAACAGAACACAAATTATGGTATTTATTTTTCTAGAAAAATAGGGTACCATTTGGGTCTTCGCTGTCACTTTTACCTTTCACCTACATCTGATCGCCATTCTCGTTCTATTTAGAAGTTACTCCACTCCCTACAGATGAGAGCATAAATATTCATCGAACGCATCATGTAGTGCATTTCACTACTGTATCGTTACCAAAATGAAATTTACTCAAATCTATCCCTATCATTACTACAATAAAATAATACTCTATTGAAATTAGGCAACTTGTTCGCGAAACCCTAATTCTTTTGTAGAGAATATACCTTTCAATAAGAAGACGGCGATCTATTGTCAATATGTCAGAATTATGCATTACACGGATAGTTGTTTTACCCGAACCGTCCTGAAGGGTCCTTTCCTGTCTTTCTGTTCTCACGTCACTCCCCCCAGGGGGCGCGGTCAATGCATCTTGTCTTGGTGGCTTGGTGTTGAACTTCCTGGGGTATAGGATTATCAAGTTTCCGGACCTAGGCCTTTTTGCTGATAACCCCCAAAAACTTGTATGTTGCTACCCAATCCCTGAAACAACAGGGCAACGGGCGCGCATGCAAGTAAACTAAAGGTAAAAGCGGGTTCGCTCGCTCGTCCGGAGGGGTAGTTGGTCTTTCCACACCTTGACCTTTGGCCAATTGCCCTAAAACTTAATATGTTACTACCCAATCCCTGAATACCAGGGTAACGGGCGTGCATATAAGTAATTAAGGAAGTAGCTTGCTACGCTAGTCTGGGTAGAGGTGTTACCGATGCCTCAGGTGTGCAAGGAACCTAAAATCGGAGGTGCTTTAACACGCGGCTGACCAGAGTCCTGTCTGGTGCCACGGGAACCAGTAGCCCCTAGGACGTGTCCTAGACTGGTTATTGGTGAGGCCCCTTCGGGGATCACGTGGTGGCTGTGGTTAAAACCCAAAGATACGCGGGGAGAGGTATGGGCTGGATGAGTGTGTCTTCAATCATGGGCTAGTGGCATGATGTGGATGTTCTCTTCAGGCCATATATCTCTAGGTGCTGTTGCTATTCGACAGAGCTGCTCTAATGGTTACGGTAGGTGAAGCCTCAGGTCAGATGGGGGTAAAAGTTCCACTGCTGTGCCATTTGGGTAGTAGGAGGTTAGATAGCTCCAAGCATCTTAGCAAGGTGTCTGTACATGGTCCAGCAGCCTGTACGGAACTTGCTACCATGTTGTCCCTGTCAGGGGCACATGTTAGTTGGCGCTCCAGTCATGTGCCCTTGGCGGGGGCTACTGGGGCGGTGGTGAACGTGCTTTATTCACCCTTGTGCAATAGTGCACCGTCAGGTTGGGCCTTCGGGCGGGTACTGACGTGAATCTTTTGCAACTCTGTTCTCACGTCACTCTGTCTCTCTTTGTAAGTCGAATGAACTCAAGTACAACTCTTGCCAACTCCCATTAATCAAATTTTTTTGGGCAATATATTAGCAAAAGACATCCTCTGACTTTTATTTATTTGATTATTTTAACTCTTTCTTGGGTCCCAAGAAATATTTTTCTATTATTCTCTAAAGAAGGCACCCAAAAAGGCGGCAAAATATGAAATTAAGAAAAGTGTTTTTTTTTTCATGAAAATGTTTCCAAATCCCAATAATTTAAATCTAACTAAAACATAATTTTATTCAAAGCATTAACTAGCTGAGAACTAAAAATTGATAAATATGCTACATAGAAAATTGACATCATAGTTTTTGATTTTAATTGATTTTAACGTGGCACAGAGGAGTATTTGACCCAAAAAGCTGGCCAAAATTATTAAGCGTGTTTTTTGTTTTAAAAGTTTAACTTTTAAGTCATATAACTCAACAGTCAGAAGGAATTAAATTGAATTGAATTCTCAATCTTCACTGATGGCTTAAGTAGCAAGAGGCTTTTGGAATACAAAACGTCAAGTTCAAGAACATGCCAAAAATAATATCAGGTTTACATTGGGCTGTCGCAAGATAGAAGAATAAATGTACATGGCACGAAGTAGAGAAGTTCTTACTGAGAAAGAAAGAAATATGATCAACTTAATTATAGCGGCCGAATGCGAAAGGCAAGCAAATATTATTAGTTACACAATTGAAAAATAAGAAGAGGGTCACAAACAAGAGCATCCGCTATCAAAATCGGTAGCATAAGAGATGGATAAAACATAAAACGAAGAGGAAGAGGAAAAAGGGCAAAACCTGGATATAAAAGAGCATTGGATATAAAAGACCATTGCTTCTAATTTGAGGTTGAATTTTCGTTTTTAGAATATAAACTTTGCTTAAAATATCATCTAGAACCAAAACTACGAGAAAATTTCGTAACCAACACACATTTTTGGTGTCATTGAATTTTTTGTTAAAGAAAATTTATTCACTTGGTATTGATTACGTCTAAACATATTGAGCTTGGTGTCGTTTAAAATTTCTTTACTTCAAAAATTACATAAACAGAACTAAGTGCTATTTGTTTCTCGATAAAGGAAAAATCCTTATTTTAATAGTATTTTAAGAAAACGTAACATGATGTAGCTGACTATACCAACTTTAAAAATTACTACATCTACATGAGCGTGTTAAAAATGATATAAAAAAGAAAAAAGTATACACCATACAAACGTTAGGAGTAAAAAAATAAAACAATTCGAAAAATGGGCTGTTTGCCGCACCTATAAGCGAAATGATTTTCTATACTTCAGCCAATTATGCTAAACACCAAAATTCAATCAATTTTGGCGAAAACCCTCAAGTAAGCTGATAATTAGTCTAATTGAATATAACAATAAATTTACACTTGGGTTTTCTGATAAACATTTAAATTTTTATTTTCACAAATATACAGAATAATATGAAATATAAACGAAGTATTTATATGGTAGTAAGACAATGTTGTGTCAGTTACTGTGCAAAATAAGAATATACGTGAAAACAATTTGTAGTATTTCCATGTTAAGTTCAATTGTGTTATATCAAATAGTTTGGTTCAATACAGATTTAGAAGACAATATTTAACTTTCCCAAAAACATGAAATCGCTGAAAGGTCCATATTTGAACAACAACGCTGCTATTAAAATCGTGACTTGCAACAATCATCTGCTTTAATAAACACTTTTTAGGAAATTATTTCGTATTTATAATAAATTTTTTTTTCTACTCAAGTCATATCTATTCTAGATTTTTAAATGAATTGAATTTTTCATTTCAACATTTTCTTTATTTTAATACAATTTTTCGGGTCTTTTTGCGCTTCCCTTCTATTTATTTAAATCTTAATTTATTTAATCCGCGTTTATTAATTGTCAAAGATATAAAAACATAAGAACCAAAAGGAAAATTACGAGTATATAAAAAGTATTCCATTAAATTTACAGAAATATCACTCATACGTCTTTTTCCACAAAAAGTACTGCATACTTTTTGGAGGTACGAGCATGTCACGGCGAATGAGTAATTTACACTTGAGTACATGTACATGTACAAATTCTTTGACGCTGCAGTAAAACTTGTGAAGCGCTGCACAGTGTGACTTTTTGCGCTTTCGCAGATTTTTTTATAAATTTATTTATTTTTTTATTTATGATAAACAAACGTATAGATAATAAAAAATTGTGAAAGCAATTACAATTTTAAATTTAAATTTTAAATTAAAAATTTTAGTAAATTTATAATAGGCAAATTTATAATGTTTTTGTGTGTATGATATCTATTATATGATAACTTTATCTTAAAAATGGTTCATTTTGTAAAATACATAATTTTGGTAAAAACTGAACTGAAAATTGTAACCCAAAGGGAAGTACGGGAAGATATTTTTTATATTTTTCAATGTAATAGAACTAAGTTACTTAATCATATCTTTGCATTTACAATATTTTATAGAGAATTGCAATTTTGTATTTACTATGGTGGTACACATTTTCGGAGAAAAGCTACAATTTTTGCTTGCTAAGATGTTTTAATATGGAAGGAAAAAGACAATCAGCCCAATTATGAATATCCGCACGGAATTTTTCCCTTTCACAATTAGTTGTTCCCGAGAAAAAATACTCCTATTATAAACACCAGGGAAATAAGTAAATTAGAGAAAGGGAATATCAGGCACAGCTGTTTTGGTTTTGACATTTTAATTTACAATTGTGACTTAATTTGTAATTGTGATTGAATTTTTAAAGTGATTTTCGTTAACACATACATACCTGTATTTGTTTTGTTTTAAATTGTGTGCTTTTTAAATATTAAATAAGTTGATAAAATTAAACTAAAATGAACAGTTTAGCCTTACAAGTGCTTGCGGAAGAAATTCATTCAGAGGAGGAAAGGGAAAAAATTAGCCAGAGGGTTGCAAGGAGGCAGATGCGCGATGCATCAAATCCGCTTGAGTTGGACCCTTTATTGTAAGTACAAAATGAATTGGTTTGCTTTAAAATATAAAACTGTTCCTGTTATAGGTTTCAAAAATATTTTAGAGTCAACAAAAGTGGCTTTAAATATTTATTAAAAGTGCTCACATCGCACTCTCAGCCAAATAAGAAGCAATCTGCTGTTAGCCCTATGGTAAAACTGAGTGGTTGTCTGCGTTTTTTCGCTGAAGGCGGATACCAGACTGGCGTGGGAAAAGATTTCGAAGTTTCTCTGGCTCAACCAACTTTCAGTAAAGTGCTGGCAGAAGTGCTAGATATCTTTGAAACGCATCTTTGCCTAAAGTGGATAAAAATGCCTACAGCAGAGGAGAAAAGACAAATAGCTCTGGCATTTTATAAGAAATATAAAATCCCGGGAGTAACCGGATGCGTTGATGGAACGCACATACAAATTATTGCTCCTGCTGAAAACAAGCATTTGTTTTATAATAGAAAAGGGAAATACAGTTTGAATGCTATGCTGGTAAATATGCTTGAACATTAGATATGACAAGGAAATAATTTTTTAATATTTTAGATTTGCGATGATGAACTAAGGATCCGGTATGTGGATGCATCTCACCCTGGTGCTTGTCACGATTCTTTTATATGGGGTACCAGCGATGTTAGAGCTCATTTAGAAGAAAAATATTTGGAAGGTGTTCGGAATTTTTGGCTTTTGGGTAAAACACATCACAAGATTGAAAATAAATACCGAAATTAAAATTTTCACTTTTTATTAGGTGACGCCGGCTATCCTTTGGAACCGTGGCTATTAACCCCCCATCGTGTTCCCGAAAATGGTTCCCAAGAAATGAAGTTCAATGACGTGCATTCAAAGTGTCGCAATGTTATTGAACGAACCAACGGAGTGTTGAAAAACAGGTGGAGATGTCTCCTCGGTGCAAGAGAGCTTCATTACTCTCCAGAAAAGGCGGTGAAAATTATAAATGTATGCTGTGCGCTACACAACATATGTATTCATTTTAAGGTAAGGGAAAACACAAATGATTCTGTGATTGAACCTGACACCGTAGATGATAATATTAGTTTACCATCTTCGGAGAGGTACCTAACCGTAGCTCAAGCAATTAGAAATAGTATAGGAAGTACATTGTAATAATTTTCTACTATTGAAAATTCATTTATTTAAAAACATAAAAAAAATGAAATAAAAACTTACTTGCTACTTAATAGTAACGTAAAAATAGAGCATTTTGAATTTATTTTGATGTATAGGTGAGATCATTGAACTGAAGCTGTAATTTGTTCTTATCCAATTTATATTCAACCTCCCTAGCCCTCATTTCTTCCATGGCGGAGTGGTGACGACGCATTTCCTGAAGTTTTTCGGCTTCTATTTTTTCCACTTGTTGAAAATGTCTTTTTTGCAGGTCGTACATTTTATCAAGGGATCTATATATCTTTTTAACATTCTGCTGCTGCTCCTTAACATCTACCACCACCTCTTTCAATGTATCTACTAATTCCCTTTGTATGGCAAGTTCTGCTAGCAGCACATCACAAGGTTTCACATTTTCTTTGGGTATATTTGCCTTCATCTTGGGAGTAGAGTCTGATGTTCGGGAACTTTTCGATGTCGTCGCGCCTTCAACACTCTCGCTTTGGTTTATTTCCACCATCAAAACGTCTGGGCATATTGATTCATGCGTCGCATTTAGAGGATCTTCGAAATTTTTTGGTGACCCCAAGCCAAAAATGTTCGCAGGCACTCCTTCAACGGAAGTTTTCATTGCAATTAAATTGTATATGCCCTCTTCAGTTGCTGAAAACTTATATTCCCTATTTGGGCCTCCACCGGTGCCTCTTTGTTGCTGCAGATTTTGCGCTGCCTTCTGTCGCACGTATTTTTTTTGGTCAGACCATACCTGAATAAAAAGAATTTTATGTATGTATGTAAATACATAAATTGAATTTTAAAATGGACAAACAACATACCTTTTTCCACTCAGTAATATTCTTACTCGGCGGGCCAAGGGAATTTAGTTCCACTTCTACTCTTTACCAAAAACTTTGGACCTCTTGGCGATCTCCCTTAAAAAAGCCGCGAGCTATTTCGGGCTTCTCCTGCATAAGCGTCAGCAAATGTTGTATTTGCTGCTTATTTGAGCTTTTGGACCTAAAAAAGGTATTAACCAATATTTTATTTAATCCTTAATTTTTTTTTTTTATTAATCGTTTTTTGTTAATATTTACTTACATTTTTATTTTATCTCCCTTTAAAATTGTAAGTGAAAAAACTCGAATGAAACAACAACCGTTTTTCCGCTTTTTATCAATTTAAGAATGCCTACTTTTTTCCCTGAGTACAAAAGAGGGAAAAAATTCTAGGGAAATTATAATTCACAATAAGAGGAATGAGAAAAGGGAAAAAATTCTCACGGAATTTGTATTCATAATTGGGCTGAATATGAAATGTCAAAGTCAGAGATGATTTCAATAACAATACAATGTATAAATATTGAATATCAAAATTGAACTCTTAAGGTATAAAAGTTTTTTATGTATAAACATTCCGCCAAGCAACTGCTAAGGCCAATCGACATTCTAACTGACAATTTACTTCTTGAACTATTCTGTTTAAATTCTACTTAAAAAATAAAAAGGTCCGTTAAGATTTTACGCTGCCTCCAATTAAACACATATTAAACACATATTATATTATTATAAGTATTTTCAAATAGAAAACCCACTGTCCAGTGAATTTAGCAGTAGAACGATGTGACTAACAAGACACATACGCGTGTAAACCAATATAGAAACCACTGCAACACTTTTACAGCGAATACTTAACGACGAGGTTATTGTAGTTGTATTTGATATGACCATAATATTTTATTATAGCTTTTCGTATATTATTTTATTGCATGTGTATGAAATCGTATGTGTGTGAGTATGGTTTTGTAATAATTTTTTATAGTTTCTTGATAATGTTTTTCATATACGTTTTCTACACAATTTTCATACATGCAACACGCAGCTATGAAAACATACAAACGCAGACTATAATATTTATTTGTACTCGTATAAATACAGCACATACGATGTGTGTACAAAAAATAAGTTTGACTTTGTGAGTTTTTCGGGAGTCTTCAAAATATATATTCAAGGTTTTAGATGTGTAGTGTTTGCTGCTTTGTCGTCTTCCTTGGCATAGAGCTAAGCAAGGTTTTAGTGTGTGTCGGCGAACCTTATTATATTGAAACCTGTTTAAGCATCATTACGTGAGAGTGCTATTTTGCTTAAAAATAATACCACAATAATGCCTAATCTGCCATATTTAACATATACAGCCCTCTGCAGCTTTTATGCTTCCGAAATGGACACCCATGAAAATACTGAGACTTGTAGCAATTGGCGGGATAAAGACCTCATCGCCGAATAAATATAAGGCTATAGCAAGAAGCGTATCGGAAGTTAATATAGCACCTGATGTTTATTAATCTGAAGTAAAATCATTGGAAGTGGAGCAATACATGATTACGTTCATTGATAAAATAAAATGTCACTTCACCTTTTATACACACCTCGTATACAAACATGTGTATTGGCTACAAACATATATATATATATATATATATATATATATATATATATATATATATATATATATATATATATATATATATATATATATATATATAGAAACAGCAGTATTGACCTGTGTATATGTATGTATTTGTTTTACTTATTCGTTGAACAGTCGGTTGAAATTACACATATTCTGAAGAAAGCACGAATAATCATAATAAAAGAAATGAATGTATGAGTATTTTTTTTAAAAAGAGGAATAAACATGACAGCAACTTCCTCACATCTACACTTATATGTATATACACTTATGTGCATGTACACACACACACATACACATATATATACACATTAGTGAAAATTACAACCAAACAAAAACAATATTTATTTAAGGAGATAATAGTATTTTGTTGTTGTATTTAGTAAAGGCAACAGCAGCAGCAGCAAAAATAATAAGAAACAATTTAATTGCGTATAAATATTTAAGTAAGCGGAACTCGAGAAAAAGCAGCCTTTTTGTATACATTTTATTCGGCCAATACACATGTGCTTAAATACGAATTAAAGGCCAACAAGCACGAGAACTCAATAAAATGTATATAAATTGCATTTTAATATTCTTACAACAATTGTTATGGATAAATTTTATGGAGGCAGTGATAAATCATGAAAATTATGTCTTTAACATAAATAAATTCATTTTAAGTTTAAAAATTTACATTAAAATTAAAAAATTCTTTTTATTTCAATTACCCATATACCGAAGAGTCAAAACTGTAAGAATCCTTACAAAAATATTCAAATATTCAACAGCTTATAAGAAATAAATCGAAGGCGGCAGTAAATGTTTCTTAGTGAACGGTAAAGATACTGAAAAACTTCAATAAAAATTTCTAAAAGATAACGCACCATATCTGCATTTAATTCGATCTAAAATGGCTATTTACATGGAAAAATACTACTTCAGCAGTCACGAATTACTAAATATGTACCCTAGACTATACTCAATTTCATTGAGAAGACATTTACATTCATTCACTCTATATAGAATGAATACCTTGATTGAGCATAATAATTTATTTAATATTGTAATTGTTGTTAGTGTAAAAGCCTTCTATAGAATATGGCACGAACGACTAATATATAATTAATAATTCTGGACAAAAACCGACTTCAATACAAAGAGCCAATCGAACAGATTACAAGATCGAAGAAGACATAACCCACTTCTAGTTTATGTTTTACTTCCTTTTTAAATAATAAATTTGAAAAGGGGTTATGTTATAACAAATATTTATGGCGGCCTCTTTGTCCGTCCAATTTCCACTTTAATTACTGTGAAACCAAACTACAAGCTACACTTTCAATTAATCTTGTTTATTCAAAATCGGTCCATAAATGGGGTAGTTATATTTCGTAGAGGCCAATTCCCCGTTCAATTTTGGAAAAAATATCATTGGACAAAACTACAAACAGACCGTTTCAAACAAAAAATAATTTTGAAAATCGATTCATAAATGGAGGAATTATGCGATAATCAATTTTTGGGCAGCAAATTGCCCCGTCCGATTTTCGAAAAAAAATATGGAAACAACCTGCAAGCAAACCCTTTCAAACAAAAACAAAAAAATTGAAAGTGGGTTCAAACATGATAAAAGAAAATATTTATATAAAAGAAATACATTCAAACTGATAACGTCCCCCTCTTTTGAAATGGGTCAAAAGATAAAATTTTCCTAAATGTATGTAATAACCCTGTATGTAACAAAAAAAAAAAAACGATACAGACACAGAAAGGAGTTGTAAACAACAAAAGCGAAGTTTCGTTTCCGGTAATCAAATTCATTTAGTGTTAATGCGAACCTGCAAAGAATTTTGCATATTTTGACAACATTTTAATTAAATACAAAAAAGGTTTTTCTTGTATCTTAAAGACTCAAACTGAAAACTAACTACGACAAAATAAAATTTTGAATGAAAATCAAATTTACTTTAGACAAAATGTTTGTTTGAAATATTTTTGGGCAAATGTCTTTTTGACTCATGGATTTTAAAGTCTGTTTTGTTTCTAGTAAGAAAACATGGTTTAGATATTTGATGGAAAAGGAGAAATTAGTTTTAAATTGCCTTTAAAATATTTATAATAAGGTTGCAGCAAGTGTTTTTTGTTCATTTTTAATTTGAATTTTAAAAAGTACGAAACATAAATTAAAGCACAATCTTGCATTTGTGTTCGAGAGGAGTGAACAAGAATTTAAATATTCCAAATGACTTCACGGGAATTAATACAGGCCTAGTTGCATGATCTACAACAAATTAAATAAAAATTTATGAAATATAGTCAAATAATAATTTTCGTAAATCCAAGGGAATTTATATTCATATTGACCAATAACTGAAGTACATAGATGCACATACTAACCATTTAGGTGAGAAAAGCAAGTCATATTATTGTATCATCTAAGATAATAACTCTAAGATATCGCCAGAAATAATAGCTGAGAAAGTTATGTTTAATGATAACATTTAAGAGTTTAATGGGTGATTTTATATTAACAAACATCAAAGTGGAGTTGATCGATTTTACAAGTGCAGCATCCATAATAATACATCTACGATGTCTTTTTATAAAAGATTCATACTAGCAAATGTCACAAGTTCAAAATATGTATGCATGCATGTATAATTACACACTCATTTGTATGTAAATTTTTCTTTTTCTAGCTTAAAAATTATTTATGAAATTTGATTATTGAAAACCATAAGTTTGCTTCAAATTGAAGAAACATCTTCAATCAGAAATTTCAATTCACAGGGCAAACATTATTTAAATCAAATTTCGTTTAGAATGTGAGTGAATTTTACTGTTTTTATTTTATTTTTTGACAAACCGTAAACTATTACCACAACGCATTTCCACACAAACATTTTGATAGAAACAGAAACATTTGGTATTTCATTTCAACTCAAATATATTTTTCTATAGCAAATAAAAAATTTAACAGCATTTTTCTACAAATGTCGTATGGAAAAAATAATAAAATGAAATAAGTTTAAGTCCCTTTTTATTTTCAATTTAAAGACTCAAGCAAGCGAATGAAAAAAATTTTTAAGCAGGCGGTACGATCAATTATGAATAAGAGTATTGTTTGCCAGCAAATAGAAAGTAATAAAACAAATTATTAATGGTCATTAGAACAGCCTGTACTTCACACTAAATTATTATCATTTAATTTCTTATAGGATACTTCTTTTACTTGAATCCCCATCATTAACAACGTAAATTAATAATTTACAGTTGACACGTGTTGCAATATTTGCAAACACAGAATTGTGTGTTACATTAACACATACATTTCCACGTACACAGACATTAGAGAACTATCAAATAAACACATTTACAAAAAGCGCATAGAAAAGGAGGGAAAACATGAAATGGAATAAGAGAAGCCGTATCTGTATGTGTAGTTGTATGTGTATTTGTATGAGTATGTGTATGTATATGTTTACATGAACGTGTATGTGTACATGTATGTGTATGTGTATGTGTGTTTTTATATGAATGTGTATGTGTACATGTATGGGCATGGGTATGTGTATGTTTATATTGATGTGTCTGTGTATGTGTATGCGCTAATCAACTCAAAATATTATTGTACAAATGTTAACAGGTTTACGAAACTTACATTAAAATTGGTATGTGCATGTATGTGCTCGCACACAAACACAACAACAATAATAACAACAATGTGTTTTTTATAATTCCTTCCTGTGCAAAGTCAATTTGATCGAGTTGAATGAATATATTGTAATTTCCCTTTTAAAATCATAAAATAAAAAGTTCAATATACATGAAAGATAATATGCTTTCGCATAAAGTAAAGTAGAGTATATAGTAAAGGGTGTTTTTTAAAGGTTCTCAACTTTAAGTTTAAATTAACCAACAAAAAACAGTTTGTAGTATTAACGACACTGGCTTAATTGGAAAGAAAATTTGATGCTATAAGTGACTAAACTTGATTTGGGTCATGTGGCTGCTGTAGATGTCGCTATCCGGGTGTTAAATTTTCATAAATTTCCTTTTGCGATGGCAGCCGCATTACGCCCCATAACTCAACGAATATTGTGTTACACGTTTTCAATCGTTTTTGTTTTATCGTTTTAGATAATTGGCTTGATACATTTAAAAAAAATTTTTTAATACTTCTCACGTTCTTGTTGGCCAATTTACAGGGCCGCAGTGTTGCTAGAATTTTCTCGCCAAAAAAAAAACGGATGAAAACTATCAAAAAAATTTCTGAATCCAAAAATCGTGAGTACTAAATTAACCAAAAAAACAAGCTGTCATTTATACATCATTTTTTACAACAAATTAAAAGTGTTTTAAAAAAATAAATAATTAGGCTGTTTGCAATCAAAAAAAAAAAAAAAAAAAAAAAAAAAAATATATATATATATATATATATATATATATATATATATATATATATATATATATATATATATATATATATATATATATATATATATAAAAATACATATATATGTATGTGTTCATATCATGGAAGTTTTTCAGAAAAATCAGTTTTCATCATCAATCATTGTTTCTTATGTCTTAGATATCGTATATATCTTTGCAGCCTAATTTACTCTTCTCAATGCGAATGCTATAAAAATAATGAATTTTTTTAAATATGCTGTCAAAGGTATAATGAGCAGTTTTTATTTTATTGATAAAAATCGAATTAACTGTAATAACAATTAATTAAAAGTGAAGTTTGATTCTTTGATGTAATAAAATTTAGAAATTTGCTTAAATTTTTGGTTTCCAACCAGCATCTCTGTACATAAAAGTTCTGGCCAAAGACAATAATTGTATTATTTGTATTATTTTACTGTATACGAGTATATTGGTTATTATAACACTACTTTTGTATTTATGAAGCTTCCTTGAAAAAGTCCTGAAAATATTACATATGGAAAAATGGCTAAAGTGTGGCAAAAATTAAAGTTAAAATCGCTAAGAATTGTTAAAAGCTTAGCAAATTTTTCTTCCCGCTAAGCGGGATAAAAAAGGACTAACTTTAGCTAGAAGAGGGCTAAATTGGCAACATTGCAGGACTAAGACATAAAATGTATCAAAATTTTCGTAAGTAATTTATATAATGGATAAAGTAATATACTTAAAAAATTAGCAAACTTTGCTCTGGCATGAGCTTATTCGTTATAAAAAGCCATACCAAACTAGTCACATAACGACTGTCAGCTGCTAAATCGATTATCAAACAATATAATGTTACCGAGGCGAGTATGTGAATGTATAAAAAACACCTTTTATGTGTATATGTAAACCAGGCATGGAAAGTTAAATATTTTTAGCTTTCCATCATCGTCATCATCAGGTCTATAAACCATCCCTTTCTTCAACATGACAATAAACTTGTTGAAAAATAATAGTTTGCTTAAAAACTCTTTGTTAAAAATCATCTTATTCCTAGACACAAAAAACTTTGTCTTGAACATTGAAAGGTGAACTCTGTTTTCCTATATTTTCATCAAAGTCCGTGTGCACAGGTTTTTTATAATGTAACCAGAAGTATAATTGAATTTGTAATTTCGTAATTTTCTTCAAATTATTTATTTATTTTTGGTTTTGAAAACCTTCTGAGATCGAAAATTTTCAAGACTATATTGCGGTTTTGAATAGTTTATTAATCTAAACCTCTTGCAAAATCTCCACTCTGATTATTTTTGAAGAAATTATATTCAAAACGTTAAAAGATAATAACATTGTATGAGAATATATTCAGCATTGACATAGAAGCTGTTATGCTAGACGATATTCAACTACTACATATTTGTAAGATGAAAATGGCAAAAATATTTTTGAAGGATAAAGTGTTTTATACTTTTACATTTTTAAAACAAAATGTAGTAGAAGATCTAGATGATTATGAAATCTTTGAATACTAGCAAAAGCAAGATTTGAAACCTTATAGTATCTTAGATGATTTAATGGACACAATTGCAAAGGAAACCAACATATAGATGTGCACATATTAATTTTTTATTTTGAATTTTTTTTCTCCATTACCCCTCCTGGGAGCATTTGGCTTCCAGAGAGCATCTCCATCTTACACAAGCTATTGCAGTTGATTTCGCATTGTTATTTTTTGCCTTGTATCATTTTTGTTAATCGGTTGTTGTTCCAGTTAAGTTGATGATTGGTCTGCGGTAGCAGGTCTAGGAAAATTGGGGCTGCCATCTGTCGTTGCCTAGAGACAATGCCCTCTGCGAATTTGTTTTAATGGTGAGAACCTTGCTAGTCTTTAATTCCTACCTTCCTTTTTTCCCACGGGTTGGTGGTTGCCTCACCTTTATCATGATGGTATGTTATCCTCTTTTTCAGGGAGAGGGTAGGTCAGGGGTTTCTTGGATAAATTGTTTGGAGGGGGTTGAAGGCTCCTAATTTTTAAAACTCTAAAAACCATAATGAAAAATTTTTGTTCTTTGCCCGGCAACGAACCTAATGTAATTGGTTTTGTAGGCAAGCAATTTTTAATACGAAATAATACTATCACATCAAAGCCTAGTTTTTTTGTTAAGCCTTAACATTATCTTAAAATGTTGAGTGTATTTGGTTGACCTGCATTTAATCAAATGGCATATGATGCCACCACATTTTGAAATAGAAAGTAACAAATTATTGCATAATTAATGCCTTAGTATGGAACAATTCCGGATAATATATGGTTAAATGTGCATCTAAATGTGAAGAGACCAAAAATTCGACAAATATATAAACGGGTTAATGTAAGAAGAAACATAAGGGCAAATCAAACAGCATCTCACAATTCGTATCGACATATATCTATAATACTTCCTTAGAATTTTTTATTATTAATCAGTTTTGCTACTTTATCATTTAAACTTAGGAAACAAAATGCTTTCATGCCACATTATCTTTATTGGCTTAAAAATCATTGCACTAAGAAGAATATAATTTTGACTTTTTAGCCTTGACATTCCATTACAAAATTCGTTGTAGAAACCACTTCTAATCATATATTTATAAGGTTTTTTCTCGCTTTCACACTAATTTTCAACTCTCTGCATACTTAATGAAATTGTGTAATCAATTACGTAAATAGAACAATAAAAAACTTTATTTAGGTTTATTAATAGACATTTATACATGCAAACAACCGCATTTAAAAATACATCACATGTCTATATTATCGTTGAAGAAAATCAGTTCAAACCCTTTAACCACAGTCTTACTAATTAATAAAATTTGAAGACATTGTGGTTAAGACGTTAACGAAGTTGAAGCGAAATCACACATACCCAAACATTATTTTCCAGGGACACAAAACGCGCTTATTTTGAAAAAAATTTTTTCTATAAATTTCTAAATACAACTAAAAACCGCAACGAAGCTGTAATATCATAATATACACATATACATATTTCATTTTACTTCTTTAATAACGCAAATTAAGCACGGGTATATGAACACTTTTATCCACACAAGCTAATATATACTAATATAATAATATATACTATATACACAGATTCAATTACACAGTACAAAGAATAAATTTAATAGACATTTTGAAAGAAATAGGGAAATATATTTGAAGACGATGATGTTCAGTTCGTTGGCATAAGATAATTTTTCAGTATCATTAGCTTACAAAGTTTAGAAAGATGAACCTTGTTTGCTTTGCGGTCTCATATAACAATTTGTATCACTTCTTAACTGCTCTGAAGGCCACTAAGACAATCAGTCAATTAATACAAAAGGAAAACATTAAAATAAATTATTTAAGACATCTAGAGTTGAATAATAAGCGATTAAGTTGATTCCGACTTTTATTGGCCGGACGTAATCTCAAGTTCAATTGAGGAGAAATGTTAAGCTATTTGACAGCATCAATGCCATATTTAATGTCAACTTGGCTCCCATGGACAGATCATTAGATAGCATAAAGAGAGCATACCTATCAAACTGTTGGATCAAACGAATGAATTTTTTCATTCGGGACTTGGGCCAGCGTAGCACCGATCCACATAAGGACTGAACATACCGACATTCAACCAACACAAATGGGCCCTAGTGAATGTGCTATGATTGAGGCCTACGGCCTATGTAATCCACTCTTAGCTAACGCCACATATAATTTCAAATGCATGGAAATGAATTAATGAAATGGGGAAAAATACCAAATGTCATGTGCTTAAATTTTTACAAATTTATATGCATTTATATAGACTTTTGTTTAAATTTCAACCCATTTAAATCTGACAATTTGAGATCTGTTGGACGGGGCGTATAATTAACAAATAAAAATACATCGATCATACGCATCACACAGCGTCATATACTCTATATATGTATGTATATGTGTATGAAGTTCAAAATTTAAATTTTTTTCTTTGTTGCTGAATGTCATATTCTATGCAACGTGTAGAGCATATCGTATTATTAGTATTTACCAACGAAATTAATCATACTTGGAGATGTTTTCAAGTAAAAAGTATTAAATTTTTAAATTCATACCCCTTACACTGTACATCGTATAGTTCGGGCCATATATGTATATGCACATATATGTATTTATGTCACACTTATATAAAAATTACATGTACTCTAACACTATATTCAGAAGTCAAGGAGTCATTTTTTAGTATTGAAAATTTACATTCTGGCCAAAATTATCAATCGCCTTTATTCAATTGAATTTCAAATGAAATGAATTTAATTTATTTACCACTACAAAGATATTTAATGTATTTATATTAGAAGAGCTCGCTTAGCGCAGCTAATAGTAATTGAGGCAGTTAAGAAAACGGGTTGTGGACACCGTGTGGTTTTCAATTCAATTATATTCTAAATAAAAGACATCAGAAATCATTTACTTCAATTTGTTTTTTTTTAACTAATTCATTTATCTTTATACATGTAAATAATAAAAAAAACAAATCTGATTACTACGATCATTATTTCATTGAGAGTTGCTTGAACTAAAATAAATAATTTTATACTTAATATTGTAATTTATTATTCGGGATCTCCCCAACTAATTGTTAAAACAACTAGAGTTTTTGCAAAATGTTTTGTTTATTGGGGATTTAGCTGTTGACATGGCGACATTGCTTTGGTCACTTGAAGTTCATTGACGATTTGGTTTAGCGACCATTGAAATGTTGGTATATGAACAGCTAAAGAAATAATTTTTTTAAATAATTTTCTGTTCTAAAGATATGCTAATTAGTTTGAAATTGTAAGTGCCAAGTTCAGCCAAGAAAAAGTCCCTAGTGGCTGCGGTTTTTGCCCACACTAACTGTATAAAAGGTTAATAAATTTTAAGCAGTGTCTTCTGTTAGACAATTATACGCATCTTTTAATATGAGATACGCCCTAGTAAGCGCATATTCGGAGGGTCGATAATCTTTTTTAGATACAAATAGTTTCGGCGTTTAATTAATAGTTATCTTTTGCTCACTATGATTCCTGATTTGGTCCTTTGATGGTACCTGTGAGATAAAAAGTATGCAAAATTGAAAAGGGAAGGATAACGAAGAAAGATAGGAAAAATACCGAGAGGCTACAGTAGGCTAAGTTCTTGGCTAGTCTTGTACTTTAGCCTGTACTCTATGAGGGCACCCACCTTCAGTGCTGGTAAGCTGAGCAATATTCATTTGGGTTTCAGGAAAGTTTATTAAAAATTTCAATATTTGTTTAGGAGAGCAATAAAATTTAGAAACCAAATTAAATTTTAAAATGCTTTCTGTAAAATGGCTATTTATATTTATGATTTGACACTAGAATAAAATTTGCCATTGATTTGCTGCCTTAAGTCTGTTATAAAATCAATTACACTATTCATGGTACCTTCAACGAAGAAATTGTTTTTATACCAACTAGAAAGAGCTTATTATATAGACATTAATCATTAGTTATTTATATGCTGTTCTTATATTTAACAAGTTCTCTTTTGTTATTGTTATCTTACTGTCCAGTGACATAAACCAAGTTAACTTTATTATCACTACAAATGCTGGCTTTGCTTTTCAATTAAGTGTATTTGTGTGAGTGGCCATTTTAACTGTGGGAATTACGTTTGTGCACTTTGTTGTTGAATATGTATGTGTGGCCTATAAGTTGCCATTATACTTTTATTTTAATATTTTATTTTTCCTTTTTGGTTGCACAAGGGTTAATGAATGCATGACCGAGAAAATATGTTTATATAAATGAAGTACTTTCATTGCTTTGTTCTTAGCCAACTCTCAAATAAAATAAGAATATACACAAAGGATCTTAAAATCAAACAAGATGCAGAAACAAGGGGAGTTGTTGACTACATTTCCATTACCTTTTACATTAGTCTCCAGACAAGTATCCTGGCAGAGGTTTACGAACTCTTAACTGTATTTAAGCGAAAAATAAATAACTTCGCGTGTGTGTGTGTGATGCGCGTGTGTGTCTAAGTTGCTTTTGTGTCTTTTTTCTTTCTTCGTTCTTCGTTCTGGATTTTTCACCCGTCAAAGTAAAAATAAATTAAAAATAACAAAGAAGTTTAAGTAAACAGGACAACTTGATTAAATTCAAAAAAGGAGACGAGCAAAATAAAATAATTTTCAGTATTGACTTTACAAAAAGGGTCAAAACAAGAGAATGTTGACCGTTTTAAGGGTATCGCTTCTTTAATGCAGTTTATTGCCATTAAAGTACAAGTTGTGTAAACCTTAACAATATTTTAATCAGGGATTAATTTATAAAAAGTAATTATTTGTATGGATTTATACTAAAACAGAAATTTTTTCTTAAAAATTTATTGAAACTTTTACTCTACATAAGAAACAATAAATTGGCCTGCGTGCAAGTTGGTCTGTTGTTATTCTATCAAGACTTTAATGGCATTTAGTAGTTAATAAGTTATTCATTATTTGGTATGAAAAGAAACAGTATATCTCTACTTTTGAGTATGTTAATTATAGCACTTAATTCAGTTATTTGCATTAAAAGAGAGCATTTCCAAAGACACTAATGTATAACAAAATCGTTTGAATATGAGCCATTGTCTTCTACTCTAAAAACTCTGCATTTATATGACTTCTTACGAAGCTGTTTTTAGCTCTATCTCTTCCAAGACTTTAATACTCAAAGATACCCTGCTTATGAATGGAGTATATTCGCAAGTTCGTCTCCAAATCCAGTCAACAAAATTATCAATACAATAATTATAAAGCAAGATTTTTTTTAGCAACTCTCTTTTTGGCAGGTCATCTGTTTTCGTGTAACATGTTACTGTTAAATATGTTCAGTTTGGTCTATAATTTAACCATAAATCGACTTGCAAATGAACAACACTGGCAGGTTATGGAATTTTATTATCAAAATTCATGCTCGGTTAAGAAAGTGCATTTTGCACTTCTTTATCGGAAACTGTGTTCAGCGACGATGCTAATTTCTGGCTGCATGGAACAAGCCAAATTGCAGTATTTGGTGAAAAGAGCAGCCAGAAGCATTGCAATAGGCCGGTGGCATCATTGAACCATACTTTTTCACAGACGACGAAGGCAGGAATGTTATTGTTAATGGAGAGCGCTACCGTGCGATGATTACAAAAATGTTTTTTGCTCAAAATAGAAAAGTTGGACTTGGCTGACATGCGGTTTCAACAAGACGGTGCCACGTGCCACACAGCACGTGAAACAATGGCCCAATTGGGAGGCGAGTTCGGTAAACAGTTTATTTCTTGTTTGGGGCCGGTCAATTCAACGCCTTCAGAAAATTGTTTGTGGGGCTATATTAAGGCTCATATCAATAGGGACAAGCCCGCAACGGTTGACGCACTGGAAGCCAATACTGAAGAATTCATTCGTGAGATACCCAGCGATATGTTGGAGAGAGTATGCCAAAATTGTACCCAGCATATGGACCATTTGAAGCGTAGCCATGGTTAACATTTACAATCTTTAAACATTTAATTATATAGATCGTTTTATCAACTCAAATAAATTTTTCATATATTTCTTACAATCTTATGCAATTTTTTTTTAATCAAATCGGAAAGCTCTCAAAAAATCTCCCTTTGTTATAAGAATATAAACTAAATGACCTTCGTAGACTAGTAGGTAGTGTACTAGACTCGTAGTCCGAAGGTCCCAGGTTCGAATCCTGCCGCAGAACTCTGGCAGTTTGCGTCTGATAATAAAAAGGGAGCGCACAACAAGCCTTCACTGGCTTAAGTGTATGTTGTATGACAAGGGCTATCACACCCCTCCAATCAACCTAACCTTACCTAATCTAACCGAAATAAAATTATTTTCATAACATCTTGAACTGCTATCAGACAGGATACAAAAAAAGAGAATGTCTTGTAATAGCAAGCTTATATTGAAATCATATTGGAAATGACTAGAATTTGTTCTAATTCTTTCTCACAAGTTATGGATTCTATCGAATTCTATAGAAGTTCCATTTTTACTACACAATTTCATTCATAAATATCTCTTGATAAAATGCCTTCGTGTATAGCAAAAATGCCTTTGAATTTGCTTTGCGGTGTTTTTAAACAAGAAATTTTATACAAAAAGTTAATATTGAAAAGCCGAATCCTTTAGCAAAACAGATATAGAAAGGCTTTATTTTACCAAGTAACTAAGAAAGTGGCAAATACTATAGCAAAACTCGCTTGGGTCACTACTATTGGCTTAGATTATATAGTATGTTCACTTTTGTCCTCTATCGTTCAAAATACTAATAAAATAAATTTTTTTTTTCTTGGATATAAAATGTTCACTTTGCTGCAATCAACACTAAATACTTCTTAAGGAAATATTACAAAATCCTACGAGGCAATTAAGGACCCTAGTAATATTTAAATTTGCAAACCCAAATTAGAACTCTATAGAAGGTCACGACAAAAAGGAGAAGTTATACGCTAAAAAACAGTATCTTCACTTCAGACAAAGAAATAAACTCCCACATGAAGAACAGACACACGATTTGAACCCCCACATTCTCATGAAAATCTTTGTAATAGAAAAAAAAACATACATCTCATTTATGTTTGTAATAATGATTCATTAGGAATAAATCTGTACTTGCAGCTCTAAATAGAAAAGCATACAAACTTGATCAAATACAAAGAAAGGAAAGAAAATATAAAAAATTAAGGAATATTTGGACGTTGCTTTATTGTTATAGAGAAAAGCAGTTAAAAGAAAAACCAAGCAAATAAAAAACACCCAACGATAAAAGTTTAACAAAATTATATCCAAAACAAAACAATTGCGTTAAAATGTCAGCAAAATATTATAATCTATAGCCAAAACCGAAAGTCTGCTCCCACACAAGTCTACAGAAACAAATACAAAATTAAAGAAACAAACGAATTTAGGAATTTTTTAAAATTAGGAAAAAAACACATTTACAATTCAAAGAAATAGTTCATATGAAATTGTTGAAAGTAATAATTGACGTTATTGTTAGATTATCGTTGTTACCTTCAAATAAATTATTTGTTTTTACTAATTTAATACTCAATTTAAGATCTATATGTCACTATAATTCATAAAAAGTCTATATAAAAAGAAAGTTATTTGGAATATTCGTCCATTTATTAACCTGGTTGAAAATGGAGAAGGTTTTATCTGAAAACTTGCTTCCCATCAACATTTAGGATGGAAATGATATATGAAGTTCATAACGCTCAATTGGCAGCTTTGGCGTTTTTGGTAAAATTTTACATAAATATCAGTTACGGACTTTCATTAAGGAAGTTGCAAAATGCGCATCATTTCACGATATTAATGATAAAACTACAACCGTAAAGCTCTTACCAGCAGCAGAATCTAATGACAATTTGGAGGGCCAGCTAATTTTGGTGGGCAGTAGAGTACACGTCTGAGTAACAATTTTGTAGGGGCAAAGGCCTATCCTATTTGTCACTAACAAGCATGGCAAACATGGTGCCGTCAAATGTAATGGCCGCTAAAAAGGCGACAGTCTGTTGCTTAGTCGTAATATATCCTTTATTTTCTTTTGACTAGTAAACAAAATTAGAAATAAACATTGAATTGGTGTAGATTACAGAAACATATAGATTGCTTAAACTCTTTTAATTTTTTTTTTTAAATTTTTCATTAAAATATATTTTTATATATGGCAACCAACTTTTCTTTCACTTTGTTTTATTGTTTATGGACCAACACTTGTGCAACTCATTGTACTGGAATTAGGAAAACGATTTATGGGAAGGGGCAGAGAGGAAATAGTCTCTAGGAACATTTAATTTTAACCTTTCCACACTGAAACTAACAAGAAAGATCTCTGCAGGCAGGTTATTCCACAAACGAATTGATCGCGCTACATCGTCCATGAATACATGCGCTGCCAATGTAAAACGTGTAATCCATAAAAAGCAGCGGTTTTCGGGAACCAGTTCCCTAATCTCATTAGATTACACTGCATTGAATTAACGATAAAACAATGAAAGACACTCCTACCTTGCGACGATGCTACAGTGAGACAATAGACTTGACTATACTACTATCCACGTTACGATCAGAAGGCGTGAAATATCTCTTGCACAATCTAAAAAAACCCAAGAACTTTAGAGATGTTCTGAGTACATCAAACATCATACTGGAATTTAAAGCCAAGAACATCAAGAGCTTGTGTATCCTCGATATTTATATCACTAATTTGAAAATTATTTTTCATGCTAAAGGATCTGCTTTTGCCAAAATGCGATAGGAACAAGGAAGAGGAGCCTATAATTTTTAACCATCGTTAGCCCGACCTCAGCTAATATTGAAAATCTTCAAATTCTGTGTAGATTATTTAGCAGCCTAATGCGCAGTCCCACGAAAATTGGCTATATAGGAGCAAGGAAAATATTAGCTCTTATAAACTGTCATATGTATATCCATTTAGCAATTGTAGTGAAAATTTAAAATTTTTATTTCTTGCAAGAAAAACATAATAAAATTTCAGTGAAATATTGTGATTTATTTAGAACACATTTAAGAAAAGAACTTATGGAGAATAATAGGGAATAAAGGGGTACCTCTCATTTGTAATTTAACATAATTATTAAAAGGAAAAAAAGAGATTTATAGATAATGTGCCCAACAAAATTTAAAATAAGAAACTTGTTAAGAAAATAATAAATGGACTAGAAAAATTTAGTCTACTAGTTTTAAATAACTAGAATATTATTGTACATCTGCTAAGGTTTTTTAAGTCGGTAAAAAGGAAACAAATAAATGCAAAATTTAATTTACAGATTTCAAATATTCTGGCTGCTTGGCAGAAGCAGATTTCTTTTTATTTTTCAAATTTTAAGAGCGTCAAATATCAAAATGCAGATCTAAAAATATATTATCAAAACTTCTAGGTTTTTTAAAAGCATAATTGCATAGAATTTTTTGGCTTTAAATCTTATTATTAATCTTGTATTCTTTATTTTCAGCGGGTAGATAAAAAGGTCCCTGGTCTATCTTCTTCCTCTTGTTAGACGTCGATTAAATATTTTAATTACTAATCAAATAAGAAATTTCATTGTTCAATTATTGAACATTCCCCATTTATTACTAAATGTCTCTAACGAAAAATTTATGGAAAAAAAATATATTCGTGCGCGGTATTAGTTCAGAATCGTATAACAAATAAAATAATTTAAAAAAAGTCCTGCAAGAAAATATTAAAAAAATATCATTAACTTATGCTGTAATACAAATTATTGATAACTAAAAAATTTGGGTAAATTTTTAGGTCCGCTTCTTTAAAATATAAATTTTAACAAGAACTTTTAAGATTTTATAAGCCAAATTTTTTTATGGAAACTATTATTTTATAAATTCTTTAAAAACTTTTAATATACTAAGAAATTAAAAACTCCAAACATCAAACATTTTTGTAATTTTCCCTTAATATAATTAATAAATTAAATAACTCCAACAGGTCACTGGAAAATCTCGTAATCTCGCTTTTCACTACCTAGAATTTTTACGATTAGTCTAGCCGTATCTTCCAAATTCCACCTACAACTTACGTATATATCTAGAAAACTATTCTTTTAATACCATTTAATTTTTGACAATTTCAAAGACAACATCATTAGAAGGAAATTGAAAACGTATGTACATTGTTCTTTATCGCTGAAAATTAAAGCAAATATTTGCGAGCCGGCCTCAATTACATGCCATCAATCATTTCCACTTCATATGTTATTGTCATTTTGTTAAGATTTTGAGCCGGAAAGGCAAAGGACGAAGAGGAAAAAGAAATGTAAAAATAAAGCTGTATGCACACCAATAAAATCTATTAAGGAATAAACGCTTAATAATTTACAAAAGAAAACGTGTACGAAACTTATAACGAAATTTTGTCATTCTATAGAAACAACAAAGAACAAAACATTCCTTAACATAAACTTCCTGTAAGAAATTTGTGTGTCCTTTTATTTAAACATTTGAACTTGTGTCACAAATACAAGCATATGCATGTATGTATATATGTATGTGTTTTGTAGGAAAAGTTTTTGTACTTTCGCCGTTTGTAGATTCATGCTATGAATTTCTAGCTTTAACGATTGAAAATCAAATTTGATATATCGCCCAATAACCACATGGAGGAAAGTAATTTTTGTTAAGAGAAAGGGTTATGCCATAAAATTAAGTTAAAAAAAGGAGTGTATAAGGCACAAAAGTACTTCTTTTTTGATTCAATAGGCGTTGTCAGACATCCATAATGAAATATTTTAACGTTCAAAAGATTGCCGCACAGTGCTTTGTCGTTGAACAAACAAAATGGGATGAAAATATCGGGGAAAAACGTAGATTGAAAAGATTCTTGATAAGATCCAGGAACGACATAACAGTTAAGTCTATATTAACATACGCTATAAAGAATACCACCTGCTGAGAAATTGTAGGAAGAATTCACTGAAGCACCTCACACCACACCCTTAGCTACTTGGCTTATCTCATTGTAAAGCATTTGGTTTCGAACTCTTCAATCAGACTGGATGTCACTGGTACATGGAAGAGGGTGATGGCAAGCTCAATGTAGTGTATCACAGGCTGAAGTATTGACTATAAAAAATCAGCTAGTTTAATAAGATACCATAGGATATATATCATTGAATGTACTTACAGTAGGGTTGCGGTATGTACACTACATTCAGTTTGTTATATAAATGCCGGGTATTCCTTTACAAACATGCAGCTAAACTGGATACATAAAACAAGAGAGGTAGGGGAACATTATATGGTTTAGCTGGCCAGGACCTGAGCTCAATTTATCGATCGCGATATGGATCAATTAGTAGGCTTTCCGACGCCTGTAAGCTACTGTGAACAGCTTGATCAGCAGGAACATCATAGGATCTCGAGGACTGGATGGTCCATTGAGGTATCTTTCGAAATCTCCAGACCTACTTGACTGTGATATATTTAAAGAAGACCTGCAGTCCTCGAGTGATCTCTGGGCACCAACCACGTATACTCGTGCAGGTTTTAACTAAACACCGTCAAATAGTAGTTCATTCTAAGAGGTCCAATCTCTCTTGTAACGACTTCTGCTGATGTTGCCAAAATCAAGAAGAGAAGAAGATTGTCAAACCCCTCCTTTGTCATTGCACTAAATGAGAAAGATAAGGAGTATGTCAAATACCTTCTTCTTCTCTATTCTCTATTTAAGGGAAAGAGCAGTCCTCGTGGTCAGCCCACTACTGCGAAATCTAGCAGATATATTGGACTGCAATATCAGAGTTATAAAATCGTTTATCTAGTCGTCACAATGCTGTATTAAACAGAGTGTTTCAGGCGGGAGGAAAACACTTCGTTCTTACTTCGCTCCCTTCTCTTTAGACAGCACAAAGGTAACAATACAGATCCACGTGGGCAGTTTATATCTTAGGACTAAATAGTGACTTTTGTGGCTGTGTGTGTCATAAATGCAGTTTCCACACATGTAGTTTCTAAGAGCTTGATGTGTGCTTTATTTTAAACTTTTTTCTAAATTATTAATTATCAGCTATTCAGCGAGCCTCCCACTAGTCAATCTTTGCATTCGTCCTATAAATGAGTTTATCCTAAAGCTAGCTTTTCCACAGTAATATTACTGGACAGGTCCGAATGTCCTGGTATAGAGTAAAGCCCTAAGTTGGAGTAACTCCACCACCTTATACAAAGATCTCCAGCAATCTCGTGCGAGCTGTTATATTATGTTGGCGTACGGGGTTATTTACTCTCAGTATAAATTCAAATATTTTGTCCGAAAATTTTCTAATGTCTTACACATTTTGCTGCCCTCATAACTGCGAATATCGCGGATTTCTAAAAGCTTTTACCAAATTAAAGAAAGTCAATAAGCTCTAATATTTTTATTGCATGTATTTATATATATAAATTTCGTTACAGTTTATATGAAGCGTTAAAATGTCAATTCAAAAGGAGGTAATTAACCCTTAAACGCATGTAGTAATTTGTATGTTATTGTAAACATGTAAGGAATTTCCCTTAAAGCTCTTAATAGTACTTTCCTGAACTATTTTATGTTGATTATTATATTTATATACTGTATTCCACTACATTCGTATAAATTTTGTGAAGTCATTTATATGAAATAAATGCTTCGCAGATTCCTAAATATATTTTTAGAACAGATGTCAACAACAAAATAAAAATATTTTTTGCTATAATCTTTATATACGAAGATGACAAGCGAAAAAAAAATTGCATCAATTTCTTTTTTTATAAAAAATATTCACCAGCAATTATTTTTTCTAATTAAAAAAATATTTCATATAAAAATTGTAAAACTAATCGATTTGAGGGTTCAATATATTTTTTTTTTATGGATTAATGCTGATGCGCCTTCACTTCTTATGCTGGTCATCATCGCCACACACTACCAACTATGAACTTCCCCTTTTAAAAATATATCCGCATATTATTGCATACATTATTACGTATATTGCATATAATTTTTTAAAGCTTAGAAATATTTTTAATTAAAATTAGTTCATTCGTATATATTCAAACACATGCGATTGGTCCCCCTTTTCCCAAGTTTATCTAGAAGAAGTAACCAAAACTAAGTTTCCTTTGACTAAAAATTTAATAAATACAATTTGATGATTAGCGAAATTTAAATAGAAATTCATAATCGGAGACTTATTAAATTCATACAAAACGTGAGCAAATTTCAAAATGTTAGAAAAGGTTCAATTTGAATGTCTCATTGATTAAATGAAACAATTTATATAATTATGTTTTACTCTTTATACAAGTACAAATGAAACTACGTAATTATTGTTTTATTGAAGTTCGGTTTTGAAATATTTAATAAAATTATTTTTTTTTGTTGAAAAGTAGGATTTAAGGATTTTCTATACTAAAAATAGAAAAAATAAATTTTTTACTTACGCGAAAGGGACCGGCCAATTACTCCCATAAATTCCACGCTGAAAGCAAATATAAATATTTTATTATTTATTTATTTTCAATATAATAGCGATAGTAAAACGTTATTTCTAATAGAAAATTAAATATTTCATATCATGGCGAATGAAAAACTTAATATAAAATAGTAAGCACTATTGTTATAATCGCGTTACGATATAAAAATAAAAAATTCATGAAGTATTGACACTATCTATTAAAGTTATATATTAATTGTTTTAAATTTCGAAGCGATATATTACTTTAAATACATTTTTTTATAATTTTTCCCCTTCATTTCCGTTTTGCTTTCTAAACTAATTTTTAATATTTCATAAAATATTAAAACCTGAAGTTTTGCTAATGCATTTAATAATATTTTAGAATATTTTAATAGCAACATATTATTTGGCATGTCACGTTTACGAAATATTATATTTAACTGCAACATTAAAAAAAATAAATTTCTTTATTGGATCAGCAGACCAGGGATAATTCCTTTTAAAACTAGAACTAAAAAGTACATTATGGGAAGGGAGATAAAGGGTGTAGTGCCTATGGATATTAAACTGAAACTTTTCATAGCTGAAATGTTAGAAAATACCACAGGAGATCATATCGTTTAAAGAGTGAATTTCATCTGCAATGCATAGTGCGATTCACCTGCTGAGCGGCCATCCTTGGATGCGCTGATAATTTGATACAAGCTGTTTGTAAAAAAAACAACTTTTGGGAGCAAGTTACTAGATTTTGTGGCAGTGAGACATGCAACAATTCTATACTTCAGTAGGGTTGGCTACACAACTTTAACCGATGAGGAGGAAACGATCTTCTGCACTTAATCATGTTACTTTAAAATAGACTTTTAAGCATTAAATATGAGAATTACATTCCATTTTTGACCGGATATAGGCGATAAAAGTACAAGGATTATCAACTGGAGCAAAACATCTTTCACGCCATTTAAAAAAATAAACACTTATATGCTTCTTTGGTGACGTCAAAAATATGCTAGAACCCTGGAATATTACACGGAATTATCATGCTATTAATACGAAGAGCTTCTTTCTGATCACTAAATATCTATAATTAAAGAATGTGCTACATTTATGGTCCTACAAAAAAGGTCTTATAAGCACTTAAATTGATCCTGTTCGTAAAACCCCATTTAGATATTGTTGAAAAACTTCAATACCCTTGATCTCTTGACTATTGGACTCTAGATTCTTTACAATGTAGAACTAAACCAAAATTTCTATCACTTTGGAAAAGGGGGAACGAATTTCTTTTGGGCGATAATTTTCAGGGTTACGAACCCCATCCTTTTTGGGGATTGGAGTAACACTAGCAAACTACCAGCACAATGAAAACTCGTAAGCATTGTACACTGTATGGAAAATGTTGGCTAATGAAGAGCAGTACTTCAAAACCAGTGCAGGAATAGCATCCAATCCCAGAGACTTATTTATACTTAGATCATCTAAAGTCTATTTAGCTGCACATGTTCGAAAGGACGTTTTTCACATTACATTTACAGATACTTCTTCGAGTCGCTTTAGAAAGCAAAGTCAAAGCAAGAAAAACTTGTTTATGGACCCACACTTAGCCGATGGCCCTACTTGTGCAATGTATTATGCTGGAACTACTAAAACTGATTGTGGGATGAGGGTTAGAGGAAGTAGTGTTTGTGGACATCCGATTTGCATACCTAAAATAAAGGAAAGGCCTCTGCAGGGTGGTTATTCCACATACGAATTTTTCGGCCAAAAAACGAATACTCTCTGTAATGCATAGTGTGATTCACAGGCGCATCAACGAACGTGTAATTCGTAAAAATAAGAGGACTTAGGAAATAAGCTTCTTTAGCCTTAATAGAACAAGATATGCTATTAAAAAGAATATACTAATAACACAAATATTTTCATCACATTTCAATTCTATGTGGTTTTTGTATTAGATTCAACGTCAATTATATTAAACTTTTTAGCAAGAAGCTAGACTGCGAAAAAGCACCACTCACTAATATTTTTATAGCTCAAATGAGCCGTACAATTTTGAATGAAATCAACAAACATCAAACATTTCGAATGCCTCTGGGGGCGTATACGAGTACATATTAAAATGAATACCTGTGAACATGTACATGGTGCGTATGATTTATTTTCAAAATATCACTCATACTCATATTTGCAACAGCTGTTTCGAGTGTATTATTGCTGTGTGCATGTTACTAAGGGCTTAGCATTAAATATTGAAAGATTTCATATAAATAGAGTTCTTTAAAGTAATAATATATTTTGTAATTTTGAAAATAACTTCATTATCTACAAAAAACATTATGGTTTAATATCTTTGAGCAATTATCAAGAACTTGATTCTTTAAAACATAATTCTTTACTTATTGGAAGTGCGTGCTTACAACAAGTTTTTCCTTAACATTTAGAAGATTAAAAAATGTAAATTTTTTTAAACTATAACAAACAGCAGTTACTATTACTATTTAGTAATAAACTTTTAATTCTCTTAAATTGCACAAAACATTTATTTAAAATTCTTAACTTATTGTAAATCTAACCCACTTTGAGGTGATTATTTCTTCAGCTTGAAAATGTGAATAAAAATAAAACCAGTTTAACTCTTGTGATTAGATTAGAAAGAGGACATATTTTATACTGGTTGTGTATGGTTTTAGGAATTCTATTGGTTTGTATTTAAGTGTCTTACAAAGATATACGATTTATTCATTCTCAAAAATGTGCTACACGTGTCGTTGCAATTGATTGCCATCATTCTCATGTAAGTCGTTACATGAACGGCAACTGTACTGGATTAAAGCTGCATGAATTTTTTTAACTGCACAAATAAAAACTCGTCAACTTATGAAAAAGCTCTCGTATCAACAATTTTTCATAAAATAGAACTGCATATTTTTTGTGTGTGCAACAAATTCAAAAACTTTAAGGGAAAAATAAACAAACAAATTTTAATACTTTAAAGGACTATGGCCTTATTTCGATATGTCCTTCAGTATTAATTATATACTTATATTTATTACGTTTTACTTGAAATTGAATTAATTAAAAATTAATATTACGAGTAACAAGCAACTTTCAAATGCAAAAGTAATTCACATAATGATTTCTAAAGTAAAGACCTACAAAGTAGAGCTCATGGCCATTTGAAAAAGCACTAATAAGGAGCAAATCTTATTAGATCATTTGAAGGTATTGTGTACATGAGGCTTTTTGTGATTTTAATAAAGAATTTAAACGCTGATCTAAAGTAACAATTTTAAGTCGGGAGCAAACAGTTTTTATTGATTTATTATTACTAACAAAGAGATTTCTTTTTTATAAAAATAGTACAATGTCCAAGTAAATATACTATTGAATTTCTAAGTGACTCAAGCATATAGCATATTGTGTGTCCACACACTACCGTACCTTGTGAAATTATTGAATATTTCTTGTTAAATTGTCGCCTTTGTTTCTCGGTTTATACCATTTTCAGAAATTTTACTTGCGAACTTAAATGAAACAGAAATATCATATGCAAAGAAAAGAATATAATTAATCACAATCGTTAACATTTGATCCATTGATTATACGAAACACTATATATTGAAAATTTTCAGATTTATGAGAAGCATTCTATGAAAAACTTTATTATGTTCTTGGAATACTGCAAATAAATTTAGTCATCAAACCAATCCTCATCTTGTATAAAATTAAAAAAATCTTCCAAATGGAACATCATATATATTTTCAATTAAGTTGCTATTTTTGATCCTATCAGCATATTTGGAAGGCATACAATTACGAAAATATTGTTTTGAGATTTCATCTTTGTTCCTGAGCGCCCTGAATTAAATTGAGAATTTGAGTCCACTTTTGCGTCCACCATCTCCTGAATTTCTAAGTCCCCTATCAGGGTCTTAAACCATATAAACCATGTCATTAACCTTTCCACATGCTTAAGCTTGAGTCTATCCATTCTTTTAATGTAAATTTAAAAAGAAATTTTTTTAAATACACTCAATGCCTAATATGTAAATTTATCATATTGTAAAGTCAGTGAGTTAAAAAGTATGTTTTTTTAAAACAATTGCCCAAAATACACTAAAATATATATGATGACTATTTTCATGAAATCTGCTGCATGAAACTTTTTAGATTTGTCAATAAAATGTAAAACAAATCAAATGCAATAAAGAAAACTGCCCAAGATTTTGTAGAATTTTATTTCCTGCACAAAAAATTATTAACCATTGGAATGAAAGTGATAAAAACATTAGAAAACCTGGTGTAGTCAAATTAATTTCTCATTTTCTTCAATTCCTATTTCAGCAATAAAATAATATAATCATACAGACTTCTCTTCGCATCGCATTTAAGACGAGACTTTTAAAAAGAAGAAAAAAATTTACAATCTTGTCTTTTTTTATGATTGTCTTTTTTTCCCCATCACTTCATCGTACTTTTTTACTCTTTGAATTTTCTTTCAAAGCTTTAAGGACCGTTTAAAATTCTGCCCCAAGCAGCGTCTTTTGTGTTGCTTACCAGTCAGTATTATTCTTTTCACTTTCATTTGGGGTTGTTGGATTTTTCAATGTTGCTGCTTTTTGTTTTTGTTTTTTTCTTATAATAAGAACATCATCGGGTTATTGTACGTAAAACTTGTGTAGTCATCTACAACACCAACACTCCTTTAGTCATGTTATTCACATTTAAACCTAAATTTAGTAACTGAAAAAAAACAAGTGAGTCTTCAACAAACTCTTTTATTTATTCGCTACTGACTTTATGTTTGATGTTTGTGGGTGTTATTCTGAATTATTGTTATAGTTCTTATAGTCTGCCACACACAATTTTTTGCATACTCGTGTATTTTCATATTTGCTTAACCTTTGTTTGCAAAGAAATATTGTCTCTTTGTATTCAAAATTGCATTAAAAAATTTGTGAACGTTTGTATTTCATATTGTCTAGATATAAACGTTACTGCAAGTTTAATATATATATATATATATTTTTTTCATGGAAAAAAATTAGTCAGCAGCAAACAAATTGAATTGATAGATCATACAAAAAGTAAGGAGGACAGAAGTACTTAAGGCACTTAAAAATTATGAAAAAAAAATTATTTTGATGTGGCAATTCAACAAGGCGATACGATTTTATCCGTTATTAGCGGATCCATTTAATTTTAAATTTTAAGTATCAGTGGGTTTTTTAGTATAAAAAGTTGCAAATTTAATACTTTAATAGGAATAAATTCAAAGCCTCGTTTCATCTTATGCTTCGTAACTTGTAGGTCAGATTGTTAGCATTCCATTTAACAGCAATCTAATACATAAAAATTAATACATGTTTGTTACTACTCTATAAGCGGTTAAAAAATTTCTTACACTTACAGGAAGGCTACTGGTTATATTTTTCTTAAATATTTCACCTCTTATGCTTTGTACCTTGTTTTGTAGCAATCAGATATGACAGGAAGAGTTTCAAAATTGTACCAATAGACACGTAAAATTGCACGTTTATTAATTTAATTGCACCAAAAACACGTTAAAATACACTTATATGAGCATTCGTTTGCATTATTTAAAACAAAAATGTTGTCCTTTTAAATAAATAAACAAAAACAATACAAGTTACATTGAAATAGTGTGCTACTCTTTAAATTTATTTAATTAAAGTTCTAGGTCGTCGTAGTTGCTTCGCAAGTTCGATTACGCAGAGTTTTCACAAGTTTTATTGTGCCACCGAATAACTGTCAAAACAGGATCTTTTGATTCCACTTGATTGCTCTTTTGTAGTGGAAGCAACCATTTATACCAATCAACTGTTGAGGAATAGGTCGCTTAGCGATTGCTGAATAAAACATCCACACAATTTGACAATCCATTGTTCTTATGTAATTGTGAAAAAGAAAAGTTATTACGAAATATTGTTTGTAATTATAAAATTTTTGCGGACAAATTCAACGAACCAGAGTACAAAAAGTTTTATTTTCAAAAGCTTTAAGATTTGAAACATTAAATGACAAATCGCCTGCAGAGGATTTCAAGACTGGTTGAAATATTGGACAGTATTAACAAGTTTCATATGTAAAGTTATTAACACATTCCACTGTCGCACCACTGTGCACTAAAATCAGTACAGCTGTACCAACACTGCCATTGCAAAAAAAAAAAAAAAAAAAAATTGTAAAAAACCCCTTGAATCTCTGATTTGTGCCTTTTTTTCCTACCACGTTCGCCTCTCAATCGCGATCAATCAAAAACTCGTCATGCCTTTAAAATCAAGTAAAAATCGAAACCGATTTAATTAAAATTTAAGGATGGAAATTCTTAACGTGGAAGTAAAAAATTTTTAAATTTTATATCGCAACGAAGACTGTCGAGTTTTTCATGATGGCTGTATTAGCGACTCATTCACAATTAAAACTGAAATGAGACATGGTTGTGATCTGTCGCCTCTACTTTTTATTATTGTTCTGGACAGTATAGTGAGAAGAGCGTGATGTGCCCAGAGGGGAATATCTTGGGGATTCAAGAGATGTCTAAAAGATCTCCACTATGCCGACAAAATATGTCTACTATCCCCCAACTTCAATGACATGCAGGTTAAGATCAATGCAGTACAAACATAAGCAGATTAAGCTGGTCTGAAAATAAATACTTTTTTTTTCCACTGCTATTTGTTTATTGTATCTTCAAATAGAACTAACAATAAGTGTTCAAATCTTAAGTATAAATATAATAATTAGGCCCAACCAGTGTCGGACATAAACTTAGTGATAGTAATTAATAATACATAAATATGTTAAGCACAAAAATATTCAAAAAATTCAATCTGAAGTGTGGCGTATTAAGGCCGTAGTATCCCTCTTTTTTAAGCGGATGTGTCCAGGAAAGTTCAAGATGTTACGAGCAAGCGGATTAGGATGGGACTCGAGTTTTGTTAAATATTTGCCTGCATATTTTGCAATTTCAGCGGTCACAAGTGGCATATTTAAATCACGATGTAAAATTGAATTTTTCATGTACCAAGGAGCCGATGTTATTAACCTTAAAATTTTGTTTTGCATTCGTTGGATTCTCTCTACATTGGAAGCTGAAGCAGTGCCCCATAGCTGAATTCCGTAACACTATATGGGTTTCAAAAGCGACTTGTATATTAAAAGTTTACAATCTAGACTGAGGGTAGAATTTCTACCAATCAGCCAATGTATCTGAGTCAATTTAAGTTTTATTTGTGTTAGCTTAGAGTCAATGTGGTTTTTCCATGTGAGGCGTCGGTCGAGGTGTATACCAAGATATTTCACATGTGAATGTTGAGGAACAACTTGATTGTTGATTTGAATGGGGGAACAAGTGTCTCTTCGTAGTGTAAATGTGACATGAACACACTTTTGTTCATTTACTTTTATTCTCCATAAGTTCAACCACAATTCCAACAGGTTAATATGTTGCTGAAGATAACGGGATGCCTCGTGAGGGTTTTCATGCATACTAAGGCAGGCTGTATCATCGGCAAATGTAGAGGTGAGGATATTACCGCTTCAAGGCATATCACAGGTATAGATCAAATACAAAACTGGACCCAGAATACTCCCCTGTGGCACACCGGATGAGATAGTTTCGGGCTCACTCATGAAGTCTCCTTCCACAACAGTGAATTTCCGGGCAAGAATATAACTTTCCAATAGATTTACAATGTTTATTGGCAGATATGTCTTCAATTTTACAATTAGGCCTTCATGCCACACTTTATCAAATGCCTGAGAGACATCAATAAAGAGGGAAGAACAATACTTTTTTTCTTCAAATGCTCTTCTTATGAAATGGACCAATCTATGAGTTTGTTCAATGGTGCTATGCTGACTTCTAAAACCAAATTGATGGTCCGGTATGCACCCATTATCAGTTAGAATTGGGGACAATTTTGTCATGAGCAGCTTTTCGAAGAACTTTGAAATTGTTGACAGCAAACTTATTGGCCTATAAGACTCAGCCTTGGTAAGATCTTTGCCCGCCTTTGGAATCATTTTGACCATGGCAAGTTTCCAGCTGTGTGGATAATACTCCAGTCGTAAAATGCCATTAAAAATAAATAACAGGATTCTAATAGCAATACGAGGCAACTTCATCAGCATCTTGTTACTAATTCCATCAATACCCGGGGCCTTTTTTGGGTTGGTTTCAGCAATTAGTTTTTGTACATCACGCATCTTAAATTTCATGGGTCGAGGGGGTAGAGCTACTACACTCGGTAAATCAACAGCACCAGTACATGTGTTTGGGGTAAATACGTACTTTAAATGCCCAGCAAATATGTTACCTTTTTCAGTATTACTTGTTGCCCAACCTCCGGTAGAAGTGCGCAGGGGTGGTTTAGACTCAACGGGTGTTTTAAGTTTTTTAGCAGCGCGCCACAAGGAGTAATTAGATGCTGCTGTGACATCGAGACCTTCCAGGTAGTTCTTAAGAGAAGCAGATTTTTCAGCTGAAAGCAACTCTTGGAGTCGTTTAGTGCATTCTCTAAGTCTTATTTTATGTTGGGGCGATCTGTATTGTTGCCATTCCCTTCTAGCTCTTCTTTTTTCACATACGAGACGTTCAATATCCGCAGAATAAATTCTATTAAACCCAGTCTGCGGATGGGAGGTAGTGGCATGTTTAGCAGCCTGTTTAATATTATCGGTAAGATTGGCAATGTTAAATTCAATATCATCGGGGGTTCTAAGCCTGATATTTTCCGTACAATGAGTACTGAGATATTTTTTGAACCCCAGCCAGTTAACACGATTTATCGTGTGACAAAACTAAAGCAATGAGAATTAATGCTTCTAACAACAGATTATTCGCAATATACGAGAATAATCCTAAAGATGTATCAACCTTTTGCTATCGCGGAAGTCTTTTGACTATAAAAGGTGGCTCTGCAGACGACATAAGAAACCAAATAAAAGCTGGTAACCAATCATTTCGCATTCAAAACCCCATATGGGGATCAGTACATATCTCTAAAAGAACCAAGCTAAACATATTTAACTCCTGCATAAAATCATCTCTTCCCTAAGGATGTGAATCATTTTAATACTCGCACAGATTTTCAAAAATCGCTGCCTGCCTAGAATTTAAAAAATATTCTAGCCAGTTAAAATATCCAATGAAAGGCTATGGGTCCAAACCTCTTAAATCCCCGCGCATGTCAAGTTCCGAAAAAGAAAATGGTGCTGGCTACGACATACCCTGAGAAAACCCGTTGACGTTGTCACAAGACAAGCTATCAAATGCAATCTGCAATCACACATCTGGCGGCGCTAAATAGACATTGAAGCGGCCAACCAGGACAAGAGCTGGAGCATCAGACAAATCAGAATGAAACAAATTTATTATGGCCATATGTTCCTTGCACGAACTACGGGAACATATATATGCATATACATAATTGTAAATGTTTTTGTGCAAAACTAAAACCCGATAGGGAAAGCCAGGCAATTTTTACTAGGCTATAACTAACCAACGTATTCAAATTAAGTTTTGAAACATGGAATAATACTCCCGATCGGGAAAAACCACTGGTTGCATTTTTAAAACTAAAACTTGCGGGGAAGAAACAAAGGGAAGGAAAAAAGGCAATTTATGTTTTTAATTAATTTTTATGCATTTTATGCTGTCTCCGCCAGCAATGCGCAGGGAATTATCTCTTGGCCTATAGAAAATTAGATATGTGGCTTAAATTATCTACACGTAAAAAGGCAATTGAATTCAATCATTAAAAGTATTTTAAATTAAAAAAATATTAAAAATAACATTGAAAAAATGTTTGTTGTGGCTTTAGCTCTTCATATGCCGACATTTCATTGGTTGCTAAAACCAAATCGTCAGTGAAGTTTAAGCAGTTTGATAACATTCAACCTCGAATGTTTATGCCACATAAAACAAATACAATATGAAAATTTCAATATTGCATATGAATTACAACAAATACATAATCATAGTAGGCTTAGAATGTTTTTATACAAACAACACAACAAACAATTATACTCAACGTGAGTCTATTTTATTTTTTCGGGATATTCTCCCGAATAATAAATTTCAATATTAAGTATTAAAAATAACTTAAAATTTTTTTTCATATTTATGGAAAAGAGTGGTATACTTTAAGGACTCCCTTTTCACATCCTTGATGCTTATACACATAACAAAAATATAACAATAAAAAACATTCGCGCTTTCGCCGTAAAAGTTTTTCATTTAAATGGTGTGTATTAATGTGTATGTGTATGAGAGAGAGAGTGAGAGAGAAGGAAGATAGATGAAGAAGAATAGTGTGTTTTGTATTTAGTTATTTATTTTGGAATGGCCGGTATGACTTTATGGAAAAGTTCCTTTTTTTTGTTGTAGTTTATGCTTTTTTATAATAATTAGTTATGGCGCCATATTCATCATTTTGACATATTTTTTTTTTTCTTTTTACAAACTCATTGAATTTTTTACATTTCTTTTGTTTCTTTACTAAACAGAGTTTCACAGGGACAGATTGAATGAATGTAGAGAAAGAGAGAGAGGGAGGGTACGTTTTATTTATTTATTATTTTGAGCATTTCGAAATTTTGTGTTAATTAATTGTTATCATTACAAACATACACAATGATAAAAACTCACTATATGCAGAAGAGAACAACAGGCGGTTTTATAACTTACAAGTTCAATGGAACTACTCATTAAACTTGCCAAAAGACGCGGTGACATAAGGACATGTGGGTTGACTATTTTTTTTTTCTGTGGAAAGAACGACGAGTGTTCGATTTCATTTGACATATAATAAATGAGACACAAGCAACAGCGAACTTGTCAAGGGCGTTTCGGAAGAAGAAATGCTAAGAGTTGATGTTTTGTATCAACAAAACTTTCTGAATTTTAACTACAGCAAATGAATGATTTTTTAAAGCTCTTAAGTGGATTGGAAAAATGCATGTTAATAAGAAAAAATTAAACTGATGTATTTGCACTTCCAATAACACGACATATTTGTTACTAAAAATATGAAATAAATTTTTATCTTTTCTCTAGATATTTATGGTAATAATCTATAATAAACATTTTTAAACTAATAAAATCCGCCATACTTTTGGTTTGCTCCCTAATTTTACTGCCAGTATTTTTTTATTATTTGAAAATAGAAATATAATAATTAAAGCCCATTTCTATTGGAAAATAATATACGAATTTCCAAAATGTAATTCTGATAGTAATTTGGGTATAATCATTTTGAATTCAATTCTTATCGTTTTATTTTAAATACAATTTTCTTAATTCACAAGCCCCTTTTACCGCGTATTGAAAAGGACATCTCGAAGAAATAAGATTTTGTATATCGACTTTATCAAGGCGTATTCACTATGAGGCACTCTTAATTGAGTTTGTTCACATGACTAGAATATTTTATTTAAGCAACACCATTTTTCAGTTAACTTTTACACGATGCTTGTACTACTTTTTTTATACTACCCAATATTTTTTCACAATAATTTTTTTTTTTTTACAAATGAGCAATTGGTAAATAAATTAGTAAACCAAAATTAAATTTCTCGTTAAATATATTTTACAATCATAAAAATGGCTTGTGATTTGAGCAAATGTCAGATCAACAAAATTAAGAAATCTTCATAATTTATTCCATTTTTATTTATACTTTTTTTTTTAAACTTCTCATTAAATATACTCACATTGGTTTGACTTTAAATTTTCATAAAAAATACTAAAAAGTAAAATATTTTGCATAGTTTTTCGAACAGTCAGTTAAATTGAAATTTCAATTAGAGTTACTCGAGTGCGAGTCCTAAATTTGTAAATTAAGACTAAAATGTTGCTTAATTATTTTTGTACTAGGAATCAAAAGTTAAGAACAAAAAATTATTTTATAAAAACATAAATATCTGATTTTCCAATTTTCGAAAATACGAACAACTGACAAAAAGTTTTACAGAAATCGGCCAAGCCGTTCTCATTTTATGAATTATTGGATTTTGCCACGCCCCTCCGCCCATAGACCGAAAATAAAAAATCGGACTTCACAGTGTCACCCGCCCGAGTATTCTGAAGGTTCCCTGAAAATTTCGTCAATATCGGCCCAGCCGTTTTGGAGCCATTACGTTACATACATACATACATACATACATGCATACAAACATCCTATTTTATATATATAGATAGATGAATAAAGAAAGAAGTTTTTAAACTACTTTCCATTTTTCTTTTTGTACTGCTTCTGGAAAAAATCGGCCTTTAAATTGCTTCAACTACTTACAACAACTACTAACACGCTTACATCCAAATGTTCTTTACGCCCAACATAAAAATAAAATATTTTAAATCTTCCTGAAATCATGTCTTCCAGAACCCCTACCTGAATGAACTTAATACATATTAGTATATTAATTGTTGTAAAGCTTTGGTTTATACTAACAAGTTTCAATTTCATTATGATTTATTCACTAATTAATTATTAATGCCCACTGTGTAAGAATAGCATTGGCTTTAGTAAGTTTTATACCAAAAAGGACACCAATAAATATTTCAAAATATTAAAACCTTCCGTTGTCAAGTCATTTATTTTATTAATAAGACTAATAAATGGAAAAACTGGGAACTGTGTATTATGTATATGGATTTCCAGTTTTTAACATGTTTTATTTTTATCAGGAGTCATATAAGTTTATTGTCCTCAGATCTTTTGCTTTTATAATTGTTTATATACTTTTCCTACTATATATATATATATATATATATATATATATATATATATATATATATATATATATATATATATATATATATGTATCTGTGCGTGTTAGTTTACTCTCTCTAGATTTCATTGTCTAATAAATTATGACAATATTTTATACTACATAGACAAACATTTATATTTTGTTTCACAATTCTCTACTGTATGTGTTATCGTTTAAGTATAAGGTTTTCGAATAAGGAAAGGTTGACGGAATAAAGTAAGATGAGTTGACGATATAAACGATTTTTTTACTTTACAGAATCATATCTACCATATGCAATACACAGGAAAAAAATTTATATTTAGAAGCAGTAAAAAGCTGATGGTATTATTATATTTCTAACTCAACTACAAAAGATTCTAATACGTATTTTATTAGGTAGTTTTCACATGAACTAACTAAACTAAAGTGCTTGTTTTCATATGTTAGGTCCCATAAAATATAGAAGAAAGAAAAAAAAACAAATTATATTAAAGGTAAATGGTACACATTCTTAAATATTCCTTAGTAGCATTATTATAAGGGAGAATTTTGCGGAATTTAAAAAACTATCAAGAACTAAAATCATTCATGCTGGCTCGGACTAATATCATGCCTAATTTATGCGGACCATATTAAGTGACATTGAAACTCTTACAAAATACTTTAGAATTTATTCGTGAGATAACGGCCGATACGTTGGAGAGATTATGCCGAAATTGGGCGGTCAACATTTACATGAAATCATCTTTAAATATTGAATTATATAGACCGTTCTATCGACTCAAATAAAGATTTCATACATTTCTCTAAATTGTAAGCTGTTTTTTCTTAAATCAAATCAAAAAAATTACTTTTACTTTTTAATGTTAAAAGCTAAAAATATTTGATTTCGAATAATCGATCTTTTCATTTAAATGGCATTTGCTTGTTTAAATTCGACTGTAAATGTTTATATTTCTTACTTAAAAAGAAAATGTAACGATAATTACAAAATAGATGTAAGAACCCAAAAATTATATTACTGTGCACGGATCTAGAAATAAGACCGCCCAGCAAGGAATTTCCAAGGAGAAGAATCGTTCTGCAACTATATTTCTAATACGAGTAACAGAATTTGTTTTATAAGTCATTGTTAAGTATCATGAATATATTTTTAATTCGAAAATCTTTGTTGATGACTCTACATTCGTTGATATTGAAAATTTTCTCTAAAACACTCTTTTCTGAATTTTTTTCCATATTTTTAGATAAAATTATTAATTCTTTTTCAAACTTATAACGTCTTCAATTGTGTTGAACTTAATCAATATGCAACTCATATTTATTTGCTAAGAAAAATTATGATATTTCCAATTTCTAAAACAAAAATATTTCTAAACTTTAAATGACTCTCTCATATTCTTAACTGAAATATTTATTTTGTCACAGTTTTTATTCAATAGCTGCCCAGGGACAATTTTAACTATTGAAGTGTTGTAAATTCTGATCAAGTATCATCTGTATATGGTCAGAATAATTGTGGGAGTTTGTGCATGTGTGAGTATGTTTTTCGTTTTCGAAAACTATAGTGCTTTTGTTGTTGCTCTCAACTGTTAAGGATGGTACAGAGTTGAGTGACATTTTTGCCCCTCAGGAAATTGAGCTATTTTGTTTTTTGTTCATACCAATTCTGCAATAAACAACAAATAAATAAACATTCAGAGGAAATGTGAACAGTCTGTATGTGACTAGACAGAAAATATTAAACTGATTGTGGCTTAAGGCTTCAATTAAAATTGTATTCTATAAAGTGCAACGAAAATACAATAATAATATTTCCATTAAAAAAACATGTCTATATTTTTTATATAATTTTAGGAAGCCTATCGACGCTGGGTTTGCAGTACACTGGTGCCGTATTTTGCTGAGACCAGCGATATCATGAAGCCGCCTGCAATTTTAGCCACCACAATAGAAAGTGCAAGTACGGGCAGTACCACTGGCAGAAAAAGTGGCAGTGGTTATATTAATGGCCATACCGAGTCGTATAAATTTCATTCCAATTCATTGAGTACCAGTAATACCACCATGGCCTCTAACATGACTACCTCTCATACCAAAGCAGCATCACCGAACAACAACAATAATAATAATGATACAGATATGGCATCTGTAATGCCATCAAAATCAGTCACATCGAATTTTATTACAACCACCAACAACAATCAATATGATATGCAATATGATGGCAACAATCATCTGCAACATTTTTACATGCAACAACAGCAACAGCAGCAGCCCCAACAACAACTACACGAACAGCATCATGTCAGAAGAAGATACATACAGCAGCAACAGCAACATTATCTCAATCATAAATTTACAAGTAAAAACAATAGTAACACCAGCATCAGCAGCAACAACAATAAAATTAATGACTTTTATTATAAAACAATTGTAATTCACCATAAAAATCAACCACAACAACAACAGCATTCCACCGTCACCGTCTCCACCACCCAGGCATTAACATTCAATGACATCATCGACCACAATTCACGAGCCACAAGCCCAAGGAATCATTTCAAATTTTCAACAAGCCATCAGAGCATTAACGAAGCTGATGGGGCAACAGCGTTTGGACATTATTTTCATTATAATTCAACGAATAAAAGACGAAAACGCAGTGATAATTTAACAACAACAACAGCGGCAACAGCAAGGTATGCTGATGCTTTTGTTAAAAGGCCATCAATGTCAACGTCTGCATCGTCATCATCATCGTCATCATCATCATCATCGTCACCATCAAGACAAAAACAATCTTTCAATTTCATATCGACTGCCAATAATGAGGATTCTTTTTATGCAAGGAATCCAGTGATAACAAAATTATTAAAAAGGTAATTAAAAAATTAAATATCGCTTCTTCAATGCAACATATGGTCATATCTCAAGAAAAAAGTCCAACTTGGCATTTCGCGACTAAAGTTTTTAAGGTTTCAGTTTCCATGTCAAACTTTTTAGTATAACTTTGTTTTTTCTTCAAATATGACTCTGATTTTTTTCTAATATATAAACACGATATTTTAAAAAAACTTTTCCTATAATAAGTGGAAAATTTTTATTTTTAAGATATAACTATGTTGCACTAAAGGGACGATATGTGAGGCGAATCGATTAGGTTGTAATAAAGAATTATTTGCAAGATTTGTAGCAGGCCCATTCGATCACACTTTTGAAGGACTTTTATATCCTTGAACTGCGAGGATTTATTTATATATTTACACTCAATTTTTTTACATGGTCTTTACGAATATATTTTCCTACATGAAGAGTTTCTTCTATCATGAATTGAAAGAATATTTACAAATATTTTTATTAACTTTTCAAACGCATGAGGTTGAATGTTTTCAAACTGTTTTCAAAAGTATTCTAATCTATTGGTTTAGCGACCAAAGAGATGTCGACATATAAGCAGCTAAAGCCACAACAAATAACTTGGAAAAGTCAATTATTTAAATGTCGTTTTTGTCTACAATTCTGATTAGTTTCAATATTATAATATTTTTAATCTAAATTATAATGCTATCGGTCTAAGAGACTTGGTCTACATCATAACTTCGTTATTTTTTATTAGGGAGTAAAAAAGTATTTCCGGTTTTATTCTGTTTCTGAATTTCTCAACCTCTATGAGGTTGGAAAATACCTATACCGGGCTGTGGCAATGGATTAGGCTCTGATGATTTTATTGTACGTGTTGTCTTCCGTTTTCATAAAGTAAATATTAAAAATGAAAATTACCAATTATTGCATAAACCGTCTCACAATGTTGCAAGTCGCTAGTATAACTGCTGTTTGCATAGGTTCCAAAATGTGCTTCATTTTCCACTTTTTCAGGCTTTCGACAAGTGTCTTTGGCACTAAACCTGTTGCCGAAATAACAATTGGGTTGATCGTGACGCTGTACATCTTTTGCAGTTCCTTTGCCAAATCCGTGTGCTTGTAAATTATTGTACTTATTGTGGCTTGGATGTTCTGGTTCAGAGGGATCGCAATGTCATATATTTCTATTTTATTTTATTCCTTACAAAACACAACAATATCAGGCCTGTTTGCCAGTATAGTCCGATCTGTAATTATTTCTCTATCCCAGTAAATTACAGCGGATGAATTTTCCGGTGACGTGTCATAATCCCCACGGACATAATCCCCATTTCAATTATGGGGCTTATGTCCGGTTTTTTTTCGGTCTTAACCCCCATAACGGAATGGGGTTTATGTCTGAAAATAAAGCAATCGCAATCCCCACAAAGTAATGGACATAACCCCCATAAAAATTGGGATTATGTCCAATACGATTACGGACATAAGCCCCATTATAGGGATTATGGCTATTTCCAATGAGGTCATAATCCCCACAATCATCGGTTTAGGTTAGGTTAGGTTAGGTTAGGTTGATTGGAGGTGTATGATAGCCCATGTCATACGACATACACTTAAGCCAGTGAAGGCTTGTTGTGCGCTCCATCGGTTTCGCTTACAAACTTTTTCTGTATAGCTGAAAGATTTTCTCCTCTCATGTATTTCGAACACCGGCTTCGCTAACAAAATATTTTCCTCCTTCAACCTTCAGGTGTGGTATAGAAGTTATTTCATTTTAATTAATTAAAAAGCTATTATTAGGAGTCACCTAATGGAAGCTATTTAATTAGGACTTATTCCATTATTCTGGCTACAGAGAAAACTTTTAGTCAGCGAAACCGGTGTTTGTTATACCAGGCCGGGATGGCTCAATGATCTCTCTATGCTATAATAAGTTAATAAGTTAAACTAAGAATTTTGTTTTTTGTAAAGAATTTCGACTTATTTTCGTTGGACATAATCTCTATAGCAAACGGTCATAATCCCCATGGAGATTATGTCCGTTTCGGAAGTGGACATAATCCCCACTTTATTATGGGGGTTATGACCGGAAAAAACAGGCCATAATCCCCATTTCTGGAAAGGGGATTATGTCCGTGGGGATTATGTTCGGGCACCGAATTTTCCAGTACGAGTGGGGGCTTATATTTATAGTATGCCGCCTTTTTTGTAAGAAGCTTAAAACGCAATGCAAGCTCTTGATAAAACATTCTTCCAACATTGTTGTGTCTGCTTTTATAATCATAGCTTGTCAGGGTGGTACACCCAGCTATGATATACTCAGTAGTTTCCCTGGAACCACATCATCACTAGGAATGCTTCCCCCTAGAATATGCCTTCTATAATTCCTTGTCGGAATTACCCTATCCTGGATGGCAATAGCAAATCCTTCAGTTTCAGAGCGTTAAGCTCAGTCTTCAGAATCCTTTTTTTTATTTAATTAGATGGTGAAAGCTCTGTTGATTTTAATTTGTGTTGATGATAATTCTTTGCTATTAAAATTTTAAAACTAAGGTTTTAATATTTGATACTGGATTAAAGAGATCATCGCATAAGAATATTCTCTAATCAGGAAAATATAACGAAGTGGAATCAGAAATTGCTCCAATCACAATAAGGCATATTGTATTATTTTTAATTTTTAAATTTTATGGTATTTGTATTTGTTGCAGATTTTTACGTTTTTCCTTTTTTCATTTGTATTGATCAATTTAATTTATTTTCTAAGCTTAAGGTCTCTGTTTTTTTATTTTATTTCTGGATATTTCGGTACTCCTCTGGTACCATTCTGAAGATAAATAAAATAAAGACCCTAAGAATAAAAAATAAATTAAATTGATTATTTATTTATCAAATTCGTTATTCCAGATATTCTCCAAAATAACCATTTTAATATTATATTGTTTGTTGTTGGCTTAGCTAGGTATATGCCAGCATTTCATTGGCGCTAACCAAATCATCAGTACCCTTTAGCCAAATCATGATTGAAAGCATTCAAAGCTCGTATACTTAAGCCACAGACTACAAAAAAAAGCTATTTATACTTTTGTGTTTTTGTTGATTACAAATAGAAAAATATGATTGAGTTCTATTTGAATTCTCATATAGTGTTTGTAGTCTGTGGCTTAAGTATACAAGGTATGAATGCTTTCAATCATGATTTGGCTAAAGGGTACTGATGATTTGGTTAGCGCCAATGAAATGCAGGCATATACCTAGCTAAGCCAACAACAAACAATATAATATTAAAATTGATTATTTATATAAAGTGTAACATTTTTTCGTAATCAATTTCTAAACTTTAATTTTTTTTATCTATCACCTTAAAAAATCTAGCCTTCTTATAGCAATGTATGCTATTTTCTATTAAGTTGCTGTCATCGAAAGCTATTTTTACTTTGAAAGTGTAATATTTTTACCCTTTCAAAATATTACACTTTCTTAGAAACAAAACTACCAGTAGAATATCCACTAAAAGTCGAAGACTATGTATCCTTGTTCTAAGTGATAAGAGTATATATAGCAGAAATCACTCTGCCTTTGTAGATTTTGTAGATCTAGCAAGTCTAGGATGTATGCTGCAGTTTCCTATGCTACACATAGAAAATATAAGAGATTTCCACTTCTTATATTTGAGAAAGTTTACAAGGCTAAAAGTCATTACATACAGGTCTTGTTTATATTTACAATAGTAATCAGGGATGGAAATTGTAAAACATTGTTATATTTTAAAATTATAGAGAACCATTTGATATTATCAAAGCAATTTTTGCTTTTGAATACGAACATAAACCAAAATGCTTCAGACTTCCTCTTTATAACAAGCAATGCAATAGTAGAAGTTCAACATGTTTATCTGCAAGTCTATGGGTCTTTTTGTGGCATCGTAGCTTTCAAGGCAGATTTTGCTTTCATTGACACTTAACTGTTGCTCTAAAAAAAACAACTTCTTTTATTACATTTTATATTTTTGCAAAATAATTAAAAAGTACCTTCTTAAGGAATTGTTAAATAATTTCTTGAGAATTTAAAGTCTCTTTGTTGCTTATTAAATTAAAAATGTAAATCTGATTAAAGTTAAATAAATTTTGCATTTGTTTTTTTTTCTATTTTTATTTACCCTTTCAAATGTTTCGTTTTCTAAAACGATACGGAAAAAAATATCGATTGCGACAACTATCTAAAGTTTTCCATTGGTATTTCCCCCTATATCCTGGTATAAAATATTTAGTTAATTTTCCGTTGCTGACATCCTGTATACACTGCTAAAATTTTATATTCTAATATAAATTTTCCAATAAAATTTTTCAGATCAAAACGCAAAGAATTCGAATTTCGTAAAAGGCGTAGAATACGACCCTGCCTAAGCGTTTGCCAAACCGTAGAGCAAAAATGTCCATATCTCTTACCAGCAGATCGGGCACCCTCAATGCCCACACAATATGCCGGTGAACCAACATTCTTGTGTTTAGGTAAAATTAGCAATCAAATATCTAAAGAATGAATTATTCAAGTCCACAATTGCGAAATAATTTCAGATTACAATATAGCGGAAACCGAAGAGCAATTGAAGAAGGCGAGTCATGGTCCCAATGACTGCTGCTACACCTATTGCAGCAACTCGGCTCATGACATTTGCACTTATTGCGATGACATGTGGGACATGACGGAAATCGATAGAGAAGCGGAAATCTTAAGCGAAGAAAGTGAAGCGAAAGTTTTCAACATAACAATGAAAACGAAAGGACAAGGGGATAATGCTGCCACCATCAGAGTGGAGACTAAAATACAGCAAAAGATGGGCGAAAAAAAGAACGGTCTCAAAATGTCTACCGTGGCCATAGCGGTGCGTAATGATACTGCGCTCCAAAATGCGACACGCTTAGCCGAACGCCTTCAATACTATGCCTTCTGTGATGGAGTCTTTTATTATGACGATGATGCCGGCGACATGCCCAAACATCCTAGCTCGGGAGAGTGCGGCAAGCTGCCTTCAGTACATAGTCGCTGCTCCATACCCTACTATGCCACCAATTATATATCATCAGCCGATATGTTGGGATCATATCGTAAACATAAAGAAGCTCAAAGGCTTTTAGTATGGCTGAGTACACTGCTGTGTCTTTGGTCCTGCTATAGTGCCCGATCTATGAGACTGAGACGCTATAATGACGATAAAGGACACCAGCAACTACACACATTAATTCATACTGCCTTCAAGGAGACACAAGTGTGCCAGAGCTGTGAAACTCGTGAAATTATGTTAAATGAGGGAAAATTTAATGAAAAGATTATAAAATTTTGGTATGACTACAGGGAATCTAGAGTTTTAATAATTTATTGGTTAAAGGCCAATGGCGAAAGAGAGCAGGTCATAGAACATGAAAAAAATTTCAGAGAGACACCTTTAAAAGTCAGGCATTTAAGGCAAATTCAAAGAAAAACTATTGCTAAAATGAATTTAAAAATCTTGAAAAATGCTTCATTGATTTTGTTAATAAATTATAAAGAAATTCTATTATTATTATTGTTATTTAAGAAAAGGCAAAAAGTAAGAAAACGAAAAATAATCGGCATGATGGTAGTGTTCGCAAAAAGTTGGTCCATTGAAAGAGGTGCAAGTAGCAAGAACTTGAAAATATATAGTTTTAATAAAAATAAAATCCATTATTATTATTACTGTAGTTGTAGCCAAATATTTAGTTGTAGTTGTAATGAAAATATTATTAATAATTATAATTATAATGATAATATTACAAATATAAACAAATTTAAATATAATTTTAGTACTTGTAATCTTAAATATTATACTAAATGCAACAAAAGTAGCAACAACATAATGAAGATAATGAACATTAAATATAAGAATCTTTCTGTAATTAAATTTAATACCATAACAACAACAACAACAACAACAACAACTCATATATTAATAATAATAAATTCTTACAACACAAACAACCGCAAAACATATTGTCATAACATTATAATTATTATAATAATAAATTATAATATTCGTAACAATTTCAAATACAAAGAAATCGTTAATAGTTTTAAAGCAAACCCAAATAATAGACGCCATCATAATAATAATTATTATTTTTATAATAATTATAGCGATTACTATATTAATTATATTTATTATTGTAAACCTAAATTTAAGCTCAACAAAATGATCAATAAAATTAACGTTTTATTATTAGCGTCTACGTTAGCGACAACGTCAACTTTAACGTCAACGTCAACGTCAACATCAAGTTTAACTATCACGATCCCGTTATATAATTTAGTTAAGACAAGCATGATTCCCAAGATCATATATATGATCATTATAATGATACTTAAAATGTTGATAATGTTAATAATGCCGTTATTGTTTAAGTCATTTATGATAATGAAATACAATAATAGTCATCATATGAAAAATATTATTAAATTAAAACATAGTCTTAGTCCAAATACTAGTTGTAATAGTAAAAAAATAAATTATCGTTACACTTATTATTATAATTTCAACATTAGTGATTGGTGGCAGCGAAGGCGATGGTGGCGGCGAAAGTGCCGCCGTTCATCAATGCATCAAATAATAGAGAATCAAAATGAATTCTATTCCACACAGTCCACGTTGCTGAGCGGCCTCCGGAGTCGGGATTGTTTATCGCCAATTATTTTATTATAGTGGCTCGTTAACATTAGTTTAGTTAATAAAAGGTGTTTTTAAATATAAATAAATTATTTTTGCAAAAAAAAAAAATGCATTTTTGAAATGCAAAACAAACTTTTTTATTAATTCAAAAGTGTTTTGTTGTCTATTAGAACTAAGTTAATAGTAGTTTATATCTTAAGGTTTAGTCTTTGAATTTTTAATTTATAACGATGCATAATTATTTAAGTGAATGTTTTCAATTTTAAAACTATTGTCCTATTTAAATAAAATACAGTAAAATGCTGAGCATTAAATATATTATACAATAATTTTTTTTTTCGCAAAAAGAATCTATTTTTACAAATTTATAGCCCAACTATACTATACTAAGGCTTAAAGGGAAGCATTCGTCATAAGATTTTAAAGGATTTCTGTAAACGTTTTATCGGAAAGTAATGAACTATTTTTAACACTTGTTGATATTATCCAAAGCTGAAGCGACTAATTTAGTTTTTGATTTTAACTTAATTTTAAGGGGAAACTTTTTTCTCATTGCGTTTCAAACTTAAAGAACAAAAGCTTTACAAAGAAAATAATGTAAAATAACGCTGTTATTGCCATAACTATTTTATTCATGTGTATATTACAAATTTTTCTCTTATTAAAGAAAATATCTGCAAGAAGCCTTGGCACAATGGGACGGAAAATACATGCGTGCACATATATTTATAAAGACTCTCAAAATTAATAAATAGTTTTCTTCACAGCAGCTTGACCTTCCAAAGGGATATAACTCAACACTTATTATTGCTTAGTGGGCTTAATGATGAGCCTTTTTCTAACATTTCTGCAGTAGAAAAAAATTGTTGCTGCATTATTTTCTCTCATATAAAGAATATGTCTGCAATAGCACTTGGCACAATGGGATGGAAACCAGATGTGTGCTTATAAAGAGCTCCAAAGTTAATAGTTTCCTTCACCACAGCTCAAACTTTCCAAGGAATAAAGTTCAATATTGAGTCAAAAGGTCAGGTAGACGGCAGCAGAAATGAGCCTTTGTAATTACAGAGTAATTACGCTGGGTCCGAAACTAAACAATATTTTAGCGAAGCTGTTAAATCTCAGCTCCAAGTTTCCCTACAGTTTTCAAAGTTTTGCTTAAATTTCTTTTCTTGTTTCCATTAGATGTGTTTCGTTGTGTTGGTGGTTTTACAGTTAAAATTATAATTATTTATTATAATTATTTTGTCGCCGGAAATGTATTGCATACTTTTGGGAGACTTAAAATTATTTTTTTTTCATATAACACAAATTTTTGTTGTTTAAACTTTTTTATACATTTACATAACTTGAAATTAATTACAAATTAATTTAAATATATTACACCGTCAAAATCAATAAACAAACAAAAGGTATTTAAGAAATGGAATAAGTAAAATTTATGAAAACCAATTCCGTTAAATAAGACATCAATGTAAAATAAAATAAAATTTATAACATAAAGGAAAACAAACATATTTTATTACAGCAACCAAAATTATATATACTGAAATTAAATTAATTTATAAACAAAAACTTTATAATAACAACTTATAAAAGATAAGTTCATTTATAAAACCAAAAAACTGCCAAAAATAATTAAATATTTATAGAGATTTAATTGATATGAAAACCAATTATCTAATAATACAAATAATTACATTAATAATAATAATAATTATAATGAAAGTACCTATAATTTCTTATAGGTTTAGCTTGTAAAGCAGGACATAAAACAAAATGAAAATCTTAAAGAAAAATAAATGTCTCTTTAAAAACTACAAAAACAAATTGTTAAAGTAAAATTAATGAATTGTGTCATACAACTAAATAAAACACACAAACAAATCTCGTATCAGCCACCTTTTTAAGAAATCTAATTACAAATAAAGTCTTTATATAATAGAGTTTTCAACTTAAAAAGCATAATAAATAAAAATCAATGGAAATAATACAGCAAAAATGTTTCCCTTCCAAAAATATATATAAAATAAAATCTATTACTTACTATATAACAGACAAACTAAAAGAAATAAATAGTTTTATATAATTCTTAATTTGTTCCATTATTGTTTTACGGCCTGATGTTATAAAATATCACGTTTCCAAACGTTTCGAGTTTGTTTGAAAAAGAAAAAACTAAATTTTCCAAATGAATTGAAAAAGTTAAGAGAATTTATTTTTAACAAAATCAGTAACTTAATCTGTTTTTAAAAAAAGAAAAAAAGTATAAAGCGCACAGTAATCTTAAATAAAAATTAAAATAATTAATTTAAGATTCTTTATTTAAAAAAATAAGTAAAAATTTAAAACACAATTAATAAGAAAATTGAAAATAATAAGAATAATAGTATACATTTTTGATATAAAAGAAACTCAAATAATAATTTGGATAAAATTACTAACAAAATTAAAAATAATAATAATAAAGTCACCCCTCCTCCTAGAAGAAACTTCTTGTTAATACCATTGACAAACAAATATTGATCAAAAAAATTATTGATTATAATATGAATAAAATACTATATAAAAATTAGATTCTTGTACATTTTCTCAAATTGTCATTTGAAAATAATAAAGCAAATAAATATTTATTAAACTGTTATCAAAATATAAAAGCCAAAAACATTTCACTTTACTCAATTATTCAATTAGTCGAATCAGTCTTTTTTTAGGTTATTTTTGAAAATATTTCAAAACTAATGCCAAAATTTTATTCTCATCAATAATTGCCATAAGTCAAATTTAAACTCCCAACGTCTAATACTCAATTCCATTTTTTTATTTCCAGAGTTATAGTTAAATTAATTTTACAAAGAGGAATAATGAAAAGCTTCTCAGCTTATTATTTATTAGATTATTAAGGTTGTGTTGAGACAGGAAAAGTTTACTTTGCAAAGTCTTGAGTTTGTTAACGATAAAGTAAAGAAGAAAAGGGAGCAGAAATTACAGACATTCTTGTACTGGAAAATTCGATTTGTTTCCAATTTTTGTAATATACGATTATATTCACTCAAAAGGAAGAAAAAAAATTGTGAAAGTAAACTTTCCCTGTGTCAACACGAAACAATGTTTGAAAAACTTTGTCGAAATAAACTTTGAGTTTCTAAGTGCAGTTTCAACTGCCTTTGAGACTGATGCGTATACTTGTCATTGATCAAGAGTAAAGCAGAGCTTTTTTTAATATTTTTGTTTATAAATAAAATGTTCCAAATTTCATACTTTGCGGGAAATTTACTTCAGCTCCTGTTTTCAGAGAGAAAAAAATTAAATCATACTGCACATAAATTTAAGGCTTTCGCTTTCATGCGGGTCGAGATTTTTTTATAGTTTTTAAAATAATAAAATAACAAATAGTTTCAACTTTGGCTTTATCTATCACATGATTTCCTCCTCTTTGTTTGACGCTCCATATTCGAATTTAAGAGATCATATAATTACAATTGATCTGTCTATTCTTGAATGTTTTTTCAGCCAGGTAATTTTTCTTTCTTCCTCTTCATCAGTTTTCCCTCAACTTTAGTTTTGATAATAATTTGGAGAATTCTTAAGTTTTCATATCCCATTTGTTTGTATTAAATAGGATATACTGAACACTTTATCAGTCGAGACGCGATCAGTCCAAGGCATCTTTAGTATTTGCTGGTATATCCATATTTCCAATGTATTAAATTTTTTCTCATCTATTGACTTTATTGTCCATGTTTAAGCCACGTAATAAGAAGGACCAAATATTGCATTCAGTGAAGCGCATTCTTGTTGTAAGGCATATGTCATGGCTGGTTAGTGTTTCATTGTATTGATATTTAAAGGAGGAGTGATATAACCCATTGATCGTTTCAACTATTTAAAATTTGCTATTCTTTCTATTTCTGTGCCTTTTATTCCTAGCAACACATTGTTTTGGTCTTTTCTTTCCTTTTCGAATATATACTTCGTCCTTTTAATGTTTATTTAAAGACCATACACTTCACGTTTGAGAGTGAGTTTAGTGAGTTGGATCATCGTTATATCGCATGTACACTATTTACCTTAATATCGATTTTTTTCTTTTTCTAATTACTGCCAAAATAGTTTCTCTGAATACAATTTGAATAAGAGGTGTGATAATGTGCATCCTTGTCTATATAGATTTTTTTATACTCCTTATTTCCTTTTCTTTACTTAACTTGTCACGTTGCACTATCAAAATCTTTTTCATAGTCATCAAGACATAAAAAAACATATTTTCCCACGTCTGGGCAGTTTCGAATTAGTGCTTAGATACTTGATATTTCTCTTCCTTGAAATCTCACCGTAAGTCTTCCATATGTTTCACGTATTTTGGGTATTATTTTACGAATATTTTTAGAGTATAGCATATTAGACTAATAACACTATAATCATTACATTTCGACTATAATCATTACATTTCCATTTTGCACATTAGTTTTTATTAGTATGGTGATAGATGCCGACTTGAGGAAGTCCTATAGATACTGTCCTGTGACATCTTAATAGTAATTGAATGTTATTACTACTTATTATTTTATTACTCCGGCAGGTATATCATTTGGGCCTGTTGCTCTTTAATCTTTAATTGATTTAATTGCATATTAAACTTTAATTCTTGTAGTTGGACTTCCCATTAGGTTGGTTTCTATATCAGTATTATAGTCTCACCATACCTCGCCCATAAACACTGGCTTTCAAATACATTTTATTTCTATAGTTTCGAATACAGCTTCACTATGTCCATCGAAAAGCACACGCTTCAATGGTTGCGATTTTCTTCTACGATATGAAATTTTTATTTTTTGCACTAAGAGATATTTTTATGTTGCAAGTGCTTTAAAAAAAAATAAAAATTTTCATTTCTTTCAAATATTCCTCCATTTCAAATGAGTGAGCAAACAATAACAATTCTTGCTATTTCCTGTTGTTGTTCTCTTTTCCGTCTACGCCATTTTGCGGATGTCTGCTCTAGGGATATTTAATCAAAACTTCATAAATTTAATTATTGTTAAATTAAAAGCTCAAATTTACATAGTTCAAACAACGTACAAGAAATAAGGCAAGTTGTTGATGTGAAAAATTATTAAAGGCTTTTTGAAACTGAAAGGCCATTATATAAATTAAAATTTTTTAAATTGATGATATTATTCAAACTTTACATTTATTAATTTATTAAACTATTTAATGAGCTTGAGATCTTTTATTAATTTTTTAAAATAATTTGAATATCCTGAAGAAGACATTGACAGTGTGTGGAAATCTTGAATTAATTATTGAACATGAGGTTTTCTTTTAATTTTGTTAAAATTACTTGAATTTTTTGGGGAAGTCATCCAGAGGGTGTAGAAATATTCAATATTGTTAATAAGTAAAAATAAACAAATTGTTGTTTAAAAAGACCTCAATAAATAAAGTAATAAATTCATTTCAAATACTTTTGGTATAAAAACTTAAAATAATTTTGAACCAAAATTATATACAAGAAATCACATTTTAAAAGTTCTAAGAGACTTTAAGGAGTTCCAAGTAAAAAAAAAAACTTTACGGATATAAAAATTTGGTTCGATTTCATGGTGATTTTTTCAAAAAGTTTACTGCACACAACATCTTTTATTCACCAATAGGATACCAAAATTGGCAAAATATGAATCCTTGTGCGATTTCTCAAAAAAAAAAAAAATGTCTCAATTATTTCACTATTAGCAACCAGATGAAATTTCATGCAAAAAAATTCGTGTTTGAAGGAACTATTATCACTACCAAGTGTTTGAAACATTTTAGCTTAGAATAATCATTCAGTCAACACTTGACAATTTGATATTCGTTCTTTTCAATGTTCCAGTAGTTCATGTTTTCTAGGTCTCGATACAAATCTATGTAATTTAATCTTTCCTGTTAATTTAAAATTATATGAGTTGAATCTTGATTAGAAGTTTTTCTTCTCTACACTGATTTTAAACTGGAATTTTTTTAAGGCGTGAGCGTGCTTATGCTTTTGAAATAAAAAATTAATTAATTTTGTTTTACTATTTTTTAAGCATTTTTTTATATTTGATGACGTGGGTATAGAAGTAAAAGCACAAAACAAACTTCATATACGAACTATAAATATAATATTTTCTAATACATTTTTGAACAAACGTTTAAAAATCAAATGTAATTATTTAAACAATTATAATATTATATATACGTTTATAAGCTGGTTTTGTTGTGGAAAAGTACGTTGATATTTGATTTCTGATATCCAAGCTGTATAAAATTAATTGTATGGTACAGATTATATAATACAAATCTCTTCAGTTTCAAAAGTTTCAAGGAGATAATTGTGCTTAAAATATTGAATACCCCAGAAAAGACTAATCAAGAGCTATTAAACTCTAGTCCTCGATGTATTTTCTAGGTCAATATTAATAGAAGGTAGTATAAGTTTTGTATCGAATTACGTTCCCTTCTAATTTTTCAACCCGATACTTACCGTCCTGTCCACACAAAAAAAAAACCAAATTTATTAAGCATAATTGCTTAATAAAATTAAGTTTTAAATCATGACTAAATAAAACAAATTCAAAATTTTAAAGTGTATAATTCGCATGATTTTGGAACACATCTTAAGGCGTAGGATTCTTTTTTTAATGGAACAGCAAATCATTTTTAAGCCATACGTTTTTCACAAGAAATTATTTGAAATAAAATATTAACGCTTTGTTAATGAGTTAAGTTTTTTTAAAGAATTCATTTAACAAAATATATGAAATGAAATTAATGTGAATTAAAAACTTTTCAATCACTAATTTCTTAAAAAAATATATTAATTATATTCAACTTTGAATTAATTCATTACACACCAAAAAAAAAAAATTAAAACAATAACAAGATTTCAATATAAAAAATTAGTTTCTTTTTCTTAGATAGACAAAACAGTGCACGAATTTCAAGAAGTTTGTTGGAAAAAAATTATGTAAAACAAAAAAACAATTTTTCAAATGAATTGAAATTTTGCTCTAACTTTAGAATTTTTTTTGGGTGTATAAGGGAAAAATTTTTAAATTTAATTCTATTTACATATATGTATATTGAAAAAAAATGATTTATAAAAAAATTTAATGTATAAAAAAATCAATAAAATTTTATTCCATTCATATTATTTGTAAAATGAAAGCTTCAAAAAATTTGCTAATGCATTATGGATGCACTCATATTTTAATTCATTTTAGTTTTAATCATTTCTGATGAATGGAAAAACAAATCGTAGTCACGCTATTACAACAGTGGCTTGAAACAGATGATCAATCCAAAAATCACATTAAAGACTTGTAACCAAAAATATGTGAAAAATTATTAAGGTCGCTCCCATCTTTTGATTATTTTGCTTGGTCAAGGATGTCTTTTATTTCTACAACTTCATTAAAATCTGAAGTGAATTAGTTTTACTATTTATGTACGTGATCTATTACTGTCTTTCCCTTAAATACTCGTACTTTACATTAAGAGTTTTGGTTGGCAGAAAAATTTTTTATAAAATAGATATAAGAAATCTTATACAGGCATACTTTAAAGCATTGAGAGTCTGTTTAAATACGGATGCGTTAACTTACGACTTTAGAACCTGGTTGTTACACCAACCAACAACATCAAATGCATAAACTGTTTCAGGAAACAAATTTATCATGGGCTAGACTGATGAAAATACAATCCATAAATCTAAAACTTGGACTAATTTGCAGATTAGTTGCCCATGTTTTTTTTTGGAGTTTTTTTTGGAATTTTAAATCACATATATATTTCGTTTTGCGAGACACTGTATGTAGTTACACAAATTAATAAAATTTTCTTAACATGTATTTGATTTCTACTCGCTCTTCCGGTCTTTAGATTTCCTGTATATTTAAAATAATAACGTTTGCAATTATTGCTTCAAATATATTCCCAGTTTAGAGTGCAATTTGTAATAATAATACTAATAATAATAATAATAATAATAATAATAATAATAATAATAATAATAATAATAATAATAATTATAATAATAATAATAATTATTATAATAATAATAATAATATCAATAATAATATTAATAATAATATATTAATAGTATTAATATGCTTGTTCATATATTTGTCCAATTTTGTATTTTTGAAATATTTGCTTAATCTGGTCACAGCTTGAAAAGCTTTTACAAAATTTAATGCAGTTTCAAGATCACAAAACTTTAACTTTATTTAACTGCCACTTAACAAATTCTTGAAAATATTTTATTATAATTGTTTACACTCAATCCAATACATTACACCTTGGATCGCCAAGCAAATTGAAGATGGAAAAGTTTGCTTAAATTTCAAGGAGAAAAAAACTGCCCAAGTGAACTAATTTTTTTTGTGCATTTTCTTTTTAATTTATGTTTATGTCAAATGAAAAAAATAAACAAGTGAATAAATAATCAATAGCAATATTTAAAATGCCTTCATTCTAAACAGTTAACATTAAAGAAAATTTAAATATATGGTTTGAATTAATTTTTGGAATTAATTTTTTTTATAATTTCAATATTTTTAACTGCTGGCAGTTAAAAAATATTAATAAATTTTTTTTTAAATTCTGTCATTGATTTTTTTGGAATTTTTTCAATATTTGTTTTTTTTTCAAATAAAGAAATGATGAAATTAAAAAATATTTATAATAAAAAAAAAACTGACGAATTACTTTAACGGAAAAAGTACATACAGAGTTTAGTAATTTTTAAGCAAACAACAAAATTTAAATTAACAAAAAAAAATTAATAAATAGTAAATCAATTCCGAAAACATCAAGCCTATTTAACCGTTTTAAGTAAATTAAAGTTGCAACAGACATACGAATGAGTCAAAACAATAGATGTGGGAAAAAACTCAAAAACTATTAAATATATTGTTAAAAAAAATACATTAAAAATATAATTACAAAATGGTTAAAAGAATTAAACATTTAAACAAAATGATATATAATAATTTTTTATTAGAACATTTGTATAGAAGAAAAAAAAAACTACATGAATAAAGATTTAGAACTAAAACCAAACAAAATTATTTAGGCGTAAGTTAAAAACTAAAAAAAATCTACGATACCAAAATAAACGAAAAATAAATATATTTAATTTAAAAATTAAAAAAAAAATTTATATAAAAAATTAAAAAAAATTTATATAAAAAATTAAAAAAAAAAACAAAAAAATTATACTCATAAATTATGTAAATGTAGATAAATTTAAAAGTAAATTAAACAAATAACTTTTAGTATAAAAATATCAAATTACTAATATACCAATAAAAATAATATAAATTTAAATTAAAAAATAATAATTTAGTTGAACTTTTATATTCATATTTAAACTTTTGTAATGAATTCGGTATAGTTGTTTGAACTTAGTTTTGATTTTTTTATATATATATAATATAGTTAACATGAAAATGCCTGAAATCATAAATTTAATTAATTATAATTTATTTTTTAAATTAAAAACCAAACAATAACACGAACAACAATTTGACAAGAGACCAGAAGAACGATTGGCATACATTCTAGACAGAACAACTTTCTTAAAATAAATAGCTTTTCGTATACATTAAAACTAATGCTCCGTTTCCATAATCCAGTCGGTCAACTTGTCTAGCAAATTTATACGAAAAGAACAGATTTTATTTTGTTTTTCCATAAAATTTTACTGTATGAAAAGACTGTCACGATGTTGAGTGCTACATTTTAATATCATTTATAAGCTCATTGTTGAAAAAAGCTTTTAAGTAATGGATATATAAAATACAGAGCAAAACCTTGAAAAACGTATCATCAGACGTTTATAAATCATTGCATGTTACAAAAATTGTATTAAATTTCTTCTAATTTTTAATTTCGTTAGTAATTGCCATGTTACGGCAAAAGTTATGGTACAAGGTTCACAAATCTGAGGGTCAAAAAGGCAATATTTGATGTAATATTAATATAATAATTTTAATCAAAAAGTTTTTGCCTTGAAAATAAGCTCCATTCATAATATACCAGTTAATGCCCTTCGCAGTGGTACAGAACACGAATGATATACATAAAATATAATGAATTGCCATCATCCTGCTTTTATTAAAACCCACAGTCTCATATTCAAAGCTTTCTGCTGGGTAATTTGAAAGGATCATAAGTTTCGTTGATACCCCTTCATCTTGCTTCCATCACCGAGCCCATGGTGAGAAAGAAGACAGTATATTGTTGCTTTCGAATGGGAGGATCTTACCCTGTTTATATGTCATTCAAATGACATTTGTAAGTTATAGAACAGAATAAATTAATCCGCTTCGTACCTTCAAAACCTATTTTTATTTCAAATATATAAAAACGTTTCAAATTTCCTTAAAATCCTATTAGACAGGGAGAGAAATGCAGAAGAAATAAATAACACATGTACTAATTTTTTCTTATATAAAAGATATTGAACTTTTTTATGCATCATGTGACTCTTTAGGTGAGTTTTTATTAACATGTGAAAAGCAGAAAAGCTTTTTCGAAATCAACTTTTGAATTTTTGGTAGTAACGCCATTAGTTCTACAGCAAAAAATGTTCTGAGCTTCGTCGGAGAAATTCTAGAAAAGAAATCTTTAAATTTAAGCTTGTAAATGATTGTTGTCTTAAATTTAAGTATAATAACTCTTTAAAGCTGTCAAAGCTTTAGAAATCTATATGAAATTATTACTATTAATTTTATTTTGTTGCAATTGATCTACTTAGTTCCACAATCAGATCAATTCTAATGCTTAAGTGATATTTTCTGTCACAAATATTTAATTAAATTAATCTCTCTTCATACAAATATTCAAAACTTTAAATTAAGCTCATGTAACTGTGCAATAGACTTAATATATTTTCAAGAAATGTGAATTGTTTCTCAACAGATGTAACTACAGTGAAACCGGGATATTCTCCCCAACTAATCGTTAAAACAATTAGAGTTTATGCAAAATGTTTTGTTTGTTTCGGCTTTAGCTGTTTATATGCCGACATCTCATTGGTCGCTAAGCCAAATTGTCAAGCTGCTGAAACTTCACTGACGATTTGGTTTAGCCACCAATGAAATGTCAGCATATGAAGAGCTAAAGCCACAACAAACAATGCATTTTATATACAAAAACAATTGATATTGTCACTTGTTCTTTTAACTAATATTGTAATCAAAAATTGTTAACCCAAAAATCATTTTGTTATAAACGAGAATTCACTATAAGCGAGTTTGTTGTAACGAAGTTTTACTTTGTTTTTCCATAGAGGGAATAACAATCAAAAATTGCAATATATAATCGCCAGTAATTGACCTCTGCTATGAAGTTTCAAAAGTATTAAATATCATAGTGAGCTTAGCGATATATGTATCCTTTCTTTTGCTCCAATTGTTTTCCTCCATCTCCGTCCACCTCCACCTCCACCACCATCAAATTAATTCATAACTTGAAGTCATGTATAATATTTTCAGTTTGTTTATTAAAGAAATAACTTTTATGGGAGAAATCTTTAACATATTACAAATTATTAATTAAAAACACACTTTTGCTCGAAAAGGTCAAACTAGGACATCGAAGACACGTTCGTCCAAAATGCAAAAACCCAATAGCTTCAGCATTTAGGGTTTCGAAATCACCCCAAAAAGAAAATAAGGCACGCTACGGCCTTAAATTATATGCACTTACGCATAAATAAAATAATTATTAAATATATGGTGTCCACTTTAAGGAGTTTTGCTTTGTTGTGTATTGTGGCACTTAAAGTTATTGTAATGGGGAAACGTTTCTATTCGAATTCATAATAACTATTTCTCTTTAATGTCTTAGAAATTGTCATGATGATAGACTTTGAAGAAGTTGCATCATAAAAATTTTGGCAAGTTAAGGGAGCATATAAACAGAAAATATTTTATAGAGTTTTCATATTTGCAACAAAGTTGAAAGCAGTTTTTAATCACTGAGCCAAAGGTAGAAATGTCCTGAAGTCATTGTTGTTCAAAGGAAAAGTATAATTACTTGGCTTATACTAATAATTAAATTAATCATATTCCTAGATTGAAAAATTACCGTATAATTTCCACACAAAAAAAAACATCTCTCGTAAACTTTTCATTAATAAAATCAAAAACAAAACAAACAAAAAAAAAACAAGGAGGCATTAAGAACGCATTCAGCAGAAAAAAAAATCAATTTAAAGACATAGTTATAATAGAAACAATAAATTTGAAAAACAATTTTAAAACGAATGATATATGATTTTAAAAAACAACAAATTCTTAAAAATAAACAACAAAAAGTCTTTGAAAACTTGCAGAATAAAATTTTAAAGAAATATGAATGGAGAACAACTCAGTTTCTTTTCAAAAATTTATTTCCACCAAAAATAATGAAAACTTTTTCCCATCAAGCAAATAAAATACAATTTTAAATAAAAAAAAAAATAACAAAAATAAATAACAAACATATTGAAAACAAAACTTTTTTCCAATACAAAACAAATTAAGAAAAATTCAAATTGCTAAAGAAAAAAAAACAAATAAGCAAAATGAATTATTGAAAAATAATGCTAAAAAATACTAATAAATTTTTTTCAACATTCAACCATTCAGAGACAAAAATAATTTAACAAAAAGTACTTAAATGTATTACTGCAGAGAAGCCATAAAAAACCAACAAAATTCAAAATAAATCCATTAATCTTAATTTAGTTTTAAGCTAAATCTAACTAAAATATAAAAAAGTAAAAAAAAAATTATTAATAAATATTATATTTGTAAAATAAGTAAAAAATTATAATTAAAGAAAAACCAAAAAAAAGATCATAAAACAGAAGAAATTAAAACTAAAAAAATTGTTGTTATTGAATGTATTTGTATAGAGAATTATTATGATTATGATACAAGAAAGAAAACTAATTATTAAATAATGAAATAAAGATAAATACAAAAACAGATAAATGAGATAAAAATTATAACAAATGATATAATAAAAATAATTAAAATGAAAATAAAAATATAAACCGAAAGAAAATAATTATTGTTCAAAAAAGAAATAAATAAAAAATTTACCAAAAAAAAAAATATGCTTGATTTTTTCTTTCGACTCGATTGATTTTAGCCAATAAACAGAGACTGAATATACTTATGTTGTGAAATATTTGCTTTCCCAATAGACTTCTAGTCCAGAGAGTTAGATAAACAGGTGGAACACTTGATGACATTCGAAACTAGCTAAGGACACTATGTATTGGATTGGATTTCAGATTCTGATATATAATTGCACATTGCAAAAGTTTCGCATTCCGAAAGAGATTGTGCAGCAAAAGCGATACTTGCAGGTAATACAAGTTCTATAATTCTAGAAGATAGTTCTACGATATTTCGTGATATTAAATATATTTTCATATTGTCTGATTTCCTCTCAGAGAATTTATCATAATTAATACTGATTGTTTTATTGGTAAAAAAAAATTGGCTTTCTTAAAAGAATAAGAAATAAGATATTAAAGACAACTGCAATAAATGTGTATAACACCATAGTTAAACCGCATTTTGAATACGGTTCGACAATACTTTAGACATGCTGCAACACAACACAACCTGAAAGGATGCAAAAATTACAAAATATGGCGATGAGAATAATTCTAAAATGTAACAGATACACTAGCATAGAGAGTATGCTACAGGACCTTAGGTGGATGAATATTAAACAAAGGCTAAAATTCAATACTATCCGATTTATTAGAAAAATGAAAGATGGAAATGCGCCAGAATACTTGTGCGAACAAATAAGATATATAGGAGAATGTCAACCATATGGACTACGAAATGTTAATGACTTTAGGATTGAGCGAGCAATGTCTACACAAATGCATAGGACTCTTCAACATGACAAATTTAGGAGTACGTATCCCAAGTAGAATTACGGTTAGACTTTTCGAATCAGTGGACCAAAAATATACCACACAAGCTGCCTGTTTCATATATTTCTTTTTTCACATGAACACGTCATGCAAACACAATAGAAAAATTAATATTATTAAGGATTCCAGAAAATGGAAAAATTGGACAGATAATAATTGATATTATTTAAAGATTTAGTGATCCTACATGATCCCCAGTAGCGTTATATCAGTATTTCTTTCAATTAAGATTTATACTCGAAGTTATTAATTATTATTAAATTATATATATTGTATATATTGTATATACATGTATACCCTTAATATATTTTCTCAATCGAGCTTTCCTTTCATTATACAAAAAAGAAATACTTACATCTTAGGAATGACATTTTTATTAATTATTCTAAATTCGCAACACCATAAGGAATTATAAAATTAGTTTGCAACTGCTAACCTTTTGTTTCACAGTTTAATAGTCTCTTACGTCCACTTTTCTAAAGGGTCATTCTGTATGGGTAATGAAATTATTTATTTTCTGCAAGTTTCAAGTTCAGAAATTCTTTAAAAAATGTAAAGATGAAAATAAATAAAGTAACTATATTAATAACACAATAACAAACAAATAATCATACATGTGTATATTAAAATAGATAAGCAGATCCATCAATACACATATACATCTACATATAAACACACATTCATATATGAACATGTGTACATACATAGTTATAAACAAATATATACTATATATATACACACACACACACACACATATATATATATATATATATATATATATATATATACTTGCATATACACACATACATATATAAACATAGATAGAAGTACATTCACACTAATACACACGCATATCAATAAGAATACCATATGGAAACAAAAGTATGTCTGTTTATTAAAAATTAAATTATAATTTGTTATTTTAACGTGAAAAATTACATTTGATTATATCTGAAAAAATTTTTATTTATTAAACTTCGTTATTACGTTTTTATTTATTAAACTACGTTTATTATAACTACATACAATATTGTATGCGTCTGTTTTGAAATTAATTCTATTTGAATGTAAAACTTTAATGATTTGTAAAATTTTTAAAAAGTGCCTTCTTTTGTACATTTATTTCTGTGTCTAGTACTGAAGCATTTTCAAAGTTTTGGATAGTGTTCTAATTCCCTAAAATGTGACGACAACGCAGTGCTCTGTTTAGCATTAGCCCTATTTCTGGGATCTGCAAGTCTAACCTTCAATTTATTTTTAGTTGTTCCTACATAAAGCTTATTTCAATCCTCACCTTCATTACCCCTACAAAGAAATTTGTATACTATATAAAGTTTATTAATTTAATTTATTAATACTATCCTCTGTCTTACTGAATAATTTATTCAATGACCTGCTAGTCCCATAATCCTTCCTATATATTTCCGTGTCATATACCCTCGATATTTATATACATTCAGATAAATCTTATTTCCATTGTGGTGTATTCTATTTCTTGAACTGTTGAACTATTTGGAAAACAATTCTCTATCAATAAGTCTGAAATTTTCTCTTCATTTTCCTTATGAAAATCTCTGTCACTAATCGCCAATATCTTTTCTATAAAATTCACTGCCGTGTAAAAAATAACTCTTCTATTGTACTTTGAGTAATTAATTAATTATCTTCCTAATGCCGTTGATATCTGATACCAATCAAATATTAATCTGTTATTTCTCAAAATAATTCAATATTCTAATCTGGAGCTCATTTCTATTAATACATGGTACATATGCATGTGTGTTTATTTGTTATTATGTTATTTATAAATGTATTTACTTTATATATATTTTCTGAATTATGTATTATTACTTTAAATGTGCTAAAAAAAATTCCATTATTTTTCAAAAATAAATTTTTTTTACTTAATATTGAAATTTATTATTTCGGGATATTCTCTTAAATTAATTGTTAAAAGAATTACAGTTTTTGCAAAATGTTAATTTTTTAATTTATATAAATTACACAAATATCCTGAAAATGGTACTGGAAGAGTAACAAAATATTAATAAAATTAGAAAAGAGAGACTTTAAACTTGAAATAATACATTAATTGATAATTACATACAAAATGGTAAAGAAACTAAACCATAAATTAGTTTTTTTGTGACATAAATCCCTCAAACCCAATTAATGTTTACGAAAATATATCGAATGAAATTTCAAATGCTGCCCTTTTTTCTATGCCATTTACTTCAATCTTGCTCCTATCAGTGAATAAAAAAATTTGCATGCAACAAATTACATAAAAAATGCGTACTGTAAATTTATCACTAACTAGATTGTCGTTTTTAAGTCCAATTTTTATTAAATTTAAAAATGTATACTTAAATTAAGCAGATTTTTTAAACTAATTTTTAAGTAAATTTTTTCTTCGCATACGAGTATGTATTATTTTAGTGTATTTTTTCAATACGTAAATATATGATAATAAATTACTACGTTTTTCGTAACACTCTTTAACGTGAATTGATGCGAAAAGTAAACTGTTTATGTAAATAGATTTTCGATAATTTCTTTTTAATTTGTTTTTTTTTTTCAGCAGTCTTCATACTGGCAAAAATAAGATAAAAATAAAAGCTTTTTTACCACAGCAAAAAAAACAACATGCATGCATACATGTCATTTGGCTAGTATTGCAGTTATTATTTTTGTTGTACACTAGACCAAACGTACAATGTAATAATGTATGAACGTCAAGCAAAACAACAACACTTTAACTAACATGCCGAAAATAAAAGAAAATTTTGGACTACGATACCAATGACTCGGTTGTATTCTATGGCAAGTTAACAGTATACAACTGTGTGAGTGAATGTCTTATACAGCACTGCCACAAGTAACAGAGGAAAAATATATAAAAAAGCACATGCAAACTCACATCCATATCCACATCCACATTCACACAAACAAAAGGTAGTTAAGGCAACCCAAATAAAGAGCACAACAACACCCCATACAATGACGTTGCTCATACGTACGAGTGCTTCATAGTATTGCCTGCTTTTAGGCAGGCTAAATACTATACGACGATAATATCTACGGCAGCAGGAGAAGTAGGCATTTCGAAAAATTATAAAATGCTGATATTAGGAAATAATTATTAAATTTTCATTTTATTAGTTATAAACACTGAATTAAGAAGATTTGAAGACAATTGGTCATGTGTTTTTATCTAAAAAAATATGAAAACTATTAGGTATTTTACGTTAGTCCTCCTATTTAAAACACAGACACACACACACACACACACATACAAACACACAATCATGCACACTTACACATACTTTAAAATACTCGTGAAATTTAGTAGAACTGGGAAATCACTGTATGTCTACGAATATATGTGTGTGTGTCTCAACTATAACGACAGTCAGTCAGTCGGCCAGCTAGCGCGCTTGTAGCAGCAGCATGTAAGCAAATGCACGCATAGTAGCGACGTTGATTGGACTATTCATTTTCGGCAGGTTGTTGAGAAAAAATACGAAAATCAGATACGTTGCGACTGGCGAAAGGGAAAGTTGTTGTGGCAAATACGCATTACGGAAAAGAAGGAAAAAGTCAAGAATAAAAACAAATACCACAACGAAGCATTCAGTTATTTTTAAAGATTTCAAAGACTGGGTCAAGTGTTTCATATTATAATTATAAATTTTTTTAATAACTTACTTTGCTCTCGCGTGTGTATGATTCCAACTGTTATACTTTGTTTTTGAAAATAATGTTTGTGTGCGAGAATCGCGTGCCGTGAACTTAAACGCAAAAAAATACGGAATATAAATCAAAACGACAATGTAAGAGAGATTTAATAAAGAGAAAGTGGAAATTGTTTAATTTTCTTTACTTGTGACCAGTCACTGTTTCAATACAATTTGCATAAAATTTTAGTTCATTTCGAAACTAAAATTTTAATTTATTCTACGAGTAAAACAAACACTTTTTGAAAAGAACATGCCATACACAAATAACTTAATAAGTTAGAAAAATACTAGAAATTTAAGTTTACTTCGCTGCTCAAATCAAATTCTATGGACTTTCTGTGGCTTAAAAACAATAAATTTTAATGACGAGCCTAAAGGAAAATATTAAAGTATGTAGTTATATTAACGACTAAATATATAAATTCAATTTAAATACAATGCCAGTCTAAGCAACAGCAACTAAATTGTTTTTTGATAAGAAATAACGAAAGACCATTCAAATGCAGTCAGTGCCACAGATTGAATTTAATATTTAAGTTCCAAAATGTAAACAATCATGTGAACTTAAAATAAAAAAGGCATAAAAATAAAGAAAAAACAATTTTAATAATTAAATCCAAGGTGGCTGCACATCACTGTTAATGGAAACGGAAATGAAAATGAAGTTTATGATTAAGAATTTAAGACTTGGAAAGCATATATTTTAGGGTGCTTAAATATTAATAGCATATGTGTATAAATTGGTGATGGCTGATAATAAAAACAATTGAAGACTTGAAAGAATAAAAAGTAAAATATATTTAAAAAATGTGCTAAAATATATTAAAAAGAATTTCTAAGTGAAAAATTCATTGATTGCGGAAAAACTTAAAATCTTTGCAAGAACTGAGAAAATATTTATTTATTTTTATTCCCTTATTCATTTAATCATTTATTTTTCGATTCTCCTTAAAAGATGTTTCTTTGCGGATAAAGTGAATTGTATTAACAATTTGATATACCGGTCCTGCGATAGCATACAGCCGATCAAAATTTAGCGAAATTGTTTTGGTTTTGGCTTAATCATGGTCTTTTACCCTTTTGTTAATTGCATAACTTTTTAGATAAAAGATAAGTTTTCCATCAAGAAAGTGGACTAGACTCCTTCAAACTCTGTACAACAGGCATTTGCTTAACTGAGAAATTCTTTCTTTGACCCAAATGTCTTACCACACAGCCAAGTGCGGATATACTTTCCATGTTAAAACTTTCATGAAAAATGTAATATACATGGTCAGATGAGAAGCCTACCGCTTTCACCACCTCATGCAGCTTCATTCTTTGCTCCTCTAATACTATTCCATGGAATTGCGCTGTAATGACATATTATGGGCAACCTAAATCTTTGGCGTTATACATACGTTCTAGTGCGGCTACAACGAAATTAGTAATTTACCTTTTAATTTAATTACAAATGATGCTGCAGATGGCCTATAGAATTTATGAAGCTTTTCTTTATTTTTATGATGGTTTTTTTACGAAAAACAAAATAATATTAAATGGCACACGAAATTCCATGTTCGCTAAGATAGAGGGGGTCGAATCCTTTCAAAAGCAATCAAGAATAAACTAGTAGACGCAGCATGCTCAAACTAGTCAATAGTCTAGTATTAGATAATAGTTAGCGCGGCCAGTGTTGCAAGGAAATTTGTTGCTCAATAAGCATATTTTAAAATATATCGAGCCTGGCAATATGAGATAAAATTTTTAAAACATCAGCTTCCACGACGACAATATTTGGTACAAGTGCGGTCTGACTTCATATAAATAATACCATTTTTTATGTACATGTATACAAAGAGTAACTTAAAAAAATTTTATATCATTCCTATATGACCATGTTGCAATAAAAGAGCGTAAAAAAACAAAAAAATTTGCATTAAATACTTCTTTAACTGACCTTCGTAGACTAGCAGGTAGTGTACTAGACTCGTAGTGCGAAGGTTCCAGGTTCGAATCCTGCCGCAGAACTCTGGCAGTTTGAGTCTGATAATTAAAGGGAGCGCACAACAAGCCTTCACTGGCTTAAGTGTATGGCATGGGCTATCACACCCCTCCAATCAACCTAACCTAACCTAACCTAAATACTTCTTTCCCCTAATAATTATAAATAATTTTCAAAATTTTCTTGACCTTGAAATAAGCAGCACAGCTTCAAAGACAATCAGCTTATAATATTTAGTATAAAAGATTTATAAAGAAATTATAAATGAAACGAGGAAAGTAAAACAAAATAAATAAATACCAAAAATAATGAAATAAAAAATAAAAATTATAATAAAAAAAATAGAAAACTTAAACTAAATGTTGAAAAAAATGTTTGAAACTTCAATTAAAACGTTAAAGTGCTTAACATTGTTAATTGCGCTAATTATACAAATTCAAAGAAATTGCGCCAAAACAATCAACGAAAACAGCAACAACAACAACAGCAACAACAACGTTATCAACAGCCATAACAACATTATCATTAGCGGCAACAGCAGACACAGCAATAAACATACTTTAATCCCACTTCCAAAATCAAATGCTATTAGCAGAACAGATACTCAAGCAAATGTTGAAAACTTTGGAAAAGCTCAGTCGAGCAACCAACCAGAGATTTTAACAACATTAACAGCAAAATGCAGTAAACACACGCACAACGAGTTAGTGGTGAATTTTAAGCAGCGTAAACAAGGTAAAATGTTGCAGTTAATTTTTAATTTTTAATTTTTGAATTTAAAGATATTCAATAAAAAGTTAAAAATTTATTCTGTGCAGAAAATAGAAAATAAATTTTATAGTTTCCCCTTTAAGTTGAAATACACTGAGGCCTAGATATACATAGTACATGGAGTCGGGATGCGAAGAGATGTGGCACTAATATATTTGCTATACATTTTTTTTTTGTTCAAGATATTCAAAACATTCAATCGAAATCAAAAAGATGGACAATTTTCATCTACTATTAGTCACATAAATATTGAAGTAAACACAACACCAGCATCGTAAAGATGGACTCGAAAAAATAATGAACTAAAATTACGACAAAATTTACTTAATTTGAATTCAAATTGGTGGTCGTATGGCTCGAAAGCCATTTTTTGCAAGAACTTAATAAACGCTTTTCTCGTTGCCAGCATATATATTTTACTTAATATCAATATCCTTATTTTTCCCAACAAATTTAGTTGATTTTAGTAAATTTTTAGATATTATAGGGCAAATATTCGCAGTCAATTTTTTTTAATTTACGACCATGGACTCAAAGTTGGCAATTGCAAATTTTATTAATATTCTTCCTTTTGGAGGTAAAATTGTTGGTTACTATTCCCCTTAAATCGACAATACAACGAAATGTTACATCGCAATCTCTTTCAGTTACAACTTTTATAAACGATTTCAAATTATTTTTTTTTTTTTTTTTATTTCACAAATTCCCTTAATTTATTATTACAAGTGAACTATCATTTCATTGGGGAAAGAAAAAATCCATTTGTATATATAATTTAAGTCTTCAAAACGATAAGGTATTGTCAAGTAAATTTCTCTCAAATCACTCAGTGATGGATTCAAGTCAGCAGCCAGCACCTCTACCCTATCGCCTATCCGGACATTTTACATAAGCAATGTAATTTAAATAAAAATGTTTCACTTTTGAGTTCATATACTCTTCGAAAAGAGTAAATTTTTAGTATTTATTCTAAAAATTCAGTAAATCACAACCTAAAAGCAAAAAAATTTTTATTAGTTTTTCACGAGTAAATTCATTTCCTAAAAAAAATTTCTTTTTTTCTGACATAATTTACTCAAATTTAATAAAGATTTACTGAATTTAAGAAACAAATATGTTTTTAAATTCTTTCAATATTAGAAATTCGTTCTGGAAAACTATGAACCATTTTTTAATTCCAATTCTTATTAGATTTAAGTATATTTTTTTTGGGAGTATTTTTAAAATAATTGTTACGAAAATTTTTTACTCGAACATAGTATATGCCTTTTCTTTCAGTGTCTTATATTGCATTTGAAAGTTTTTATGCAAGCGTAAGAGGTTGAAGGTTTTCGAAACATAATGCTTGAAGTCCACTGATGATTTGGCATCAGCTTCAACGAAGTGCAAGCACTTTTTGATCCATTAGTTTAAAAACTAAAAGAGTACTCAACCTGTAAGGAAGTTATATTTATTAAATAAGATCGATAAATTAATTTTTCAATAAATTGTTCCATGCAATATTGCACTTTTTTTCAGAAACAAAACGCCATGAGTTTCATTTTTCTATTTAAATTTTGGATCAATGAGGAAACCATGTAGATTCTTAAATGTAACTGAAATTTTTTTTATTTCTTCTCTTCTTACAGAACTTTTTACCACCACCATGCGACGTCGAAAGCGCAGCGTTTTCCATGTACGCTGGAATCCCAATGAAAAATTCATTGTCGAATCTTATGAAAATCCGGCCATTAATTCTTCCAAACTAGCACCGCATCCCCGTCTCAAGGTCTCCAAGACCACAAAACTCACTTTGAATCCTAAAATCTATTTGTGTCACGACAAGTACTCCCAAGTGTGTGAGAACAAGACGATGATATTTAAGGAGCGCATCCTGCGTGCATTTGACAAGGCCATGATGGAATCGTTGAATGAATCCAATTTTTATAATGTCGACTTTAAGCCAGTTTTTGGGGATAGTTTCGAGGAGCAATATTATCCCTCGACATGTTTGGTTATGGAAGCTGGAGTACGTGTACTAAAGCGCAAAGATCCGCCATTTAATAAATTGCAGTTTGGAAAGCTTTTCCCAAAACAAAAGCTCTTTCGTCAGAATAAGAATATTAAGACATGCGCCATTGTATCGAGTGCTGGGTCTATGGCGGGCTCAAAGCTGGGTAGATTTGTAGGTGGGTACAAGGATAGAGAATAATCCTGTTTTATTTATTAAGAAAAAAACAAATGTTTTCAAAACAATCGTGATAAGAAATAGTACATAATGGACTGCTATTTGGAAAAAAAGCAGGTTGAATGAAATAACGTGGAAAAATTAAGTCCAAACGAAATAACCCTTAATGAGGTGGAACATAGAAATATTAAATAAGTCCCAACAAAATTTTTTGAAATAAATCCCAAAAAATATAAATACTTATATATAAATCATTCCCAAATTTCAAACTTCTGATAACAAAATGGGAATTATCCCTTGCAAAACCTTTGGAAAGCGAAGCTGTTATCGGGCATTAAACAAAGAATTGGGGAAAGTCTCAAACTAAAATAAATCACAAATAAAATGAAATGAGCCAAAAATTATTCCAAGAAAAATTTCATTTGATTTTATTTCATTTTCGTTGTTTTCGTTAAATGAAATAATTCCAAATAGGAAATGAAATTATTACCAAAAATATGAAATTGATTCTAGAAAAAAACTTCCAGAAACTGCCCTTTTGGGAAAGTAGAGATTTTGATCTCGCATTAGATTTTTAAAGGAATGGATGGCAATTCCAAGTTAATTACGATTTTTTTTTGGCAACTGAGTTCCTGAAGGCCACTTTTAATTATTCTTTATGTACTCGAATTATCATCATTCAAAGAAATCATGGCAACTTTCTCATATATTTTCTCTGCATCAGTTTTTAATTGCCTTGAAAATAAATCACACCTTATGCAAAGAGCTGATTGATAGCAACACAACTAAAGGACCTGCGTAATGCGTAATATAGTATATTTAATTCATAATTCGAGGTAATAAATTATTTCATAGAGTTCTACTCGAGCTTGAGGCTTAATAATCAAAAAACACAAGCTGCGGTATCTCGTTCATTAGCGTAAGTAGAATATTTTTTACAAGAGGTCTCTAACTTTCTAATGAAATAGAAGAACACTGCCTCATATATTAGAAATTCCAAGAAAGGACAAAAATTATGCAGGAAGCTAAATTTGCTTCTGGGAGTTTCATCATACAATTACTTAAGTTGCTACGGCCTAATCTCCATATTAACTTTTTCACATTAATAGCATTTAAGATCATGATGTCGAGTAAAATATAAACAGTACCACTCTTAGAGAGTGCAGCATGGCCTGTCTGAGAGACCAATGCAAGATTTCGAGTTGTGAGGAAATTCTCTCTAGAAAGATGAGCAAAACATGACAAATCTCTAACTCGATGTTTAAACTAGTCCTTTCTTTGGTGATACTGAAAATTATGACAAGAAAAAGTTTCTAATCTTTTAAGTTCTTGATATGTCTTCTCTGATCATATTTCAGTCCATCTGACAGTTGCTTATTGTTAATAGGACTCTGATAGCCAGGATCTCGCTGGGAGTTCCATATTGATTAGCAGGATCCCTGATGAGCTGGCTCTTATGGCATTATGGCCTTATGAGTGTCCTGACTGTCTAGCGGCATATAAATTTTATACTTTTTATCTGTGTGCCGCCAGATAACCTTGCAAGGACGAAAATGCAAGAGATGACCCGAAAATAGCTGATTAAGTTTTTCTCTAGCAACTTTAGCTTCAAAAATACAATATTTGTGTAACTTGCAGCATTTTTTGTATCCCCTTCATTTGAGTGGAACAAGTTCGAATATGGTATGGTATATACCACTTTTATTGCAAGGATATTTAAAAATGTGCTTTTTTATTTCCTCACACTTTTTTGCATTTTGAAAGTATACAAGAACTAGACATTCCAACAAACTATAAAAAAATTATTAAAAGTGTCCTGAAATAGAGAAGAATTTCACTACTAAATCCATTTTCGATATGTTAAAAATAGTAACCAAAATGTTTGTATAGAGTGTAAAATATATATAATAAAATAGACCTGGACTTCATGATTTTTTTATTTTTTTATTAATCGGAAATGTATTGATGATTATAAAAATCTACAGATATACCGTACAGACGAAAACTTCCTGTGCTTTTTTTGCTGCTCTCAAAGTAATTTTTTGGAACATTCCTAAAACAAAAAATCCTTTTAAACTCAAAAAATCCTTTTAAATTTTATCTACTTTGAAAAAAGCAGAAATTACATTTCAGTAGATTTTAAAAATTTATGTATTACGGTGTATTAATTTTTATAACTTAATTAAGTGGTTAAGCGGCTGAATAAATAACAAAAAGTGACCTGCATTAAAAAAATTATGAAAAAGAAAGTACTTTACTAATTGGTGATTGCACAGCTAAATAAACAAGATAAACTGATTTGTTTCATCTATTAAAGCAACTTAGAAATTATAACAAACAAATTATTATTTTCCGACTAGACGGCTGAATAAACAGGATAATGTGTCTAACGTAATTTTGAAATTAAAAAGCTAAATAATTAATAAAAAGCGACAAGCATTCTTCCAATAGCAAAGTTAAAATTTATAAAAAAATTAATTAATATTTACCGATTAAACGGCTAAATAAACAGGATAAATTGACAATATTTTCTTCCACTAACGCAATTTCGGTATTGGAAAATATATTTGGCGATTAAGCGTCTTCAGCATGAAGTGACCTGTTTCTTTTACTCGATTCACTTAAATATAATACGATTAAACATCTAAACGAAAAGAAAGAAATGACATGTTTTTTTTCCTGGCGCAAATAATAAATTATATATAAATTTATACTAAAAGTTATTAAAATAAATTTAAATTTCCTCTAATTTTTATCATCATCCAAAAAAAAATACATGACTGTCGTTCAGATAGTCACGACATTGTCATGAGATTTAATCATGCTCCAACTAGAGGATACGAAGTGGATGTGGGCACTAAAACTACCATACGTGTGGTTAATTCACAAGTAAGTTCATGATGTCCTTTTTCATTCAATGTTTTCAACTGTGATTTCACTGCTTACACTACTCGTGGGTTAAAAACGAAATTCGTTTCTTGATTCTTTTTTTACTTTTATACAATTTGATTTCTTATACAAATTTTTATGAATTTTATTTAATAATTTTTATTTCCTAAGGCACTGGTAAATATGTTTATTGTAGTAAATTCGTAAATAAATTAATAACGATTTGTTGTTATTATTGTTTTATATTAATTCAGTTGCATTCAAATGATTTTTCTTTTTTTGCTTTTCAGATCCTATGAAGTTGTGTACTTTCTGTAAAAATTAAAACCAAGATTTATATCTGTTTTCCTTTTAGGTTGTAACAAAGCCTGAATTTGACTTTACACATGCACCCATTTTTCAAAATGTTACCATTGCCGCTTGGGATTCCGGTAAATACAATGGCACACTTGAGGACTGGTTGACCACATCGGATTATGATTTATTCACGAATTATGAAATGTACAGGCGTCGTTATCCCAAGTCACGTGCCTTTTTAATTGATCCCCATTCGATTTGGCGTTTGTGGCAGAGTTTGCAAATGTTTGCTGGCAATCGACCGATACGAAAGAATCCTCCCAGTTCAGGATTTATCGGTAAGTTTATAACTCAATTACTAAAAACACTATTTTCTTCCGCCCTTAAATAGACTCCAAAGTGTAAAGACGCAAGGAGTTTTCTGGGCGTAGCCAGCGCGACGTCTATTTGTAATGGATTATTGTAGCTACTGCACGATAACTTATAAAAGACAACAAGTTTAGGAAGTTTTTATGACAAGAAACAAATGGAAAATCCAATAAAAATCCCAGGCAACCAATATATACTGTTGTATTAAGTTTTTGAATTGTGCATTGAAGACAAATATAGTCCTGCAGCCTTTAAAAGATTAATATATAAAAAACTTTCACATTAAAACGAAAGAATTTGTTAATTATCATCTAAAAAACTCCAAGTATGCTGATCCTTCATTCCTCAAAATCGTTTTTTTTTTCTTTCAATTCTCGCACTATGCTGCGTATTTTTATTGTATGCTCAAATTTAGATGAGGTCCTGCTTAGTAATGCATTACTAATATGTATTTCTCGCCCATCGCGTTCAGAAAAGCATTAGCTTGCAACACTGTCATGAGGTTGAAAATTCATAACAAAAATATCTGACACGCAAAAACTTCAAAAGTACATCACAAAAACGGCTCATGTTATCCTGCAACATGAATATTTCAGCAATTAATTCCTTTTTATATTCTTCTTCATTGCCAGGTTATTTACATTTATATAATTTTATTCAATTTTTGCATTTATACAAGTCAGGAATTTAGCAATTATTAATTGATCCGTTATTAATCGTCTCGCCTTCGAAGCCATGAATAAATAAAACAAATTTTTTCTACAAATCCTATGCGCATCAGCATACGCGCATCATATGTAATGGAATGATGCCTTTGTATACACACAAAATTGTGAATTTTTCGTTACTTTTTAAGATCCTATATCCTTTTCATGTAACTTGTGAGTATCCTTTTCAATATTTCAAGTAAAATGAGGATCAAAAATATACTCCAATACTTATTGATTTAAAGATCTTCCAAAAGCTGCTCTTCTGTCCTTTTCGTGAAGTATTTCATTAAAATCGAACACATGGTGGCTGCTTTTGGTTGACTCTTCATATACTTTGCAAGTACTTTTGCCAGTGCTTCCACATGCAGATGATTAGATTTTGACACAGAATGCTTCCGTTATAACACAACATATTTTTCAAAAATTTTATTAAAAAAAATTGGTATAAACAACATCATGGTAATTAAATAAACAGGGAAAAGCTACTAGTCTTACATATTTATCGCAATCACTCACCATATGTCCACTGCTGACGTAGGGGCGATTTTTAAACCCATACGAACAAATTTTCGTATGTATTGTACTTTTTTAGCGATTTCGTTATGGTTTTACTAAATATACTCGCAAAGATTAACTATTGCTAGTTAATTTGTATTTACTTTAAAATAAATTGCTGATGATCCTGCATAGGCCCAGATCGCATAAGTGTATATGAATAAAAATTAAAAAAAAAATAGTGACTACCACGAGCAGACCTACAAAAATTCACTTTCTGTAATTTTTTCTACACAAAACGCTTTAACTGAAGAATTCACAAAAAACCATTAAAATGTTTTTTTTTTTGATGTCTAAAAAAGAAATGTAAGAAAAATTAAAAAAAAAATCCTGGGTGGGGCCAGGCATGCACTTCTAAGGGTTAAATGTTTTTATTTCAATGAAAAGACTTAAGAAAACTTATATAAAAGTATTAAAGTCAGCAGCCGAATACGTGTTAGGACAAGGCCAGAGAAGTCAAATTATTAGGAAAGATATTTACACAGTGAAGGGTGGTTTTTTAGCAACTTTCTTTTTGGCAACACTGTTTTTTGACAAGATGTGCAGTTCGGGTCTATAATTTAACCATGAACCGACTTACAAACGAACAACGCTGACAAATTATTTAATTTTATTATTAATGCTCGGTTAAGAAAATACATCATCCACTTTTTTATCGGAAAATTCTGTTCAGCGACGAATCTCATTTCTGGTTCAATGGATATGTGAACCAGCAAAATTGCCGAATTTGGTGTGAAGAGCACCCAGAAGCATTACAAGAACTACCAATGTGAGTGCTGCCGTGCTATTATAAAATTTTTTTTCTAAAATAAAAGAGCTGGACTTGGATGACATGTGGTTTTAACAGGACGGTGCCACATGCTACACAGCCCATAGCCAAATTGAGAGGCGAGTTTGGTGAACAGTTTATTTCACATTTGGGGCTGGTCAATTGACCGCCTAGATCATGCGATTTAACGCCTGTAGACTATTTATTGTGAGGCCATACTCCCCCCGGGGGGCACGGTCAATACATCTTGTCTTGGTGGCTTGGTGTTGTGCTTCCTGGGGTATAGGGTTATCAGGTTTCCGGACCAAGGCCTTTTTGCTGATAACCTCTAAAAACTTGTATGTTGCTACCCAATCCCTGAATCAACAAGGCAACGGGCGCGCATGCAAGTAAATTAAAGGTGAAAGTGGGTTCGCTCGCTCGTCCGGTAAGTGGGTAATCTGGTTTTTCCAGACCTTGACCTTTGGCCAATTACCCCTTGAACTTAATATGTTACTACCCAATTCCTGGACATAACAGGGCAACGGGCATGCATATAAGATATTTAAGGAAGTAGCTCTGCCTATGCTTGTATGGGTAGAGGTGCTACCGATACCTCAGGTTTGCACGGGACCTAAAATCGGAGGTGTTTTTAACACGCGGCTGACCAGAGTCCTATCTGGTGCCACGGGAACCAGTAGCCCCTAGGACGTGTCCTAGACTGGTTATTGGTGAGGCCCCTTCGGGGATCACGTGGTGGCTGTGGTTAAAACCCAAAGATACGTGGGAAGAGTTATGGGTCAGATGAGTGTGTGTGCAAGAAGTGCTAGTGACTGATTGTAGATGCTCTCTTCAGGCCGTATATCTCTAGGTGTTGTTGTTATCGACAAAGCTGCCCTGATGTTTTGCGGTTGGCGAAGCCTCAGGTAAGATGGGGGCAAATTTTGCTGCCGGGCCATTGGGGTAGTAGGAGGTTAGATAGCTCCAACACTTCAGCAAAGTGTATGTACATGGTTCTGCAGCCTGTACAGAGTTTGCTACCAAGTCGTCCCTATTAGGGGCACATGTTGTTCCTCAACCCAGTATGTGCCTCTGGAAGGGACGACGGGACGGTGGTGAACGGCTTTATTCACCCAGTGCGAAGAGCACCGTCAGGTAAGGCCTTCGGGCAGGTACTGACGTAAAATCTTTGACATATTGTGAGGCCATACTAAAGTTCATGTCTATAGGGACAAACCCGCAACGGTAGACGCATTGGAAAACAATATTGATATGTTGGAGAGAGTATGCCAAAATTGGACCCAGCGCATGAACCATTTGGGACGTAGTAACGGTCAGCACTTACGTGAAATCATCTTTAAACATTGAATTATATAGATCGTTCTATGGACTCAAATAAAGAATGCATAAATTTTTTAGTTTTATATGTGCTTTTTTAATCAAATCCAAAGCTCTTAAAAAGCTACTAAAATCGTAAGAGTTCTTGTAAGAATGACGATATAAGGATACATAACATTTCGCTGATATGATATCACATTTCAAAATTAAAAATTGTCAGCCAAAATTAAGAGAAAATATTTCGTAATTGAGACAAATAAATTTATAATCACACAGTTTTGCAGATTTGTTATTAATATTATTATTTTCTACGTTTGCCGAATTCTGATTAAATAATTAAATCTAGTATTTAAAAAAGATTCTGAAAATTTAAGTAAGTTCTTCTATGGGATGGGGAAGGGTTTTTTCCCTATCATAATATAATTGAATCACACGTTTATCAACAATAAACGTCATCCGCAAAAAGTTTTCAAATGTTGACAGCACAAAAGAAATACATTTAAATAACTTTCGCACTGGAGTTGAAAATTCCAGGAAAGATGAAGATTTATTTCAAACTGAATTCGAATTGATTTTTATTATAAAATTTAGAACAATTTTTTTTCTTTCTGTGTATATTTATGTCAGCAACTATAATTTAGATTTTTTTGCTTTATTAAAAGACGCACTAAAAACGCAACCCCGTTGCCTTTAGATTATTGGACTGGACTGGAAATGAGGGTTATTATGAGAGATCTTAAGAATCAAAACTAGACAGATATTTATACATCTTTCATGTAGGACTAAGAGCTAAATTATTCCCTCTTCTACCCCAAGTGTAGCTTTTATAATTAAGAATTTTGCGAAATAGCTGACTTAGATGCAACGAATTTCAAAATTACTAAAACAGCATTCCTTATTATCAACTTGTATATCCTCAATATTAATTAACGTTGTATTTTCTAATATTAAAATGTAAGTATTTTCTCAATTTCAACTTAAAAATTGTATGCGTATACGTTATACAGGGTCATGCAGAATTCCATGATGCATATACGAGCTGCAACACAGAATATTTTAAGGAATTACTTTTCCTATAATTTCATTGTTTATGATATATGAAGCCTGTTAATTTTAAATATAAGAAAATAAAATATTTCTTTCATTAATGGGTTTAACCCCCAGTCAATTGCTTTAGATGAAGTTCACAGAAAATTGCAAATGTAAATGAAATATTTATTTGAGGCGATAAATTAATGCCGACCATTTACTTGTTAAAGATTGTTTTATGTAAATATTGCAAGCAACTACGCCACTCCTGAGCACTCATGAGCATCAAATTTTGAAATACTTTTTTAAGCGTTCAGACTGGTTTCTCACCAATGGCAGCTGAAATGTTGTCCTGTTGGATTTAACTTGTGGATGCCTTGTCCATGTAAGTGAAAGGTCGCCACAGAAAAAAGTCTAGTGGGATCAAATCCCATGATCTATGTGGCCAATGGACTGCGGCAAAACATGAGATTAATGGCTATGGTATCGCGTGCCTTGTAGCATGTGGCAACATTTTGTTGAAACCACATTTCAAATAAGTGCAGTTCTTTAATTTGGTTAAAAATAAGAAAATAATCATCGAACGTTACTTGAAGAAGTATCGTGCAATGATGTCGCCGGCCCGTAAACCACACCAAACAGTACATCGTTCAGGGTGCACAGGTAGCTCTTGAGCTGTCTCTGGCTGCTCTACACAACGAATTCGGTAATTCTATTTATTTATATTCGTACCACTTAAGCCATAAATAAGCTTCGACGCTAAAGAAAGTTTTTGGGGAGAAAAATGCATCTTCATCCAACTTTCCTAAGGCCCATTCACCAAACAGACGATGTTGTGGTATGTCAACTGGCTTCAGTTCTTGCAGCAGCAGCTTTATTTTGTATGGTTTTATACCGACGTCCTTATGTCGGCTTTAAATTGGCAATCGCGATCTTCATTGATACCAGCCGATGCAGCAGCATTTGTCTACTCAGTACGCGCGGTTCGCATACGAGTTGGTGTAATTGTGATCAATAAAGCGAAACTGGTTTGAAATTCGGTCACACCAGATTGAGTAAATTATTCGGTGGGTTAATTACGACGACCATAAAATGGACGTAATTTCCGAAAAACATTTCTCATACAGCACGAATTTTGATAATAAAATTTAATGATTTAAAATCATTGTTGGTTAGTCTGTTCACGGTGAAATTTTCAAACCGTACTGAGCATTTTTGCGTATTATTCCTAAATATCCTTCGTAGTCCCTTGGGCAACAGGTTTGGCCGAAAAGACATGTTTTGACGAAAAGACATCTTTGAAAAGCCCCATAGTGGATTATTTATGAAAACAAGAGAAACCCAGTCAGCAACCAGCATTTAAGCGCTCAGTACAACAATGTGATCATCCCTTTTATTCGCTTCATTACTTAAAATCATAACATTCTTGCCACCGTTTTTTAAATGGTCCCACTAACTGTCATCGGAATTTTATTTTTCACTGTCCGAATAAGCAAATAATAATATTTTTAAGCAAATAATTTTAAATTTCATTTGCAGGTCTTGCTCTACTTCTACCTCATTGTCCTGTCGTTGATTTTATAGAATACATACCGTCTACACGTCTTAATGGCCGCTGTCATTACTATAGCAAAGAGGTGGGTGAAAATAGCATTAATCATTTACAGCTCACAAAAGTGGCACTTGCAATTTAAGTAGTCTTTATCAGGGCAACTAAAGGAAATTTAATTGCAAACGACAATATTTGCAAAATAAATACAACTTTTTTTCTTAAATTTTCTTTTTGATGAGATTTATTTTACTACTTGCAGATAAATTCCGCATGTACATTTGGAGCCTGGCATCCGCTGGCAGCTGAAAAATTAATGGCGCTGGACATGAATGCGGCCGACGACATGTCCGTTTTTCAATTTGGCATCCTGCGTATACGAAGGCCTGACAAGCTTCTATGTGGCTTTAACTTTTTGGGTTATTAAAAACCTGATCGGAGTAAAATTTAAAATTTAAAATTTAAATTTATTCTCTTTTTTTTTTGTTGTGCGCAATTTCCCATGATTCAAGTCCATTTTCAATAGTCATGATTAAACAATAAAATTTATTTATTTGCATAAGTGCGATTTGATAACAGTGGTATGTGTTGTTGCATTTATATATATTGACAACATGTTATTTAACAACAGTAACAATAACAACAAAAAGTAACAACATCAAAAGGATTTACTTGCAACAAAATATAGAATGCAGATTTTAGGATTTTTACGTTAAAATATTTTTTGAAATAAAAAAAAAACAAATAAATTTTGCAATAGAAAAACAACAACTGATTAATCCATTTATTGTAGTCCTGTTATTATTTCTAATTTATTAGCAGGAATGCTTCGATTGCAAATTCATTGCTGAAAGGACAAAATTCTCTCCTGTATTGTGTGTCATTCTCTACGTGAAACTTTTTACTGTCCGAGGCGTGTGTCTGATAAAGATGATGAGGTACAATCATTAAGAAGTACAAAACATTTATTAGTGAAATAGTCTGGTTATCAGCACCAGGTGCAGTTTATATTATACGCTGACTTCAGTTTGCTTTGAATTATTTGTATGGGGCATAAGGAATCAGATTATTTATTGCATATAGATGACTTCATAAAAAAATTTTGATTGAAATTCCTTTGGCATTCCTTTTACTATTATTATTATTTTCTTATTTGTTTTAATTTAAAGTTCAGTTAAGGTTAATTATTCAACCAGCAAAATTCCAAAAACTAGGTTTTAAATTGAACTACCATTAAGCAAAGAGTATGATGTGTTCAAATAGTTATTCAAGATCAAAATTACGGATTAACTAATGTGGCAAATGGACTCCCAACAAAGGAGTTCAATGGCTGTTTCAGATGGTTTCTGTTCATGAATGCGATGAAAGAAATTGTAGCCCTAAGTGTAGTAAGACGTTACACTATTGATTTTTTTCTTTGAGGATACTTAGGGCAAAGTCTCGCAGTAAATAGAAGGAGAGTATATAAATGTAATGTAATAAAATGATCTTTGAAGATCTGCCTGCACAAAATGGACGTAATAAATATCGAATCATAAATTTTTTGAAGTCCTCTTGCTTTATGATAAAAGAAAGTTTAGTCCAAGATTAACAAAATGGAAAATTAATCACACCAAAAATTAATTTCTTAATATCATATTTTGTCTTTATAATTTCAAGCAAACTAAAATTTATAAAATTTAAGTCAATTAATATTTATGAAAGGCAAAAGTCACAAAGTAATACGTATCAACCCATCACACATAAACTTTTAGCCCACTCGGTCAGCAGGGATCCTATAACTTTATATCTGAGTATATAATACTGCTATTTTATATTCCCACATCCTTATCAGTTTTATATGTTATGCGAGACAATAATGAGGTCCTTGAGGGTTAAAAACTTCACCAAGGCCAAATATCTGAACATTTGAACACCGTATATGAAGTGCGTCAAAATTCGCTATTATCGCATCTACTGTTGTGATCGTAATTGCTGCGGTTTCCAAGCGTGCAACCATAAAATAGCACCGAAGCATTGTGCTAGAATATGCGGATGAAAAATATAAGGATATCAAATACGGCGGGCCTTCTTTCACACCAAAGGAGATCAACATTAACTCTAAAATGGCTGCGTCCTTTTTCATCAAAAGCATGTGCAACGTGTCGTTGAATTGCATTATTTGGATGAGGATAAAGATATAGTCAAAGCTGTTACAGGCCGAAAGAAAAACAGTGGGAGCTTTTGCAGAACTAAATAAAATTTTTAAATCTACTTTCAAGTCGCAGGAAATAAATTTCAAAGTAAACAAAATTATTTCCATATTTTCAAATGAAGTACGGTCCAAATTTTGGTACTTTTTTGTAACTCTCTCACAAAATAATTAAATAACTCCCATGGAACAAAATGACATTAGAAAATATGAAACAAGTCGTTGTTATTTGAAAAATTATAGATTATATTGGATTTAATTGCAAGTCATTTATAAAATTAAGAAATAAATCATGAAATTCAAAATGTTGGATTCACTGAAAATTTTATTTCTCTAGAGCAGTGAAGAATCAATTGTGCCGCTGGGTATCATCTTCTAACAGACAGCAGTAAACAAAACAACAAAATATTTCGTTTTTATGTTTAATTAAAATATAGATGATGGTACCCACAAATTTAGCAATCAAACTTCTTAGAGAAAAACTAACTTCTCTAGCCATAAAAATAACTTGCAACGTTGGCGCTAGTCACCACTGATTTTAAAAAGAAATTCCTATCACTTGAACATGTTGCTCAGTCGTGTAATTTACATCAATGACTTATACTAAGACAAAGCCCATACACCAGAGACAAAGCCCACACACCGCCCATCCTTAAATTAAAAATGTTATTGAATGTTTTCTATATGACACATGCATTAGATTAATAAATATTCGGTTATAAAATAGAGCAACTAAAAACTTTATATTAAGAGCACGTCATTTACTTAATTGTTTTTCAATTACCATGGAAATTTCTTTGACAGTATGTTTATTCTTTTTAAATATAATTGCTCTACTTATTCCTTTGTCTTGCCTTTTCCAATCATATGCAATAAGTATTCCTTATATAATTCCACTTATATTTAGATGATTTTTGAAAGCTTTTGTGTGCGACTTCCGCTACAAAAAAATACAGACGAATTTGAATAAGCGAATATCGCTTTAAAGCAAGTCATTTATAAGAAAACCAAAGCCTTTAACGCCTGTTTTCCTTTCACTTTAAGGCAGTTTACTTTGTTCAAAGGAATATCTGTTAAAACGAAAAACCATTGGGGCCAAAAACATTTTATAAAACAGCAGGACTATATGAAATTTTAATTTTTACCGCTGACGAAACACCGGACTGTACTTTATGCAACCGATAGCATCTCAAGTTTCAACATAAATCCTAATTTAAAATCGAAACACATCTATCTGATTTTCAATATATACCATATTTTCTATAGTCGGTCCAAAGAACACCTTTTAAGATGGTCAGTTTAAATGAAACTCTTTTCTTTAATCCGAGGTCAGTTTACGCGAAAATCTCCCTTAAATGAAAAGAAACTGCTGAAAGCTTCCATTTTATAATGTCCAAATTCGACTGTATTTCGTATGTGTCTTTATCTTTTTTCAGAAATGAAAACTTAAGTTGCTTTAGTTGAACAAAAGACAATACAAAACTTTAACATATTGTCTTAAAAACTAATTTTGTTCTATTTAAGTTTTTAAATAGAATATTCAAACATCTGTTATTAAATCAATATTTATCTAACTAAAATAACATTGTGCGATTTCATGTCAGCAACAAAGAAATTTACGTTCTTAATATTCGATCTTCTGCAAATGTTTTCAGATCCGACTAGCGGTTGCGTAGAAAAATAACCGATACCATTAGAAAATCAACTTCATGTTTTAAGATTTTCATCCAGTGATACACTATTTTTAAGGCTTCCTTCCCGGGAAGCATCGGCAAAAAATTTCCGAAAAATTGTGTAATTTTGCACTTCCTGGTTCCCGGCTATTTTTGACAAGAGTCTTGGGAACAAAAATATACCTGCAACATTGCGTCTTATACATTTACGAAAAAAGAACCATTTCCACTGAAGGTGGACGAGTTGTTTCAGTTTCTGTTAATTTTGTTTAAAAAAAATCAACTAAAAATTGTTGGATGAATCGAATACCATTCGATATCATTCCAACATTGGGTTCTAACCCCAATTATAATAAAGCTGCTGTTAAAAAAAAACAATCAAACAAAAAACACTACTGAATTTGACAATTTTAAGTCATCATAAGAGCAAAATAACTTCCACTGTAGTTTAGCAACAATAACAACACCAAGATTTAGTACAATACCTGCTTTTGCTAAAACAGCAGAATATATTTTTTGGGGGTATAAATATCTGAGCACTCAGCATACAAATTCAGTTAGTACACGTTCTTAACCAAGGAACAGACTACCCTTATAGCTAAAAGATTACTGGAGAAACTGTTAAAATTAAAATTTCACTTTTGGCCAAAAAAAATCGAAGCGGCTTTAACGTTTTTGGTAAAAATATTTTAACAAAAACTAAAGAGAAAATTTTGCATCTACAAATCGTTGAAAAAGTAAATGAGGAAACATTAACATCTTCATTTTGTTTTCTTCTTTATAAAGGATCAACTAAATCCTGCATTTTGATAAAAGGTAAGTAGTTACTATGTATAAGAGATTGGAAAGTCCCTTCAACTTTACATTTCATTGTTAACGACCTGTTGCAATCAAACAGTTTGAGAAATTAACTTTTATCAAATATAAATAGTTTCATTGTAATAATATGTTTGAATCTCCTTCCCGCTAATAGAAATTTAAAAACTCAAACCATCAAGGCAAACGCAAATGGACGATACTTCCTTTGTCTTACAGAAAACAACAGATATAGTGTCTTTCAAGTCTTATTAAACAAAATTAAGAAAACTTTTATATTTACATACTTACATTAAATAATTACAGTGGGTAAACAAATATAGATGACAAAATAACATTCACGATAATCAAATCATTAAGAAATACTTGTATCAAATATCCTTTGCTCGATTATTTATGGCCATTTTGAATATTATCACCAGGATTTCTATTTAATTTTTTTATTTTTTCATTTAAAAATTAATGATATTATCCGATATTTCCCTTGATTATGCTCGAGGTCAATATTCTCAAGTATGTATAGAAACGGTGACGAATAATGAGGATTGGCGGGAACAAAAACATAAAAAAATAATTTTTTGAAACACTTTATCTATCATTACCCTGGATTGTATTGACGGGAGGGAATTGAGGAGCTTCGTGGCAGTGAGTTGCTACAGGGTATTGGTATTGTATTACCATGTGTGGGAGTGCCTAACAGTCCTTTACTGATGTCATGTAGAGATAAGTCTCATTCCCCTCTCGTCGACCTAACATAATCTAAATAAGAAGGTCTAACCTGAGCCCCCAAAAATTTTGTATGGAGGAAAATTATGACAAACTCCTCAAGAAGGAAAAAAATTATTGTCTGTTATGGGCTTAGAGTAGGAAAATAAAAATATTTTAATCTTATTGCAAATTAGTTTAATTAACTTTTTCTCTATCTCATTTTTACAGATGTCATTTTCCGGGAGTAACAAAATGTCATCTCTTCAATGCAATCTGTTCATAACCTTAACCGTATTAGTAACAGTTATTGCCACAGCCAACTCCTACATGCTGTCGCCGCTGGAGAAAGCTCAGGTGAGTGACAAAATTAATAATATATTAATTAATGAAATATTAGTTGATTAAAATTGAAAAAAAAAATTCTGAATTTTTTTTTTTTAAATATCTTCCTACTAGAGTTCCTTTCTACATTCTGATGAGGAAATTATTATTTTATATAAAAACAGCTTTTTCCATACCAAGAAACTTTATTGATATTAAGTGTAAGGAATGTAAGAAAGTATTTCTAAAAGACTCCAATTTTCATTGGGAAATCACATATACACAACATTACTTGCTTTTTGACCTCATTTCCTTTTTTCTATTTCGTTGCCCCATTTATTTGTTGTTTATTCTGTATGCAAAGTTATTTCTCTATAATTCTCGAATACTATGAATTTTAAGGATTCCTGATTTCATATCGAAAACAAATTATTTGTTTGTAAAAAATATATCTATATTTAAAAATATCTCTACATTTTTTACCTTTTTATAACAATTTGGTTAAAATATTATTCAAGCTTGAGGTTTTACTTGTGTTTAAACCATTTTATATAAAATTATCGATATTTCGATACTGATTGATGATACTGAAATTAGTATGAGATTGAATGAACAAATCTCTGAAAAATATTAGAATTGCATACATGCCACAACAAACTTACACCATTGGCCACATTCTGGCACTTATATGAAAATTATTTTATGTCTTAAAAAAGGTCCATTTGGGAGCAGAAATATAACTTAGAAACATTTTAACATTTCTGAAGGCTTTCTCGAAAAATTTCCATAATTTGACCCTGGCGGTCATTTTTGCCTTGTGTGCTTATCGTTCTAAACTCTAAGGAAATTTGTGTGCCATTGCTTGTTTGCATATTTTCACTTTTTGAAAAGTGCCTGCTTACCTTTAGGCCATGTTTCGCATTGAAGCTTTATAAATATTTAACATTTAAGATATTTAAAAAAAAATGCCAACAAAAAGTTGTTTTCGAATTTCGCGGTTTTGTCATCATTTTTCCGTTCCATCAATTTTATTTGACGTATTTGTGTTGTAAATGAGAGCAATTTTGTTTGAAGTCTATATTGATAGAACAAAGTGATAAAAAAATAAATACAAGACCGAGAACAATAACAACGTTTAATGCATCTATTACTTTTAAAATCCTCTTGGCCAAATCCTTTTTTGGAGTTTTATTCTATTGGTAAGCATTTCTTTATAAAAATAAGGTCAACTAGCGGGTTTGGTGTGCTCAGAAAAGTGTAAATAGATATTGAACATACTGAGAAGAAAATTCGAAAATTAATCTAGTTTAGAAGAAAATAACTGACCTTCGTAGACTAGTAGGTAGTGTACTAGACTCGTAGTGCGAAGGTCCCAGGTTCGAATCCTGCCGCAGAACTCTGGCAGTTTGTGTCTGATAAATAAAGGGAGCGCACAACAAGCCTTCACTGGCTTAAGTGTATGTCGTATTACATGGGCTATCACACCCCTCCAATCAACCTAACCTAACCTAACCTTAGAAGAAAATACGTTTTTATGAAATAACAAAAAATGTTGCTAAGACGTGAAATATGTTTCAAGACGTTTTGGCATCATGTTTAAAACAACACACACACACACCTTGAACTCAACTGTGTATTAGAGTCACGCCTACGTTATCTGGACAGATTATTTTATCTAGCGACATTCAAACAGCATTTCTCTGAAGTTTTAAATAACATTAAAGACACAAGTATGTTGTTCAAAATTTAATTTGAATTGCGGTCAGAATATTCGGCATGAAATCTTTGTGGAATAATGTTGAGATAGTTACACAGTGATGATATTCTAGAAACAAACTGTGTATAGAAATAGACTAGCAAATTCTTTCAAAGTATCAAATAATATGAGAAACACTTAAAAGAAATTTTAATTTCTTGAAGTAAAGAAAAACAAAATTTGAAATAATTATTTTTTTACGGAAGCCAAACCTTCCCAAAGTAGTGAATAATTTGTTTTTAAGGCAACAACTAGTACTAAAGCAATTTAAAAAATAATTAGTACTTTTTAAAAATTTATGCAAATTCTAATAGAGTACGATCCCCAAGGCCTGGTATTCTGTTCGAAAATAATGTTGCAGAAGTTGTAATTTGCTTATGTTTGGAACAACAAATGAAATGTATCCAGTAACATTAAACCAAAATTTTTTCAATCTGTGAAACAATGTTGGAAATTCAAAATTTACAGCACAGCTTGGGCTTGAAAGTAATAAACACGACCAAATCGCAAAATAGATAATACATGTTGAATGACAAGTGTTTCAGTTGAAATATAAAATATTGTTCACATTTTTCACGAATTCGAAAAAGTACGAGTCTTAAGATACTAAAAATGGGGTATGTTATTAAACAATGCTGAAGAGCAATGTTGCATCCTTAAGCCCCAATTCATATTATAAAAATGTGATAGAGTAAAAGCTATATTTAATAAAAATTTCAAATAATATGGAAAGAAATGTGACATACCAAGAAGCAAAATCGTTTTTAGAACTATTTCTGAATATTAAAGCTTTGAATTTTTTTCAGTATTTGATTTTTGCAAAAGCAAAAGAAGAAAATCAAAATATTATGGAGGGAATTCGACATCCCGTACGGCAGCCATTTTTATAATTTTTTCGATACATTAAAATTTAAAATTTTCTCGGCATTTAATTTTGTAAAATGAAATAAACCTTTGGAAAACATAACGTGGAATAGTGAATATTTCAATTATGAGCATAATTTTTTCTGCTTGCATGTAGTTTTCCTTTTCCGAATGATTTTTCCGTAACAAATACCAGTGATAACTCAAAAACTTGTTTATTATAGTGCGAAATCAAATTTCATTTAATATTGCATATTTATCTATGAAAGACTATAAATTTCTAATAATTCTTGCTTTTACCTTAACAAAAAAAGTGCACATAAAAACTATAAAATAAAACACATGTATGTTTTTTCATTTTTCAAATGTAAAAACTACCAAGAAAAAGGTAAAAATTGCTACAGAAAAAAGCACAAAACCCATATCAACTAACCAAGACGCTTCGGAAACCAAGAAATACCACCTGAAAAGTCAAAGGCTTTATGATTCCTAAACGTATTCAAAGGCGAAATAAAATACTCATACATGCACAACTTTGCAAACACATCAAATAACCGTGACCTTTTTTCCCCCTTTACTCGGTATTGCGATAGAACTTTTTAATATTTTTATGCGGTTTTTAATTCAAGCGGCTTTCAACTTTAAAGACAAAGAAAAACTAGACTGTGAAAAAATCTAAAGAAAATATTATCGAAACTATTGAATGAATGAATGAATTATGTATGTATGTACGAGTAAGTTTGTACACATGCAGTATTTGTTAAATTTTTCATTTCTATGACCCAGTTTTAATGATTCATCAGACCATATTTTATTTTACTATTTTCAAAAATATATCGCTTTTTGTATCCTGAGCATCCTCCTTATATTACATAAGGTTTTGCATTACATGTATAAGAAATGAATGAAGGTATAATCGATATGCATATCGATAAGGTTTATCGATATGCGGTTGTCTATTGTATTTTAGGGATAACTTCTAACCGATTAATTGTTTGATTTATTTAAAATTTGGCATTTTTCTATTAATGGTTAAAAAAATGAATTTCATAGTCATTGATGTTTATCCAATTTTCTTCGACCCTTCTTATTTAAAATACATTTCTTTTTGACGATAAAAGAGAAAATTATGGTTGGAAACCACTGCTCCAGGGGTTATTCAACGTTTGCCTTCAGCCTCTGGGTCGAGTAAATATTGTAAGGGGCAGGCCTAAGTAATGGTACTGAATTCGCCAAGTTGTGGTCTGCAAAAAGACGAGTTATTGTTAGAGACGCAAAATTTACTGCCTCAGATTATCCTGTACACTCTCAGGGACTGTTTACTGATGCATTGACCTAAAATTATCCACCACGCTATGAATGTTTCTCGCGCTAAAATGATTATGGTGACCGTAAAATAGACGAAATTCACGGAACGGTGCTCGAACAGAATACTAATTTTGATAAAACAATTTTATCATTTGCAAGCGTTATTGAACGCTATATTTACCCACGGCAATTTTGCAAAATATATTAAATGACTGTCAATTTGGGTGATGTGGCTTTAATAATTTTAACTGTCAAAGTTTGAAAGGCCCTATTTGAATTCATTGTCGTCAATGCATTCATTGAATCCAACCTGCTACACTTCTTGTGTAGCATTAATCTATACATAAAAGTTAATTATGTCTAATGTCCAAAACTGATAAACCCTGTTTAGTTGGCTTAACATACGTTCACTTAACAATGGCAGAAGAGGCAAAGGCTAATTTGATTTCAGTCAAATCATTTTGAAATACTTAGATTCTAGAGACGGTCATTTCTACCTTATATCGGATACTGTAATATTTCATTTTTTTTTTTTTAGTATATCGCATACATATTTCATTCAAAATAATTATATACCTAAATTTTAATCTCTATATGTTATAATTAAATTTTCGCTTAAAGTCCTACAGCCGTAAAAGTGCAAAATAATGTGCAATAGAAATGCGCGGAAAAATTATAAGATCAATTCATTAAGTGCCAAAAAAAAACTCAAAATGATTTCAGTCTAGCACAAAATATGCTAAATTGGCAACAGTGGTAATTTCTTAACTTTATCTACAAACTAATACAATCGAGCTTAACCTTCTTCTCCATTCATATAAAAAATACGAAACTTTCGCCTGTTTGCAGGGATACTTAGCGCGATATGGTTATTTAAAAACCTCCCTTGGCAAATCTGATAGCGATGATACGTTGGATGAAAGTACCTGGAAGAAAGCCCTTCTCGACTTTCAAAGTTTTGCCGGAATTAAAAAGACCGGCGAATTGGACGAAAAGACTATGCAATTAATGTCGTTGCCACGTTGTGGTGTACGCGATAAAGTGGGCTTTGGAAATGATAATCGTTCGAAACGTTACATCCACCACGGTAGCCAATGGGTTGGAAAGGATTTGACTTATAAAATCTCCAAATACACAAGTTGGTTGAGGAAGACTGTGGTTGATGCAGAAATTGCCAAAGCTTTCGCCGTATGGAGTGAATACACCGATCTTACATTTACCCAAAAGACTGATGGTCCAGTGCATATAGAAATTAAGTAAACTTTAAAAGCTCAGATAATAAAAGTGCAAAACTCTCAAATAATTTCATTATATGTATATTAGATTTGTTGAAAATGAACATGGCGATCAAAATGCATTTGATGGTTCAGGAAATGTGTTGGGTCATGCCTACTTCCCAATGTATGGTGGTGATGCTCATTTTGATGATGCTGAACAGTGGACCATTAACACCCCAATTGGCATCAATCTTTTCCAAGTAGCTGCCCATGAATTTGGACACTCTTTGGGTTTGATGCATTCAGAAGTAAACTCGTCCTTAATGGCTCCTTTCTATAGTGGTTATAAGCCGGATTTCAAATTGCACCTCGATGATATTTTGGGCATACAAGCTTTATATGGCAAAAAAAGCTCACATAATGGTATTGCTTCCTATCCCACTTTCGGCTACTTCCCCCATACAGCTCAGCGACCCAACTTCGAGCCACCACATGTGCCCCGAGATAACCAACTGTGCAAAGACACCAAAATTGATGCCATCTTTAACTCAGCCGATGACCAAACATTTGTTTTTAAGGGCAACCAATATTACATGCTTGAAGGGAACTCAGTGGCTGATGGTTATCCGCAATTAATATCAACAGGATGGCCAGGCTTACCTGGTAAGTCATATTTCGAAACAAATTTGGCTTAAGCAATAATTTTATATATTTAAGGTGATATTGATGCTGCTTTTACGTATGAAGATGGCAAAACATATTTCTTTAAGGGCACTAAGTACTGGCGTTATACTGGCCGTCGATTAGATAATGACTATCCTAGAGAAATAAGCATCGCTTTCCACGGTGTCCCTGATCATTTGGACACTGCCTTGTTTTGGACTGGTGACAGCAAAATTTATTTCTTCAAGGGCGATAAATTCTGGAGATACGATCCCATTGGGAGGCAGGGAAACAAACTGAGCCTGACTAAATCCATTTACAGTTGGATGAATTTGCCAAACAATTTAGATGCTGCTATCTCTTACACTAATGGTCATACGTATTTCTTTAAAGATGATAAATACTTTCGGCTTAACGATATAACATTTTCGGTAATTTTCATTTAAACATATTAATATGAATCTAGACGTATAAAAAGTTGTATAGAAGTAATCAGAAATCTTTTGACATACAAATACGCACATATTATATATACATATATGTATATTTTACTATATTTTTTTGAATAGTTGGACATAACATATCCACCATACCCCCGCTCCACAGCCTCCTGGTGGTTCGGTTGCGAGAGTTCACCCTCATCAACGAGTAATGTTTGGCCACATGGAATATATGATATATTTAATTATAATTGGCGAGGATACTAGAGAGTACTAAATGCAGGTGAGTGGAATCGACTAAATTATTAAGTCCATAAATGATAATTATACATAATTTGTTTTTCTTTTTTTTTTAATTGAAATATTAAAAAAAAAAAAAGCTTGAATGCAAAATTCGAAATACGCAGGAATTAATCTCTTGTACTCGTATATGATTTCAATTTATCTCTTGCATATGTTTTCAAGCTTTAAATACATTGCCTACCCAAAAGGACGCAATGTCTATTATATGTTACGATTGTATGATACTTATAAAAGGACCTAAAGTACGATTATTGAAAAGCATAACGGCGGAAAAAGTACTATTAATTAATTTAATTAAATTATATATTTATTTTTGTATTATAAGTCTTCAATTTCGATGGCTTAATACAAGTCTTGTTAAGTTCAAGGGAACGGCGATTCTAAAAAATTATAACATATTGGTATTCAAAATATTTTATGGCTTTAGCTGTTCATATACCGACATTTCATTGGTCGCTAAACCAATTCGTCAGTGAACTTCAAGCAGTTTGAAAACATTCAACCCCGTATGTTTATGCTAGAAGAATATAATACAATATGAGAATTCCGTATTGTATACAACCATTACAGAATACATAGTCATATGCGAATATCCAGATATAGAAATTTCAATTTTAAGTATTTAATTTTAAATATTTTTTAAATATTTAATTTCTGTCTGATAGAATACAATCATTAACCACCAACGGTCGTTTAATTGTAAACATGTTGCAACAAAAATAAATTAGACTCATGTTGTATATAAATGTTTGTTGTGTTGTTTGTTAACAACATTCTGAACTTATTATGATTATGTATATTTTAATGATTCATATACAATACTGAGTTCTCATATTGTATTATATTTTTTTGGCATAAACCATCCAAAATGCTTGCAGTTCACTGACTTAGCGACCAATGAAAATGTCAGTATATGAACATCTGAAGCCACAACAAACAAAACATTTTGCAAAAATAATTAGTTAGAGAGAATATCCCAAAATAGTAAACTTCAATATTAAATTTTGGTAATTAATAAATAAAAAACTAAAAAACATATTCATCGCTCTAACTTACAGTACTCCTTCCTTATAGTTTTACACTTATCGAGCAATATTAAACTCAAAATTTCTTGTTTCCCTTTGAGAGGGCAACGAATTTCACATTCTCTTTCAATGACCGAAATGCCATCACGTTGGAAAATTAATATCCTGTGGAGTTCACCTACAACAGGTGATGTCTGTTGTAGGTGAACTCCATGTATCGAATTTTCGTTTATAACACACAACTTAACTGACAGTAAAGTCTACATTCACTTAAATTAATCGCGACAATAGTGAAAAATTAATAAATCAATTCGTAAACATTATCGCATATAAAACAACAACAGTACCCATATCTGGAAGGTACTGGATAGTGTTAGAATATTTATCGGTATATACGTTTCAGTAGCTCGTCAAAATCAGTAGAGAAGGAAATTAGCTTTCGGAAAAATGCCCTCTTTTTCCCCTATATACAACGAAAAGTAAAACTTTATAAGTCAACCTAACAACTCAAAACCCATTAACTTTTCAAGAGAAGATTTAAGGGATTATGTAGTTGAAAATTTGTTTCCAAATATTTCTTCATTGAAAATTTTTTTAACCAAAATGTTCAAAAACACATTTTCTAGTTCTTTTATTAAAGTTACTCATGAAATAGAAATTATATTTGGTTTCATTGTACCAGAAGTTTTTAAAAAATTTCACATAAAGAAATTCTAGGAAAAACTCTACGACAGCGACGTTTAACTCAAGTCCAAATAAATAAGTATTTTTTCCGTGATATGCAATAAAATAAAATTGAAACGATGCAACACCGTTTAAGCAAAAATTCGGCAAATTATTGAACATTTAAACTTTAATTTTAATGTTTAAACTTTACTGATGACAAATGATGCTTCATAGCTGTCGCTTAAAAATACAATTTTGCAATCAAAATTAAGTTTAAAAATCACTTCAAATATTATCCGTCTGTTGCACTATTTTTGCATAGAAGATTTAACATAATAATAATAATTTATATTTTCTTAAATTTTTCCGTTCACAGCTTTTACGACATCAGCTGATTGATGAAAACGCAGTAGGTCATACCCGTATGTCAAATGGCAACAACATCTTTAAAAGTTGAAAAGCTTGCAAAAACTCTCTTGATGTCTACAACAAAATTAATTATTTGCTTAAAACCTATTTAAATCAATTCCTTTGGATAATAATTCAGGACACCTTCACTCGAAAAAAAACAACAATAGCAACTTTCAAACAATAATCACAAAATTAGAAATATAAAACGGTGTTTAATTTGAATGAAGTTTTAAAATTAAAATGTTTAAAATAAAAAACAGAAAATAAAGCAGCATAGTAAAAGCGAGATTGTACTAAGACTTTTATTAAATCATTGATATTTATGAATTATATACGGGGTGGACCAAATACAAGTATCTTTTTTCAAATTAAATCAGCTGTGATGACAGACTAATGAGTGTTGTAACATGGTGCGCCATTATATTGGCAATTTAAGAAAAAAACTCCCGTCAAGATATTTGATTATTCATATTTAAAAACTGTATATTTCGATTCACGCTTTCTCCTTTACGAATCATAAAGGTTTCCATGTTCTATAAAAAAAATTTATTGTTTGTTGAACATCTCGAATAATGAATTTAATAAATAAAATTAAAAACTAAGTTTTTCCTTGATTTTCATATTTGCTTATAAAGGGAAGTAACACTCAGACATTTATTGCCCACTACTTAAAGTGTTAGTTATTTCTGAAAGGGATAGTGTAGAGAAGACAAATGATGAAAAGTAGAAAGCTTAATTCTTATGCATCACTGCCATCGAGCGTTTTATTTTTATAGCAATGGTGCAGCATGCCTCTGGCGTTAAGTAGACACATTAACTGCCTTAAGCTGTATGTATTGTAGACATTTTATTAATTGTTCTACTTCGCCAACGATTCTTCCTTCTAACATTGCCTTAAAATGAGGGCGGTGTGATGCACATTAGCATAGATCAATCGCTGTGAGCAGTGCCATTCCTTCATCGCTTAAACAGTCCAACAACAATTATAACAATGACACACTAATGAACATCGGAAAAATGCATGATGATAATGACTTGTACTGAATTGGGATCGAACTGACCTTCGCAGTCATAATTTGATTTCTAGTCAATACGATAAACCAAACAGTCAACAACACGGCGTGATGTTACAAAAACAGGATGCTTATGTTGGAAGTGCCCATACATCTATATATGTTATATACAAGCAAACTCGTCAATAGCTTATATAAGCTGCCTTCTAGAACAAATACTATTTTCTTTCAAGCGATCATACTATAACATAAAACCTATAGAAAATTAAATGCAATAATTTCTAATTTAAAGATAAATTAAAGTTAAATTAAATTACAAATCGTTTAAAATGAATAAGAAATATAGACTCAAATCGATTATAATTGTTGCGTTGTTTTTTTCAGTTTTGTAAAATTATTGTTCTTACATGTTTTGTGAATCACAAGTAGAAAAATGCGATTGAATTCTATAGAAGTCTCATATAATATTTGTTTATTTTTATACAAGTAAATTAGTTTGAATGCTTTTCAAACATTTATTTGGCTAAAGAGTACTGATGATTTGGTTACCGCCAGTGGGCCGACAACAAACAATAAATTTTCTGAATAAATATTTTGGAAAAAATCTTGTATAATAAACTTGATAAATATGGAAATAGATTTATATTGTGAGCGGATGCGTGGTAATAATCGAAGTCTCCTTCAGTGATAATTATACGCTTGCAACAAATACTTAATAATAACATATAACCAAATTTGTGCTGATCGCGAAATCAAAATGACAATCGTAGTAGTGTTTTATATCGATAGCTTAGCCACATCCGATGGAGATCATTATCAGATGCATTACTAATAAAGTTATATAATTTCATTTTTCCAGAACTTATGAGCAAATCTACAGTTTTTTTTAATACAAGTCTAAAGGCCAAATCAGTTATATTTTGCATTAAATGAGAAAAGTTTTTAGTACCAGAGAGATCACTCTGGTACTAAAAACATTTTTCATTTCTACGATTGCGTATATATCCTTACAACAGGATATCACACATCCTTTCATTTCCAATTGTTGCACCAATGTATTGGAATATAATCTCGTTGACGCAGTCAAATTGTTTATTTATTTGAGGCCGTAGGGACAGCATGTTATGAAAATATCTTATCTAAAGCAATTAATTACGTCTGCTTGCGGTTACGTCTCTTTTTACATATATCAAGCTTTTAAAGTTTGTAAAAGAAAAGACCATACATAATTACATAAAATCGTGACTCCTTAAAAGCATAAAAATAAGTACTAAATACATGCAAATATTTTATCAAAATGTGTAAAACAAATAAAAGTATTCAACTGGAGTATTCCATATTTACAGATTTTTTATTTCTTATTAAAATATATACATTTTGAAAAACTAATTTTTATAAAATGTTATTGCATTACAACTGATATTACGTATGCATAACCGGGGCTGCCAGCAATGATACATTAATTTTTCCCATATCTTGGAAATTGATGCTTATAAAAAAGTATTGATAGAAGCTAAAGTGAAAAAATTTCTCTTTCGCCGCCAGATTTGGAAATAGTGCAACGTGAAAAAATTAATATGAAAACAAAGTAAAACAACTACGCTATTGTGGAAGAGAAATGCAACAATATATTATCTTCCGTCTCGTAACACCACTGTAGGAGTTTTGGATTTGCGCGTAGCTAGAGAATTTTTTAGTGGGGTCTAAAATCACGGGGAGTTTTTCTACGCCGAAATTTTTGGCACATGCTGTGACCTCTTGTTTTATAGTTTTCACTATGATTCGTATTTGTAGCTTTTAAAATATTTCCACCTTTTGCCAACACTGTTAAATATCTTTCTAGGATTTTGCTTCATCGAATGGCTTTCTTCAATATAAATATTTTTAAAATAATTAATATTTATAAACATATTGTTAACTATAATATACTATATTAAATAACTATATAAATATTTTATAATTTTGTAAAATTAACATTTGGGTAAATGAAAACTGAAATATTAATAAGGTCACACTGATTAATTTATTTAAGCACAACTGAGGGAAAAACAAAACGATCAATTGCTTTGTGCTCTGCTGTTAAAGCATTCAAATTAACAAAAGCTCTTACATCTTTAACACTTATTCGTACATTTTGGCAAATCTTTTTTTTAAGCCAAACGATCCAACTGACAGGCAGTTTGTTGAGTGAGTTTGAGTCAGAGTTGTAAATGAATCATTCTTTTTTGATTTCAATTCGTTATGAATTAGCTAAATTTTGAATTAATTCTTTTTGTCAAAAAACGAATTGAATGAAATTTGAATCAATTCATTTGAACTTAAAAAACATGAATTGCAATTCATTTTTAATTCAAATGAATTTGTAAAATGGATTGCAATTCATTTCCAATTCATTAGAATTGAATTGACTTTGAGTTAATTCAATTGAGTTAGAAAAAATGAATTGCAATTCATTTCCAATTCATTTGAATTGATTTGGAATTAATTCAAATGAGTTAGAAAAATTAAGGTAACGGCAGAATATGACTTGAATTAGTAAGGAGCTGCGAAAATCCTATCAGCATGAGCATTAATTCATAATTGTTTATTTGCTTAAAACAAAACTTTTAAACATGTTTTTTATATTTGTTATCAAATTGTGAGAAAAACATATCAAAGATGTGTTTAATAATCATTCTGCTTCGGTGCCAATATCAAAATTCGTGTTCAAAGCTTTTAACCACCAAGAATTCCTTTTTCTAAATCATTTGAATTAATTCCAAATCAATTCAAATGAATTGGAAATGAATTGCAAATTCATTTTACCAATTCATTTGAATTAAAAATGAATTGCAATTCATGTCTGCTAAATTCAAAAGAATTGATTCAAATTTTATTCAATTCGTTTTTTGACGAAAAGAATTAATTCAAAATTTTAAAAATTCAGTGCATGAATGATTTGCGAATTAATTAAAAAATGAATGATTCGTTTACAACTCTGGTTTGAGTTAAATATTGGTCAATGTATGTATATGGAAGAAATAAAAACAACAATATGGCAACAACATTTTATTTAAGTATTATCATGTGGTTGTTGTCAATTTTAAAAACTAGTTGATATTTGTTTTCCTTAGCAAGAGGTTGGTAGCTGCTGTTATTGCTGATAGAAATAATAAAAATAATAGAATTTTTAATAACAACGAGATTTGTTTTATTTAATTACTTAATTGTTTTATTAAGGAACAAAATTTTTAAATTTAATTTAAAGTAAATCTATCGGACTTTTGAACGATATTATTTTTCTTTAAGGCAAGCGAAATTATGCGGCAAAATTTTTATGAAAATTTTTAATGCATTAAATAATTTCAAAATACTAAAGAAGAAAAAAAGAAAATTCAATATGTAAACAAACGAAAATATAGTCTAGATGTGCACATTAAAAATTATTTTTAACAAAATCAAATTAAAAATGACGTAAATTAAAACCAAATTGAATTGAAATTGTCTAATTGCTTTAGGTTTATCTAAATAAATCTTAAATGTTAAATGATCACAGAAATGTCAATTTAGCCAAAGTTAATGAAACATCTAAAAGCGTTGTCTAACTAACAATTGCAAAAACAAAAACAATATAGAGAATATATTATTTCTTACAACATCCACTATCAGTCATTTGCTCATAAGTACGTATATAAATTTTCGGAATGTTTCATTATTTTAGGCCTTATTAAAAAAAACATATTAAGAAGTTTAAAAAAGAAACAGCTATTTATCGCATTTTATTAATTTATCCCATTGTGCAGGCAATATTCAAGTTTCAAATTTTGTACATTTCATCTAACAAAATTTCTGTAAATAAAAATTCACGTGTCACTCAAATAAATTTAATCCAATATAAATTTTTTTAAAGCTTTAGGCTTTATTCATAGAAATAAAATTAAACTTCCTCATCAGTATTCCAAGCGAAAAGAAAATACGCGTATTCTAAATTGATCTTTAATTTTGATATAAAAACCTTGTTTGGTAATTAAATTTATGGATAAAGTTTATTTTTTATGAACAATATTTTTTGAATGGGAAAAATTAAAGTAAACTGAATATCAAATATTCTAAACCAAATTTTCATTTTATATAAAAACAAATTTATAAAAATAATTTGAAACAAAATTTAAAATTTTTGAGTTATAGAGCAAAAAGTAAACCTAAAAATTCAGTATTAAATCTGAAAATCGGTATTAAATCTAGAGCTAAACCGTAATTGTACATCATAGCAAATTTAGACGCATTCTGCCATGTTAAAGTCCAGTTTTTGCAAGGGCTTTACATTTCTTTATGAATTTTTTTGTCTATATCTGAGCTACTTATCGGCCGACTTTGCTCATTTGTGGTCACAGCGTAATGCAGACGTAATGTGTAATTTAGAACTGAAAATTTAGAAGTTATGTGGGCTCTTGGACTTTGTCCCTAAAGGATATGAAAGTCCAAATTTGTTGTCGCTCTCAATAAATATAATATTTGAAGAAGATATTTCTTCTCTATACAAAATCATATTTTTTATTTTCTCAATTGCGACTTAAGCGGAATGTATGCAATAACGTGCGTATACGTTACGTAGAATAATGAACAATTCCATGACACGTATACGTAGTGCAGCACTAAAAGTCGGGGTTTTAAAATTCTGCTCGATAATTTACTTCTTCTTCAATTTCGTTAATTTTCAGCTCTAAAGTCAACTTCATTTATATTGCAAATGTTTTCATGACGTTGGATATAGTTCAATACATAATAGAATTGGGTGTGAGGTGAATAGTGTTTTCTGATTTGGACAGTGCAATATTGAAATTGGGAGGGGAGACTTTGCAAGGATTTTGTTGCACATAAGAAGCTTACGACACAGAAGCGAACACGTATATAAAAATTAACATTTCATCTATATCATATATGTATTTTAAGAGAGGAAGACATATAAAAAGGGGGACTTACTGAAGACGAAAGACCATCAATGGCATTTATAATAGGAATTTCTGAAATAATTGGGGACTTATCTCTAAAGCGGAGCTGGCACTAGAGGAAACGACTGCTGAGGTAATTTCATCTGGTGTGATGATGCCAAACATAAGCGCAAGAGACTTCTTTGCGGCAGAAAGCAAATACATCGAAAGGTGTAAGCCATCATCAACTATTAAACATAGATGAAGCTTGAAGTCCTGGATTCTCCATAATCCCTTTGATCGTACCTTTCAAGTTATGGCAAGTTATAGTGCCATTTACAAAGATATTAGAAAACGCAGAATACAGGATGCAAAAGTAATGATTTTATTCCCAAAGGAAAGACATGCTTTGAAAAACCTTATAGTGGATTATTAATGAAAACAAGAGAAAGGCTGATAACAATCAGCATCTAAACACTTATTCTAACAATATGGTCATATTTTTTAATTGCTTCATTACTTAAAATTATTACTTACATTATAAATGTCTTAGTTGTCGGAATTAGCAAATAATAATATTTTTAAGCAAATAATTTTAAACTTCATTTGCAGGTCTTGCTCTACTTCTACCTCATTGCCCTGTCGTGACGTCTACACGTCTTAATCGCTGCTGTCATTACTATAGCAAAGAGGTGGGTGGAAATAGCATTAATCATTTACAGCTCACAAAAGTGGCACTTGCAATTCAAGTAGTTCTCATCAGGGGAACTAAAGGAAATTGAATTGCAAACGACAATATTTGCAAAATAAATACAACTTTTTTTCTTAAATTTTCTTTTTGATGAAATTTATTTTACTACTTGCAGATAAATTCCGCATGTACATTTGGAGCCTGGCATCCGCTGACAGCTGAAAAATTAATGGCGCTGGATATGAATGTGGCCGACGACATGTCCGTTTTTCAATTTGGCATCCTGCGTATACGGAGGCCTGACAAGCTTCTATGTGGCTTTAACTTTTTCGGTTATTAAAGACCTCACCGGAGTAAAATTTAAGCAGTTGTTTTATTTTCAATAGAAAAAGAATTAATTAAATAATTTTTCATTTTGATGGTGATCAATTATTCTGCTTTTTTTTTTGTTGTGCGCAATTTCCCATGATTCAAATCCATCTCCAATAATCATGATTACACAATAAAATTTATTTTTTTGTGTACGTGCGATTTGATAACAGTGGTATTTGTTGTTGCATTTATATATATTGACAACATGTTATTTAACAACAGTAACAATAACAACAAAAAGTAACAATATCAGAAGTATTTACTTGCAACAAAATATGGAATGCAGATTTTAGGATTTTTACGTTAAAATATTTTTTGAAATAAAAAAACAAATAAATTTTGCAATAGAAAAACAACAACTGATTAATCCATTTATTGTAGTCCTGTTATTATTTCTAATTTATTAGCAGGAATGCTTTGATTGCAACTTCATTGCTGGAAGGACAAAATTCTCTTCTGTAATGTGTGTCATTGTCTACGTGAAACTTCTTACCGTCCGAGGCGTGTGTCTGATAAAGATGATGAGGTACAATCATTAAGAAGTACAAAACATTTATTAGTGAAATAGTCTGGTTGTCAGCACCAGGTGCAGTTTATATTATACGCTGACTTCAGTTTGCTTTGAATTATTTGTATGGGGCATAAGGAATCAGATTATTTATTGCATACAGTTGATTTCATAAAAAAAATTTATTGAAATTCCTTTGGCATTCCTTTTATTATTATTATTATTTTCTTATTTGTTTTAATTTAAAGTTCAGTTAAGGTTAATTATTCAACCAACAAAATGCCAAAAACTATGTTTTAAATTAAAATACAATTAAACAAGGAGTATGATGTGTTCAAATAGTTATTCAAGATCAAAATTACGGATTAACTAATGTGGCAAATGGACTCTCAACAAAGGAGTTCAATGGCTGCTTCAGATGTTTTCTGTTCATGAATTCGATGAAAGAAATTGTACCCCTAATTGTCCTAAGACGTTACACTATTGATTTTTTCTCTTTGAGGATACCTAGGCCGAAGTCTCGCACTAAATGAAAGGAGAGTATATAAATGTAATGTAATAAAATGACCTTGAAGATCTGCCTGCACCAAATGGACGTAATAAATATCGAATCTAACAGACAGCAGTAAACAAAGCAACAATATATTTCGATTTTATGTTTATTTAAAATATAGATGTTGGTACCCACAAATTTAGCAATTAAACTTCTTAGACAAAAACTAACTTCTCTAGCCACAAAAATAACTTGCAACGTTGGCGCTAGTCACCACTAATTTTAAAAAGAAATTCCTATCACATATTGCTCAGTCGTGTAATGTACACCAATGACTGAATAATAAACAACATATTTGATAACACGGTCTGAGGAACACAGGTGCCAGAGACTAAGACTCATACACCGCCCATTCTTAAATTAAAAATGTTATTGAATATTTTCTATTATAACACTGGCATTAGTTTAATAAATATTCGGGTATAAATTAGAGCAACTAAAAATTTTATATTAAGAGCACGTCATTTTTCAATTACCATGGAAATTTCTTCGACAGTATGTTCTTTTTAAATATATTTGCTCTACTTATTCTTTTGTCTTGCCTTTTTCAATCATATGCAATAAGTATTCCTTATATAATTCCAATTATATTTAGATGATTTTTGAAAGCTTTTGTATTTGACTGTATGTTTTATAGCGGAATTCTCTACAAAAAATACAGTCAAATTTGAATAAGCGAATATCGCTTTAAAACAATTCATTTATAAGAAAACCAAAGCCTTTAACGCCTCTTTTTCTTTCACTTTAAGGCAGTTTACTTTGTTCAAAGGAAAATCTGTTTAAACGAAAAACCATTTTAGCCAAACACATTTTATAAAACAGCAGGACTATATGAAATTTTAATTTTTACCGCTGACGAAACACCGGATTGTACTTTATGCAACCGATAGCATCCCAAGTTTCAAAATAAATCCTAATTTAAAATCGAAACACATCAATTTGATTTTAAATATGTACCATATTTTTCTACAGTGGGTCCCAAGAACAACTTTTAAGATGATTAGTTTAAATAAAACTCTTTTCTTTTATCCGAAGTCAGTTTAAACGAAAATCTGGCTTAAACGAAAAGGAACTGGAGTAATATTGTGTCGAAATTCGACTGTACTTTGTATGTATGTTTTTTTTTCTTTTTTCAGATATGCAAAATTAATTTGCTTTAAAAATCAAAAAATTTACTTTGTATTTAAAATTCTAAGAGATACAAATGTTTGTATTTAAATTTGAATAAACCAGGCGTACAACGTAATCATTTCAAAAGACAATACAAAATTTTCACATATTGTTTTATTAACTAATTTGTTCCATTTAAGTTTTTAAATTTCTTATTCAAACATCTGTTATTAAATCAATAATTATCTAACCAAATTAACATTGTACGATTTGATGTCAGCAACAAAGAAATTTACGTTCTTAACATTCGATCTTCTACAAATGTTTTCGGATCCGCCTAGCGGTTGCGTAGAAAAATAACCGCTACCATTAGAAAACCGAGTTCATCTTTTAAGATTTTCATGCAGCGATCTACTGTGCCTAGGGTTTCATTCCCGGGAAGCATCGGGAAAAAATTCCCGAAAAATATGGTAATTTTACACTTCCCGGTTCCCGAGTATTTTTATCATAAAAAAATAAAAAAATTTCGTATGAATCGATTAAGGTATCAGTAGTTTTGAAATAGGACTTCATTTCAAATATTATCAATTAAAATAAGATTGTTTTGAAACAATGAATCTCAAATATATTAAATATTTTCAAAATATATATTGTTCGTTGGTGCTTTAGCTGTTTAAACGTGTAATTGGAAAGAATATAGAAAAACAATAAATTTCAATATTAAGTCTTTTGAAAATATTGTTTTGAAACCATTCAAACTGTTTAAAGTTCACTGACGATTTGGTTTAGCGACCGATGAAACGTCTGCATAAGAACAGCTAAAGCCGAAACAAACAAAACATTTTTCAAAAACTCTAATTGTTTTAACAATTAGTTGGGTAGAATGTTCCGAAATAATAAATTTCAATATTAAGTATTTTGAAAATATGTATTAGTTTTTTAAATAAAAACATATTGCTGAGATACCTGAGATTAATTCAAATAAAATATTTAAGTATTGACTATAAGTTGTTGCTTTCTTATCCTACTACGGTTACGTATTTTGCGTCTTTCATATATAATCGAATTCTCGTATTGTATTTGACAGCTTTTGCATGAGTATGTGAGTTTGAATACTTAAGCGCAAACAAAATTTCATTTATATGGATGGCAAGGTCCACAAAACAACAACAAAATTCTTAATTAATTTTTTAATCAAACTTTACTGACCTGATATTAAATTATTTAATTTATTTTGCTTTAAAAAATGAGAAAATGGTGATGTTACTTTGAATTTTTAGTTTTGTCGGATAATCTTGGGGTTTCGGAAGAAAATAGTAAATATATGGAACAATCTTTCGTCATTCCATATCAAATTGAGTTTTGAAACAGACTGAAAAAGAACACGATCTCTATACAAACCAAAATTGACGTGGGATGATGGAAAATCATTCCAAATTCAAGCAAATCGTGTCAGAAGAAAATAAAACCTTCCAATTCTTATGAAATAAAAAAGTCAAGATTTTGAAACTCTAACTATAAACCATTAAACTTTTAAAGTTTTTGAAGATTAAAAATAGTGTATCCGTATTGCATAGAACTCAATTTTTTGCACATTCTTGCAACACATATAAGCCAAAGGCCGACTAAAACGATTGTAAAAAAACACAAAAAAGTCCTGTAGCTATATTCATCCTGTTTGGCTAAAAATAAACAAAAAATTGTTTACCTTTAGTCCCTTCTAGGTCTTTTCAAACAGAATTCGGTAACGACAAAGCGAAACCCGTGTCTGTAATGATTCCGCTCGAGGACCATTAAGTTTATTGCAATATCCTAAATAAAATCAATATTATACCTATGACCCTGAAGGCCACACACATGTACATCTCCGTGAAGCTTAACAGCACAGTCGGCTAGAAAATCTAGGTCTAGTAAAAAGCTGTCGTTAAGTCATTTTAAACTGCAGTTTTCCAGACTCAGTCAGATAGAAAGCAGAAGTTGATGAATTTAATATCTGCCTTGTCGATCGTTACGCGATCTGAGGTGATGCAAACCATTATAGCAAGAACTGTTTTTGGACACAAGAAGTTGCATAAGAAAGAGTTTTAGGAACCATGTTGCACTGTACAGTGCTTTGTCGTTGAATGGACTTGGGTACAAAAAAAATTTGTATGGTACTTTGTATCATCAACTAAGAAAAAATTCGCATATGAATATGGGTACCCTAATAAATATTACGCAATAAAGCAATAAAAATTTGTAAAGTCTCACGAAGGATATTTTGCAATTATAACGCAATTTTTTCCAATCTCAGCAATGAATAAGACAGCTTCCGCAGAACCTTTTAGAAAAATTGTTATTTCACCTAAACTACTGGAGGGATTCAAATGCGAATAAATTCAAATATATATATATATATATATATATATATATATATATATATATATATATATATATATATATATATATATATATATATATATATATATATATATATATATATATATATATATATATATAGGTTATCCAAAATGGCATTGCCAAAACTGTTGCTTATAAAAACAATCGCAAGATAAATAATAGACATTGAGTTCTATCCCAATTATAATAAAGCTGTTGCTAAAACAAACAAGCAAACAAAAAACTCTATTGAAATTGAATATTTTTAAGTCGTCATAGGAGCGAAAAAACTTCCACTGTATATTTGCAACAATAACAATACCAAGATTTAGTACAATTACCTTCTTTTCCTAAAATAGCAGAATATATTTTTTGGGGGTATAAATATCTGAACACTCAGCATTCAGAGCCAGTTTAGACACCTTCTTAACCCAGGAGCAGACTTTCTTTAGAGCTAAAAAAAAGCTGGAAAAACGGTTCAGCACCAAATTTCACTTTTAGCCAAAAAAAAATAAATCGAAGCGGCTTTAACATTTTTGTTAAAAATATTTTAACAAAAACTAAAGTGAAAATTTTGCATCTGCAAATCGTCGAAAAAGTAAATGAGGAAACATTAATACCTTCTTTCTGTTTTCTTCTTTATAAAGGATCAACTAAATCCTGCATTTTGATAAAAGGTAAGTAGTTACTATGTATAAGAGATTGGAAAGTCCTTTCAACTTTACATTTCAGTGTTAACGACCTGTTGCCAGCAAATAGTTTGAGAAATTAACTTCTATCAAATATAAATAGTTTCATTGTATATATATATATATATATATATATATATATATATATATATATATATATATATATATATATATATATATATATATATATATATATATATATGTTTGAATCTCCTTCCCGCTAATAGAAATTTCAAAACTCATACCATCAAGGCAGTATGGACGATACTTCCTTTGTCTTACAAAAAAAAAAATTGTCTATAAAAACAACACAGATATCATGCCCTGGTGTGGAATGAAATTTTCTTTCAAGTCTTATCAAACAAAATTAAGAAAACTCTTATATTTACATATTTACATTAAATAATTACAGTGGGTAAACAAATATAGATGACAAAATAACATTCACGATAATCAAATCATTAAGAAATACTTGTATCAAATATCCTTTGCTCGATTATTTATGGCCATTTTGAATATTATCACCAGAATTTTTTTTTAATTTTTTTTATTTTTTCATTTAAAAATTAATGATATTATCCGATATTTCTCTTGATTATGCTCGAGGTCAATATTCTCAAGTATATATAGAAACAGTGACGAATAATGAGGATTGGCAGGAACAAAAACATAAAAAATAATATTTTGAAACACTTTATCAATCATTACCCTGGATTGTATTGACGGGAGGGAATTGAGGAGCTTCGTGGCAGTGAGTTGCTACAGGGTATTGGTCTTGTATTACAATGTGTGGGAGTATCTAACAGTCCTTTAATGATGTCATGTAGTCAAGTCTCATTCTCCTCTCGTCGACCTAACATAATCTAAATGACTCTTGTGATTATTTACGTTCAAAAATCTTTAGAAACTGAAAGTAAATTTTACCACTATTAATTATTAGGAAGAAATCTGGATATTTTGTCAATTAATCAATCAAAGCCGTAACTAGAAATTTTTCTAAAAAGGTCTAACCTGAGCCCTCGAAAAATTTTGTACGGAGGGCTGCAACCCTTTAACGAAGACGACAATTATATCATTTGTTACAAACTCCTCAAGAAGGAAACAAATTATTGTCTGTTATGGGCTTAGAGTAGAAAAATAAAAATATTTTATTCTTATTGCAAATTAGTTTAATTAACTTTTTCTCTATCTCATTTTTACAGATGTCAATTTCCGGGCGTAACAAAATGTCATCTCTTCAATGCAATCTGTTCATAACCTTAACCGTATTAGTAACAGTTATTGCCACAACCAACTCCCACATGCTGTCGCCGCTGGCGAAAGCTCAGGTGAGTGACAAAATTAATAATATATTAATTAATGAAATATTAGTTGATTAAAATTAAAAAAAAATTTTCTGAAGAAATTTTTTTGTTAAAAAATATCTTCCTACTAGAGTTCCTTTCTACATTCTGATGAGGAAATTATTATTTTATATAAAAACAGCTTTTTCCATACCAAGAAACTTTATTGATATTAAGTGTAAGGAAACTGACCTTCGTAGACTAGTAGGTAGTGTACTAGACTCGTAGTGCGAAGGTCCCAGGTTCGAATCCTGCCGCAGAACTCTGGCAGTTTGTGTCTGATAATTAAAGGGAGCGCACAACAAGCCTTCACTGGCTTAAGTGTGTGTCGTATGACATGGGCTTATCAACACCCCTCCAATCAACCTAACCTAACCTAACCTAAGTGTAAGGAATGTAAGAAAGTATTTCTAAAAGACTCCAATTTTCATTAAAAAAATCACATATACACAACAGGACGTGCTTTTTGACTTCATTTCCTTATTTCTATTTCGTTGCCCCATTTATTTGTTGTTTATTCTGTATGCAAAGTTATTTCTCTATGATTCTCGAATACTATGAATTTTAAAGATTTCTGATTTCATATCAAAAACAATTTATTTGTTTGCAAGCTGCCCTTGTAGAACGTGTAGCTCTAGTAAGTCTAGGAATACTCGTAAAATACAGTTTCCCATAATACACCAACAAAACATACGAGCGTTCGACTTCCTTCAGCTGAGCGAGTTTGCAAGGCTTGCATGTATATCATACAGGTCTTGTACACGTTTGCAATAAGAATCAGGAAGTTTATGTCATCATAATTTTTTATTTTGAAAATTATCATGGTGGAATACAAAGTAATTTGATATTGTCAAAATATTTCATATATCCAACTCTTGGCAAGCGATTTAATAATATAATCTTACGGTGCCCGGACATAATCCCCACGGACATAATCCCCTTTCCAGAAATGGGGATTATGGCCTGTTTTTTTCGGTCATAACCCCCATAATAAAGTCGGGATTATGACCGCTTTCAAAACGGACATAATCCCCATTGGGAGTATGACCGTTTGCTGTGGAGATTATGTCCGAAACGTTTTCGGACATTATCCCAAAAAAAAAAAAAAATTAAAGAAAACACTCTTTTTGGTTAAATGAAAAATAAATTTATTTACAACGAAAATAAGTCGAAATTCTTTACAAAAAACAAAATTCTTAGTTTAACTGAGTTTAGCAGGTAACTCCCGATGAAAGAGCCAGAATAATGGAATAAGTCCTAATTAAATAGCTTCCATTAGGTGACTCCTAATAATAGCTCTTTAATTAATTAAAATGAAATAACTTCTATACCACACCTGAAGGTTGAAGGAGGAAAATATTTTGTTAGCGAAGCCGGTGTCCGAAATACCATAGAGGAGAAAATCTTTCAGCCCGGCCGAAGGCCGGCTATACAGCAAAAGTTTGTAAGCGAAACCGATGATTGTGGGGATTATGACCTCATCGGAAATAGCCATAATCCCCATAATGGCGCTTATGTACGTAGTCGTTTTGGACATAATCCCCATTATTGTGGGGGTTATGTCCATTACTTTGTGGGAATTGCGACCGCTTTTTTCTCAGACATAATACCCATTCCTTTATGGGGGTTACGACCGAAAAAAACCGGACATAATCCCCATAATTGAAATGGAGATTATGTCCGTGGGGATTATGACACGTCACCTAATATTACATTGTGTCTAGTTCTGGCATCGCAGCTACCAAGCGTATAGACAGACTTTAATTTGGTTGCGGCAAAAATGTTACTTTAAAAACATCTTCCATTCTTCCACTACTTTTTTGTAAAATAAAATATAAAGCACTAGCAAACTTTTTAGGTTTTGATATGATTAAAAACAGAATTTTAGATCGAACAAAATTTAAACATAAACATTTTTCGTTTATTAAAACGCTCCACCAAATATTATCTATTTCTTCTCTATTCACAATGCAATAGACATTTCAATATATTCTAGTCCATTGTTTGCCAGCGCCGCCTATGAATTTTTAGTATAAATTTAAATCTATATATATAAAATAGGAGGTGTGTATGTATGTATGTAACGTAATGTCTCCAAAACAGCTAGGCCGATTTTGACGAAATTTTCAGGAAATCTTCAGAATACTCAGGCGGGTGACACTGTGAAGTCTGATTTTTGGTGTGTGGGCGGAGGGGCGTCGTGGCAAAATCCAATAATTCATAAAATGAGTACGGCTTGGCCGATTTCTCTAAAACTTTTTGTCAGTTGTTCGTATTTTCAAGAAGATTTTTATGGAAGAAAATTTTAGAAAACTCCTCCGGAAAAGTCGGAAAATTGGAAAAATCGAAAATCGAGTTTTTGTATGAAATTTTGTTTGAAATTATTTCTTAATGGCTTTTCAAATGAAAAATAGAAAGTTTGTCTGAAGGCTTAAAATTGGGGCGAGGCGAAGTTCGCCTGGTCCGCTAGTTATATATAAAACTCCAATAATTGGATTAACTCACTAACAATATTTCAACATGGAGTTGATTCTATGGGGTAACCATTTTAGTGGGTGTGTTTTCAGTAATTTTTCGTCTACAGCTCAGGCTGCGTCAATGCAATATTCTTTGGTAAAAAAAATTTATTTTTCAATTTACAAAAAAATATTTTTTTCATGAATTTTTTAACAACAAAAATATACAATAAAGACACACGTCATACTAAAATCTGTATCATGTGTCCTAGACTTGGAATTATATACTCTGCTAACGATTTATAATGGAATGCTGGTGACATTTGTGATTTGTGCATGTCTGGCAACAAAGTATTTAGTCTATATATTCCCATATTCTTCATGATACTTTGTCCTGTTTTTCTAACATTAATAATTCGTAAGGAGAGAATGATTGTTGATAAATGTGAAAGTGTGAGGCAGGAGAAAGACTACAAAAAATAATTTTAATTTAATCAAACGAAATGTAACTTGCAACATTTGAGAAAAAGTTTTTCAACGGGTTAAATAATATAAACACCTTTGCAAAACAATGTTATAGACACAAATGCACATCACACAAACTACAAAAAAAAAAATATATATTAAATTGCTAAATGGATACTGCAGTGAATTTTTCAATTGAAATATGAAATTTTGTTCACGATTTTTCACTCAATCGCGCAGAATAGCAGGCTTAAAGAGAAATAAGTGTCCCTTTTATAATAATAACCATAAAATCCGCTTTAGATAAAGTAATTCCAAGTAGATGTGGCAAGTTGCTGGAGGCCCTTCAAGCAGAACTTTTTCTGTAGACATTAACGAGTTTTCCATTAGCGCTCAAGGCCCTTCAGTCATAACTATAGTACCAGCGTCTATTATTTCTACTTTCTCCAAGAAGTTCCAAACAAGTTGTTTGAAGTGGATTAAAGCTCATGGCATATCTTTTTTTAGTAACGACAATCGGAGACCGCTATTGAAATAAAATTGGGCATGGTCCTTCAGACTGATCTTCATTGTATTTCAAGTGCATCTATATCCTCAGTATTGACAAATGTCTCTTACTGCGCATTATGTTAATCAAAACTGCTTAATATAGTGCCTTAAATATAAACTTATTTGTTTTAGCTTAGAAAAGTGTAATAAATTACTACAATCCCTTCACATTTTTATTTTACATAGTTTGCTTTCCTGCTTGCAACTTCCAAAGAAAAATGTTATTTCAAAACTTTTTTTGCAACAGTTATTTTTGTTTTTTTTTTTTTTTTTTGCTTGCATAACAATGTTTTCTAATTTCATAATTATACATTTCTAAAAACTATCAGCGCTTTGAAATTAAATTGTTTACCCCATTTTGCTGCAATTTAAGCCCTTTTTAAAATATGTGCATGTGTTTGTATCTATTAAAATTAATTTTCTAGTTTACTTGTCCTACATATACCCTGTAATTTTCCACAATTTATTTACAACCATTAACAATTTTGTTCTAATCACTGATTGAAATCCGTCTTCTGTTACACATTAAACGAAAAAATAAATGAGATTGAATATAAAATTAATGTCTTTGTTGAATTTGATACTACAAATGCTTGCATGTATTTTTCATTTTGCTCGGTCTAACTAAGATCGGCTAATCCAATAACTTCTAACCGATTAATTGATCGATTTATTTAAAATTGGCCATTTTCCATTAAGGGTTAAATCAATTAATTTCATAGTCATTTATATTTATTCAATTTTCTTCGAAACCTTTTTATTTAAAATACATTTTTTCTGACGATGCTAATCGAAGTGCTGGAAAAATATCAAAAAAATTAGGGTTGGAAACTACTGCACCAGGGCTCATTTACCGAACACACGTCGTTTTCTATGCTCGTTTACCTTCAGCTCTTGGGTCTTGTAAATTTTGTAAGAGTGCAAGCCAAAGTTATTGTGCTAAATTCGCCAAGTTGTGGTTTGCAAAAAGACGAGTTATTGTTAGAGACGCAAAATTGACTGCCTCAGAATATTCTACACAATCTCAGGGACAACGGCGACGTTTGGGGTTTACTGATCCATTGAGCTAAAATTATCCACCACGCTGCGAATATTTCTCGCGGTAAAATGATTATGGTGACCGTAAAATAGACGAAATTCACGGAACGGTGCTCGAACAGAATACTAATTTTGATAAAACAATTTTATCATTTGCAAGCGTTTTTGAACGCTATATTTACCCACGGCAATTTGGCAAAATATATTAAATGACTGTCAATTTGGGCGATGTGGCTTTAATAGTTTTAACTGTCAAAGTTTGAAAGGCCCTATTGGAATTCATTGTCGTCAGTGCATTCATTGAATCTAACCTGCTACACTTCTTGTGTAGCATTAATCGACACTTAAAAGTTAATAATATCTTATGTCCAAAACTGATAAACCGTATTTAGTTGGCTTAACATACGTTCCCTTAACAATGGCAGAAGAGGCAAAGGCTAACTTGATTTCAGTCAAATCATTTTGAAATACTTAGATTCTAGAGAAGCCCTACAGCAGTAAAAGTGCAAAATAATGTGCAATAAAAATGCGCCGAAAAATTATAAGATCAATTCATTAAGTGCTAAAAGAATTCAAAATGTGTTCGGTCTAGCACAAAATATGCTAAATTGGGAACAGTGGTAATTTCTTAACTCTATCTACAATCTAATACAATCGAGCTTAACCTTCTTCTCCATTCATATAATAAATAAAAATTTTCTCCTCTTTGCAGGGATACTTAACACGATATGGGTATTTAAAAAACTCCCTCGGCAAATCTGGCAGCGGTGTTCGGTTGGATAAAAGTACCTGGAAGAAAGCCATTCTCGACTTTCAAAGTTTTGCCGGAATTAATGAGACTGGCAAATTGGACAAAGAGACTACGCAACTAATGTCGCAGCCACGTTGCGGTGTACGTGATATAGAGCGTTTTGGAAATGGTAATCGTTTGAAACGATACGCCCTCCAGGATAGCCAGTGGCATGTAAAGAATTTGACTTTTAAAATATCCAAATATCCAAAACGTTTGAAGAAGGCTGACGTTGATGCAGAAATTGCCAAAGCTTTCGCCGTATGGAGTGAATACACCGATCTTACATTTACCCAAAAGACTGTTGGACCAGTGAATATTGAAATTAAGTAAATTTTAAACACTCAGATAATAAAAGTGCAAAACTCTCAAATAATTTCATTATATGTATATTAGATTTGTTGAAAATGAACATGGCGATGGAAATGCATTTGATGGTTTAGGAGGAACATTGGGTCATGCTTACTCCCCAAGGGATGGTGGTGATGCTCATTTTGATGATGCTGAACCGTGGACCATTAACACCCCAATTGGCATCAATCTTTTCCAAGTAGCTGCCCACGAATTTGGACACTCTTTGGGTTTGAGGCATTCAGAAGTACGCTCAGCCCTAATGGCTCCTTTCTATCGTGGTTATCAACAGGATTTCAAATTGGACACCGATGATATTTTGGGCATACAAGCTTTATATGGCAACAAAAGCTCACAGAATGGTATTGCTTCCTATCCCACTGGCGGCAGTGACTTGCCAAACACAACACAGCGACCTAACTTTGGCCCACCACATGTGCCACGAGATAACCAACTGTGCAAAGACGCCAAAATTGATGCCATCTTTAACTCAGCCGGTGGCCAAACATTTGTTTTTAAGGGCAACCAATATTACATGCTTGAAGCGAATTCAGTGGCTGATGGTTACCCACAATTAATATCAACAGGATGGCCAGGCTTACCTGGTAAGTCATATTTCGACACAAATTTGGCTTTAGCAATAATTTTATATATTTAAGGTGATATTGATGCTGCTTTTACGTATAAATATGGCAAAACATATTTCTTTAAGGGCACTAAGTACTGGCGTTATACTGGCCGTCGATTAGATAATGACTATCCTAGAGAAATAAGCCATGGTTTCCCCGGCGTCCCTGCTCATTTGGACACTGCCTTGTTTTGGACTGGTGACAGCAAAATTTACTTCTTCAAGGACAATAAATTCTGGATATACGATCCCTTTGGGCTGCAGGGAAGCAACCTGACTAGATATATTGGCACTTGGATGAATTTGCCAAACAATTTAGATGCTGCTATCTCTTACACTAATGGTCATACGTATTTCTTTAAAGATGATAAATACTTTCGGCTTAACGATATAACATTTTCGGTAATTTTCATTTAAACATAATAATATGAATCTAGACGTATAAAAAGTTGTATAGAAGTAATCAGAAATCTTTTGACATACAAATATGCACACATTATATATACATATATGTATATTTTACTATATTTTTTTGAATAGTTGGACATAACATATCCACCATACCCCCGCTCCACAGCCTCCTGGTGGTTCGGTTGCGAGAGTTCACCCTCATCAACGAGTAATGTTTGGCCACATGGAATATATAATATATTTAATTATCATTGGCGAGGATACCAGAGAGTACTGAATGCAGGTGAGTGGAATCGACCCACGACTAAATTATTAAGTGATAATTATACATAATTTGTTTTTCTTTTCTTTTAATTGAAATATTAAAATTCGAAATACGCAGGAATTGATTTCTTGTACTCGTATATGATTTCAATTTATCTCTTGCATATGTTCTCAATTTATTTTCAAACATTTTTATGATTCTCAAGCTTTAAATACATTGCCTACACAAAAGGTCGCAATGTCTATTATATGTTACGATTGTATGATACTTATAAAAGGATCTAAAGCACGATTATTGAAAAGCATAACGGCGGAAAAAGTACTATTAATTAATTTAATTAAATTATATATTTATTTTTGTATTATATTTCTTCAATTTCGATGGCTTAATACAAGTCTTGTTAAGTTCAAGGGAACGGCGATTCTAAAAAATTATAACATATTGTTAATCAAATTGTTTTGTTTGATGTGGGTTTAGCTGTTAATATACCGATATTTCATTGGTCGCTAAACCAAATCGTCAGTGAACTTCAAACAGTTTGAAAACATTCAACCTCATTATTCAAAGTTAAACTTTCATTCTTGTCATTTTTACGTTTAAACATTAATGATGACAAATAATGCTTCATAGCTGTCGCTTAAAAATAAAATTTTGCAATCAAAATTAAGTTTGAAAATCACTTCAAATATTATCGCTCTGTTGCACTATTTTTGCAAGAAGATTTAATATAATAATAATAATAATTTATATTTTCTTTTCCTTTCACAGCTTTTACAACATCAGCCAATTGATGAAGTCGCCGTAGGTAATACCCGTATGTCAAATGGCAACAACATCTTTAAAAGTTGAAAAGATTGCAAAAACTCTCTTGATGTCTACAACAAAATTAATTATGTGCTTAAAACCTATTTAAATCAATTCCTTTGGATAATAATTCAGAACACCTTCCCACGAAAAAAACAACAATAGCAACTTTCAAACAATAATCACAAAATTAGAAATATAAAACGCTGTTTAATTTGAATGAAGTTTTAAAATTAAAAAGTTTAAAATAAAAAACATAAAATAAAGCAGCATAGTAAAAGGGAAATTGTACTAAGACTTTTATTAAATCATTTATATTTATGAATTATACACGGGGTGGACCAAATACAAGTATCTTTTTTCAAATTAAATCAGCTGTGATGACAGACTAATGAGTGTTGTAACATGGTGCGCCATTATATTGGCAATTTAAGAAAAAAAGTCCTGTCAAGATATTTGATTATTCATATTTAAAAACTGTCTATTTCGATTCACGCTTTCTCCTTTACGAATCATAAAGGTTTCCATGTTCTATAAAAAAAATTTATTGTTTGTTGAACATCTCGAATAATGAATTTAATAAATAAAATTAAAAACTAAGTTTTTCTTGATTTTCATATTTGCTTATAAAGGGAAGTAACACTCAGACATTTATTGCCCACTACTTAAAGTGTTAATTATTTCTGAAAGGGATAGTGTAGAGAAGACAACTGATGAAAAGTAGAAAGTTTAATTCTTATGCATCACTGCCATCGAGCGTTTTATTTTTATAGCAATGGTGCAGCGTGCCTCTGGCGTTAAGTAGACACATTAACTGCCTTAAGCTGTATGTATTGTAGACATTTTATTAATTGTTCTACTTCGCCAACGATTCTTCCTTCTAACATTGCCTTAAAATGAGGGCGGTGTGATGCACATTAGCATAGATCAATCGCTGTGAGCAGTGCCATGCCTTCATCACTTAAACAGTCCAACAACAATTATAACAATGACACACTAATGTACATCGGAAAAATGCATGATGATAATGACTTGTACTGAACTAAGATCGAACTGACCTTCGCAGCCATAATTCGATTTCTAGTCAATACGATAAACCAAACAGTCAACAACACGGCGTGATGTTACAAAAACAGGATGCTTATGTTGGAAGTGCCCATACATCTACACGCATATATAGATATATATTTTAGTCAAGCCAACTCGTCAATAGCTTATATAAGCTGCCTTCTAGAACAAATACTATTTTCTTTCAAGCGATCATACTATAACATAAAACCTATAGAAAATTAAATGAAATAATTTCTATTTAAAGTTAAATTAAATTACAAATCGTTTAAAATGAATAAGAAATATAGACTCAAATCGATTATAATTGTTGCGTTGTTTTTTTTCACTTTTCTAAAATTATTGTTCTTACATGTTTTGTGAATCACAAGTAGAAAAATGCGATTGAATTCTATAGAAGTCTCATATAATATTTGTTTATTTTTATACAAGTAAATTAGTTTGAATGCTTTTCAAACATTTATTTGGCTAAAGAGTACTGATGATTTGGTTACCGCCAGTGGGCCGACAACAAACAATAAATTTTCTGAATAAATATTTTGGAAAAAATCTTGTATAATAAACTTGATAAATATGGAAATAGATTTATATTGTGAGCGGATGCGTGGTAATAATCGAAGTCTCCTTCAGTGATAATTCTACGCTTGCAACAAATACTTAATAATAACATATAACCAAATTTGTGCTGATCGCGAAATCAAAATGACAATCGTAGTAGTGTTTTACATCGATAGCTTAGCCACATCCGATGGAGATCATTATCAGATGCATTACTAATAAAGTTATATAATTTCATTTTTCCAGAACTTATGAGCAAATCTACAGTTTTTTTTAATACAAGTCTAAAGGCCAAATCAGTTATATTTTGCATTAAATGAGAAAAGTTTTTAGTACCAGAGAGATCACTCTGGTACTAAAAACATTTTTCATTTCTACGATTGCGTATATATCCTTACAACAGGATATCACACATCCTTTCATTTCCAATTGTTGCACCAATGTATTGGAATATAATCTCGTTGACGCAGTCAAATTGTTTATTTATTTGAGGCCGTAGGGACAGCATGTTATGAAAATATCTTATCTAAAGCAATTAATTACGTCTGCTTGCGGTTACGTCTCTTTTTACATATATCAAGCTTTTAAAGTTTGTAAAAGAAGAGACCATTCATAATTACATAAAATTGTGACTCCTTAAAAGCATAAAAATAAGTACTAAATACATGCAAATATTTTATTAAAATGTGAAAAACAAATAAAAGTATGCAACCAGGGCTGCCAGCAATGATACGTTAATTTTTCCCATATTTTGGAAATTGATGCTTATAAAAAGAAATTAATAGAAGCTAAAGTGAAAAAATTTCTCTTTGATATGATTCGTATTTGTAGCTTTTAAAATATTTCCACCTTTTGCCAACACCGTTAAATATCTTTCTAGGATTTTGCTTCATCGAATGGCTTTCTTTAATATAAATATTTTTAAAATAATTAATATTCATGAACATATTGTTAACTATAATATACTATATTAAATAACTATATAAATATTTTATAATTTTGTAAAATTAACAATTGGGTAAATGAAAACTGAAATATTAATAAGGTCACACTGATTAATTTATTTAAGCACAACTCAGGGAAAAACAAAACGATCAATTGCTTTGTGCTCTGCTGTTAAAGCATTCAAATTAACAAAAGCTCTTTTATCTTTAACACTTATTCATACATTTTGGCAAAGCTTTTTTTAAAGCCAAACGATCCAACTGACAGTCAGTTTGTTGAGTGCGTTTGAGTTAAATATTGGTCAATGTATGTATATGGAAGAAATAAAAACAACAATATGGCAACAACATTTTATTATTAAGTATTATCATGTGGTTGTTGTCAATTTTAAAAACTAGTTGATATTTGTTTTCCTTAGCAAGAGGTTGGTAGCTGCTGTTATTGCTGTTAGAAATAATAAAAATAATAGAATTTTTAATAACAACGAGATTTTTTTTAAATTTAATTATTTAATGGTTTTATTAAGGAACAAAATTTTTAAATTTAATTTAAAGTAAATCTATCGGACTTTTGAACGATATTATTTTTCTTTAAGGCAAGCGAAATTATGCGGCAAAATTTTTATGAAAATTTTTAATGCAATAATTAATTTCAAAATACTAAAGAAAAAAAAGAAAATTCAAGGTATAAACAAACGAAAACATAGTCTATATGTGCACATTAAAAATTATTTTCAACAAAATCAAATTAAAAATGACGTAAATTAAAACTAAATTGAATTCAAATTGCCTAATTGCTTTAGGTTTATCTAAATAAATCTTAAATGTTAAATGATCACAGAAATGTCAATTTAGCCAAAGTTATTGAAACATCTAAAAGCGTTGTCTAACAATTGCAAAAACAAAAACAATAAAGCATTCACAAAATTTTTGTTAACATTGTTAAAAATTGAGAATATATGTATACTTTCTTACAATATCTTGCATATATAAATATATATAAATTTCGGAAGGTTTCAATAGGTTTCATTATTTTAGGCCTTATTAAAACCGATCAAGAAGTTTAACAAAGAAATAGCTACTTACCGCATTTTATTGATTTATCCCATTGTGCAGGCAATATTCAAGTTTCAAATTTTGTCCATTTCATCTAACAAAATTTCTGTAAATAAAAATTCACGTGTCACTCAAATAAATTTAATCCAATATACATTTTTTTAAAGCTTTAGGCTTCATTCATAGAAATAAAATTAAACTTCCTCATCAGTATTCCAGGCGAAAAGAAAATACGCGTATTCTAAATTGATCTTTAATTTTGATATAAAAACCTTGTTTGGTAATTAAATTTATGGATAAAGTTTATTTTTTATGGAAAATGTTTTTTGAATGGGAAAAATTAAAGTAAACTGAATATCAAATATTCTAAACCAAATTTTCATTTTATATAAAAACAAATTTATAAAAATAATTTGAAACAAAATTTAAAATTTTTGAGTTATAAAGCAAAAAGTAAACCTAAAAATTCAGTATTAAATCTGAAAATCGGTATTAAATCTAGAGCTAAACCGTAATTGTACATCATAGCAAATTTAGACGCATTCTGCCATGTTAAAGTCCAGTTTTTGCAAGAGTTTTACACTTCTTTATGAATATTTTTTGTCCATATCTCAGCTACTTATCAGCCGACTTTGCTCATTTGTGGTCACAGTGTAATGCAGACGTAATGTTTAATTTTAGATCTGAATATTTAGAAGTTATGTGGGCTCTTGGACTTTGTCCCTAAAGGATATGAAAGTCCAAATTTGTTGTCGCTCTCAATAAATATAATATTTGAAGAAGATATTTCTTCTCTAGACAAAATCATATTTTTTATTTTCTCAATTGCGACTTAAGCGGAATGTATGCAATAACGTGCGTATACGTTACGTAGAATAATGAACAATTCCATGACACGTATACGTAGTGCAGCACTAAAAGTCAGGGTTTTAAAATTCTGTTCGATAATTTACATTTTCTTCAATTTCGTTAATTTTCAGCTCTAAAGTCAACTTCATTTATATGGCAAATGTTTTCATGTTTACATGTAAATGAAATGTTCTTGTTTAATTAAACGGTTTAACTCAAAATGTATAAAACATTGCGTTGGATATAGTTTAATACATAATAGAATTGGGTGTGAGGTGAATAGTGTTCTCTGATTTGGACAGTGCAATATTGAAATTGGGATTTTATTGCACATAAGAAGCTTACGACACAGAAGCGAACACGTATATAAAAATTAACATTTCATCTATATCATATATGTATTTTAAGAGGGGAAGACATATTAAAAGGGGGACTTACTGAAGACGAAAGACCATCAATGGCATTTATAATAGGAATTTCTGAAATAATTGGGGACTTATCTCTAAAGCGGAGCTGGCACTAGAGGAAACGACTGCTGAGGTAATTTCGTCTAGTGTGATGATGCCAAACATAAGCGCAAGATACTTCCTTGCGGCAGAAAGGAAATGCATAGAAAGGTGTAAACCATCATCAACTATTAAATATAGATGAAGCTTGAAGTCCTGGATCCTCCATATTCCCTTTGATCGTATCTTTCGCAGTACTGTTTGCTAAACGTATACGAATGGCAAGTGATAGTGCCATTTACAAAGAAATTATTATAAATTATTATAGTGGATTATTAATGAAAACAAGAGAAAGGCTGATAACAATCAGCATCGAAACACTTACTCTAACAATATGGTCAAATTTTTTATATGCTTCATTACTTAAAATTATTACTTACATTATAAATGTCTTAGTTGTCGGAATTAGCAAATAATAATATTTTTAAGCAAATAATTTTAAATTTCATTTGCAGGTCTTGCTCTACTTCTACCTCATTGTCCTGTCGTTGATTTTATAGAATACATACCGTCTACACGTCTTAATGGCCGCTGTCATTACTATAGCAAAGAGGTGGGTGAAAATAGCATTAATCATTTACAGCTCACAAAAGTGGCACTTGCAATTTAAGTAGTCTTTATCAGGGCAACTAAAGGAAATTTAATTGCAAACGACAATATTTGCAAAATAAATACAACTTTTTTTCTTAAATTATCTTTTTGATGAAATTCATTTTACTACTTACAGATAAATTCCGCATGTACATTTGGAGCCTGGCATCCGCTGGCAGCTGAAAAATTAATGGCGCTGGATATGAATGCGGCCGACGACATGTCCGTTTTTCAATTTGGCATCCTGCGTATACGAAGGCCTGACAAGCTTCTATGTGGCTTTAAATTTTTGGGTTATTAAAGACATGATCGGAGTAAAATTTAAGCAGTTGTTTTATTTTCATTACAAAAAGAATTAATTAAATAATTTTTAATTTTGATGGTGATCAATTATTCTGCTTTTTTTTTGTTGTGCGCAATTTCCCATGATTCAAGTCCATCTTCAATATTCATGATTAAACAATAAAATTTATTTTTTTGTGTACGTGCGATTTGATAACAGTGGTATTTGTTGTTGCATTTATATATATTGACAACATGTTATTTAACAATAGTAACAATAACAACAAAAAGTAACAACATCAAAAGGATTTACTTGCAACAAAATATAGAATGCAGATTTTAGGATTTTTACGTTAAAATATTTTTTGAAATAAAAAAAAAATAAATAAATTTGCAATAGAAAAACAACAACTGATTAATCCATTTATTGTAGTCCTGTTATTATTTCTAATTATTAGCAGGAATGCTTTGATTGCAAATTCATTGCTGGAAGGACAAAATTCTCCTCTGTAATGTGTGTCATTGTCTACGTGAAACTTTTTACTGTCCGAGGCGTGCGTCTGATAAAGATGATGAGGTACAATCATTAAGAAGTACAAAACATTTATTAGTGAAATAGTCTGGTTGTCAGCACCAGGTGCAGTTTATATTATACGCTGACTTCAGTTTGATTTGAATTATTTGTATGGGCCATAAGGAATCAGATTATTTATTGCATATAGATGATTTCATAAAAAAATTTTGATTGAAATTCCTTTGGCATTCCTTTTATTATTATTATTATTATTATTATTATTATTATTATTATTATTATTATTATTATTATTATTATTATTATTATTATTATTATTGCGGGGTTTTGCTAGATCCTCCATCGGGACCCTCCCATGCGGCGAATTGGGAACGCTCGCCATGTTTCTCTATTAGGAAGCATGGAGGGCACCGGGGAAATAAAATACCCCGGGGGTGATCAAAATCTAGCACGATGATGGACCGGCAATGAATGCGGAGAATGCAACTTTAATACAAGAAGACGATATTGTATGATCATGGGCTGACAGCTGTGGCATTCTGTTACCTGAGTATACGAGAGTGACATCGCGTAGAAATGGCTTTCAGGGTAATGTCGTAGCTGCCTTCCGTCCCGTTAAATCCTTGGCAAGGACTTGGAGAACGCTCTATGTCACGTAGCCATTCAGTTGGCCGTGCAGGTCTCAGTTGATAAGATATCCTGGTTAATGCCTGACCTGGCTCTGTACACATGCTCCCATGAGGACTTGTGTCAACCCTCGCGAGAACCTCACTGCTTGCAAAGGGACCCTCGGGGTCATCCAATGGGCAACTGCACAACGGGTCATGGATAACGGCTCCAAGTTGGGACCCATATAAAACAAAATGATGAGACCAACAACAACAACAACAACAACACGTAATATAGAGGGTAGAGATGCTGAGAGTATTTTCAAGAGCAGCTCTAAAATAGTTCGCTCCCCGGTGACCACACCTCGACCAGCAGCTGAAGCCCGGGAAACCGAAAAAATAATAGTTCCTGAGACCCCTCAGGGAAACACGAATGTGGGATATACCAGGCAACAAGATGGCTCGCCTACTCACAACTCACCTCGACAGCAATACATCCTCAAAATGAGATGCTCTGAGGAAGAGGCACTAGGGCAGTGCCAAAAGGTATTGCGTAAAATAAGACAGGCTATGGGAAAGCAGAGGAATATTAGCTTGGACGTCCAAAATAGAATATCTGAGCTAGAGGAGCTCATCGACATAATAGGGGATTACCGTAAAAACTGGAAGAATGCTGAAAGGGATAAAGAGGCGAGCAGATCTGGGACGGAGAAAATCATGTCAACAAACAGGACTGAGACTATGAGAACACCGACGACATCGAAGAATAAGCGTAGCGCGACCAGCCCCGCGGAGACAAATCCTAAAAAGAAACAGAGAGAAATGGATACTCAGGTCAATATGAGGGAGAAAACAGAGGAAAACACAAAAAATAAGGAGAGAATGGAGGAAGTGAGCGCAAAAATTCCCACAAAGAAAACAGATGTGAGAAAAACGAATCGCCAGAAGAAGCCAAAGGAGCGACCAGAAGCCGTTATAATTAAACCACTTGAGGGTCATAGCTACGCCGATGTCCTCAAGAATTTAAGAAACAATGTGAGACCAGAGGAAGCAAAGATATCAGTGCGATCGATCCGTAAGACGAAGGCAGGTTCGATTCTGGTGGAGATAGGAAAAGGTGGAAACAAGAAAGAGTTTTACGATGCAATTAAAGGCACTCTGAAGGATGCTGCTGTGGTAGCCGACCTTAGACCAAAAGCTACAATTGAAATACAAGATCTCGATGCCCTTTCTACTGTTGAAGAAGTAACGGCTGCTATAAACAAGGCCACGAAATTAGAAAAGGACGTGATCGATGTTCATTTAACCGCAACAAATAACCGGGAGCAAAAGCGCGCCTTCGTCACGCTGCCCGTATGCGGCGCCAATGATCTTTTACGAACGGAGAGGATCTAAATTGCAATGACCAATTGTAGGTTAAGATACAGGGAGGAGACCAAACGCTGTTACAGATGTTTTGGAGCGGGCCATCTTTAATGGGAATGCAAGGGACCTAATAGAAAGGCCATGGGACTTTGCATTCAGTGCGGGCAAAAAGGACACAAGCTGAAGGAGTGCAAAAATCCTCCAATATGTTGCATATGCTCACAAAAAGGAAGTAGCTCAACGGATCACCTACCTGGATCAAGGGGCTGTAAGGCAGACAAACAGACCGCGAAATGAAAGTACTTCAACTAAATATGCATAGGGGAAAAGTCGCTGATTCTCTCTTACCACAGATTATTCTGGAGCAGAGAGCGGACATCGCGATTATCAGCGAGCAATATACGAGCAAGACGAGTGGGTTCTGGTTAAGTGATGACACAGACACCGCTGCTATATGGATACCAAACAACAGAAGGCTACGACCAAAGAACTCAGGCAAGGGAAACGGATTCGTATGGGTGCAGTTTGAAGAGATCACACTCTTAAGCTGCTATCTCACACCGAGTGATAGTATTGATATTTTCCAAGTTAAACTCGATGCGATGGAGGACGCCATAAGAGACCTAGGAGGAGATATCCTAGTGGGCGGCGATGTTAACTCTAGAGCAGTGGAATGGGGAATGCCGACTACTAACTCAAGAGGAAAAAGAATAATTGAACTAGCAGCGAGAAGTGGATTGATAGTCGCTAACGTTGGAAATGTTCCCACTTTCAGGAGACCACAGTGTGAGGGTACAATACCAGATGTGACATTGGTGTCTGAAAGATTGGCTGGGAGAGTTCTGAACTGGAAAGTTCTCGAAATATACACGGCCAGTGATCACCAGTACATATCATACTCCATCCAGACAAACACCCTTACGCATCAAGGAAGCACAAGTGGTGGCACTCGCAGGTGGAACGTGGGCAAGTTGGACACATCTGCGCTCGTGGCAGAGATTGACTACCAAATAGGAAGACAGGAATTAGGAGAAGATGCCGTAAATATATCTAACCAAGTCATGAATATCATTCGAATGGGCTGTGACAAAGCAATGCCAAAAACGAGAAAGCGGAACAAATATAAAACCGCTGTATATTGGTGGAACAGCACAATAGAAGAAGAAAGGCGTAATTGTATACGACAGCGTCGAAAATATACTAGGGCAAGGCGTAGAGGCACAGCAGATGCAGAGCATGCTGAATACAAGGAAGCAAAAAAGAGGTTGGGAAGAGCCATACAGAATAGTAAAAGACAACAATTTGAGGAGCTCAGGGAAGATATTAATAGGGACCCATGGGGCCTTGGATATAAATTAGTCATGAAGAAGCTTGGGTTTAAAAACCCCGCGCAGGAGATGGACGAAAGGACAATGGAGAATATAGTGACAACACTCTTTCCTAAGCATGGCTTAAGGAATGACATCTACAACACGGAGGACGTGGCAACACAAACCCAGTTTATCCCATTCACCGTAGAAGAACTAAGGGCAGCAGCTCTAACCCTCAAGAATGGAAAGGCTCCTGGACCGGATGGAATACCAGCCGAGGTTGTGAAGAAAATTGCAATTACTCGACCAAGATTGCTTTTAGAAATGTATAATAGCTGCCTGAGGGAAGGCGTTTTTCCAGAGCCGTGGAAAAAACAAAAGCTAGTGCTTATAAGCAAAGGAAAAGGAGAACCACACTTGCCATCATCATACAGACCACTCTGTATGCTGGATTCGGCAGGAAAACTATTGGAGAAACTACTCAAGCCTCGCCTAGAAGAAGCTATCAATAGGGGGGGTGGCTTATCCAGGAGACAATATGGATTTCGGCCAGGCAGGTGTACAATAGATGCCGAGAAGGAGATAACAGATGTTGTCAAAGTTGTCCAGCAGAGAAACCATTTCAGCAGGCCCGTGGTTCTTCTCGCCACTCTCGACGTAAGGAATGCCTTCAATAGCCTAAGATGGGCAGACGTGTTGAAAGCCTTAAAGAGAAATTTCGCAGTGCCAACATATCTAATGAAGATAATTGGTAACTATTTGAAAGACAGGGTTCTCTTATACGACACCAAGGAGGGCCCGAAAAGTATGGTCGTCACCTCGGGAGCGGCACAGGGCTCGATTTTAGGACCAGATTTGTGGAACGCGAGCTATGATGAAATCCTGAGAATCGAAATGCCAGAGGACACATTCTTAGTTGGCTACGCAGATGACATCGCAGCAGTCATCACAGCTAGGAACACGGACGATGCCCAGAGGAGACTCAGACAAGTGATGATAAGAACCAGGGCCTGGCTAGACTCACATGGGCTGGAGCTAGCCACACACAAAACGGAGTTGGTGTTTCTCACAGGACGGCACATGCCAACCGAGATAGAAATGCGGTTCGAAGATGTTTTAATAACCACCAAGGAAAGCGTGAACTACTTAGGTATAAGGATGGATAGGAGGTTGACATACTCACAACACATTCAATATGTATCCACAAAAGCGGCAAAGATAACGGCACAGCTGAGCAGATTAATGGCGAATGTTGGAGGACCTCTATCATGCAAAAGGAAGCTGCTGATGGAAGCATGCAACAGTGTCCTTTTGTACGGATGTGAAATCTGGGCAGACACGCTGAGTACCAAGAGAAGAGCAAATGCATTACTCTCAGTGCAGAGGACAGCGGCGTTGCGCGTGGCATCGGCATACCGCACAGTATCAGCATCCCCTGTCTTTGTGATAGCAGGCATGCTTCCAATCGACCTTCACGCAGTGGAACGCAAGAGAGTATTTATCACAAGACGATCTACAGCGGACACAATGCCTTTGCCAGATGCTAGACAGGCAACTATTGAAAGATGGCAAGCACTATGGACCGAAGATAGGAACGGTAGATGGACAGCCAAACTTATACCAGATATACGGAAATGGATGGAAAGAAAACACGGAGAGGTGAACTATTACTTGACACAGATGCTCTCCGGACACGGCTATTTTAGAAAATATTTGCACAGAATGGGAAAGTGCAGTACACCATTTTGTTTGTACGAAGAAAGCGATATAGTTGACGATGCGGAACACACGTTTTTCTTCTGCCAACGCTGGGTCATAAGCCGGCAACAAGTGGAGAGGCAAATCGGTTTGATCACGACGGCAAACCTTGTTGACAAGATGACAAGTAATGCGGAAGCGTGGAATGCAGTGGCAACGTACGTCGAATGTGTGCTTCGAGCTAAGAAGAAAGATCTGGATAGAGCACACAGCAGCTTGGGATAGGCTAGGACAGCGACTAAGCTAGACAAAGGAGAAGAGAAAAAAAAAACAAACAAAAAAGCGGGTGCCTGGACGCAGGCATGCGGAAGGCGGTCTCCTGACCAAGGAGGGAGCCACCTCGAAGTAATGCGAAAGCGGTCCCGAGGTGGAAGTATCTCCCAAAGAGATGAGGTGGGGTTTTAGTCGGTATGCCCATATGGGAGAGCCCGACATATCATAGTGGGTGACGACCCACTATGAATGCAGTAATGCATTTCCCCAGCTCACCCGCAAAAAAAAAAAAAAAAAAAAAAAAAAAAATTATTATTATTATTATTATTATTATTATTATTATTATTATTATTTTCTTATTTGTTTTAATTTAAAGTTCAGTTAAGGTTAATTATTCAACCAACAAAATGCCAAAAACTATGTTTTAAATTAAAATACAATTAAACAAAGAGTATGATGTGTTCAAATAGTTATTCAAGATCAAAATTACGGATTAACTAATGTGGCAAATGGACTCCCAACAAAGGAGTTCAATGGCTATTTCACATGTTTTCTGTTCATGAATTCGTTGAAAGAAATTGTACCCCTAAGATGTTACACTATCGATTTTTTTCTTTGAGGGTACTTAGGCCAAAGTCTCGCAGTAAATGGAAGGAGAGTATATAAATGTAATGTAATAAAATGATCTTTGAAAATCTGCCTGCACAAAATGGACATAATAAATATCGAATCATAAATTTTTTGATGTCCTCTTGATTTATGATAAAAGAAAGTTTAGTACAAGATTAACAAAATGGAAAATTAATCACACCAAAAATTAATTTCTTAATATCATTTTTTTTATAATTTCAAGCAAACTAAAATTTATAAAATTTAAGTCAATTAATATTTATGAAAGACAAAAGTCACAAAGTAATACGTATCAACCCATCACACATAAACTTTTAGCCCACTCGGTCAGCAGAGATCCTATAACTTTATATCTGAGTATATAATACTACGATTTTATATTCCCACATCCTTATCAGTTATCTATGTTATGCGAGACAATAATGAGGTCCTTAAGCGTTCAAAACTTCACCAAGGCCAAATATCTGAACCTTTCAACACCGTATATGAAGTGCGTCAAAATTCGCTATTATCACATTTACTGTTGTGATCGTAATTGCTGCGGTTTCCAAGCATGCAATCATAAAATAGCACCGAAGCCTCGTGCTAGAATATGCGGTTTCAAAATAAATTCCAATTTAAAATCGAAATACTTACACTTTAAATGAAAATCTCTCTTAAATGAAAAGAAACTGCTGAAAGCTTCCATTTTATAATGTCCAAATTCGACTGTATTTCGTATGTATGTCTTTATCTTTTTTCAGAAATGCAAACATAAGTTGTTTTAAATAGTTGAACAAAGTACAACACAAAATTTTAACATATTGCTTTAATAACTAATTTTGTTCTATTTAAGTTTTTAAATATAATATTCAAACATCTGTTATTAAATCAATAATTATTTAACTAAAATAACATTGTGCGATTTCATGTCAGCAACAAAGAAATGTACGTTCTTAATATTCGATCTTCAACAAATGTTTTCAGATCCGACTAGCGGTTGCGTAGAAAAATAACCGATACCATTAGAAAATCAACTTCATGTTTTAAGATTTTCATCCAGTGATACATTGTTGTTAAGGCTTCCTTCCCAGGAAGCATCGGGAAAAAATTCTCGAAAAATAGTTTAATTTTACACTTCCAGGTTCGCGGCTATTTTTGATAGGAGTCTTGGGAACAAAAATATACCTGCAACATTGCGCCTTATACATTTACGCAAAGAGAACCATTTCCACTGAAGGTGGACGAGTTGTTTCAGTTTCTGTAAATTTTTTTCAAAAAAAAAGCAACTAAAAATTGTTGGATGAATCGAATACAATTCGATATCATTTCAACATTGGGTTCTAACCCCAATTATAATAAAGCTGCTGTTAAAAAAAAAACAATCAAACAAAAAACACTACTGAATTTTGACAATTTTAAGTCATCATAAGAGCAAAATAACTTCCACTGTAGTTTAGCAACAATAACAACACCAAGATTTAGTACAATACCTGCTTTTGCTAAAACAGCAGAATATATTTTTTGGGGGTATAAATATCTGAGCACTCAGCATACAAATTCAGTTAGTACACGTTCTTAACCAAGGAACAGACTACCCTTATAGCTAAAAGATTACTGGAGAAACGGTTAAAATTAAAATTTCAGTTTTGGCCAAAAAAAATTTAAGCGGCTTTAACGTTTTTCGTAAAAATATTTTAACAAAAACTAAAGTGAAAATTTTGCATCTACAAATCGTCGAAAAAGTAAATGAGGATACATTAACATCTTTATTTTGTTTTCTTCTTTATAAAGGATCAACCAAATCCTGCATTTTGATAAAAGGTAAGTAGTTACTATGTATAAGAGATTGGAAAGTCCTTTCAACTTTACATTTCATTGTTAACGACCTGTTGCAATCAAACAGTTTGAGAAATTAACTTTTATCAAATATAAATAGTTTCATTGTAATAATATGTTTGAATCTCCTTCCCGCTAATAAAAGCTTCAAAACTTAAACCATCAAGGCAAACGCAAATGGACAATACTTCCTTTGTCTTACAAAAAAAACATAGTCTATAAAAACAACGATATCATGCCCCGGTGTGAAATGAAGTTTTCTTTCAAGTCTTATCAAACAACATTAAGAAAACTTTTATATTTACATATTTACATTACATAATTACAGTGGGTAAACAAATGTAGATGACAAAATATCATTCACGATAATCAAATCATTAAGAAATACTTGTGTGAAATATCCTTTGCTCGATTATTTATGGCCATTTTGAATATTATCACCAGGATTTTTATTTAATTTTTTTATTTTTTCATTTAAAAATTAATGATATTATCCGATATTTCTCTTGATTATGCTCGAGGTCAATATTCTCAAGTATATATAGAAACGGTGAAGAATAATGAGGATTGGCAGGAACAAAAACATAAAAAAAATTTTTGAAACACTTTATCTATCATCACCTTGGATTGTATTGACGGGAGGGAATTGAGGATCTTAGTGGCAGTGTGTTGCTACAGGGTATTGTTCTTGTATTACAATGTGTGGGAGTGTCTCATTCTCCTCTCGTCGACCTAACATAATCTAAATGACTCTTGTGATTGTTTACGTTCAAAAATCTTTAGAAACTGAAAGTAAATTTTACCACTATTAATTATTAGGAATAAATCTGGATATTTTGTCAATTAATCAATCAAAGCCGTAACTAGAAATTTTTCTAAGAAGGTCTAACCCGAGCCCCCAAAAATTTTGTATGGAGGAAAATTATGACAAACTCCTCAAGAAGGAAACAAGTTATTGTCTGTTATGGGCTTAGAGTAGGAAAATAAAAATATTTTATTCTTATTGCAAATTAGTTTAATTAACTTTTTCTCTATCTCATTTTTACAGATGTCAATTTCCGGGCGTAACAAAATGTCATCTCTTCAATGCAATCTGTTCATAACCTTAACCGTATTAGTAACAGTTATTGCCACAGCCAACTCCCACATGCTGTCGCCGCTGGCGAAAGCTCAGGTGAGTGACAAAATTAATAATATATTAATTAATGAAATATTAGTTGATTAAAATTAAAAAAAAAAAATCTGAAGAAATTTTTTTGTTAAAAAATATCTTCCTACTAGAGTTCCTTTCTACATTCTGATGAGGAAATTATTATTTTATATAAAAAGAGCTTTTTCCATAACAAGAAACTTTATTGATATTAAGTGTAAGGAATGTAAGAAAGTATTTCTAAAAGACTCCAATTTTCATTAAAAAAATCACACATCAATATCAATAGGACTTGCTTTTTGACTTCATTTCCTTTTTTCTATTTCGTTGCTTGAAAAAACCCCATTTATTTGTTGTTTATTGTGGATTCAAAGTTATTTCTCTATAATTCTCTAATACTATGAATTTTAAGGATTCCTGATTTCATATCGAAAACAAATTATTTGTTTGTAAAAAATATCTCTATATTTAAAAATATCTCGACATTTTTTCACCTTTTTATAACAATTTGGTTAAAATATTATTCAGGCTTGAGGTTTTACTTGTGTTTAAACCATTTTATATAAAATTATCGATATTTCGATACTGATTGATGATACTGAAATTAGTATGAGATTGAATGAACAAATCTCTGAAAAATATTAGAATTGCATACATGCCACAACAAACTTACACCATTGGCCACATTCTGGCACTTATATGAAAATTATTTTATGTCTTAAAAAAGCCCCATTTGGGAGCAGAAATATAACTTGGAAACATTATAACATTTCTGAAGCCTTTCTCGAAAAATTTCCATAATTTGACCCTGGCGGTCATTTTTGCCTTATGTGCTTCTCGTTCTAAACTCTAAGGAAATTTGTGTGCCATTGCTTGTTTGCATATTTTCAAAACGTTCGAAAAGTGCCTGCTAACCTTTAGGCCATGTTTCACATTGAAGCTTTATAAATATTTAACATTTAAGAAAATTTTGTAAAAAAATGCCAACAAAAAGTTGCTTTCGACCATCAATTTTATTTGTCGTATTTGTGTTGTAAATGTTGTTGACAGCAATTTTGTTTGAAGTCTATATTGATGCAACAAAGTGATAAAAAAATAAATAAAAGACCGAGAACAACAACAAAGTTTAATGCATCTATAACTTTTAAAATCCTTTTGGCCAAATACTTTTTTGTAGTTTTATTTGTTGCTAAGCCTTTCTGTTATAAAAGAAAACTGTAAATAGATATTGAACATACGGAGAAGAAAATTCGAAACTTAATCTAGTTTACAAGAAAACGCGTTTTTATGAAATAATAGAAAATGTTGCTAAGACATTAAATATGTTTCTAGACGTTTTGGCAACATGTTTAAAAAAACACACACACCTTAACAATATTAAAACAAACGTTTAACGAATTATAATATATATATATATATATATATATATATATATATATATATATATATATATATATATATATATATATATATATATATAGCGTAAAAAAATCAACATCAAATCAATAGCAGTTATTAGTGACGGTTAGGTTATATTGAAGGGAGGAAGAAATTCACCTCATGTGAAAAACACTTTAGTACGTCCTTTTGTCCGTCTGTTGTGGGCTTTCACATAGAAAAATTTAAAGGAAATACCTTATATAAACTAACGAACAATAAAGGTGGTTCCTAAAATCTCTATAAGAATGCTCCTGCCTGCATGTCTTGCACTCATCTTCTTTTGCAGCGTTTATCATGTGACTGTAAGCTGGAGTGTCCCATCATGTTGTCAATCAATTGACTTAGCTCATGCTTTCTTAGCCCAACAAGCTCCTCGTTTTATCCAGTTCCGCTATTCCACATTGTCGTGTATTCAAGTTTCACTCAACTTTGCAACTAGGTTCTTGCAGCCTAAAATGCTTTCGGGACCAGGTTTACTAACTGCAACGCTCTTGCCCTTTTCGTCAGCTTGTTATATACATATATTACACAAAAGTGAATATTTTGTCATTGAAATACAAACAATGGCACGTAAAAACCGTCTAATTTTACACGAGATGGAAGAAAAATTAAGTTTCATATCGACTAAAAATTTATTGTTGGGAAGTTTGTTTCTTACCACATTATAACATTTATTTGATTATATATGTATTTTGTAATTTTTATATACTGTTTAAGTTCACTGACAATTTGATTAGTACCATTTTCATGCTGTTCTGTACAAGACGAAAAAGATTTTATTGATATTCCAAGCCAAATGAGTCGACCTATTAAACCTTTCAAACTCAAGGAAATTGAGGCAGAAATTAAATGTCTTAATTCGAAGAAATCCCCTGGATATGATGACATAGATTGTAACGTACTCAAGACATTGCCTCAGAAAGCTTTAGTATTTCTAACATCTTAATTTAATGCTGTATTGAGGTTATCACACTTTCCCACTCAATGGAAGTATGCTAAAATAGTAATGATTTTGAAACCGAAAAATGCAGAACATTCTATTCACTCATACAGACCTATCAGCCTTCTACCAATTCTATCAAAAGTACTTGAAAGAAAGGCCGATCTTAGAGTCATTGGAAATCTTACCTGAAGATCAATTTGGCTTTCGGAAAAATCATGGAACTCCTGAGCAGTGTCACAGAGTTGTTAAGCTAATAAGAAATGCATTAGAAAGGCAACAATATTGCTCTGCGGTATTTCTAGATGTTAAGCAAGCTTTTGATAGAGTGTTGTGGCACGATGGCTTACTATTCAAGTTGAAGCATTTACTGCCAGCACCATTTTACCTTTTATTAAAGTCTTACCTAAGTGAATGAAGTTTCCATGTGAACATTAACGACGATAATTCAGAAATCGGTTCAATAAAGTCTGGCGTACCGCAGGGAAGCGTGTTAGGTGCAATCCTGTATACAGTTTTCACAGCGGACATGCCCACAAATGCAGATGTTATAATTGCCACCTATGCAGATGATACTGCTATAATAGCAGCGAAGGAATCAGCATCTGAAGCTTCTAGACTAGTTCAGTTACAACTTGACTTAACAAACGAATGGTTAAAAAAGTGGACCATTAAAATTAATGCTGATAAGTCAACCCATGTCACATATACGCTAATACAGGGTGACTGCCCATCTGTTCATTTAAATGGGGTAATAATTCCAAAATCTAATTGCGTCAAATATCTAGGTGTGAATATTGACAAACGTTTAACTTGGAAAACACATTTGCAATTGAAGAGAAAGCCACTTGACATAAAAACAAAACAAATGGACTGGCTATTGGGATCGAATTCACAACTGAGTGTAAACAACAAACTGTTACTATACAAAACTATTTTAAAGCCTGTTTGGACTTATGGCATTCAATCGTGGGGGACAGCCTCTTACTCCAACATTGATATTACCAAAGATATCAGTCTAAAACTTTGAGACTTATCATAAATGCTCCCTGGTTTGTAAGAATACTAATATACATAATGACCTCAATATTCTTAATGTTAGGGAAGAAATAAAAAAATTTCGTATGAAGTACATGAACAGACTTAATAACCATGACGATATTCTTGCCATAGCTCTTCTTGATGACGGTCTCGAAGTCAGAAGATTAAAAAAGCGACACATATTATATCTCCCTTTTCCTTCTTAAGCAACAATTACGTATAATTTAAGATATTTTAAATGTAAATATAATTTTCTTTGTTAAATTCAATGGAACTTAACGCTTCTGCCATATGTAAAATTTTTAATAAATTTGCTTATTATTTAATTGTAAATAGATTGCAAATAAATGTAAATAAAAAATAAAAAAAAAATAAAAAATTATTTTACCGAATTGTTACATAAAGTATTAACTATTTGAATTAAAATACAACTCGAAGTAGTTTCTTAAATATTTATAAATTTCTAAGCCAAATTCATACTTTCCACACATTGAACTGTAAGATTTCTAAATAAAAAATTTAGATTTTTTTAATTTCAGTTATAAAATTGGCATTCTAAGAAATTTTCAAAACTCGAAATTAAGATAGAAAAGTTGAAATTTAGTTTTTAATTTACTACGAGTACATAATTTATTAAGTTACTATATTGAGTTTTCACAGGAAAATAATAATTATTGGAAGCCACTAAATTCGAATTTAGAAACAAATTTTGAACTTTTGGGGCATTAAACGGTAAGACTTTCTGTTAGATTGTTTAAGATTATGGCTATAAAATTGGTAAATATTTAACAATGAAATTAAATTCAAATTGTATAATTTTTGCTCGTTCTGAATACACTGTTGAGATCGGTCTTAATTGTTATTTTAAGTAATTTCTATGACTCAAAATTATGTTTGGAAGCTCAAAATCAAATTCGAAAAATAGTTATTTAGTTTCCCAGTTTATTTTTTTAAACAATATTTTTACATTAAAACACTAGTTATTTAAAGGCAATTCTGATTTCACATAATTCACATTTATTTTTTGTTTCGTAAATTAGTATTTTTAAATCGCTTTTTGAATTTTATTTTATGGAAACATATTTATAAAAATTTTCAATCAATTTGTGCTAAGAATCCAAGATATTTAAAAATTATAACCTGACGACCTTAAATAACTTTCGGCATTAACTTTGGAATTATGGGGCAAATGATATATAATTTAACCTACTATTGTGACCCATATGTAATAAGAAATTCCCTTATAATCCATATGAAATTTATCCGGAGCTTAATTTCTGCTCATATTGTAAATAGTAAATTACCATGAAAGACACAAGTATTTTATTCAAAATTTAATGTGAAATGCTGACAGAATCTACATAAAAAATTTCGCTTTGAAATATTTGTGGAATAATGTTGAGATAGTTACACTGTGATGATATTCTAGAAACAAAATATGTATAGAAATAGACTAGTAAAATTTTTTCAAAGTATGAAATAATATGAGAAACACTTAAAAGAAATTTTAATTTCTTGAAGTAAGGAAAAACAAAATTTAAAATAATTACTTCTTTACGGAAGCCAAACCTTCCCAAAGTAGTGAATAATTTGTTTTTAAAGGAACAATTAGTACTGAAACAATTTAAGAAATAATTAGTACTTTTTAAAAATTTATGCAAATTCTAATAGAGTACGATCCCCAAGGCCTGGTATTCTGTTCGAAAATAATGTTGCAGAAGTTGTGATTTGCTCATGTTTCGGACAACAAATGAAATGTATCCAGTAACATTAAAGCAAAATTTTTTCAATCTGTGAAACAATGTTGGAAATTCAAAATTTACAGCACAACTTGCGCTTAAAAGTAATAAACACGACCAAATCGCAAAATAGATAATACATGTTGAATGACAAGTGTTTCAGTTGAAATATAAAATATTGTTCACATTTTTCACGAATTCGAAAAAGTACGAGTCTTAAGATACTAAAAATGGGGTATGTTATTAAACAATGCTGAAGAGCAATGTTGCATCCTTAAGCCCCAATTCATATTATAAAAATGTGATAGAGTAAAAGCAATATTTAATAAAAATTTCAAATAATATGGAAAGAAATGTGACATACCAAGAAGCAAAATCTTTTTTAGAACTATTTCTGAATATTAAAGCTTTGAATTTTTTTCAGTATTTGATTTATGCAAATGCAAAAGAAGAAAATCAAAATATTATGGAGGGAATTCGACATCCCGTACGGCAGCCATTTTTATAATTTTTTCGATACATTAAAATTTAAAATTTTCTCGGCATTTAATTTTGTAAAATAAAATAAAACATTGGAAAACATATAATGGAATAGTGAATATTTCAATTATGAGCATAATTTTTTCTGCTTGCATGTAGTTTTCCTTTTGTCCAAAGTGTGATAGATTTGTTGAAAGTAACGATAATTTCCGAATGATTTTTCCGTTTTAATGATTCATCAGGCTATTTTCAAAAATATATCGCTTTTTGTATCCTGAGCATCCTCCTTATATTACATACGGTTTTGCATTATATGTATAAGAAATGAATGAAGGTATAATCGATATGCATATCGATAAGGTTTATCGATGTGCGGTTGTCTATTGTATTTTAGGGATAACTTCTAACCGATTAATTGTTCGATTTATTTAAAATTTGGCATTTTTCTATTAATGGTTAAAAAAATGAATTTCATAGTCATTGATGTTTATCCAATTCTCTTCGACCCTTCTTATTTAAAATACATTTCCTTTTGACGATAAAACAGAAAATTATTGTTGGAAACCACTGCTCCAGGGATTATTCAACGTTTGCCTTCAGCCTCTGGGTCGAGTAAATATTGTAAGGGGCAGGCCTAAGTAATGGTACTGAATTCGCCAAGTTGTGGTCTGCAAAAAGACGAGTTATTGTTAGAGATGCAAAATTTACTGCCTCAGTTTATCCTGTACAGTCTCAGGGACTGTTTACTGATCCATTAGGGATTTCGCGGAAAAAACTCAAATTGTCAAAATACTCTTAATGCAATATGCAGTGATATTTTGAAATTTTAGACTAAATGGTACAATCAAATCAGAAAGAATTACTCCGATCTGACTGCTAGTTTTCTTTTATAGCCGTCTCGAACTCAGTACTTGTATGTTTTACCGAATCAACTTAATTTAAACCTAAGAATTTCAAAACGGATATTATTTTATTATGTGAACTAACATTTTTCTTTTTATTTTTTATTTAAAGTAGGGTATTTCAGTATACTAAAATTGAAAAAATAAACTCTGCAGAGACTTAAGTTTTTTTTGTTTGTTTATTTTTAGGAACATATAACAGAAATCCCTTTTTTCTCCAAACATTTGGACCTGCAATTTTATCCTTACTTTCCCACAGTTGGAAATCACTACCAATACATTGTCTCATATCTGTTTTTACATTTTTAATCAATTTCAAGTGTCACCAGGTGCCACCTCTCAATTTGTTGCATACAAAGTACAAAATTTTTCAGCTGATTGATTCGCGACTCAATTCTGATAAGGTTCTTTTGTTTAACATAATTCAAGAACCACTAGTCGTATTTTGCTTAAGCAAATTCAGTAAAATCAAGAATTTCAATTACTTTGATCTGTTTATATAACGTTTTGCTACATAAACGGTAAAAAAAAGTGTCAAGTCCTATTACTTTCACGTAAAGTCGCATAACGTATGAACAAAATGAGACATAAATCATGAAAATCGATGGACGCGTTTCGCTTTTATGCACAATTAAGTAAAGGTATGAATATAAAAAATTTGCTCGAGATATGCACAAAATTCTTTGGAAAAAACATTGATGACTTTTTTTTATGATTCTCAGAATTAAAAAAAAGCAATAAACCAAAGGTTTTTTGATTTTTATGATTGCAGTAGCAAAGTAATAAGCGTTAAAAAATTTGCGTGGACAATTAAAAGGAAAAAAGGAAAGTGCACTTTTTGAATTATTTGGGTTTTTCCGTTAGTTACCTGCAGGATTTTTTTACAGAAATTGCACCCACATATATTTTACAATGATTGACGGCAAGACAGCACAATCAATAACAGAAACATCGGCAGCATTTTCTTGTTTTATTTGTGGAGCCACAACATCCAAGATGAATAAAATCGAAGAAGTTGAAGCTACGCCCGTAAATAAACAAGCACTGCAATTTGGTATGTCACCACTTCATGCGCGTATTAAGCTGATGGAGTGTCTTTTGCATGTAGCTTATAATATTGAATTTAAACGTGGGAGAGTCGACTCAAATACTCGTCCGATAAAAGAAGCCTGAAAATGTTTCATAAAGCGTGAACTTAAAGAGAAAATTGGAATACAGGTTGATACTGTTAAGCAAGGCTCTGGTACGACAAATTCAGTAAATACGTCACGAAGATTCTTTGCTAATCCTGCTTTGTTTTCCGAAATCACGGGTCTAGATGAAAACATAATCAAGAGGTTTTCAATAATTTTCGAAGCTATAACAATCACCGAGGTAGTAGATGCAAAAAAAATTGGTGATTTTTGTCTGGAGACGGCAAAACAGTTTGTTGCACTGTACGAGTGGTACAATATGCCACCTACACTTCACAAAATTCTGATTCATGGAAAAGTATAATTGAAAAGTATATTTTTCCTGTAGGCTTACTATCCGAAGAGGCTCAGGAAAGTTGTAACAAAGACTATAAAAAATATCGCCTTAGACACTACAGAAAATGCAGTCGAATTGCCATGAACGAAGATATTATGCACCGAATGATGGTAACGTCAGATCCCATGATCTCACATTTGACTCCTTCATTTAGCCAGAAAAAGCATAGTGTTATAAGCGACGAAGTTAAACCTCTTTTAGAATAATAAATTAAAAATAGATTTAAAAAAATAATAAATTAAAAGTTAAAAAAATTATTAAAATTTTTTTTCTTAGTTAGGGCCTTTTACATTGTAGGTAACGATATACATTTCTCTAACTTTCTTCATTTTGATTACTTTTGTGTATTACTATATAAATAAAACTAAATTTGTGATGAAATCACTACATTTTTTGAAAAATATATTTTTTTCCTCACCTCCATACAAAAATCCCCAGTGTGCCACGCTGCGAATATTCCTCGCGGTAAAATGATTATGGTGACCGTAAAATAGACGAAATTCACGGAACGGTGCTCGAACAGAATACTAATTTTGATAAAACAATTTTATCATTTGCAAGCGTTATTGAATGCTTTACTTACTCACGGCAATTTGGCAAAATATATTAAATGACGATCAATTTGGGCGATGTGGCTTTTTCGTCAATGAATTCATTGAATCCAACCTGCTGCACTTCTTATGTAGCATTAATTTATACTTAAAAGTTAATTACAGTTAAACCTCGATTATCCGGCTCTCGTGGGACCGGCACCAGCACGGATAATCGAAATACACGGTTAATAGAGGTTATATTAAAATATACAGAAATTTCTATTTTTTATTTATTTTTATTTAAACATTCTATTAATGTAACTAGAGATTCAAATATACCACATATTTTTATAAAAAACATACAAATCGTCAAATATGTAAGTATCATCAAAAACATTAAAATTGTGATTTTTACTAATAATGCTTCGGTTGATCAAACTACATGTCTATACATAATTTGTATACTGACATTCGGAATCAATGTTCAATTTAGCATGAAAAAATTTTGCTTTTTCAGTAATCATCTGTCGTGAAATTTTGAAGAAATTTGCTGCCGCTCCCGTACAATTTATGTATAGCTTGTCTTAAGGTTGACTTACCTGAAATTGGTGTTACCTTGAATCTTTCTTGCCGAAACCATTCGTTTAGTGCAAAATCTACTTTCGGATTTTCAGAATTTTTTATTGTATATCTATTTTTTAAACCGCCGATTGAATCACTTTTAGAACCATATAGCAAAATTTGTTCTTTATTTTTCACCAAATCGCGTATAGTTTGCTTACCAACTCCATAATTTTCACGACAGCAACTTAACAGATATATTTTTTCCGTAGTCATGAATCAAAGTAATTTTGCCTTTAATTGAAAGAACTTTTCATTGCTCTTTTTGGTAATTTACTATTTGAAGGGCCATCATTCCACAACAGGTGTTAACAGATCAAATTTCACTTACTAAATGAATAAAAACCCAAATATGTTCTTATGTGTGGGCATATGAAGTACAAAAAGGGGAAACACCGGATTTAGATGTACATAATAAAAAACACATGAATGCTGCACGGATAATAGATTTAAAGCACGGTTAATAGAGGTATAAATCTAAAGCACGGGTAATAGAGGGAAGAAATAAAAAGAAGCGCATGCCGGTTAATGGATGTAACCGATTAATAGAGGCCCGGATAATCGAGGTTTAACTGTATATCTAATATCCAAAACCGTGTTTAGTTGGCTAAACATTCGTTCCCTTAACAATGGCAGAAGAGGCAAAGGCTAATTTGATTTCAGTCAAATCATTTTTAAATACATAGATTCTAGAGACTGTCATTTCTACCTTATATCGGATACTGTAATATTTCATTTTTTTAAAGTATATCGCATCCATATTCCATAAAAAATAATTATATACCTACATTTTAATCTCTATATGTTATAATTAAATTTTCGCTTAAATGCTACAGCCGTAAAAGTGCAAAATAATGTGCAATAAAAATGCGCCGAAAAATTAAGTGCTAAAAGAATTCAAAATGTGTTCAGTCTAGCACAATTTATGCTAAATTGGCAACAGTGGCAATTTCCTAACTCTATCTACAATCTAATACAATCGAGCGCACAACAAGCCTTCACTGGCTTAAGTGTATGTCGTATGACAAGGGCTATCACACCCCTCCAATCAACCTAACCTAACCTAATACAATCGAGCTTAAACCTTCTTCAAAATCTGTATGTTCCATTCATATAAAAAATACGAAACTTTCGCCTGTTTGCAGCGATACTTAGCGCGATATGGTTATTTAAAAAACTCCCTCGGTGATACTTTGGATAAAAGTACCTGGAAGAAAGCCATTCTCGACTTTCAAAATTTTGCCGGAATTAATGAGTCTGGCAAATTGGACAAAGAGACTACGCAACTAATGTCGCAGCCACGTTGTGGTGTACGTGATATAGAGCGTTTTGGAAATGATAATCGTTCGAAACGTTACGCCCTCGATGGTAGCCAATGGGTTGGAAAGGATTTGACCTATAAAATCTCCAAATATTCAAGACGCTTGAAGAAGGCTGACGTTGATGCAGAAATTGCCAAAGCTTTTGCCGTATGGAGTAAATACACCGATCTTACATTTACCCAAAAGACTGTTGGACCAGTGAATATTCGAATTAAGTAAACTTTAAAAACTCAGATAATAAAAGTGCAAAACTATCAAATAATTTCATTATATGTATATTAGATTTGTTGAAAATGAACATGGCGATGAAGATGCATTTGATGGTTTAGGAGAAAAGTTGGGTCACGCTTACTCCCCAAGGGATGGTGGTGATGTTCATTTTGATGATGCTGAACAGTGGACCATTAACACCCCAAGTGGCATCAATCTTTTCCAAGTAGCTGCCCATGAAATTGGACACTCTTTGGGTTTGAGGCATTCAGAAGTACGCTCAGCCCTAATGGCTCCTTTCTATCGTCGTTATCAACCAGATTTCAAATTGGACCTCGATGATATTTTGGGCATACAAGCTTTATATGGCAAAAAAACGAATGGTAATGCTTTCTATCTCACTCTCGGCAGTGACTTCCCACATACAGCTCAACGACCCAACTTTTGGCCACCACATGTGCCACGAGATAACCAACTGTGCAAAGACGCCAAAATTGATGCCATCTTTAACTCAGCCGATGGCCAAACATTTGTTTTTAAGGGCAACCAAATATTACATGCTTGAAGGGAACTCAGTGGCTAATGGTTATCAGCAATTTATATCAATAAGATGGCCAGGCTTACCTGGTAAGTCATATTTCGACACAAATTTGGCTTTAGCAATAATTTTATATATTTAAGGTGATATTGATGCTGCTTTTACGTATGAAGATGGCAAAACATATTTCTTTAAGGGCACTAAGTACTGGCGTTATACTGGCCGTCGATTAGATAATGACTATCCTAGAGAAATAAGCCATGGTTTCCCCGGCGTCCCTGCTCATTTGGACACTGCCTTGTTTTGGACTGGTGACAGCAAAATTTACTTCTTCAAGGACAATAAATTCTGGATATACGATCCCTTTGGGCTGCAGGGCAGCAACCTATCTAGATATATTGGCACTTGGATGAATTTGCCAAACAATTTAGATGCTGCTATCTCTTACACTAATGGTCATACGTATTTCTTTAAAGACGATAAATACTTTCGGCTTAACGATATAACATTTTCGGTAATTTCCATTTAAACATAATAATATAAATATAGACGTACAAAAAGTTGTATACAAGTAATCAGAAATCTTTTGACATACAAGTATGCACATATTATATATACAAATATATTTTACTATATTTTTTTGAATAGTTGGACTTCACATATCCACCATACCCCCGCTCCACAGCCTCCTGGTGGTTCGGTTGCGAGAGTTCACCCTCATCAACGAGTAATGTTTCGCCACATGGAATATATGACATATTTAATTATCATTGGCGAGGATACTAGAGAGTACTAAATGCAGGTGAGTGGAATCGACCCACGACTAAATTATTAAGTCCATAAATGATAATTATACATAATTTGTTTTTCTTTTTTTTAATTGAAATATTAAAAGCTTGAATGCAAAATTCGAAATACGCAGGAATTAATCTCTTGTACTCATATATGATTTCAATTTATCTCTTGCATTTGTTTTCAATTTATTTTCAAACATTTTTATGATTCTCAAGCTTTAAATACATTGCCTACACAAAAGGTCGCAATGTCTATTATATGTTACGATTGTATGATACTTATAAAAGGATCTAAAGCACGATTATTGAAAAGCATAACGGCGGAAAAAGTACTATTAATTAATTTAATTAAATTATATATTTATTTTTGTATTATATTTCTTCAATTTCGATGGCTTAATACAAGTCTTGTTAAGTTCAAGGGAACGGCGATTCTAAAAAATTATAACATATCGTTAATCAAAATGTTTTGTTTGATGTGGGTTTAGCTGTTCATATACCGACATTTCATTGGTCGCTAAACCAAATCGTCAGTGAACTTCAAACAGTTTGAAAACATTCAACCTCATTATTCAAAGTTAAACTTTCATTCTTGTCATTTTTACGTTTAAACATTAATGATGACAAATAATGCTTCATAGCTGTCGCTTAAAAATAAAATTTTGCAATAAAAATTAAGTTTGAAAATCACTTCAAATATTATCCCTCTGTTGCACTATTTTTGCAAGAAGATTTAATATAATAATAATAATAATTTATATTTTCTTAAATTTTTCCTTTCACAGCTTTTACGACATCAGCCGATTGATGAAATCGCCGTAGGTCATACCCGTATATCAAATGGCAACAACATCTTTAAAAGTTGAAAGCTTGCAACAACTCTCTTGATGTCTACAACAAAATTAATTATTTGCTTAAAACCTATTTAAATCAATTCCTTTGGATAATAATTCAGAACACCTTCCCACGAAAAAAAACAACAATAGCAACTTTCAAACAATAATCACAAAATTAGAAATATAAAACGCTGTTTAATTTGAATGAAGTTTTAAAATTAAAAAGTTTAAAATAAAAAACATAAAATAAAGCAGCATAGTAAAAGGGAAATTGTACTAAGACTTTTATTAAATCATTTATATTTATGAATTATACACGGGGTGGACCAAATACAAGTATCTTTTTTCAAATTAAATCAGCTGTGATGACAGACTAATGAGTGTTGTAACATGGTGCGCCATTATATTGGCAATTTAAGAAAAAAAGTCCCCTCAAGATATTTGATTATTCATATTTAAAAACTGTCTATTTCGATTCACGCTTTCTCCTTTACGAATCATAAAGGTTTCCATGTTCTATAAAAAAAATTTATTGTTTGTTGAACATCTCGAATAATGAATTTAATAAATAAAATTAAAAACTAAGTTTTTCTTGATTTTCATATTTGCTTATAAAGGGAAGTAACACTCAGACATTTATTGCCCACTACTTAAAGTGTTAATTATTTCTGAAAGGGATAGTGTAGAGAAGACAAATGATGAAAAGTAGAAAGTTTAATTCTTATGCATCACTGCCATCGAGCGTTTTATTTTTATAGCAATGGTGCAGCGTGCCTCTGGCGTTAAGTAGACACATTAACTGCCTTAAGCTGTATGTATTGTAGACATTTTATTAATTGTTCTACTTCGCCAACGATTCTTCCTTCTAACATTGCCTTAAAATGAGGGCGGTGTGATGCACATTAGCATAGATCAATCGCTGTGAGCAGTGCCATGCCTTCATCACTTAAACAGTCCAACAACAATTATAACAATGACACACTAATGTACATCAGAAAAATGCATGATGATAATGACTTGTACTGAACTAAGATCGAACTGACCTTCGCAGCCATAATTCGATTTCTAGTCAATACGATAAACCAAACAGTCAACAACACGGCGTGATGTTACAAAAACAGGATGCTTATGTTGGAAGTGCCCATACATCTATATATATTTTATACAAGCCAACTCGTCAATAGCTTATATAAGCTGCCTTCTAGAACAAATACTATTTTCTTTCAAGCGATCATACTATAACATAAAACCTATAGAAAATTAAATGCAATAATTTCTAATTTAAAGATAAATTAAAGTGAAATTAAATTACAAATCGTTTAAAATGAATAAGAAATATAGACTCAAATCGATTATAATTGTTGCGCTGTTTTTTTCAGTTTTCTAAAATTATTGTTCTTACATGTTTTGTGAATCACAAGTAGAAAAATGCGATTGAATTCTATAGAAGTCTCATATAATATTTGTTTATTTTTATACAAATAAATTAGTTTGAATGCTTTTCAAACATTTATTTGGCTAAAGAGTACTGATGATTTGGTTACCGCCAGTGGGCCGACAACAAACAATAAATTTTCTGAATAAATATTTTGGAAAAAATCTTGTATAATAAACTTGATAAATATGGAAATAGATTTATATTGTGAGCGGATGCGTGGTAATAATCGAAGTCTCCTTCAGTGATAATTCTACGCTTGCAACAAATACTTAATAATAACATATAACCAAATTTGTGCTGATCGCGAAATCAAAATGACAATCGTAGTAGTGTTTTATATCGATAGCTTAGCCACATCCGATGGAGATCATTATCAGATGCATTACTAATAAAGTTATATAATTTCATTTTTCCAGAACTTATGAGCAAATCTACAGTTTTTTTTAATACAAGTCTAAAGGCCAAATCAGTTATATTTTGCATTAAATGAGAAAAGTTTTTAGTACCAGACAGATCACTCTGGTACTAAAAACATTTTTCATTTCTACGATTGCGTATATATCCTTACAACAGGATATCACACATCCTTTCATTTCCAATTGTTGCACCAATGTATTGGAATATAATCTCGTTGACGCAGTCAAATTGTTTATTTATTTGAGGCCGTAGGGACAGCATGTTATGAACATATCTTATCTAAAGCAATTACTTACGTCTGCTTGCGGTTACGTCTCTTTTTACATATATCAAGCTTTTAAAGTTTGTAAAAGAAAAGACCATTCATAATTACATAAAATCGTGACTCCTTAAAAGCATAAAAATAAGTACTAAATACATGCAAATATTTTATCAAAATGTGAAAAACAAATAAAAGTATGCAACCAGGGCTGCCAGCAATGATACATTAATTTTTCCCATATCTTGGAAATTGATGCTTATAAAAAGAAATTAATAGAAGCTAAAGTGAAAAAATTTCTCTTTCGCCACCAGATTTGGAAATAGTGCAGCGTGAAAAAATTAATATGAAAACAAAGTAAAACAACTACGCTATTGTGGAAGAGAGATGCAACAATATATTATCTTCCGTCTCGTAACACCACTGTAGGAATTTTGGATTTGCGCGTAGCTAGAGAATTTTTTAGTGGGGTCTAAAATCACGGGGAGTTTTTCTACGCCGAAATTTTTGGCACATGCCAATCATGTTTTCACTATGATTCGTATTTGTAGCTTTTAAAATATTTCCACCTTTTGCCAACACTGTTAAATATATTTCTAGGATTTTGCTTCATCGAATGGCTTTCTTCAATATAAATATTTTTAAATAATTAATATTCATAAACATATTGTTAACTATAATATACTATATTAAATAACTATATAAATATTTTATAATCTTGTAAAATTAACATTTGGGTAAATGAAAACTGAAATATTAATAAGGCCACACTGATTAATTTATTTAAGCACAACTCAGGGAAAAACAAAACGATCAATTGCTTTGTGCTCTGCTGTTAAAGCATTCAAATTAACAAAAGCTCTTACATCTTTAGCACTTATTCCTACATTTTGGCAAAGCTTTTTCTTAAGCCAAACGATCCAACTGACAGTCAGTTTGTTGAGTGAGTTTGAGTCAGAGTTGTAAATGAATCATTCTTTTTTGATTTCAACTCATTACGAATTAGCTAAATTTTGAATTAATTCTTTTTGTCAAAAAACGAATTGAATGAAATTTGAATCAATTCTTTTGAATTTAGCAGACATGAATTGCAATTCATTTACAATTAATTTGAATTGAATTGACTTTGAGTTAATTCAAATGAGTTAGAAAAAATGAATTGCAATTCATTTCCAATTCATTTGAATTGATTTTGAATTAATTCAAATGAGTTAGAAAAATGAAGGTAACGGCAGAATGTGACTTGAATTAGTAGAGAGCTGCGAAAATCCTATCAGCATGAGCATTAATTCATAATTGTTTATTTGCTTAAACCAAAACTTTTAAACATGTTTTTTATATTTTTTATCAAATTGTGAGAAAAACATATCAAAGATGTGTTTAAAATCATTCTGCTTCGGTGCCAATATCAAAATTCGTGTTCAAAGCTTTTAACCGCCAAGAATTCATTTTTCTAACTCATTTGAATTAATTCCAAATCAATTCAAATGAATTGGAAATGAATTGCAATTAATTTTTTCTAACTCATTTGAATTAACTCAAATTCAATTCAATTCAAATGAATTGGAAATGAATTGCAATCCATTTTACCAATTCATTTGAATTAAAAATGAATTGCAATTCATGTCTGCTAAATTCAAAAGAATTGATTCAAATTTTATTCAATTCGTTTTTTGACGAAAAGAATTAATTCAAAATTTTAACAATTCAGTGCATGAATAATTCGCGAATTAATTCAAAAATGAATGATTCGTTTACAACTCTGGTTTGAGTTAAATATTGGTCAATGTATGTATATGGAAGAAATAAAAACCACAATATGGCAGCAACATTTTATTATTAAGTATTATCATGTGGTTGTTGTCAATTTTAAAAACTAGTTGATATTTGTTTTCCTTAGCAGGAGGTTGGTAGCTGCTGTTATTGTTGATATAAATAGTAAAAATAATAGAATTTTTAATAACAACGAGATTTGTTTTATTTAATTACTTAATTGTTTTATTAAAGAACAAAAATTTTAAATTTAATTTAAAGTAAATCTATCGGACTTTTGAACGATATTATTTTTCTTTAAGGCAAGCGAAATTATGCGGCAAAATTTTTATGAAAATTTTTAATGCATTAAATAATTTCAAAATACTAAAGAAGAAAAAAAGAAAATTCAATATGTAAACAAACGAAAATATAGTCTAGATGTGCACATTAAAAATTATTTTTAACAAAATCAAATTAAAAATGACGTAAATTAAAACCGAATTGAATTGAAATTGTCTAATTGCTTTAGGTTTATCTAAATAAATCTTAAATGTTAAATGATCACAGAAATGTCAATTTAGCCAAAGTTATTGAAACATCTAAAAGCGTTGTCTAACAATTGCAAAAACAAAAACAATAAAGCATTCACAAAATTTTTGTTAACATTGTTAAAAATTGAGAATAAATGTATACTTTCTTACAATATCTTGCTAGTAAGTACATATATAAATTTTCGGAAGGTTTCAATAGGTTTCATTATTTTAGGCCTTATTAAAACCGATCAAGAAGTTTAACAAAGAAATAGCTACTTACTGCATTTTATTGATTTATCCCATTGTGCAGGCAATATTCAAGTTTCAAATTTTGTCCATTTCATCTAACAAAATTTCTGTAAATAAAAATTCGCGTGTCACTCAAATAAATTTAATCCAATATACATATATACAATAAATATATATATTTTTTAAAGCTTTAGGCTTCATTCATAGAAATAAAATTAAACTTCCTCATCAGTATTCCAGGCGAAAAGAAAATACGCGTATTCTAAATTGATCTTTAATTTTGACATAAAAATCTTGTTTGGTAAATAAATTTATGGATAAAGTTGATTTTTTAGGAAAAATATTTTTTGTGGTATATTGCATTGAATGGGAAAAATTAAAGTAAATTGAATATTAAAAAATATTAAATATTAAAAATTTATAAAAATAATTTCACTCCTTCAATGAAAGAAACATGAAAATTTTTGATTTATAGAGCAAGAAGAAAACCTAAAAATTCAGTATTAAATCTGAAAATCGGTATTAAATCTAAAGCTAAACCGTAATTGTACATCATAGCAAATTTAGACGCATTCTGCCATGTTAAAGTCCAGTTTTTGCATTTTTACATTTCTTTATGAATTTTTTTTCTATATCTGAGCTACTTATCAGCCGACTTTGCTCATTTGTGGTCACAGTGTAATGCAGACGTAATGTTTAATTTTAGAACTGAATATTTAGAAGTTATGTGGGCTCTTGGACTTTGTCCCTAAAGGATATGAAAGTCCAAATTTGTTGTCGCTCTCAATAAATATAATATTTGAAGAAGATATTTCTTCTCTAGACAAAATCATATTTTTTATTTTCTCAATTGCGACTTAAGCGGAATGTATGCAATAATGTGCGTATACGTTACGTAGAATAATGAAGAATTCCATGACACGTATATGTAGTGCAGCACTAAAAGTCAGGGTTTTAAAATTCTGTTCGATAATTTCCATTTTCTTCAATTTCGTTAATTTTCAGCTCTAAAGTCAACTTCATTTATATGGCAAATGTTTTCATATTTACATGTAAATGAAATGTTCTTGTTTAATTAAACGGCTTAACTCAAAATATAAAAAACATTGCGTTGGATATAGTTTAATACATAATAGAATTGTGTGTGAGGTAAATAGTGTTTTCTGATTTGGACAGTGCAATATTGAAATTGGGAGGGGAGACTTTGCAAGGATTTTGTTGCACATAAGAAGCTTACGACACAGAAGCAAACACGTATATAAAAATTAACTTTTCAGTTAAATATTCATCTATATCATATATGTATTTTAATAGAGGAAGACATATAAAAAGGGAGACTTACTGAAGACGAAAGACCATCAATAGCATCTATAATAGGAATTTCTGAAATAATTGAGGACTTATCTCTAAAGCGGAGCTGGCACTAGAGGAAACGACTGCTGAGGTAATTTCATCTAGTGTGATGATGCCAAACATAAGCGCAAGAGACTTCTTTACTACAGAAAGCAGTTGCATCGAAAGGTGTAAACCATCATCAACTATGAAAAAAAGATGCAACAGCATTTTCATCCGTCTGTCGTCCTGAATCCTTACTATACCCTTTGATCGTATCTTTCGCAATACTGTTTACTAAACGTATATGAGTAGCAAGTGGCAGTGTCATTTGAAAGCAAATTAAAAAACGCTCATAGAAGATTAGTTTGTAAAAATAAGAAACAAATTAAAACTTATTGATCCATTATTGAAAAACTAGCAATCAGAGAATCGTTGTATACAAAATTCCATGTTAAGGAACTAACAATGACCAACGCTCAGAAGTATAACGACTAAGAATATTCTAATGACAAGATTGGTAGGACATAGATCGGACCAAAAACCTAAAGAGGATATTTCTTCGCAAAAAACGGCTTTGATAATTTCTATCTTTAAACAATTCATTTTTAAATAATAAATAACTAATTCTTACAATTCACGGCAGAAATTTTCTGCTTCAATTGTTTCGCTCTGAAACATTTTCTTTATATTTTATTTATATAAGTTCAAAGTCGCTTTGACAGAATTAAAGTCAAACAAGTTGTACACTTTAAGTATCTGGAAATCGTAAAATTTAAGCTAAAAGTCGTTCATTACTTAGAATTAAAAGCAAATGCAAAATTTAAACAATATATTAAATCTCAAATTTCCTTTGCAGGTCCTGCTCATTGTACTGTCGTTGATTTCTATGCGTCTTCATACCCGCTTTTACTATTACAGCTAAGGAAAGATAAAGAAACATCAATCATTCACATCGTACAAGGGTGTAACTTACAACTCAAGTAGTTGTTGTCAGAGCAATTACAGGAAGTGGAATTGGACAATGTGATACTTCAGTCTTTGAGAGCAAAGGACAATATGTGAAAAATAATTATGAATATTTCTTTCGTGAATTTGTTGACGAATTTTTCTTACTCCTTGCAGATCAATTCTACATGAGCATTCGGATCTTAACAAGGATACGAATATGCCTATCGACATGTTAATTTGGCATCCTTCATCTACGAAAGCTTCACATGCTGCTGTGTGGCCTTAAACCTTTGAGTTACTAAAAGCGTCATTTGAATTATATACAAAATAGTTGTTTAATCTTACGAAAAAGAAAAGTTTTAATAATTAATTTCCAGTTTCTAAAGTGATCAAAAATTCTGCTTTTTTGGGCTCGACTATTCTTGGTTTAAATCTACTCCAATAATCATTATTAAATAATTAAATTTATTTCATTATTTGTATAAATGTGTTTTTATAATATTGATATTTATTGTTGTCTTTAAATACATTAACAATATATTAATGAACAACAGCAACAGTCACAAAGAAGTGTGCAACAAAAAAGCAGCAACATCAAAAAGATCTGCAGATTTCTAAATTTGCGGGTTAAAATATTACGGAAGTATTTTTGTTTTTAATAGAACAAATTTGGTAAAACAGGAATCGTGTATAAATATTTCTTTGTTATTGTTATTAGCAGGACACTTTGATAACAAATTCGTTGGTGGGAGAAAAATAAAAAAAAAACTTTGTATCTTTAATTATTCTCCACGTGAGTGTTTTTATTGTTCGATGTGGGTGTCTGATAGAGATGATGGGAGATCAGTGGGAACAAAACATTTATAGTCAGTCAAACAGTCTCTTTGTCAGCAGCAGTTGCAGTTTGTTTGCAATTGCATGGGGAAATAAGGAATGGTATTTTTATGACATGGACTCATAAAGGAATTGAAAAAAATCAATTAAGAATGATTGTTTGGAATACTCTGGAAATTCTTTTTAATATTTACTCAGTTCAGGTTCAGAAATCTTGTTAATCTTTGATTTCTACCTTTTTTCAGGGATTGATAGCTCCCTGACCTTTGTCATATTGTTATCCGCTTTTCCAGCGCGACGGTAGGTCAGGGGGTTTTTGGAAGGATTTTTGGAGGAGGTTGAAGCCACTTAATTTTTAAAACTAGAAAAACCATGGTGAAAAATTTTTGTTCTCTGCCAGGTAACGAACTTGGGGTACTTTATTTTGTAGACAAGCACTTTATAATACGAATATATTATCACATTAAAGCGTTTTTTGTTTTGTTTTTTGGGCTTGAAATCAAACCTCATCAGATTCCTTTAGTTAGTTGTATTAATCTAATTCTAGTTTAGTTTAATTTTAAAAAATAACAGGGAAAATTAAGTTGACTTCCAGCTGGGGCAACGATAATGTGGCACACCTTATCAGCACCCGAGTATGCTACTTGGACTGAAATAGTCTAATTTATTTATCTAATAGTCTAGCCTATTTTCTATTTTATTTTGTAAGACAGTTTCAGAAATCATATTCAACATGTGTATTCTAATTTGCGTGAACCCTGAATTTTTGCTGATTATTAAAGTCCAAAGTTTGTAAAATTTTTCTAATAGTTAATTTTTAAACAGGCGAAAAATATTTTTTTTCTTAAAAAGTAAAATATTTAAAATATCTATGTGAAATCTTTTTTATCAAACAGATCTGTAAAAAAGAAAAAAAAAAGACAAATGATAATTGCTTTTATTAAAAAATTTTTCAAAATATATCACTTGCATGTACTAAAATGTATAATGAAATGAATGGTATATAAGATTCGGCATTAACCAAATGAGCAAATTTTTTTTTGAAAAGGGACCATTTAGGGTTAGTAGCGTAGAGATTTTGTTGATTGGATTATTGAACAATCATAAGCCATGAAGCACATTTTCCCTTAATGGCTTTGTTTAATAAAGTTGTCGTATTGGAAGTTCGGAGAAACCACATATGTTTATCGAAAAATGAATAAATCTACAACGTGTCGATGTCTGGAGAGGATCTTTCGTTCGAGACATCATTTGGCATCTTTTTAATATGAGGCTGGTCAAGCAACATAGTTCTTTCTGCCGAAACTTTATAATGCTGATATGCCCAATATATGGTTTAAACAAAGGATGCCACATTTCATATTTGTTTACTGTCTCATATGCGATCACAATTGGTGACCCACAAACACCCGTGTAGTGCAGCAGGAAATTAAACGCTGCATCATCAAAATTCAGGTACATTTGTGAAAAATGTTCCTGGAAAATATCTGAAAGATGACTGCGTATGTACTAGCTTAGCCGTTGGGCCAATTGCCCAATAAAGTATTACATGTACAACTCTATCCAATTTGTCGCAAATGGTCGCAGTGCAAAGGGCCATCCTGGGCCAAACCCCCATTACAATACTTACATTACATTACTATCCAATTTACTTTATGATTCAACAAAAATATAACAGTCTAAACGGCGCTTTCTAAAGAATTAAAATTTTGCATTAATTTTTGGACACATTTATATGGGGAAAAACAATGCTGCCTAAAAGTATGCTCTTCGAAGAGTTATTACAAGTCCTTTGTTTTGTAACTATTAAACTTGGTGTACATCCTTCATTTCCTAAACGAATTTGACATTCTTATTTGTTTCAAATAGCGTGCCACTCTACATTATTGCAAAAATTATATTTTCTTGTTTATCAATCAAGTTACAGTCTAAATAATAGAAAACTTTTGTTAAAAAAGTAAAAATATTGAAAGTAAAAGATCACAATAGATCTATATTTTATTATTATTAAGTTCAAATTTTATGGCATTGTTTTACTAATGAAAAGCACCACGAAGTGATCTGGAAATATGACAAGTACCTTTGTACTCCATGGACGATGAGAAAATTAAATTATATTTGTCTGTAAAGAATTAGTCCCTTAAATAACAAAAAAAACAAGAGGTTCGTTATTTTGCTCAAAAAATTTTACAAAACGTTTTTAGATTTTACTTTTACTTTTTTATTTACTTTTTATTAATATTTTTAACAAGCTTTTGTTTTATGCATTAGTCTCTAATAAGCAAATAAATAAAAGCTTTGAAAACTCTTGGCAAAAAATCCAGTATAATAGTTTTAGAAAATTTTGATACAAGCAAACAAGAGTCGCCCAAAGTGTTTTAAGGATTTGGTTGGCGTCCAGCGAACTATAAACTTGTACACTACAAAGCAGAACTTGCGATGTAATGGTTATTGATGCTGCCTCTTGGGGTATCATGTGGTGGCTGTGGTTTTGGATTGATTGCATAAAACTACGCATATGCTCTCAGTAACTTAGAATGCGGCTGGTAAGTGGGCTTGGGTGGTACTCAGCAGTCTTTATGTAAGTTGTGACGTATTTATTATCATAGTTTGAATTACTAAATTGCTATGAATGAAATGGTGCACCATAACTGTATTTCATAGCACCACATTGAAGATGTTTTTTAAATGGATAATTGATAACAAATATTATCTTGTAAAACAAAGTCACTAGATCAAATATTGAAATATATTTCGCTTAATTTTTTTAAATAAATTTGCGACATGTGTATGTATATAAACTTAGTGTTGTATATACTCGTATGCATATACTATGTTGGTATGTCTTATTAAATTTAATTTATTTAAAACACAACGAAAACAATAATTTTTGGCACGTGTTAAAAGAAAACACGTGTGTCACTGAGTAAATTTTATTTATTTATTTTCGTTAACGTCAAAAATAGTTGTTCAATATTTTTTAGCACCAGGGGTGCTACTCCAGAGAAGAAGCTTCTAGCCAAAATATCGTTTCGTTGATAAAGGTTTTTTATGCTTCGACTTATCAGGCCTGCAAGCAACATCCGGTGATGCTGAAAGAAAGCATTTATTTCACTCAAGATAGGATTTGCCCCGTTGCCTGGAATGGTTCTCCTCTCACCAGGCTTGGAAGCGGCGGACTACCGCCAGCCGGAATTATTCTAGTTTATCTAATTTATATATATGTTATATTAAGCACGTACATTGATGAAAGCGAGAGTAAAAATAGTTCTTGTCACTGTAGTATTTATAAAACAAATTAACGTTAGATGAATTAAGCTCGCGAATTCATTCATAACACTTGAATAGTTCAAACTATGATGTTAAATAAGTCACAATTTATATAAAGATCACTTACCTGCCGCACTACAAGTTACTCAGTTTCATGCAACCAATCCATAAGCACAGCCACCACGTACTATCCCAAGAGGCAGCATCAATAACCACTACAGAACAAATTCTTGCGGCTAATGGTTCCCATGGAACCAGATAAATTTCTGATCAGCTCTGTGTTTAATAAGTACACCGGATTTCAGACCCTGCAACCAGAAGCACCGGTAACATCTGTACTCGAACTAGTGCAGGCAAGCCTTTTTCCTTGGAATACTTAAATGCACGCCCGTTGACATGTCGTTTCAGGGATATGTAATAAGTGTATGTGGGTAATCGTTAAAATCTCAAAGTCTAAAAAATCTTTATTTGCCTTTTCGCCAGAAGGCACCGCAATCAAGGGGGAGAAGTATTTCAGTCAGTTGTCTATCGTTATGCAAACTTGTGATTCCTTTGAGTTACGCAGATACCATGTCCTGTGGTGCACCGTGTGAATGATATTTTTCTAAACGCGAGCAAAAAATTTATGATAAATGACAAATTTCATTCGACGACTCAATGGATGTAGACATGGTTTACCACCCATGAACATTACCCGTTTTACCAGCCCTCAGTTACCCGCCCACATTTTTTTTTTTATGAATACATACGTGTATTAAAAAACTGTATCATCATGCTAAGAAAAGCTACAGAAGTCACAAAACCTGTCACTTTAAAATCTAAGTATAGGAAAGCAAGTTATTCAGGCTCATGCGTTATGACAACAAGTGTCATTTATATTTTCATTTTGAAGTCCCTATGATAGCAAAATTGGCATTATCCTAAGCGAACTCAAATAGCAAATTATAGTGCCATATTCGAAAGATTTAATGGCCCTAAAATATTACTTAGAAAAATGATCACTTATGAAAAAATCTAAATTTACAGAAATTCGTCCATTATTGAAATGTCTCCAACACACTGCATCTGATCGTTTACAGCAATAATGTTTTTTTTTTCGTTACAAAAAATTATACAATTCTAACCAGCATTTTTCCAGACAGTCCTACTATCTGACAGTTATCGAGCATCTGTCTAGCGATATAATTTCTGCCAATTCCTCTGACTTAAAATTAAACCAAAATGTAAATAATTTCTACAAATTTTCAATTTCCTACTCAAGTCTTGCTCTGCTTCTACCTCATTGTCCTGTCGTTGATTTCTACGCATCTTAATTACTGCTGCCACTATTACAGCAAAGAATTTGATGAAACAAATATTAATCATTCGCAGCGCACAAGGGTGGCACTTACAACAAGGGCAATTAAACGAAATTGAATTGAAGAATGTCATTCTTTAATATTTGAAAGCAAATGCAAAATAAATATTTTGTCTCTTCTTTATTGAAAGTTAATGACGCTGCATATAAATGCGGTCTTGGCATCCTGCGTATACGAAGGTCTGACAAGCTTCTGTGTGGCTTTAACTTTTTGGTTTATTAAATTTCTGATAGGAATTAAATGGAAACAGTTATTTATTTTGCAGTAGAAAAAAGATTCATCATCAAATATTCTGTTTTTTTTTTTTTTTTTTTGTTGAGCGCAATTTCCTGTGATTTAAATCCACCTTCAATAATCATGATTAAACAATCAAATTTATTTATTTGTATAAATGCTATTCGATAATATTATTATTTGTTATTCTATTTATTTTTGTAGATAACATATTAGCTAAAAACAGCAACAATAACAATAAAAATAACAGCACCAAATGTAACAAAACAAAAGGATTTACTTGCAACAAACCATAGAATGCAGATTTCACAATTTGTACGTTAAAATAATGCGGAAATATTTTTTGAAATAAAAAAACAAATAAGTTTGTTTAAAAAAACGAATTGACTTAATCATTTATTGTTGTCTTGTTATTATATATATTTTTTTATTGGCAGGGATACTTTGATTGCAAATTCATTGCTTGAAGAACAAAACAAATATTTCGTTTTTATTTTGTTTCATTCTCTACGTGCGTCTTTTTATTGTTTGAGGCGTGTGTCTGTGAAAGATGATGAGGCACAACCCTCAATGGGAACAAAACATTTATTGTCAGTCAGCCAGTCAGTTAAAAAGTATGTTTGTCAGCAGCAGGTGCAGTTGATAGTATACGCTGACTGCAGTTTTCTTTCAATACTTTGTATGGGGCATAAGGAATCAAATTATTTATGGCATGGATTTATATACGATCTGGAGAAAAAATCGAATAAGAATGATTTTATAAAAAAAAACTTTTGATTGAAATTCCTTTGAAATTTATTTTATTATTCGCTCATTTGTTTTAAGTCCAGCACGTGAAGTTCAAGTTCAATTGTGGTTAATTGTTCAACCAGGAAAATGCCGACAAAAGCAGTTTTAAATATGAAATACAAACAAACAAAGAGTTAGTACGAATATGGTGTGTTCCAAAAGTCATTCAAAATGGAATTTACGGAATAGCTTATGTGGCAAATAAGCACCACACCAAAGAGTTCAATTACTTCTCCAAACATTTTTTTTAGATATTTAAGCTTAACTTTCATACTAACGTCTAGCTGAAAATGGAAGGAAAGGATTTATAGGTTACAGAATTAAATGGTCATGGAAAATCTTGGCAAAAGTGGATAGAAACTAAAGTTGTAAGAAACTGATAGTAGAATATACAACCATACATTTTTTGTATTTCAATCAGATTGTATTTAAGGCTGCCATTGGCATTTTGAGAAGGAGAGAAAAACAGAAGGAAATTTGGGACCAAAAAGTGGACAATGTGTTTTCGGAAAGTACTTTTCCCTCAGTAAAAGTGGACAATTTAAGAAAGAAAAATTTTCAAATATTTGCAACACAAAAAAAAATCAAAATTTTCAACAAAAAAACAATTTTCAATAAAAAAAATTTACAAATTTCATTGCTTGTGGTTAAGATTTTTTTGAAATAATTTGAATTCAGTGAGAAGAAATATTAAATATTATCAATAGTTATAAATAAATATATTGTATTTAAAGAGACCTCAAACTCTTAATAATAATTCAATAAATTAAACAAGATGAAGATCACATAAAATTAATTTAAAAAATTCATAGAATAGTTTCTGAACTTGTTATAATTAATTTTATGATAGAATTCTTTCCAAGATCGTAGTGAAAACTGCATTCCACATCTATTCCAGTTATGAAAAGAGTCCGAACAACGTAATTGTATTTTTCGAGGAAAGCTTATTCTTAAATATGTTTTTTTATTGGAATGAATATATTCTGTGTTATAAAAATATGCAAATAAAAAACTCCTGGGCCCGCAGCTAATAAAATTTTTGTCCGAAATTTTTTTTATATTGTTGTCGTATTTATGCACAAACGGAATTTATGAACTCAGTAAACCGATTCCTCTATATAAAAAACTATTCAGGATTTTTCAGAATGTAATTTGATCAATTTGAGTACATTTTTTCTAAATAGAGAAACTCCTTCTTATTAACCCCGCCTGCAAGCCAAAAGTTGTAGAGATCGGAAACCAATTATTTCCAAGATTATATAAACTTTACAGTAAAGGGTAATTAATTTGATAATACACAACCGAGAGGACAAACTAAATGACTACGATTAAGGCCTGAAAACAAATTATGCGAAATCATTTGAAATAACAGCGCAAAACAACGACGCCAACAATTCAAAAGTTTCGAAACAATAAAGAAAATTGCGAGTATATAGCCCCTACCATACCATAAGAGGACATTGTTCAAGGAAAAAAGTGCGGATGACATCTTTGTTTGTGCTAAAAAAAGTCAATGTAGAAACTGGAAAACTGGATTATAAATCATAAATTTTGGAAAAATAAAATGGTACATTAATCGGGTTTCTTTTATTATCTCTTAGTTAATTTTGCAAAATAACAAAATCTGTAAATATTTTCAAAAGAGGGAAGCTGATAGATATCTATTACACTCGAATTTTAGCCCACTGTGGCGACGTAAATACTTTAACTCTATAACTAATGATATTTACAATATTATATACACCTAGATCCGTGTCTCATAATTTATTTTCATGTATTTTGCATTCGATTCCACTGTGGCATAAAATAATACTCTGTAGATTTAAAAAATGAAAGCAGCGAAACTTTGTGAACTTTCAAATTTCTTCTTGTTGTTTGCTTTGTTTTGTATAATTGCACATAATTAGACTTATTAGACCCACTAACTTAATATTTTCCAACACATGTCAAGAATTTCAAATAAAATGTATTCTAATTATTTCATTTGACATCATTTCTTTCTATCAAAATCAAACAAAGATTTCATTTTCGGGGATAAAATCACAATAGATTTTAATCTAAAACTAAAGGTTCAAATATTTAAGTCAATGACATTTTATTTAAGCACTTGAAGTTAATACATTGTTTAGTTAATTAATAAAAAATAAATAAACAAAACTTAAAAGAAAAATTAATGTACTTAAATTTTGATTTTGCTTGAAATATCTTTTCAAAGTTTGTTTTTTTATATAAAATTTGATTTCGGGTCTTTGTTGTTGCTAAAATATTTATCCATCGTTCAATGACCACAAAACGTGATTGAAATCATAATATAATTCAATTAATGTTACGAATACTTTAAATCCCCTATAAATTATATATAAGCATTTCTCTCTATGTGCAACAAATGCAGATGTACGTAAAAAAAATTTTGTTGAAGCAAACATAATACGAGTAAACAACATACTGTTGATATATACCCAGTCCAAAAGAGCTTCCAATAAAATCATAATAATGCTGTAATAATATGATTATGTTCTTTGTAATGATTATATACAATTATGAATTCTCATATTGTATTCAATATTTTTGGCATAAACATACGAGGTTGAATGTTTCCAAACTGCTTGAAGTTCACTGACGATTTGGTTTAGCGACCAATGCAATTTCGGCATATGAACAGCTAAAGCCACAACAAATAAAATATTTTTTTAATAACTTTACCTTCTACTACTATGTTTAAGACTGATCCTGGTACCAAAAAAACATATATTAGTATAGAATTTTTGGAGGAGTCTAAGTTCCCCCCAACCCAACCTCTGGCAAATTGTTGCAATGAGTTGACATAGAAAATATTATAGGTTTTACATTTAGGAATAAGGTATGTTTAGCAATTTTATGTAGAGCACAGCGGGGTGGATTTTAGTGCAGCATTTTCAAACCTCTGACACTTCGCGTTATGAGTCGTTTTTGTCTCCATTCGTGAGAAAGAGAGAAAATGTACCACATAAATAATTGTCACAAATTTTACTTTAGGTCATAGAATTCGTTAAGGATCGCAACGCATATTAGAACGGCACACATGTGAAGTTTCAATAAGAAATTTAACACAAATGCTATCTATAGAAATAATTACTTTTTTATAATTAAATCAAAATCTTCCCAACTTAGCTTTTTAGTATATAAAACTAATGCACTAATGGAAGCAATGAAAATATCGTTCCTTAGGAACAACTTTCATCTTTTTTCACTGGGAATATCTTAATTTATTATATTATAGAACTTGATCATACTATGTTATGGATAAAAACATTTCACTTTGAAACACATATGTATATAAGTATATATATAGTACATATGTATGTATATAAGTATATAAGAAATAAAATAGTTCAGAGGGGATAGTAGCAAATTTTTTTTATTGATTTATGAATTATATACGATTGTAAGTCCCCAACTGGCTCCAATATTTTTTCCCCAAATACCATTGAAATTATTTTATAAATTGAAAACAGAAGGAGCAGATAAATTTAGGTTGGGTTAGGTTAGGTTGATTGGAGGGGTGTGATAGCCCATGTCATACGACATACACTTAAGCCAGTGAAGGCTTGTTGTGCGCTCCCTTTAATTATCAAACACAAACTGCCAGAGTTCTGAGGCAGGATTCGAACCTGCGACCTTCGCACTACGAGTCTAGTACACTACCCACTAGTCTACGAAGGCCAGTTAGCAGATAAATTTACGCAAAAGAAATTAACGCATTGTTTGCTAGAACTCATTATTGCACTTTCAATTAGATCATGAAATAATAAAATTCAATACAGAAGGATTCTTATTTTGATTACAGAAATAAAATGAATGTAATAATAATCGTAAATTTGTCCCATAATAAAAGGGTAAAAAATATCAAAATTCTTTTACAGAAGGGTCAAATATATTGGCAAATGAGCGGATTCCATATATACAAAAGGATATCATGGTTGGCTCCTACTCAATATCAAGTCAAAGCTGCAAACACGACAAGAACGTAATTCTTTATGAAAAAGACATTATCCTTTATAATTAATTATATTGATAGATATTGTGTCAAGCAAAAACTTAGTCCTCATCCTGTGCCGTGTTATTGAAAGAAATTTCCGAATATTAACTTGTCTCTATTTTTAAATTAATATTAAAGGCATATAAACTATTGTAGAGTACTACACTTTCGTTTTTGACCGTCTCGAGGGTATTGTTATATTTTCTTATAGAATTATTTTGCCAAAAACAAAATATTTAACGTTTCAATAAGCAATTTTTTGTATTAAATAAATAACCAACAAGTCTAAGAATTTATTTCAAAAATATTGTGGTCAATTCGTCATTTCAATTTGGCAATTTTTTAACGCAACATATATTTAAAAATATTTGACAGGTGAAATGATAAATGAATTTCCAGCTAAAAATGAATGATCATTTAAATTGTATTTATTGATAATAAATAGATGATCGACCACAAGTCTAGTCGACCTAATTCGTCATCATTTTGGTGGACGAAAAACTTCAAGAGATGATTTTTTTAAGTGGGTTTTTGTTTTCGTAAGTGGTGGGAATTCGGCCCCCAGTCATGTATATCGAACTTTCGCGCAAATTTTTTTATATTATTGATGTTACATTTTGCAACTAATGCGTAAAGTATGTTTTCTATCAAGATAAATAGAAGGAAAGATATTAAAAAACTTTTTTCGCAAGTCTTGTATACTCATGGCATGTTGAATACCTCACAATTACTTTCAACACTTTATTACTTTTTGCCTGATTTACTACCGGTTTCTTTCTTTTGTTTATTTTCATCTTAAATATTTACACCTACAATAACTCCTGAAGCTTATGAAAACATCAGCTGAAGTACTTGTTGTTCATTTCAAGACAATAATCTTGTTGTGTTCTGTATAAAGCCCTGTTTAGCTCCTTGTTAACAGGGCAAAATAAAATTTCATCATTGTTTGCCTGGCCCTATTGTCTGGCAATTTGTAGGTAATGATGCATTTAACACCGATATCATCATCTTTATCATGACTTGTTGTCATTATTATTTAATTAATTACTCGTTCTACACACATCACTGACAAAATCTTACCATATTCATTCAAAAGCCATTGAACAGGGAGGAAAAAAGAGGGAAATGGAATCGGAATAAAAACAATATTTTGCCACACGGTCTGCGAAACAAAGGAACTTGTAGCCACAATCAACTCTCAATAACAGGAAGAACGTTTTGTAATATAAATATTTTTAAGCACACATTCTTTTCTTTCTTTTTTTTTAATAAATTTTATAAAAATGCAAACTGCACTTACTTGGAATTATCCAAAAAGCAGTGCATCACATATTGTTGACCTTGTATGGATCATAAGGGGAAAACACCTCAAATGGGAAGAGGCATGAACAATTGATTATTATTTTTATTATAAATCAAATTAAGGAAGTAGAATAGTACTAGAAATGCTCCATAGGACAAAAAAAAATCAAGGTAAAACATCACAAAGGACTTAAGGCTTTTCACGTAATTCATATTAAAGGGGGCTTCTGTTCAAGTGGTAATAACAATAATAATGATTATATAAAAGAGTTGCAAAATATATCAATTATATTATTGCACAAAAGGAAGTGTGCAGCGGTGGGGCCTATGACATTTCACTTTTATGCCACTGATCAGAATTGTAGAAAATTTAAAATGTGTTAGATTGAATAGCAGAAGACCGTCTGTGGAGACATGTAGCGTAAGCAAGGACCCATCTACAATTGTTCTAAGGCGACTGTCTTGGGTAGAAACAGCCTATTAGCACCTGCAACTTTTCCTAGTATTAGACAATTAAAATTTTTGTATTTAACTAAAGAACGTTTGAAATTAGTTTTCCTATAGCGCTTTAGAAGATGTTTGGCTCTTTGTTTTTTCACTTCATAGTTCTCCAATTTAAGACCAAACAATATGTTGCAAAGGCAGGAGTTTTGTCATTTATCCCACATTTTCCTTTTATTCAAAAATACTAATATAGACCTAAAAAATTTATATTGTATTTAAAATAGCCTTTCAGTATTTTTAAAACGCATTCGATTTCCTGTCGTAAGTTTTTTGAAATTTATTTATTTTATTTATTAATGTTTTTGGCACCCATATATAACAAGACTTTAAGTCTTATAATTATTGTACATGACAAGGCATTTGTCCACAAGTAATATTGTGTACAAGAACATATAAATTATAGTTTATAATTTCCAGAATTATATTAAATACGACTTCTTCGGCAATTTTCTCGCATAACAAAAACTGCTTAGTCTCTAGCTCTAGGTTGTAGTTTTTTTTTCATAAATTCGACTCCCAATATTCAAATTTATATACTTCAACCACTCCTCTCAATTTTGTATTGATTCTTCGTCAAGAGAGTTTGTCGCATTTAAAATCTTCTACCTATTTTGCTGAAAAGGTTTCCATATTCCTATCCTACATATAAAAATAAGAATTTTGGTCAGCTGAAAATATATGACGATGAGTTGACTATAGTCCAGCTGTTTAAATCCTGCAGTTTATTTCCTGGTCACTGGCAGACAGAATCAGAAATAGGATCGTATCTTATGTTACACCTTGATATTTTTTACTAATATTTATATGACTACAAAGCCCATAAGTATGTTTTAAGCTTTTTAAATTACTCCAACCATTAGGGTTAAATCGTTACTACATTGCAAATTTTATAACATCTACTTATATTTTATAGACATTGTTTAGACACGAATTACAGCCTGATAATATTACCATTGGCCTGCTAAGGCCTTCTTAGTATTGAATTTAATAAATAAATAGAGTAGATACAGAAATCAATAGGAAGCAACTACTCCTAAAGTGCCATTCCTGTACATATAAATTATGCTTATGAATATAATTATGACATATGTATATAATAATGTCTGAGTGCACCATGGAAAAGTTGTAGATAAAAATAATTCCAACTTTAATTCATACACATTTATACATGTTTGACAACAAATGATTCATAAGCGACTTCTTCTGATACCACAATCCGACTTGTATCAGAGCTGTGGTGACTGATTAACAGACCTGTGAAGAGGCTTGAAAAGCTCAAGGTGGTTTCCAAGACCAAAAAGCCTGTCGAACTATGCAAGCATATATGTAAATGGAGTTAATATTTCACAGGATATCGGAATGAATCAAGTGGTCTTAATATATCCTACACCATTTTAATAAAATAAAATATATTTCATTGAAATCACAAATTTTTTGTGCGTGAAATTTGTAACCGAGTGACTAGTGAATCAATCGGACTAAGTATTACAGAGCAAACTTTCTCTAGTTCCGTTTAGCTCCCGTGTAGAAAAAATTTCAGGACTCTTTTTGCCAGTGTTTATGTGAGAAAATTTTAATCGAATCTTTCTAATTTTGGTCCGTAGATTATGGCTTCTGATAATTATCCAAAGACCAGCTGTTGGAAACAGCGTTTTTCTTTGTATTTGGGCCTACATGCATTATGATTCAGGCAGCGGCAGGGAACGTTCAGAAAAAATACATCCTCCTCTTCCTCGACGAAGCTCCTGCAGGGTATGTTGGAGGTCGTAAAAGTCTTAACATTCTGACATGCATCATATGGGACACTATCTCTGGTTGATACTAACCAAGAAAACAATTGACTTTCCTCCATTGGTTAGAAGCTATTTTTTTCTATCCCTACCTTATGAACACTAAATAGTGCAGAAATATTACAACTGGTTATCGTAGACCACTTGTGCACCGCCTTTTTCAGAAACAACCATTTCATCTGAATAACCAAACCTAGAAGATTTGAGATCTTGGAATGCCCTTATGCTGTAGGAACTAAACTGCAATCAAACAGAGCAGGACAAGAAGGTATAACTGCTGTTATACCAACATATAAATCGATTTCCACACTGTCAAATCAATTACCCCGATTGTCAACAGGCTGTAAAGATAAATATCTTCAAGGTTGGAGTTTGTGATGAGCCGGCTTCATTACCAGTATTCATCTGGCAGCCATTTACAAAGAGCTTCAGTGCGCTATTCGAAAACGAAAGAATTTTCTTTAAATTATTATCCTTTATTATCCTTGACTTCTGGCGGCAGTAATGCAATTTATTTCTCTTTCCAGGACTCGCCCGCAAATTGATATTTAATAGAGAATTGAAGCTTCGTTTCAAAAAAATAAGTTTTTCTTTTCTACTTTCTATGACAGAATGTTTTTTCTCTCGAAAATTTCATTTTTGTTTACGCTAATGAAACATCGCATCGTTTGATGAGTAATTGATTGCCATTTTTATTGTTTATCATAAAATGAAAGTATGCAAAGATAAATCATGTTGTTATAATCATTAATTTCCTAAGAAATGCTGAAGAATAATTTCAATATAAGCAAATGATTAATAAAATATAAATGCGTCTAAATAGGACGAATACACACAATATTTGTGTCAAGTGGCATATAAATATTTATTTATAAATATAAATTCATGATGATCTCCTTCCTATTGACTCATTGAGAATTTATCAAGTAATTAACAAGAATTTTGTTTAATTTACTTTAATTAACTGCAGACAGGAATAAATAACATACAAATACATTGTATTTTAGCTAAACATTAGGGTGGTACATACCATAATGGGCACCAATTACTTTCGTATGTGAGTGAAGCTAGCTCCGCTTTTAACAACTCTGTTTTAGTTAATATATGTTTGTTAAGATAATAAAATCGAAAAAAGGATAAAAAGTAATAATTCGGTGAGCCAAATACATATAAAAACTGTAGGTTCGGAGCATATATGGACTAAAGGAGTCAAAATTCATGACATTGTTAACAGCATTACTGTGGCTTTGAGCAATCAAGCTCAGAAATTGAAATCATACGCAGAGTGATATTGGAATTCATATTGAAATAAAAAATATGACTCGAAATCGAAAAGGAGTAGAAAATTCAAAAACTATGGCATTATTATTTTCGGATATTTAGAGGCTATATTCAGAATTAGCATCGCTTTTGAGAAATTTAACTTAGAAAATACAATATTACGCATATTCACATAAGGACCTTCTTTTGTTGTAAATTAAAAAAATCGGTCATATTCCTAAATCGAAATCTTAAGTGACTTAATTTTCAATTGGAATTTTTCCCAGTTGCACCTTTCTTCAATTAGAAACTTATCCATTTGAAATTCTTACTTTTGAAAATATTTCTTATTCAAACTCCAACTGTTTTCGAATATAGCCTATATAGTTCTGAAAATTATAATACAATGACTTTCGACCCTACTAGTCCACATATGAACACATTTTCGATTATGACGCCGTTTTGAAAAAAAAAATCCCTTATAAATATGAGTAATAATATCCAATTTTCTAAGTCCGAATTCTCACAAATTATAATTTTTCTGCATAAATTCTATAAAATTCTAAGTTCTAAATTCTGGCCGTTGACTTCACAAGTCGGCTTTGGCCCACTTTTTATTTTTTTGATAATTTTCGCCTCCGAAAATAGTTCACCATCTTTTTGTTACTTTCCAACGTGCAAATATTAAGAAGTAACGATTTTGAATTCTTAACAAGTATATGTAAACTAAAACAGGGTCGCTAAAAACGGAGCTAACTTCACACATATACGTACTTCACATACATTTCTTTCATTTTTTCTTTTCGTTTCTTTTGAATAGATTCACTCGCAAGCAAACTTTTAAAATTACCTTGAATTCTAATTTGATAAATTTAAATGCAAAATTTTTGGAGTGCAATGAAAGTCCATAAGCCTTTGCCGAAGAACCTGTCAATATATTTTGAAAGATGATAGTGAATATATAGGTATATGTATTATAGATAAAAGATGTAAACTGGCAAATGATCGTAAAAACATTTTTACGATCTTTTTGACATCTTTATTAGTTTTGAAATATTTTTTTTAAATTATTCATTACTTCTCTGAAAATATCACAGAGGCTCGTTTACGTTGAAGCTATTACGTTCGTTTAAGGCAACAAAGTCATATCTCACAAAGGAGACAAACTTGCCAGGACATGATTAAAGTGTTAACTTCGATTTGGCTTCAATTTGGCAACGGCAATAGCAGACATCGCCTTTTTTTTGTTGCAAATCGGTATTCCAATTGGCAATATTGAAATTTATCCATAAATACATGTTTGGTATTCTGCAAGCAAAATTGACGTTGGTGTTGTCTCTAATTGCCTTTGATTTTGTCGTCGGCATTTTTTGTGTTGAGTTTTAAAAATTTTAAAAATTAACATTACTTTCATTTTATTTACATATATTATTAAAATATTTTTATATATTTGTGTTGTGTTCTTGGTTTAATTAAAATAATGGAAAAAATTAAAAATAACAAATAAATGCCAATTCGAGAAGCTTGTGCAAGAATCTGAAAAGAGTCCATCACTAGCCAGAGGAATTCATAGTGCCATTGCTCCCACTAATTTTAAGGAACAATGGGAGAGTATTGCTACTGTGTTAAATTCACTTGTTCCACCAACTAGAACTGTTGATGGATGGCAAAAAGTAAAGTAACCCATTACTTGGGAAATTATTGCTTCAAATTTGTTTCTTACTTCCCATCGGGCAAGTTAAACATACAAAATATCTGTCTTATCAGTCTTCTTTCCCTATAATTTTTTTATTTTCTTCGGCACAGGAGTCCGAATCAGAAAGGAGAAACAATTTTATTTAAATTTCATTTTTTTAACAAACACAGCAGCGAACTCTTTTCAAATATAATGAATCTGGTGATTTAAACATTAGAGATGTGTACTGTATTTTATTAACATTATCGATAAACAGTCAACGTCGCCGTAATACTCTTATAGAATACCATATTAGTATTTCTGTTGTATTAAATTGGCGTTGTTTTAAAACTGCCGATGAAATTGCCGACGCCAAATACAATTAAGGTGACTATTTTTTAGTAGCTTTAAAACTTTAACTTTTTTTAAATATCACAATGTTGCAATCAAAAATATCTTATTTTAAAATCCATATCGATGTCTTTTTGGTATAATTTTTGCTCAACATGAGATATGATTCTATTTTTTTTTTTTAATTTTTTTTTTTTTTTTATTTTTAGAGAGGATACTTAGGATTATTTTTTCCTCAGTTTCCTTAAAATTTCGATTTCATTTTAGATATGCTTCTGATATTTCTACATGTAGAGATGGGATTGAAGAACACTTGTTCCTCATTAGCCTTAAAATGTTAACTTTTTCAGATATCACTATGTTGCATTTAAGACTAGCTTAACTTTAAAGTCATATTAACAATATTTAGTAGAAATACGATATCGAGGAAAACTAGAAAAAAGTAATGATTTTTGAGATATGACTATGTTGCACCTAAAGAAGTGGTATATCGGTCCAAGTATAATATCATCAGCGATTCCAGCTAATTTTGTAAAACTAAATTAATAAACTCATATAAAAAAGTTTATAGTTTTTATTTCAACATTGAAGTGTAGAGAATTTATTTCTTTATTAAAATCGCAATTTATTTAAAATTTAGCACCATCAACAGCAAACAAAATAAAATATAAAAAAAAAACATGCGGATCGCAAAACGTGTGGCCCATGTGTAAAAAAAATAAATTACCAAAAGCACACACTTTAGGATTTCGATAAAATCATTTAATGATTATTCATTAACTTACATAAATTAAAAAAGTACATAAAATTTATTAGCAGAATAGCAATAGTAACCACATTAATTTGCCATAAAATTGGGTGGAGTAAAAATGTATATTTTTAACATCTGTTGGAAAGTATTTTGTTAGTTTTTTCAAAACTTAAAATTTAGGAACAAACTAATTCAAAGTACGAGGGTAGTTCCAATGGAGTAATGAGACCTAATAAGAGATTTAAAAACAATTTGGGAAATAACTTAACATTTTATCGTACAGAGCGTTTAATTGAATTCTAGAAACGCAAACAAGATAAAACTTTACAAACTTCTTAAAATAAAGAACAAACGAAAATAATATTTTTAAGCTCTTGTAGAAAGACTTTGAGAGAAGATTTTAGCCTTTCAACAAACGCAGAATTTATTTCCAACAAGTGTAGAGAGAAAATCGGAATAGGAGAAGTTATCCGCATTACTATCGATTTATGTCGAAATCAATCTCTATACGTCGAAATCAAGGCCAATTCAGTACAACAAATATAACTCCCTCAATGTCAAAAGCAGCTGAATAGAAGTAGAAAGCAAAGAAAACTATTTAGAAATAAACAAAAAAATAAGTAAAGTAATCCAAACAAATCAAAAAGTTTTCACATTTATTAAAAACTTAAAAAAAATTTAACAGCTGGGCTGTAGCAATTCCAGATTTAATGAATTCGCCTTTGTCGAAATTGTTTATATTTTCAATGTTGTTGTTTTTTATACAAGAAGAGACTAGAACAGATAATTTTAGTAAAATGGATTTTGTAATAGAAAATAATTTCGTAAATTTGGTAACAAAGTAAATATAATGATAAAATATGAAAGAAAAGTTTTTTTAAATATTATATAACAAAGAATATTAATAAGTATCACATCAAAAAAAATAGTTGACAATGTTTTTTTTTCTTTTTATTAAAACAGAATATTAAATAATAAATGTGGAACAGTGAAGCTTTGAAAAGGACCAGTATCCTTGAGAGTCCTGCAAAGGTAAGCACCGTGTGTCATATTCATATCATACTACTAGTTAACAAATAAATTTTTTCTCAATTAGAGTGACTTTTTGATTCTTGAAGTTTAATTAATACAATATTTCGATTATTCCTCACTGTAAGTCACTATTCCTTTCTGTATACATTTTTAAATATATTATTATATTTACAAGGATTTTTGAACTTGTATCACTAACAAAGCTGTGCACCATTTCCATGCAATTACAAGAGTGGCAAAATTTGCACAAAATATGTCATTTGTATTAAAAAAAAGCCTTTTACCTTCACCTAAGGCTGAAGATATTGAGAGAAGTTAGTGGATCTTAACGCGAGAAGCTTTCTACACTAGATCTCGTTAGAATAGTTTAAATTTGAGAAGAAATTTTCATGTGTCCTAAGTGTCTCCCTTTTTCTTATATTCTCTCAGTTTCATTATTTACCATCCGTCAGCTACGCTCCTCTTATTTCTTCAGAGGTATCAACAAGATAATATATTTATCAGAAATAATTTAGCCAAGCTTTCTGCTCTATGTATTCAACTACCTTCGCAAAAAAATCTTTATTCCCTTAATTGAACTGGCAATTGGTTTAAAGGAGTAGGAGCTAAAAAAACAAACTCAATTGGTCCTTAAGTTCCACCTATGGAGTATACAAGGTGAAGGTTCCTCACTAAATATCGATAAGCCTTAGTATCTCTTATCCTTTAGCATACGGCTGCCAAAATAAGCAGACACTTTCCGATCAATCGTATGTTGGAACATCTAGGATTTCCCTGTGGTGGCCAATAGAGGAGCTGCTTCGACGAACAGAAGAAAGAGCCAGTGTAACGCTTACTGTACGACTCCGATTAGACATTTATACATTGCTTTTTTTTGAGATAATCTCTACAGTCTCTGGGAAATGCTACTAAGAGATCTAATTAACTTTTTAAAATGTCTCGGTTGGTTCTGCAGAACTCCGAAGCAATATGTAGGGTGTAGTCAGTTCTGTGGGCATTCCAATAGGCCCTAAGGTGTCCGAGTGCAACCGTCAATTTATTATGGGAGCGATTATGTTAGTCTGACCTAAGCTAACTATCTTCTGACGGCAAGAATTATAGAGACAGTTTAGGACACAGTCTAAGAAATAATTCTTATGTACGTCATGAATTTATGCACCTAAGATCGCCTTCAGACAGTTTTATAATTGAAAAATCACAGGACAATGGTACTGTGAGAACATAGATCAATTTTTTTTTAAATAGTTGCTAGAGAATTATTGCATACTGACTGTTGCCAAGAGAAAATAGTAAAAAGGTTTTTTTTATCCTATTAGAAAATCAATATAAATTTTACTAAGGAAACTTCACACTAACCCAGATATAAAACATTTGTGTTTATTTGAAGCCTCTTCGCTCCGCCAAAACAGAGGACCCCCACTATATGTATCATTTGTTTAATTATAAACTATAAGCAAATGGGTTCAATCATAGTATGATCCATATGACAATGTATTGCATCAAGCCACAATTTAAAGTCAGTCTTCACTTCTTAACTTTATTCACGATTAACAAGCACTTGTTTATATATGATCATTAGATTTGTTATCGTCCTTAAGCATTATTTAAAAGATAGACTACAGCCAAAAAAGATTCCTCATCGTTGAGATGATATTGAATTTCGATCGTAATAATATATTTTTCCAACATATAATGATCTTGTATGATGATAATACATCTAACGTTCGAGTGGGGCAAAATGAAAGTCATTTTCTCAAGGAACGATAAATTTTATTGCTTCCAAGGAACTGAAAATGACAAAAACTTTATTGAAAATCTGTATTACCTCTAGAATTCTGTGAAACTCTAGTCGTGGTTTTGAAAATTATTTTTTATATAAAAAAACGTTAGTTTCCTTCGGTCTATATATAGACATTATTTTTCTGCAATTAATAAAAAATTTTGACTACTGGAAAAGGCACCCATTTGCTTTTCCTGTATATTCCTGGTGGTAAGTAGCCAGTCCCAATTTATTTCTACATGAAAAAATATAAATTATTTTTTTTATTAATATACTTTTATATACTAACCTTCGTAGACTAGTAGGTAGTGTACTAGACTCGTAGTGCGAAGGTCCCAGGTTCGAATCCTGCCGCAGAACTCTGGCAGTTTGTGTCTGAAAATTAAAAGGGAGCGCACAACAGGCCTTCACTGGCTTAAGTGTATGTCGTATGACATGGGCTATCACACCCCTCCAATCAACCTAACCTAACCTAACCTACTTTTATATATGCAAGCCTATTTGAAAACTATTGGAAAGGATCCACACTATTTCCTGAACCGTAACTCAGCTTTTTCTCTTATAACTAAACTATTATATGTATATGTAACGATGTTATAATTGTTTGTTACTATATTAAGCAATGATATTACTTGTACACTCTGTCAAGTTTTCATAATAATATCACCACAACCATTTATGAAAATGATTACCCATTATATGTATGTATTATAACCATGGATGGCAACACCATATTGAAATTTTATTATATTGCGTTTGTTCCAAAATATATAATATATATAAAATCGCCTAAATTTCTATAACATATTAAATTAGATTTCTTAAATGATATGTATTCATAGGCTAAATAATATTTTAATAATTCTTTATCCATCATACTATGATCATGTGTGGCAATATCATATTCATACATTACTATGCAACGCTTAGTTAAGCCAAATTTTGATAATATGGGTAATAAAAATATAATTGCAAGTTAATCATAAGATGTCTTTGCTTTTGAATTGCAACTATAATATTTTCTTTGTGTGCTCTTTTTATCATATGCCTGGCCAAACAGTGTTACGACACACCACGCACAAAACAGTTTTAACTAATTTTCATATAATAAATATTAATATAAATTCATTTATATTTATTTAAACAACTGAGACTAGTACATCGTAGTATTGAATATTTGCCAAAAATCATGTCAGTGTAAACAATTTGTTTTCATGTTGATTTAGTTTGTCTAATTATTTAACCCTCCAAAGTGGCCAGACCTGTCAATCAAACTGTCTCAGTTTGCAAAGGCAAAAAATTATTGTTAATGTCAACTATTGCCAAATACAATATGATCTTTTTTTCATTATGAAATTGAATTTTTGTAGTAAATAAAATACGGGTGTTTAATATCTATGACTGTGTTAGCGTTTCTGCTACAGTCTTAATGTCGCTTTGTTTGTCATTTGTTGAGCGACTGACATTTTTAAGTCTAGTGGTTTTGTTCAAAATGTATGAATATGTATATTTTATTTTTAATATTTTAATATACATATTTTTATTATTTTAAATTTTTTTACATAAAAATCACTTTATTTTTTTAGTAGATATAAGTACACCATTACTTGCATGTAATTTTATCTGCTTAAAATTAATTAATTTAATACACTGTATTAGCTTGTACAGTGGGGCAAACTATTTAGATTGTTTTAAGTGCTTGGGCACATTTATAAAAGAACACGATGAAATGATTGGTAGAAAATCTCACGGGAATAGCAAAGGAATAATAGAGCAGAACTTCTTGAATATTCATACATCAGCTGTATGGAGTCTTAATGAAGATGAAAATTTTTTAAACATCTGCCCTCAATAGGACTCCTACAACAGGCCTTTTAATTTTTCAATAATCCAAAAGAAAATATTTCGATAATAATGCAGCTTAAAAAAAACATGTCTGATTCGCTATTACTGGCGGCTCTGGATGTTCTACTACAACTGCAAATTTTTGTACGACAGCCATTTATTAGAAATGGCACAAGTAGAATACCTTCTGGGGGACTTAAATTTTTTCTATGCTCAATGATACTCCAAGAGAACAGAAAAATCATTAATTAAAATAAAACAATAGAGACGTAAAGCTAAAAAAATAAAGTTAAACTGATTAATTTCACTTAAATGGTCAAAAAAGTAGAACGTATAATAAAAACCATTAGTAATAAATACGATCCATAAAGCTCATACGGACTATATATAAAATTTTTCTAAATGTATTTGATATTTATGAAAACTGCAAGACTTGTAAAATAATATATAAGTTTTTTTCTTTTCAAAATTCAATGATTTTGAGTTTTTTCGGAAAAAAAAATATAATACGAATATTGCAATTTATAAAAAGGCTGCTCCAACCATAATGTTAATTATGGGTCACTCCTTAACGTCAAGTTTGTTTGCCCAATTCAATTTGACATTTCTCTGCATCAGTGTTTGACAAATTCAACCATGGAGAGGTACACATTTGAGCAGTGCGTTAAGATTGTTCAAGCCTTTTACGAAATGAGCGTTCAAACAAAATTTATTTTTTGGTCAGCATAATCGACCAAATATGTCCATTATGCGGGAGAATTTTGCGCAAATTTAAGCAAACCGGGCAAACGAGCATCGAAGAATGATTGTTGAAAAGCCGAAGAGTGACTGTTTGGTGTGGTTTCTTCGAAAATGAGATTGGCGAAGCAGTTACCGTGAATTGTGTTTGTTATCGCGAGATGATAACGGACTTGTGTTGGCCAGAAATTGATGATATGGACCTGGATGAAATGTGGTTCCAACAGGATGGTGCCACTTGTCACACAGCCAAAGAAAAATGGCTCTTTTGCGCAAAAAATTCAATGGCCGTGTTATCTCACGTCGTGGCAATGTTAATTGGATGCCAAGATCATGGACTTCATTATTTTAAATAGGAAAAGTGTACGTCAATAAGCCAAGGAAAATGGTCACTCTTTCTCATCAAAATCTTCCTCTTACAACATTTTATAAATTTTTTAAGACTTAAAAATGCTTTGAAGAAAATTTATTTTGTAAAATCTAAAAACTATAAGGTTTGTTTTTGTACGCGAAAAATTAATGATTTCTTACATGTTCAATATTTCAAGGTGTGTAACTTAAAAAAAACGAATTCTGCATACGATTGGACACTTCTTTATTTTATATTTCAAATACCTTATTTAAAATATTTTCAAAAATTAATTTTATCAAAAATTCTTAATTAGGATCGTGTAAAATTTTTTTAATATTTTGTTTAACACGAATATCTAAATAAAATATTTCAAATATGAAAGAACATTTTTATAGATATTCGAATGAACTGTCTAAATGTGTAAGGGGATTTCGTTTCTACTATAAATAGATTTTTGATAAACACAGGAATGCAAGGTAGTCAGCCTTTGGGGGCACGTTATCACTTCCCCTACTTGCCTGGCAGCCCAAATATTGTACGTCTACTTCTACGTAATTTTATCCAAATCCTCAAAAAATTTACGAGATATTGATTTTTTTTTCCAATATAACAACTTTTTAAACCACTGTGCGCTACCACTGTTTGAAAACAACAACAAAGATGATGGTGATGGTGGCAGCATATTAATAAATATAAGGAAATTAATTTTTATTTATTTGATATCATACTTGAGGTGTTAAAACGCATCGACTTAGCAACGGTGACGATCACTTTGCTCTAAGTACAACTATTGTGCGTTCCTGTAAAAAACAAACTACAGTGTAGCCTCGCTAAGCGCAACCAAAATAAATTTTGGACAGTTGCGAAAAACGAGTTTGTTACGGAAACCTTGTCACAAGTTTTCTCGGGAAATCTGTATCATTTCTTAACTTTAAAAAACTTTAAAAAACAAGTTTAAACTGTTTATTTTTAAAATAAATTCATTAATTTAATATAAACAACAGAAAGTTAGTGAATATAAAATCAAATTGAGATAAACTGCCAGTCCTCGAGAATTTCGTTTATTAATTTGCTGGAGTATCTGTATTAAAAATCAAAGCTTTCAATATAAAAATTTCAACAAACGAACAAAAGAATAAAAAAGAATAAAAGCAGAAAAATTAAATAAAAAGTCTGATTCTAATAAAAAAATTGAAAATAAACTTTTACACTGGCTTGCAAACTTTTTTTATATGAAATATTTTTATAAAATACGATTTCAAACAGTTTTGAAGAATCATTAGCAATCGATATTCGTGTTGTTGGTGTCTCCCGATTTAAGGTGATGATATCTAATCTTTGAAAAAAATACTAAAGAAAATACTAAATAAATTAAATAAAGCATGCAATGAAATTTTGGAAGCAAATCTGCAATAAAAGGACTTCCTTTATGAAAGAGCATTAAAATAATTTTAATTTATTCTCAAGGAAGAACAGTTTTACTGCTTGCCAAGTTGACAAAACTTTAATTAAAAAATTAAATTAAATTAAATACAAATCTCTCACAAACGGTTCACATTTTGAAAAATAATTCTTTTATATCAGTTTTATATCATATTGCTCAGCGTTTTCATGACTTTTTTTGAAAGTCCTTTTTAAATGGAAACCATCATTTGCACCAATTATAGAGTTGAGTTGATCGTTAGTTGTATTGAGCGAGGTTGTACTGTACTCGTATATTGAAATTTGCACTCAACTTATTCATTCAGTTGCTGTTATCGATCATAATCCATCTTAAAGTTGAGGTGGAAAAAAAGACTTAAGGAATATTAATAGTCATATGAATGATTTCAATTTGTTTGATACTTGTTTAAGTGGCATTGAATAAATTATTAAGCGTATAAACAAAATACATGTAAGCCAATGGTCCAATGGAATAACAAATCATCTTGGAGAGGCGATTAGGAAACAATTAATTTCTTTTATTAGAACTGTAATTTTTTATAAATTACGAATAATAACTGATAATATGCTTAAAGGCTTGTGTTATTCAATTATTGTTTTTCTTTTTTGATTTGTGATTTTTTATCTGTTTTGTGCAACATTTCATTTTAACAATGTGGGCATTAATAGTATTTTCTTTGAATAGTTTTTTCGAAATAAAAACAATTAGTTTTTCTGACGAATTTGGAGTCTTTTTTTTTTTTTGCTCTGATGCACTTAATAGAATTTAATTTTTTTGTAAGGCTAATAAGACTGAGAAACCCCATTAGTTGCAACTATTTCAAAGATTGGGGAGCAATTAATTTAAGAAAATAATACTTTGTTGAGATTAAGTGGAATTGATTGTCAATTGATAGTCGTTATAATTTAAAAGAACTATATCTTGCGATAAATTCCCTAAAAATTTTACCAAAAAATCGACTACGTAACTAATATCCCAGGCTCAAGATATGAGAATCTCTATTTATCCAGAATACTTCCCATTCAAGTCCGACTGACTCAATCTTTAGAACCCGTCCTTATCTCGAAGTTAAGGCTCTAATTTGACGACTTCTCTTCATCACCTTGGAGACCAACTGCATATATTGGTACAGCATATTGAGAAGTTTGCGTGACCCTACCATAAATTTTCAAAGGTTTGAGAAGAAACTATCTACCCAATAGTAAATGTTATGCTTTTATGGTCCATCTACCATACGAGGTCTGTTCAATAGAAAAGCTGAATTTTAAAAAAACGAATTAAGTGCTCAAAAGCACTTGATATGTTGGGAGTGGCATATGGTGATTGTAAATGGTGACGAGTCATGGTTATATGGTAATGACATTGCAACCAAAGTCCAATCGTCGCAGTGGAAGAACCAAGACCAAAAAGAGCACGACAAGTTCGAAGAAATAACAAGGTTTTTCTAATTATTATGGTCGTACCAGATTTAGTACCCTGCGACCTTTTCCTGTTCCCAAAATTGAAGTGACTCATGAAGTTTTGCGACGATTGAGGAGATAAAAACCAAATCGCTAAGAGAGCTTAAGCCCATACCAAAAAGTGAATATCAGAACTGCTTCGAGGATTGGAAAAAAACACTGGCACAATGGTATTATATCTAAGAGGGAATACTTTGAAGGGGACATAGAAATTGATGAATAAATAAATATTTTAATTCACCTTTTCTATTGAACAGGCCTCGTATCTCTATTGGAAAGACTTTCAGGGTATTACAACTTTATAACAGAAAAGAAAACTCTTCTTTATGGTTGTTCCTGTTGAATTTGCAACAATACAATGAATATTAATTTATCAAACCTATAAGGACTCATTGCGCCATTTCATTTATATTGGACGCAAAAAGAGGCTCTAATGCAGCACCAGCATGTAATAATAATGTGAACAAACAACATTTAGAACCGTATAACCGCCAATAATATCGTAAAGGTAGAGCAAAAATACTCAGAAACTTATACTTGTGCACTTATAATTATAGAAGAACAGAAATAATCAGGAAACACGAATACCATCTTAGTCCATAAACACTAGTGACGGGGTGTAGTGTTCCTCGAGAACAATTTTAAGTTAAAGTAAAATTATCGTTCTTCACTTTTGGAACACGGCCTTGTGATTAATTTTTTATTAATTACCAAAAAATATTGAATTTAATTAAACTGGACTAAAAACCATTACGTTCGAAATAAAATAATGGAATAATCGAAGATCTCCTTTTGTTAAAAAAAATGACAGGTAAAATCACAAATAAAATCATAAATTAATTTTATATACATTTCACCGATATTCGAAAGTCTATCGCAAGATATCGGATTGGTTATTAAATTCAATTTTTCTTTTTTGTAATATATACATTCAGGAAATCTATGTTTGAGACAAATCGGTTTAATCAAGGAAGATCTAAGTAAGTTTTTTCCATTTCGCATTTCTCAAGTTAAATTCCTTTTGTACTCGCATATTAAATATTCAAGAGAATAATATTTCTGCTGTATAACGTTGTTAACATGTCGCTGAAATGATTTACATCATATTCATAATAAAAATGATTGTTTTTCAACAAAACAATAATAACAACGCGATGAAAAAAATTATTTTCTGAAAACAATTAAATGGCTGGCAGGCTGGCAGACATACGCCTAAGTGAACTTAAACGTGTTAAGAAAAATACCAAAAAGCTTGGCTTAAATCGCAAGCAGCAGTTGATGGTTGAAACACGAGAATACTGTTTTTTTATGAAATCGTTTACAGGGGAAAAAAACATACTCCAACAGAAAGTATTAATTCGTACGCAAGGGTCATTAATACGTGCAGCGGTGAATGGTTCCTGATTTGAATAATAAAATGGAAAAAGAATTAAACTTACATTTCTGAAAACGATTTCTGTAAATGACTTGACATTTACAGAAATTACTAAGCAAATATCTCTTCAATACAAATGAATTTATTTATTTCAAGGAAAAAGAAATGTCTTCAAAACATTCGTAATAAAAACAACCAAATTATTTAATAAAAATTTTGGTTTTCATACCACAAATTTGTAAAATAAAAACATATATAATGCACACGCAGAAGGATTTTTGGGAAAAATTATATGAATTAAAAAAAACGTAATAAAGCCGTAAAGAAGTTCTCATAACTTATTGGGTTTAATGAAGGAATTTGGCCGAGCAAATATTAAGGAAGCATTTTGAGAGACATAAAGTTTCATTTCAGAATTTTAATAAGCTTAGATCAAACGAAAGATATTTCATGCTTAAAAATCCAATTGTCTTTTTAAAAGAAAGTTTTGTTGGTAAAGGAGAGGCAGAGTGTAAGTTTAAATATCGTATCAGAAGATTTATGCTCTTGTTCATTAATATATGTGCCATAACAGGCATAAGCCTCTTCCTCTCCTCAATTTGATGCATATTTCGTTACTATTATTGAACTGATTTTCAAAATTTTTTGTCTGGTCGCTTTATTTTTTTATCGAAAATCTGGTTATACTCGTATATTTTGATTTTTAAAACTATTTTTTTCTTTGAAACCATTTGCTTGTAGATTTGTTCCAGAATCTTTTTTCGAAACTCGGTTGGGCAATTCTAACCGCCACCCCAGGAAATATTGATTATCGCATAACTTTGCCAATTATGGACCGATTTAGCTGAAAGGTGATATTTCAAACTTTCCTAAAATACAAACTAGAAATGGATTATACCGGGCTTTAACTAACCCATAGCTGCTTCGGCTTTACAAACTGTTTGATTGGCTCTTTGTATTGAAGTCGGTATTTTTGACAAAAATATTTTTATTAAATATTGAAAATGAAGATAAAATGGAGAATACTCAAACATTGCCTAGAAAATTGATATTTTGAATATATTTGCAGAGCTGTTGTTGAAATATATTAAGATATTCACCTTTGACTCTCACCAGACAAAGACTCTGAAATAAGAAGAACTCCCGCCCAAAAGAAAGATTATTTAAAAAGGGGATGTAATAAATTAATAATAAATATTTTTAGCGCTTTTTTCAGCTTTGTGATCTTGAAATTATTTTGATTGCAGATTTTTTGTAAAAATTATTTTTAAACTTCTGAAAAACATGGTATATATGGCCTAATGTGCTTGAAAGCCTTTGACCCTTGAAACTTAAAAACACTACAGATTATATTCAGAAAATACTATCAAATCACAAAGATAGATATATAAACACATTAGAGATTTCAATGCAGTATTGATTATATATCAGTATGGGTTTGGAGAAATTTAAATTTCAAATTAAATTATGTGATATGAAAAAATATATGTAGAATTTTAGTAAATAGACATACTTTAACAATAAAAGTGGATCAAAATCGCAAAAGACTTTAAATATAAGGGCATATTACCATGGCAGTTGTGACAGCACAAATTTCAGAACAGTATTGACTATATTCGAGGTCAGTATATGTTTCGAGAAACTCAATTTTAAAAAATGTGACATCTAAATTTTTATTTTATAGTCATATTTTGAGAAAGTTTAAAATGCAGGGAAGTCCTTTGATCTATTTTTCTATTGTTAAAATATTTCCATGCACTAAAACTTCACATCTCGCATTTTTAAAACTTTTAATTTTAGATTGATTGTGAGTATAATTTATACTATTCTTAATTCTCCAATATCATGAATTGAAAACCCACTTAAATTCACATCCGCACCTTTAGGCTTTTATCTTCTTTTGGACTCTCAAAATGCGGCCAATTGCAAAAATTTTAGATTTCATTATGTCTGAAAATAAAATTTCTAAGAACTTATACTGCTTCTGATCACAACTTATACTGTTCTGAAATCTCTAATGAAACAGCTTATTAATAGAGCATAGTAGTGTACAATATGGCGTACAGTACGGAGTACAGTATGTTGTACACTACACTCTACAGAATATTTTACTGTTCACTGTGCAGTATAGTGTGCAGCAAAGTGAACAGTGTAGTGTTCGCTACTGTGTATATGTCATATAGATTTTATATTTCTTTAAATTGAATATGTCAAAAACTGTACTGATACTGAATATAATATATACTGTTCTAGAGTCCCTACTGTCTTTGGATCCTCGAAATGAGATTTCATATTTTTCCAAATTTACATTATCAAAATCTATACTGCCTCTGTATACAATCTATCTCTACTATCCTGAAATCATTAAAACAATTGCTCCATCTTTATCATATTTTCTGATGTGAAGCACAGTAGGCCATATATCCCAGACTTTCCTTTTATTACTTTTATAAAAAATCAGCAATTGCAAAAATTTTGATAACAAAAAGTTTGAAAAAAGATAAGGATAATTCTTTTTGATTCAATGGAATTTTTTATATAAAATCCTTTAGCGAAATTCGGTACATTAGTTTAGGTGAGAGGTCTGATAATTTCAAAGTCTGTGAGCAGAGTTGTAAGCGAATGATTCTTTTTTGGCTGAAACCGCGAATAATTCGCCTTCGTATGCCTTCGTAGGCTAGTAGCTAGTGTACTAGACTGGTAGTACGAAGGTCGTAGGTTCGATTCCTGCTGAAGACTCTGGGTGTTTCTGCAGAAAAGGCAAGTAGCTTCGCAGTTTATGTTTGTTCACTTTGATTTAAAATAATTGAATTAAATTTGAATGAATTGTTTTTGGGTTAAAATTTTTTTAATCATTAATTTTTTTTAATATATAAAATATAATTAAATTGTATATTAATTCATTATACAAACACAAATTTTTTAAGCACAAACGAAATTTCAATATTAAGAATTTGTTTTTGTTGCTTTTATAAATTTTAAAAACACTGATAGACAAAATCATGTAGGACATAAAAACAAATTTTAAAAAAATTTGAAATTTTATTTTTGGTTACAAAAAATGTTGGTTGTATAATGAAATAGTTATATCTCTATTCTATTTCTTTTAATTATACTTATATATTTACCAAAAAAATTTTACAAATAATTTTAATTCTTAAAGAAATCATTAAAATTTTATTTCATTCACATTTTTTTTATAAAATCAATGCATTCAAAAATCGTTAATGCATTATGAATGCATTCGTGTTTTAATTCATTATTTTTTTGTTTGAAAAAAGAATGCATTAAATTATTATTCATTTTAAATAAACTGAAAACCAAATTGAAGTCATTCTTTTACAGCACTGTCTCTGAGTAGGGCAGGGTTAAACTACCTTGACAGACATGTGCGATTGAATATGAAATATAAAATTTAATTTTTATTTGCGAAGAAAGTGCCTAAAAGCTTTTCACCCCTTTTAATGATTTGAGGGCATTTATTTCGTTGCGTTTATTTGTTAATAAAATTTATACTTTAGAGAAATAATAACTAAAATGATTTAATGATAGACTCATGTCGTTTTATTACGATATTTTTTATAACTTTTTTTATTAAATTGTTAATTACTTCAAAGAAATCGAAATGAAATGTGCAGTAAATAAGAAATTTAATGGATATTTTTGCAGCTAATAAATTTTTTGGCGAATAGAAACACGCAATAGTTTTTTTTTTAGTCTTATTTTAAGTCCCAATTCTATGCAAAAGATCAATAAAAAAATAATTGTTTTATTTTTTGCTCATAATTAAAGCAGATTCCTAAAAAAGTGCAATTATTCGTTGAAATAAAATTGTGTGAAACAAATGAATTACATTATGAGCTTAATTAGTCATATTGTGAGTCAAAATTAAAGCTAATTTTTTATATATATTTTAAAGTTTTATTTTTGCAAATAATCTACTTCAAGGTCATTATGTGATGAGTCTACTTGTCATGACATTTTGTCCATACATTTTGAGGTATTTTGAAAACATGGTTTTTGAATCCATCAGCGACTTCCTTCTCCAAATAAAATTCGTTCTAATTGCAGTTTAATTGACTGTAGGGAACCAATCCAATTAAATTCTGGGTCATAAGATTTTTTCGCCAAATTTGTATCTGAATGACTCATTTGAATTTAAAAAAAAAATCAAAATATTGCGTATAAGTGTTTATAATTTTTTTTATCATTTGTTAGAAACCCCAGCGCTGTTATTAACATGAATTCTGAAATTCTGATGTATTGTATCTAAAATTGAAAACTACACAAGACTGAGATCGAATGCACAAACTGCCAAGCACTGCTCCAGCAAGAGCTGTTTCACTGTTGTCTTAGCAACCCTCGTTGTGTGTACTGAAAAGGAGAAATGGAAGTGAAAAAGAGTGTCACCCCTTCACTCATTAAATTCGTTGTGAAACCACCGAATTGAGTAAATATTAAAGCAGCGGCACGGTAATTTAAGTCACCTAAAGATGCTTCGACGTTGAAGAAGATTGGATACAAATAGGAAGAGTATAAAAATTCCTTTAACTTTCTTTTAATAATTTATAAAAAAAAGTCTAGTTTTGGCGAAAATTCGGGATATATCCGACCATATATAACTTTAAAAAAAATTATAGTTTCAGCTAAAAAATGTACCCCAATTTTTTTTTTAATAATCGCAAAACATGTTTATAATTTGCCTCAAATGCTTTGTTTTTGGTGGCAGCAAGGATATGTGTAGCTGCCATATATTAATTCTACAAAAGTATTAGTTTAAGCTAAACTAACCAACAAAGAATAACAAATACTCGCTAGAGGACACCACATATAGTTTGGAATTTGTGTATGAAATTTTTCTAAGGTCGCAGCAGGGTTATGGTTATCCCTCACACATCCTTTTTTGTAAAATTATGATATAAGATAAACTTAGCAACAAAGCATAGAAAAGATTTGTCAAAGATGAAAAATAAATCCCATAATTTACGAACAATAAATGAATACCTCTAATACACCCTTTGAGCAAAATGATGATATAAACTAAGCCAAGTTGCCAAGAACTAAACCAACCATCAAGAGTACAATTTATACACATTGTCTTCGCATTATTTTCCCTAATAGCAGCATGAATATGCGCTTCTCACATCTACATTTGCATATATCCTTTTCATAAATGACAAATCACAGTGACATTGTGCGCCATCTAAAAAAGTTGCACCCAATTGAAATTGTGTCTTTACTTTTGCGACACCTTGTACACATCCTTCTTTAGAAACTTATGAATTTAAGCTGATCTCAGCAACAAAAAATTTATGCAGATTTTATTATTTTCACTCCAAGTTTATATGTAAGTCCTTTTTTACAAATGACAATGATACTCAATGATACACTTTCTATAAATCATTTTTGACAAGGAATATTCCACCAGGATTGCGTCTCTTAGTCATCAAGATATTCTATCAAATATATTTTGGAATAATTTCATTAGGCTGTACTAAAAAAATGAAGCTAAATTGTAAATGTAATTCCATATTGTAGACCTTTTCTTTAAAAACTAGTGATTACTTGTTGTTGTGCGGTTTTAGGTCTAAGGCCGAAAAATATTATAAAAAGCAGTGGTGTAAAAAAATCTACCTCTGTCGAATTTTTCATGATTGTTCAAGTTTTTTATTTTGAAAGTACTTAAAAAATAAGAAAATTTATGTATTTAATCAATCTATGTTAATATTAATACCCTTAAAAACAAAAATCTGACTTCTTGGAGCTTCTGTCCAAACAATTATTATTCGATAAGCTCGCGTACCTTTCGGCGCTAATTTTTTTTTTTTTCATAAAATATTGAAGGAGTCCTTTGAAAATGTTCTACTGGATTTTGAACATTTTGTGTGAAGCACTTAATTATCATATATATTTGGGAAACGGTCATATTACTCTTAAGAAAATACATACTCGTTTGTGTAAAATGTATGTTATTGTAAAAATTTGGGCAGCTCCTCTTCTGCTCCTCAATGGTAGTGATCTGAGTAACGTATATAATTAATAAAAAATACATTGATAAACATATTTTGTTTCTGGACACTATCAATATTCTAAAAATTTTGGATACACATAAATATGAAATTCCCTTTTTTTAAAGAGTCCTTATAATGGATTTGGAACAGGCATAAAATCAATTTTAGCCTGATATAATGTCTTACATATACTCAGTTTTAAAAAGAAAAAAGTATTAGGCTCGACAAAAAAATAACTTCCAGCAACTGTTTAATATGAGCAAAAAAAACTACAATCTTTCCTCATAAAAATCATACAAAAATCATAGTGACAGAAACCCCAGTTTTCTATAGAAAACGGCTTATGTATTTCTACTCGATATTTAGATGCAAGCCCAACCAATTTGTTTTTTCAAACAACGGATGAATTGATTTTTTTATTGATTTTTGTCTATGAAACATAAGACTGTGCGCCCCTCTTGTTGATGGAAAGCAGGCCAGTGATAGGGTAAACGTTTGATATAAAAGCCGACCTAAATTTTTTGTAATAAATACTCTATTAATTGATTTTAAGAAAATTATAATCCAACGATCTGTAACATTATTTCAAGATTAACTAGAAATTTTTTTTACTAAGGTTAAAATCTATTAAATGCAACTCATATCCTGTCTTAACAAACAGAGAACCTTTTAATTTGGCTACTAATTTATTGCCAAATAAACTAAACTAAATATCATGATCACTTTTTAACTAGAACAAACAAGTGAACTAGTAAATACAATATGGCCTGAAAACGTTGTAAAAGGAAAGTTGCAAATGCCATTTTGGAGCCAGAAGTTGCTACAACAGAATTGAACGTGCAAGTGTTTTAATTATTTCCAGTACACGGCAATGAAGCAAGATTGTTTCATTAGAAAATGCTCTCTAATGCGAACAAATACGTATGTAGATTTTAACGATCGAAATAAAATGAGAGAAATATAATAAAAATTTAAATGAAATAAAAGTATTGAAATGCACAGTGCGTATCAATCAAAGTGAAATGTTTTATTTATTTTATATGTAACAAACAATTCAAAAAATATTTTTTTAACAAAACATTTCCGTGGAACAGTTTCCTTATTTGTATTTAATTTTCAAAATCATTGAAATAAAATGGTTACAAAATCACATGCGCGGCCGAACACACATACACTTACACACACACTTATATGCATACACACACACTTATATGCATACACACACACTTATATGCATACTCAATCGTACATACCTCCACAAATGCTCAGTCATTAATTTAAAAAAATAACAATAATAATAATAACGTCAAAAACCAGTCAATCCAACGACGCGATGCTCCGTTCGCACAGTTGCAGATACAGATTGTCAAAGGAAGAAAACAAAAACAACTATGAAAATCTCCGTTTGACACACAAACACACACACACACACGGCAATGTTCCTTAATTTTTTTTAATGAAAAATTCCAACACGTAAAGTTAATAATAAATCAAATTGTATATTTTTGTGAAGAGTGCGAAGACAACAAACAATTCAATTTAATTCCTTTTTTGTCACATTCTTATTTTATGGCTAAAATCAATCAATTAAAACAAAGATTCAATCAATATGTTGTTAAAACAAACAAACTTAATCACAACAACAACAAAAAACATAATCAATAACAGATTAATTATTTATTATTGACTTGAATGGAATGAGAGAATGACTTTTAATACAAAATTAAATTTGATGTTTTAAAATCAAAGTAAGAAGGATGTGAAACTAAAATTAAAAAAAAAAATTTTTGGAAACACACAACTGCAGCTTCCCTATGAAACACTTCAAAGTCAATAGGGAGCGTTGCAAGTTTTGAATATTTAAAAACATTAGAACCGAGGAAAATCGCGTATTTGTTATTAATTTTATTTCATTTTGTAAATTAATATTATAAAATATGAATAATATTTATTAATAAATTATTTTTCCTTGATTTATTCCACTTGGAAACATAATTTTTCTACAATAAAATTCCAACTAATTCTATCATTACAAATTACTTTAATTTCATCAAATGATTTGTTTACTTCCTTAAGCTCATTTCAAATCTACGGCATGTATATTTTGGATGACCGGAACGCCGACTTCCTTGAGGACTCCACTCTAAGGCGGCTATCGTAACGCAGTCTTCTTGTTATTTGACATACTTTTAGTTCTTCCTTTCTTAATCTCAAGGGGTCTGTGTTTGTGATTTTATTTGGCCAAAATATTCGACAATATTATTCGTAGACACTTGTTTAGAAATACTCGGCGTCTCTGTGCATTATAGTGTTTGTCAACCGCCGAGTTACGCTTCCTTAAAGCAGTGTGGATTTTACGCAACCACTGAATATGCGGACTTTGCCTCCTCTTATTCAGGCGACCAAATTCTGACCTTGTCTTTTTAGTCTACTAGACACATCTTCCTCCACACCACCATCAAGTGACATCATGCATACCAGATAACAAATTTAATCGTCTGATTTTGTATTCTGAATTGGTTACCGGTGACTTTATTAACTCGCATTGCATGTGACTTTCCAATATTTATTTCGAAACCAACGGCTCTTGCTAACTTGACTAAATCATCCACTTTGCTTTGCATGTCGCTGAATTTGTGCGAGATGAGACAGATATCTGCGTCGGCGAAATCCAAGTCTTCCAGATGTTTGCGAAAGCCCCACAAAATACCCCTTTTCTCCGCGCATAGTTTTAATATTATCTCATCAAGTACCCTGCTTCATCCCCGCGTTTGTGCTGAAGGATTCACTTATCATCCTATTGTGAAGAGCTTGTAGTGGGGAATTGGTGTACATCAATAAAATTATATTCATATACATATCAAAACAATATCCGCCGAAGATTAATTGTTGTTTTTTCGTGTATGTTTTAAGATTCCCTGTGTTTTTTATAACTTCTTGAATTTCCTTAAATTTGGTAGGAGGAGGCTAAAGGGCTGTATTAAACACTAACGAAATCTCAGACCTGTGGACTAGCTCTACATGTTATATTAATGTTTATGTTTTTTTCACATTTGATATTTATAAGAATTTAGTTAAAAAATTACAAAATTTAGCTCTTTACTTTTACTGGTGGAAACTTTTACAGTTTTTAACTAGAAGCAATTTTAATTATGTTTAAGACATGTCCTTAAAAATTAGCAGAACTACATTGGAGGTATGACAGTTGTCTAACCTCTCGCACTACTTGAGTTGCAGTTCCCAGTCCGCCTAGGGACTCTCGATGTTTCTTTAAACAACTCTTTGGGTTTATTAAAAAAAAAGTAATACATTGATGACATATCCTTGCAGCCAGAGAAAAGCAATAATTTGTGCATCATCGGCCTTCAACTTGCAAGCTAAAGACTATTATAATCTTGGATTAGATTCGATTAGATTAGATTATTCTAATATACGACTGATAAATTAAAACCATATTTAAATACAATTTACATTTAAATTATAAACAAATGAATGAGAGTTCATAAGGGTATTATTGAAAGACACTGTATAACTTTTGCCAGCAAGGGTACTTAACATCATTACCTTTAGTACAATTTGTAAAACGTTTGTCAAACGTTTCGTCTGGTCTGTTCAAAATAAAAATTTTAATTAAAAACTCATGTTTGATTGAATTACATTTTATGTGCACCTTAAAGGTCTGGTAATTAACAAGATACGGAAAATTAAAAAAATTACAAAAAATTATTAACTTTTACAAACAAAGAAAATTAAGAGAGAAAGAAAATCGTAATTCATTTTAATTCGTAATTAATTATTGACAATACAGATGTTAACGTACATATAAATCTATCAATCAATCAATCAAATTTATTAAGCCGTGCCACACGTTTCATGAGACTGTTACTCATTTCTACGTATCGGCTCATAATGTGCATGTAAATCTACATACATACCACAGCGTAGTATGTATTTATGTACTTTTTATCATCTTTACTACAATATGTAGTGCGGTATGTCTTCTAACACGATCGCTGGCGCTTAGTTCGCTTAGGGCAGGCTTTATGAGTCACATTCTGAAGCAAGTATTTAATGAATTTTCTAACTTTAAACAAAGGAATAATGCGGGCAATACTCACCGAAGATTTTTTAATGGTGTTTGAGTATTTTTTTTTCTTTCAACATCAAATATATCAAAGATTTGACTTAAAATTAAACTTTATTTTTATGTTAAAAACATTAATTCATGTTCATGGAATTATAATTGAAGATTTAATAGTTGCGTCAATTTGAGAACTTTATTGAGTAAAATTAAAATATTATTATTTTGGCTTGAAATCAAGTCCTCAGTTTGTTAAATCAAATTAAGAATTCTTTAAAATTATGTTTATTTAGGAAGAAGGAACAGTATTGTTTTCGACGATCGCTGCATCATCATCATCAGCGTTTGTGTATCTGTTTTTTTTTTTTTAATTTTCTAGGTTTGACTCTGCTGGTAAAATTTTATTCTTCCTTAATAAAAATAATTTTAAAAAATTATTAACCTGTAGTGATAAATTCAAAGACTCACACTTGATTCAAATAGAAATATATTCCAAAAATTTAAATTTTTAAACACATCTGTGCAAATACTATTTTTTATTTCTTAAATATTAAACATTTATAGAATAAGTATTTTATTAAGTTAAAAAAGAACAAAAGATCTTTAAATTGTCTCCCAATGTCAGTGAGAAAAATATCTTCATTGCTTTCAAAGTATTAGTTTGTCCATGTACTTCTTATAATGTTCAGTTGGCGACCAACCCAATCAAAAAGAAACTTTCATCAATGTTCTGAGGTCCTTAAATAGTGCGAATTTGTATTATTTCCGCCATCTTAAAATATACGGTTGTCATTGCATGGTCTTTTGCATTTTCAAGCTTTGTCATCCAATTGGAGATCAACATCATTGAACAAGTTGGGAAAGACATTTTATATATTTTTATGCAAAGAAATTAATTTTATATTAAATTAAGATTTTTATAGTTTATATACAACTGGGAACAGTCCTTACATCCGCAAGGACTAAGAATTAACAAATACTTACTACAAGTTAGTTTCTTTTCCTTATGTGAAAGTAATAATATCAATGATGGGCTAAAGGAAAATGATCTTTTCATGTAGACTTTAAGAAATAAAAATTAAAGCAATAAATCGAAAACAGAGTTCCAGATTCCAGATCACAAGATTTCAAAATCACTTGTGATTTTAAAATCACAAATGTGATTTTGTGGTGTTCTGAAAATCACAAGAAACTTAACTTTTCGGTGTGATTTTATGTACCTTTTCGAAAACACAAGAAAACGGCTGATGTTTTGTTTTGATTTGATGACAATTTTTTTATGTATTGAAAATTAATAAAGGTTTAGCCAAAATAATAAGTGAACGTAAACTAAATATTTTTTTTAAATAAAAGTTAAACACAAGTTGATATGCCTGGGGCTTTATTGTTGTCAGTAATAGAGTTAAAAAGAAATTTATTAATTTAACAAAAGATAGAAGTTGCAAGAATACGCACCGAAGTTGCCACTATTCGTAATAAATAATTATTGTTGCCATTTGCTACTACTTTATGCGTAATTATTTTTAAAATTAGGCAAACAATTGATAGTTAATAAATCTTCTGAATATAACTTAACAAAAATAATTAAATTTTTTTGGAAATAGCTCGTTTAGTTAAAAAAAAATTAAGTATATTTCTCGCAGAAAGAAACATTTATCTACTCTGGCAAGCATCGGTGTATTTTCGAAGAACAAAAACAGCTGACATCTAAAAAGTAAATGCAAATCACAAGAAAATGTAAAATCACAAAAGTAAATAACAACATGTAACAAATGTAAATAACAGAAAGTGTTTGCAATTTTTTTATATTTCATCCAATTTTTTGGTACAAAATCATCAGTTTTACTCTTAAAATAAATAAAAAACAAATAAATGTATTCACTTAATGAGTCCTTATTGGGTTAAATATAAAAAGCCGTCCAAAATTAAGAAAGTGATTTCAGATCGCCAGCCACATAGCTGACCGGTTTCAAATCACAACAGTTCAAAAAGTTTTGTGGGCAGAACACCTTAGTTGTGATTTCAAATCACTTTCACAAAAAGTGATTTGCAGAACATGCCTGATTATTTATGAAACGATTTTGAAAATACCTTTTTTATTCATTGAATTATTTATGGAGCTTGAGGTTTTATTTCCAAACAATATATTTATTTAAAATTTTTTAACAATATTTCTACACCCTGCGGGTGTCTTCTTCAGGAAATTTAAATTGAAAAAAAAAAACAAACAAAAAAAATTAAATACAAATAATGAAAACAAAAAATTTTGAACACAAAAATTTGACAATGGTCAAAATTTCTACTCAAAAATTAAACAATTTCAAATAATCATATATAAAACATAATTTCTTCAGTTTCAGTTTCTGCTCTCGTAAATCAAATGCCTATAACTCTGAGCTAAGTTATCTGTACCTATTTTCAAATTCATTCTCATTCAATTCCTCATTTATTAATTTTCTGTGTTGAAAATATTTAAGAAAATTTTCTGTCCATTATTTCTATTATTTTATTTTTTTTTTTTAATAATTTAAATTCCATGAAGAAGACACCCACAGGTTGTGGAAGTACCGAATATTGTTAAAAAAAATTTTAAATAAATATATTATTCTGAAAAAGAGCTCCAGCTCCATAAATAATTCAATAAATAAGAAAAGTGTTTTCAAAATCGCTCCATAAATAGATGAACTATGCGATAATTAATATTTCGGGTGGGAAGGTTTTCCGTTCAAAAAAATTTTTTTATGGGACAAAAATGCAAGAACGCGTTTTCTTTAAAAAAATAAAATTAATTTTGTACACTGTCACTCTTAAAGTCAGCCAGATATATGATGATTAGGTATTGCTTTGCATGGGAGGTACCTTTTCCCCTAGTCCTATGACATGTTATTAGAATGGGACCAAAAATTTCAAGCTCAATAAATAATTCTATAAATTAAACGAGAAGATTGTCGAATAGTTTTAACAGTTTACACCGTTTTTTAATTTTAAAATTTATACTTGCGATTTGGTCTCATAAAAAATTAAGTGTAAATCGGTCGAACAAAATGATCACTCGAGGTATGATAGAGGAAGTAGTACTTTTGGTACGATATAAGATTTTTCGCATTGAACGAGATGGGAACAGACTTTTGCAGAGGTTTTGTTGCACATTCATATGGTATTGATAAACATGATTTTTTTTCTTTTTCCCAGCGGTGTTTTAATCACAGATGAATACGTCTACGGCGTTGTACACGAAAAAGTTGTTTGACTTTATTCAAACACGCGACAATCTTCAGATATATTATAGTCATATTAAAATAATAGTAAATACCTAAACAATTTGAAAGCCACTATGGTCAGCAAGAGGTCGTGGATCTTCTAGAATATTTGGCCAATATGAACTTAGAACTATCCAAGAAGCGTGGCACATTTCTGAGACGGTCTCAGTTTTGAAGTAAAATATTGCTCCTGCAGCGCCTACCATGGGATCATGCAACATCCCACTCCAATACGATTTCTTTTTTGAATGAAAATAGCTGCTCAAAAATATACACCACATCCTCAAATGCTATCGAATTCCTAGAGTGTCAACAGAGTTGGATATCCTGCTGTTAGCGACATTCATTTTAGAGCTATTCTGTTTCTAGTTTAGCTGTAGCAAAATATATTTTAAATTACTGGCTCATATACGAGATTTGTATTCAATTTTTACTCGGATGTACATGTAGATGATACAGGTAGAGAATATGTTACAGTACTGCTGTAAAAAATTAAATGTTGTTACAGATGAGGCAGCATAAGCGCTTATGATCAAAAATTTTTAAATTTATCGTTTCCAATTGGAAAAGAATAGATTATGTTGTACTTAAAATACATGTGATTTATAAGTGACTCAGAGAAGAAATAGAGCATGAAATGTGAAAAGTTGACGCTGGTGTTTTTATGTTCGATGGGAGCTTATTTGATATAGATATATTGGTGTGGGTAGTCCCCAATTTGCCAGAGATCACTTAGAAGAACCATCTTCTATGGCCATAAATTAAATAGCTGAGGACGCTATTACAACGGAGAATGTGAGTTCGATCTCTGTTCAGAACAAGTCATTAACATCATGAATTTTTCTGATTTACATTAGAGTGTCATTGTGTTAGTCCTTGTTGGACTGTTTATTTGATGCAGCCATAGCACTAGTCACTGAACAATACCTACATCACACCGCCCTCCTTGGGCGATAATGTTAGCGGAATTGTCCGCGATATAAAACAATTAATAAAATGGCTATACATACACATAAAGTTTAAGAAAGTTAACGCGTCGACTTTACACCAGAGGCGGTGCCACATTGCTATAAAAGCTAAAAGCACATTAACACTGTTTTGTTCACCACCTGTCCTCTCTACAGTGTCCCTTTCTCAAAGAAGTAATACTTTAAGTACTGGGCATTAAATGTCTGAGTGTTACTTCTGTTTATTAAAAAATAAAGGAATAAAAAACTTGCAACATTGGCAATAAGCAACAGTTATTTTAATAATGCAATTTTATAATTTGCACATGCTGCTTAGCCATGTAACTTGCACCAATTACTGATTAATAAGCAAGTGCCTGAGTAACGTGGCCGCCATAGGGTAAGATCACTACCTCGCCTATTATTAAAGAATCCTTAGATGTCTTTGTGGCATTTGTTTTTCTTTTTTTATTGCGTCAGTAAAACTGAGAATCAAAAAATTGTTATTGAAAAGTTTTTACTAAAATACTTCGGCACGTTTCATAAATATTCGTTTACCAACTATAGTAATTAAGAACTTTATATTAGAACAACTGATGTTGTTTACTTTAAAATTTTTTAATTTTGCGTCATTAACATAGAAATTTCTTTAATTGCATGTTTATTCTTCTTAAAAAGAATTTGTCTATTCATTATATTACAATACAAATTATTATTATATTTGGTGAGCTGTGAGGAGAATTTTGATACAAATTAATTTAACTTTAAAATTGAAAAGTTTGGCTTATTTTTTAAGTTAAAAGAGATATAAAACAAACTTGTTTGTGTATCAAGTTGAACTAGTCATAAAAGACACAATTATTTATACACAGTGGAGTACGGTTATAACGTATACCAGGTATATAAAATCATTACGTTTTTACGCTTTAGATTAGCAAAATCGAAATTTAGCAACAAATGCTGTAGTTTGCACTTACGATTAATTGACTCAATGATTATAACAACATTTTTTCATAAATCTCCCTAATTATGATAAATAAAATTGAAATTATTGATATTGTACATATATGCATATATGCTTTTATATTATGTTTGTATATTGTTGTGAAACGGTAACTTTGATCTACTGGCAAAACTAGACGTGCTTCCAATGAACAGCTGAATTTGGTTGTTTCAATAACAACACAAAAATTATTTGCGTTAAGATATCGCCAGTGAATAGATTAAAAAATGTTACTGAATACCAAAATCGCTAATTTCGCTGTTATATTTTTAAATCAAACCAGTATATATTTATACTAGTTCCCTTAATTCCTATAAGGAGCATAGGGACTCCATTTCTTAAGGTTTCGGTAATCAGTTGGTTTCCGATTCTGCATCCTCCAGCCAGGCTGGCATAGAAGCCTTAAATCACTTTTATATAGCGAGCCGCTTGTTACAAGAACCGACACCCGCTACCAGCTGCCTCAAACATGAATAACAGTCGCTGGTATTTATTGGCTATTGGTTATTGGAAGGCGTCAGTCTCTCGTAGACACACAAAGCTTGTTAGGAGTCCGCCACTGCCATGGCGGCTGCTTCGCACTATCCGCAAGCGGCTGCTTCCACTATCCGCAAGCCGTGGAGGTGCGCGGTAGCATTCAGCTCTGATTCCTTATGTCGTGGAATGAACTCACCTGAATAATGCCGTAAATCTCATTTTCGTGCATTGCTCAGTCCACTCCCGATGACTGGAATGGAGTCACAAAACAAATTTACTGAATCGCATTACAGTATATGACAAAGTGATAACTACACAAAAAAACATAGAAGAAATGAATTTGGGGAAATGATATACATGTCTCATTAAAATAACGAAGCAAACTTCATCTATTTAAATGTTGCTTACTTTTATTAACTGTAGAAAAATATATGTTAACTCAGTTTTTAACAAACTTTCCTCCGTAAAAAACTAATTAACCCGATCCCAATAAGTTCGTTATAACCGAAATCTACTCTACCTATTAACATTTATATTAATATTTTGCGTAATCTTCTTAATATACAGTACAAAAAATACTTAATTCTCTTCAACATTTTGCCTTAATTTACGTAATAATTAAGGTTTATTATTTGAACAATTGTTATTAAAACATTCTACTATCTAATTTAAAAACATTGCGCATTATGATAAATAAAAATATAGCAATTTACGCATTTAACGATGGCCTGGAAAAAGAATCATTGCCCCAAATCAACATTTAAAATATTCATTCAGTGATTGATATATTGCGATCCATTGATAATGTGTTGATCAAATTTCTTAAATAATTTGAGGTCTAAGAATCGTATATCCCTAGTACGTAGAATTTAATTGTGGATACACTTTCCTGTGGCATAAATAGAGCGAGGGAGTACGAGTATGTAGAACCTAATATGAATATAATTTTATCTATTGCGATCCATTGATAATGTCTTGATCAAATGTCTTAAATAATTTGGACCAGGAAATTTTTTTACATACTATGAATAAGTATGAATACGACTTACATAAATCTCTATACCAAAGTAAATGGAAAAGTTTTAGCAAAATTATAATTATTAAATATATTTGTTTGACGCTACTGGAAAATGAAACTTGAACTGCCAATTTTTTCCAACTCATAAACTTAGAAAGTGGAAGTCAACTTAAGAAACTTGGTGACGCTAGTTTCTAAAGAAATGTCTTTTTTTGCCACAACATATAGGTTTTTGCCAATAGTGCACTTGGTCTAATTCAGCATTTTCTGTAGTCCTTTAAAATTAGTCCTTTAAAGTTGTTTTATTGAAAAATTAAATATGAGCTTGAACTTGACTTAATTATTAAGAATAACAAAAAGAATTAGAAATTCGAAATCGTGCAAGGTACGGCATGCTATACGAAATAGTAATTGAAGACTTTCTTTTCAGTTTTGTCAAGTTATTAATTCAAGTTAAAATTTCACTAGAACTAATAATGTACTAACATAAACAATATTATGACAAAAGTAATCTTAAACATATGCTGTCATAAATAAACTTATGTTTTATGTCATAAATAAACTTACATATGTTTTATGTCACAATTAAACTTAGATATGTATGTATGTATGTATGTATGTATTATTTATTGATTTTGCTATTAACAAAAAAAAAACGTCTAACCTTCCCGTGGGAGTATCATTTTACACATAAAAAATGTCACTGACCATAAACCTTTGGCATGTACGTAAGTAAATAATTAAAAACAAAACAAACAAACAAAAATACTTTGCATAAAATGTCACTATTTATGTCAAATTACCGTTAATGAAATTGTCCAGTTTGTCAGTGCATACAGATGTGATGCATGACAAACAATTGCATGTCACGTTTTTAGATGTTTATTTTGAATTTGCTGTTGTTGTGGTTGTTTTTTCATCGAGCTGCTGTAAAACAAAATCATCAACAGCTACAAAAATTAAATTAAAAAAAAATTACAACTAATCAACACCTTCCTTCAACCCCAAAAACTTGTACAGAAATTAAAATAATCACGAATAAAAACGTTTGTTTGTTTTTTTTTTTTTTTTGTTTTAGCGAAAAATGAAACACACACATGCTCCCACACACATACACACACACACACACTGGCCAACAAATCAGTGGCAACAACTTGTTTTCAGTGTTGAATTTGATGTGTTACAAAAAAAAAGGAAGATGAAACATAAACCCCACAATATGACAGCAGCAAAAAACGAAAGAAGCAAATGAAACGAAAAGGCAAAAATCCAATTAATATGGATATTGCGAGGCTCAGGAAACAAAAGCGATACTCAAACAAAAAAAGCGAAAATTTCAAATAGGGAAATTGTATTACAACACCCTACACTTGGTAAAAATTTTGTTCGGATCGACAGATTAAATCATTTTATTTTAAATGATATGGCATAAGTTTGTAGTTGTTATTTTTGTAAATTCACGAATATTTCTAAAGCTTCTACTATTTTTTGCATTAAATTGCATATTCCTATTAAAACAGCCACAAAAAAAAGATGTATGTCATGATAGTTTCAAGATCCCCTAAACTTCATATAATACTTTTTTTATTTAAATTATCTACAGTTTGCTGTGGGTTAAGGTAAGTGTATATCTCCATTCCAGTAGTCTTTAGCCAAATCATGTCTGAAAGCATTTAAAGTCAACTTGTACAAAAAATCAACAAATATTATAAGAGAATTCTATAGAATTGAATCATATTTTTCTATTTGTGATTCATAAAACTTATAAGTATGTATAATAGTTTTAGGAAACTTTTTTATACAAACCCAACACAAAAATCAATTACAAATGATTGGAGTCTTTTAATAAATAGTGTTATTATGAATTTTGTTTTCAATTTTGCCTTATCAAGGCTTTTATTATTATCCAAAGGGGGTTAATTGCATAAAGGAACAAGAAAAATAAAAAGACGCATGTCAATTAAAATTTTAAAAATAAGTGACATTAATTTCCATATGAAAACTGAAGAAAAAATTAAGAATATATTACTGGATAATAGTTTTCCAATCCCACTTATGAATTAATTGATAAGACAATTTAAAAATATTGGGACAAGATCAAATATTATTTCGGAACAAAGATTTTATAAATCGTTAACTTATGTATTTGCCAATGATGTCCGAAAGATTAGAAAAATAATATATTTTTGATAATAGAGAATATAAAATGGCTCATAAAATATAGAGTACAAAAGATTAGGTAGAAACATTTTTTTTATTTATAATGTAGTTTTTTTTAATTTATTTATTTATTAAAAGATAGTTAATTTCATAATTTTGGTGCCCCAGCGTCACAGGACATTGTTGGGGCAAGTTGGATAAGATACCATGCGATGGTGACAATAATGATAGAGGTACCACAAAGAAATAATTAAAGACTACGCTGCTAGGACATATGTAAGTCAGACCAGATGAATAGGAATGTTTCAACTGCAAAAAAAACAGCTTTGACCAAGCATTATCTTAATTCTAATCATAGCCTGGACCTTAAGAAATATGATAATAAACAATAAAACCGATATAGATAATGTTACTCAAAACTGTGGACATTTGATTTGTAAATTAAGCTGACCTATTGGAATGGGAAGCAGAAAAAAAATTAATGAAAAATATTTTCTTTTCTTCAAATCTGAAAAATTATTTTGTTTTTTTTTAATTATTTACATTTTTTCATTTTACTTATTTATGTCATATAAGTATGTACATATAAACAATTTCGCTAATTTTTCTAATCCAATCCTGCAAAATACGACGAAAGAGGCATCGAAATATTGAATGAAATATATTTGTTTGTTTTTTTCATGTAGAGAGTCCTAAAGCTCGTTTATTAAATAAAATACAAGTATATAAAACCAAAAAGGTGGAAAAAATAATACTAATTTATTAAGTATATTTTTATTAATTTATAATAATATTAAAAACGTAATTTGTTCGAAGATCTACATGTGCCACACATACTTGTATAAATAAAAGTAGCGTGCGTGAACATACATACATTTACAAGTAAACGATCTTCAGCAAGTAATCAAGCAGCCGATTAGTTTGATAATGATGTGGAGAGTTGGAAAACGGACATAAAACGAGTACAAATTCGTAATGAATCATTAGGAGGAAATATATATGTATATCCGAAATGGCAATGCCAAAACTGTTTCTAACAAAAACAACTGCAAAACATATAATACTCGTACACATTGAATTCTAACCTCAATTACACATAATAAAGTTGTTGCTAAAACAAACACTAATAAAACTGACAACTTTTAGCTCATCATAAGAGCGAAATAACTCTCACTGGGGCTTTGCAACAATAACAACCATGAAATCTACTACAATTAACTGCTGCTGCTACAACAGATCATCAGATTCAGCAGAATACATTGTTGGGGGTATAAAATATCTAAGCAATCAGCAATCAAGTTCAGTCTAGACGCGTTCTTGCTCCAGGAACAGACTTTCTTTGGTACTTACAAAAAAAGATAAACTAAGAAAACGGTTCAGTTTCAAATTTCACTTTTTGTCCCACAAAAAAAAAGAACTTGACGGTGTTGAAATATTTTCTTAAAATATTTTAACAAAAAGCTTAAGTGAAAATTTTGTATCTGAAAATCGTTGCGAAAGTAAAAGAGTGTACACTGATATAAAGCGTGAGACTTGGGAAGAAAATAGTGCTAAAACGATATATACAAAAAAAAGAAACACAAAAGAAAGATAACAGTGAATAAATGACAGTTAAATTAACAGTTTTTTTGTCAAAAACAATTTACTGTCGAATTTTTTAAACTTCTGTGTGTTTTCTGCTTTTCAAAGGACTAACTATATCCTGAATTTTAATAAAAGGTGAGTGGTTGCGGTAAATTAATTCTATGTTTATTCGAATGGCCCATTCTTGACAGAAATAATTTGGAGGCAATATATATGTATATCCGAAATTAAAAAAAAAAAACACAAGCCCCCAAGATAATAGAAAATAGTTGATTTTTTCTTTGCAAATTATGCTTGTTATTAAAAATAAATATATAACGAAATAGATTACATAGAGGCCATAATTTTACAGCCTGCTGTGACATAAAATTTTTAAAGAAAAATTCTAATTTGAAGAAGTTTTAAGCTGAACTAGAATCAACAAAATTCTTTATTTGCATGATTACAATTACAAATAAATACACCAAAATTGACCATGAAATCATTCACTTTCTCACTATAGAGAAATTATTAATAAATACCAGAAATTCACGTTACATTTACAAATATTTTTATAATTTCAATTCTTAATTTAACTTAAATTTCTATGTTAAAAAGAAAATTAATTAAAACATAAAAGGACGAATTTTCTTTATTGTTTATTCATCTAATTAGTTTTTTTCGAAATAAACAACAAATAATTGTTTACGTGACTGTTTTCCAATGCCAGCAGTTACACATCATATATAGGAATTTTTACAAACTTGTTTCGTTAATTTTTTACATTTCTGGCAAAAAGTGTTAATTTTTCAAACATTTTCCATAAAGCAAAACATCTAATTATATTTTGATGTTGTTGAGTTAAATATAAAATTAAAATGCATAACTTTCTGATCTTGATTGTGAGGCTGATTATCGTAGCTTATTTTCAACTAAGAAAAAATTTATCATATATATATATATATATATATATATATATATATATATATATATATATATATATATATATATATATACGTTCCCATTGATCCTATAAAAAGCATAAGACTTCAGGATATATTCAACTTTAATTACACTCTACTCAGCAGAAGAGAAGAAAAGGTGATTTCGGTGTTTGACTTAGATAATTTAACGATAATTTAAAAAAAAAATGGTGTAAACCTCTGGTAACAAGAAAAATCATTATGAGAGTATAAGAAGGATAATATAAGTTGGAATCAAATTAATACTCTTCTTTCATCCTCTTTCACTAAGTGATTTGTGTTAAATTGCACACAATCAGGGCCACCTAAAAGCTGGCAAAAGACATATAATACACATGACCACTGAAGATGGGATGTAGCGGCCTCCGAAAACAACGTTCTTATACTATTCTGCCATGTGGATTGGAATTAAGGTTTAACTTTTTACTATTTTACTTTGGAACATTTCCTTATGGTTGATATTTCGTAACTAAAAATACGTCATTTCCTAAAAAGTCACGAGTGCGTTAGAATTAAACACAAGTAAAAAAATATTTACAGAAAGTTTAAATACATATAAAAAAATATAGATAATTATTGAACATGATTTAGTTGGACTTGAGCTCTAATCTGTTCAGACTCTCATCATTAGAGAAATATGTTTTTTTTTTTGTTATAATAAGGGAAGATCTAAAAAATAAATTTGACTACAAACTGGCGGGTCATGAATGCTGGTTGACTATAATGAATTATTTTTATGAATATTAACATTATTGGCGTTAGGAATTGTAAATTAGGCAGTAGAGGGTAAAAAATTTATAAAATTTTTCAAACTAAAATTATTATATTTATCAAATTTGTTATTCGAGATATTCTCCAAAATTACTATTTAATATTTTATTGTCTGTTGTTGGCTTAGCTGAATATATGAGTGCATTTCATTGGCGCTGACCAAATCTCCAGTACGCTTTAGCTAAATCATGATTGTAAAGTATACGAGTTTGAATACTTTACAATCATGATTTGGCTAAAGGATACTGATGATTTGGTTACCGCCAATGAAATGTAGGCATATACTCAGCTAAGCCAACAACAAACAATAAAATCCCAAAATTATTATAAACAAAACTGGAAATTATCAGCAATGGCAACCAGTTAAAATTATGACATTAGTTTTGCTTTCAACTGTCAGCCATATCAAGTTATGACAGTACTTTTGCGCCTCCTTGTACAACACAATTAAGCAACTTTTTCATATTTTTTGATATGTTTGTAAGATATGTGTATCTATTCATAAATTTTATGTATTTTATATCACTTTATAAAATACAGCATTGAAAATTAGGGGAAAAAATTTCCGATTTTGCTTTGCTTGTTATAAACGTTGCCTGGTGGCACCGGATATGTTGTAGGCTATAAATCGTTATAGCCGTACTCCATTACATAGTATTAGAAAATCTACTACAGTCGTTTTTCACATTTCATGATTTTTGGATTCGAAGTTGTCAATTCTCAGAGGCATTTGAGAAGACAAAGACAATACTTAATGTGAAAAATGCTCCAATATATGTGGAAAAAAATCCCAGCAGTGGTATTTTCTATCATCTTCAACGTGGGTAGTTTCAATTATCTATCCTCTAATAAATTTTCCTAATTCCATAATTGGTCCTCTTAAAAATAATAAATAATAAATTAATTCAAAATAAATTCTTAAAATCATTTTATAATACACCAGGGCGATTTCAAACTTTTGAAGCGTTAACATATGATATGGTCCTGTCATTATCTAATAAATAGTTAAGCGTTGCCCGCTGGAGTAATTTGCAGGACATTATACTTTAATATAGACTGGTTTTAGTCCTTGTCTATAAAACTCCCTGTGATTTTTCATACATACATGTATAAGATTTTCAACTATGTTTCTACCACGAAATACATTATTTTAATTATTCGTTTTAAGTTATAAATATTCTAGATATTCGCTGTACTACATGTAAGAAGGGCAATGACTATTCGATTGCAAGTAAAATTAACACAATCATTAAACTATGTTTTCCCAAAAATTTTAAATGAATATCAAAATTGAAAAGTTAACACAATTTTTAGAATTATAAAAATTTAAATTTGCAATAAATTGTTTTATTAAATTCTTGTATTTTAGAGAATAAATGACAAGCTTTTAAAAAATACTTGGTTTAATTTTTCCATTTTATTTTATTACACGTTTTCATTACATTCACAGAAAAATATTTAAAAAAGCATTTAAGAGAATTCCTTTGACCACAACTAAAATCGAGCTCTAAAAGAACATATATTCAATTTACTCTCTGCTGGGTTTAGCCATTCTAATAACAATTTTTCAAGTGGGAAAATCCCTTTAAGATTAAAAAAATTATATTGGCAATTAAATAAACACAAAATAATTTTATTTTTTGTAATAACTGTATTGGAAGCAATATTAAATAATTTTATTTAAAAATCTTATACAATTTTACTTTATAATGAGCCTGATAAAGGAATTTTTCTTAAAAAAAAATTAAACTAATAAATATTAATACCATTCGATTCATTAAACAGCAGAAAATTACAAACAAATCAAAGTATGTCACTTAACCAATCAATAAAATGTCGATTCAATCAATACAATATTCTATTTGACGGCAAAACTAAGTACGAGCGAATAATTTGCGATTCTTAAACAATTGAGCAAAAATTATATTTAATTTAATTGTTTACTTGTACAGTTAAATAAATTCAATAAATAATAAAGAAAAATGTTCGAGGAAAATTTCATTGCGAATAAAATGACAGGGGAATTGTGGCAAAAAAAAGAGTGCATTTATTGTTAAACATTGTTAAATAAGACAAGATTAACTTTTACTGCGATTTAATTATCATATGAAATGTATAATAGAAATATGTAATTTAATACTATGTATTTGAAAAAATGCTACTGACATGGAATTAAACTGGAATAAAATTAAGGCCTCACGGTGTACATAGTATATAAATTATATATTTAATCACAGTCTTCAAGAAGTCTCTGAATATATTGAAGCAACTAATTACACTCTTTAGATCTCCAAATTAGATGTCAATCAGCTAAAGACATTCTTGACTCCATCGTGCTACTGCGTAAAACGATTTATTTGAAAATTCAAATTTATGAACATAACATCATTCAAATATCCGCTGGCACATCGCCTGAAGCACAGACTTAGTCATCACTGACTCTACTACATTAATGCGGATTTGGACTGCAACTTTCTAATACAAAACTGTGATTTTAAAAATAACCTGCACAAGTAATTCTTTTGAAGTCAAGACTTCCATCACTCATAAGGGTGCAAGTCCAATGCTGAAGTAGCGGTGTGCATAACCAAATTGATGTTTTATCTTCCTTGTGTGCCCAAGGAAATATTAAAGTTATTAATTGCTTCATTAAATATATTTCAAGCATGATCCTGTTCATGCCGAGTTTTCTTGGTGATACTCCTTTTTGGAGCAAATTACGCTTATGGCTATATCGGTTGAATATAACATTTTCTAAAGTTTTTCTGTATACGAGTTCTTTCGAAAACAAAGCGGACATTATCGTTCAATCTGAAGATCCCTCGACGTCAGAGTATTAGACCTAAGTTGACTTTAAAGAGTCATCACACCCATCGTAACATTAATTTTGAAAATAAAGTTTCATCACGCAGACGTGGATGAAAAACATATGAATTTTTATGGCTATTGAATAAATAGGTGCAACAGATCATTAAAGATCTGTTCAACATTATGGAAAATTCAATATTATAGATTGCATTTGTTTTGCTTCAGTTTTAAGTTAAAATCAGTATTTCAAAAACTTTCTGGTTACGAAGGATGGTACTAAGCCCACCTCGCCACATTAAGATATAAAACAAGGAAATTCAGACTGATAGTTTCTAAAGCTTGTCTGATGTAGTAGAATGCCCTAGACTTTAAGTATGTCTACACAGAAAAAATTCATACTAATTTCAATTACGATTATTTTGATTTGCACCAGTAAACAATTAAAAGCAGCATTGATATTTCTTATTTAACTTCTATGTACAACAATATTTTTATATTTGTTAATTACCAACAAAAATATAAGAGGGACTCTAACATAAATCAACCAATGATCTTTTTTTGTTTAATGTTTTCATTTACCACTACACAGTTTAAATAGTGTTCAAAACAAATTCATATAAAGTATAACGAAAATATAGCAAATCGACAATAGCCAAGTTCTCTAGCTGATTAAAATGTTAATTGAATCAATTAAACTTTTGACTAAAACAAAACCATAATGAATTTAGGCATCTAATTGGTCAAAGGGTTTAAATATTATTTTGTTTGTGTACAAGTCCCTGAATGAAATATTTTCACTCCGATGAGTCTGGCGATATTTCTACGGGTCTGTTAGTTAACGACCTTGATCTTCTATCCCTGCAACACGACCAAATCTTCTTCCTTACAACTTGAACCGTAGCAGTAGGGTAATTGCTTGGGAAATTGGATTCGACTCCTACAAAACTCCGCTTTATTATTCTCGTTGTTATTGTGCTCGTTAAATAAATAGAATTAAATTTATATCAGACTTGGTAAAATTTATTTAACAAATCAACAGTTTCATTTTCTAATCTTATTAAGCTCTACTGTCGACATAAGCAATAAAAAAATGTTTGAGGATGGTTATTAGTGCAAGTTAAGGTGGCTTTCCTTGACAAAATAATTATCACATACACAAATATAAAATTGAAAATTGAAAAAAAACACACAAAAGACAAAACGCTCCCGCAACTAAACGAAACAAATTCATAAGACGATAGATACTCCAATCAATTGAGTGTAATTTTCACTAATACCTGGACGAATAAAATAGAAACTGCTAAATTAAAATGAGCTCATAGTATGTAAGTATATAAGTTCTAAATAGAAATAACAACAACCACCAAGCCCCAAAAAACAAATTCTGAATATAAATGGGAGTCAAACCGACCAAGTTGCAACTTACATTCATCAAAAAAAAAGACAAGACCTAAAATACACTAGACCTAAACTTTTGTGGAAGCACATAATTTTATTACTGCCGGAAAACTGACATAGCGGACTTTGTTCATACGCTCGTTATCTATGTAAATCATGATCGTATCCCTCTTTTTTCTATTTCTGAGAACCAATTGAAGTTAAAGATTTATTATTTATTTATGCCAACAGGACCTACACATGATATATTCCACTCATTTCTAAAGCATTCTAAGAAAATTTCAAGTGTCTGTCTATTATGATTTAAGAACGCGACTCTGTGATAGACGAAAACCAAGCAGGGGTTAGCACTCAGCTTCGTTTTATTAGAATTTCAAAATTCTGATTGTCATGACTAAAAGTAATCGACAAAGGGACAAACGAACGAACTCAATTTTGTTTTAGTTTTCTTAAACTCAATTGTACCAAATTTAGTATCAGAAATAAATTGTGTCATTATTAGTAGGATTTCGTACCATTTTCATCATATTATGAAAAAATTTAGTTTTTGAGCGTTTTTATTTTAAAAAGATAAGTATTTAATTCAAAATTGTAATTAAGTGTAAAACAAATTGACATATGTTGTTGTGATATCAATATTCCTTTAGAAGGTGCAGCAGGAGGGGTTGTTATATTGAATTAAATAATAAAATTATAAAATTTTTTATGGAAAATTTGAACCTTAAAAGCCAAAAGAACACATCTCTAATACACACAAATGGACAGAGAAACAACCAACCACAAGTAAGAGCATCGCAAGCAATAACTGATTTGGAGAGCAATAATTGTCATGTCAAGTCATCAAAAACGGCATAACTCATATTTTTCTTATAAAATCCTAAGAAATTTCCAATAACATCATTTCCATGTCAACAGTCTGTACTATCAATTTCATTGTGGCAACGTCTATTAAATCGGTTATTTAGAATTCAGTTGCTATATAAATTTCTCCCGATTAAGTACTGGGTCCAAATAAAAATCGTGCGTTTTTCACGGCAGATGAAGAAACTCCTCAAGTTTTACCCCGCAACATTTAGTATTCAACTTATTACCACCAACCCATACGCACAAGGTCCCGGAGCCCCGGACCACATGGCTTTGGTAGCTTGCTGTTGTGGATTCTGCATCTCTGCATTTTGCTGATAACCCCTGATATCCCAACGGTTATTGATAAAGCTCGTCTGGGTATCACGAGGCCGCTGTGGTTGAAAAACAAATCGAGGGAAGAAATTTATTGGATGGTCTCCGGGCTAACCTTCTACTAAAAGTTAGACCTCCAGGTTCTGTTGGTACGCAATAGAAGCCGCTACCTTTATGCGGTGGAAGCTTAATAGATCGAGCTGAGTTGTTACCATGTAAAAACAATTCCATCTGTATTAGAAATGACGACCGTTTACGGGGCCGTATGGTGGAAGTATTGAGTTTAACAAGTGTTAAGAGCACCGAAAAAACAAATCGAGGGAAGAAATTTTCGCTGACATCTCATTTTTATACAATAAATTTAATATAAATTTTAGTTCAAATAGAAATATTCATCTTAGTGCATCGAAAATGAAATTTTCTCCTCTTCATAGACTGCAAAAATCATCTAAGATTTGTAACACAGTCCGTACGTAGTTACAAAATTGCTTATAATTGGCTGATAAGCAATTATTCATAGAAAACTTATTGAAGTAGAGCTATTTTACTAAAACATTGTTGTGCATAGTTCTCTACAGAGTCCTCTACAGGGCTTCTTATAGGGTTAAATATTTTAGACAAATTAATCCCAAAAAAACATATCTTGTAAATTCTTGCAAATTCATCATTGGCACTTCATAGACACGAATAAAATAATTAAAGGTGACAAATCTTTTTCATGGGTAGAGAAAGGGTTAAAGCAATTTAATAAATATTTGTTCATAGAAAGTTTTTTTTTACCAAACCTGGTTTGTCAAATTTGCTATTTATAAATTATATAAATAGTTTTGAGGATTTGAAACTTGCGGAACATACTGCCTGTTCCACGATGTCACTCGACATCGATCGCTCGCATAAAAACGTTTGAAACAGCAACAAATTTTAAAATGTTGTTTTTGGTTTGAACGTATTTATGCGAGCGATCGATGTCGAATGACATCGTGGGACAGGCAGATAGTTTTACAAAGGGTTAAAATTGTTAAAGCCATTTGTATTAGCAAATTTTGATTTACAAACTTTGCTAGTTGATACTCTTAGACTGTATAAAATAGTTCCAGGTTGGCAATACATCTTGGACGTTGGTATATAATGGGTTAAATTCATGCAAAAAATATCTACTATTTTTGCAACAGAACGGATTGTTCTTTGTTTAAATAAATTATTGTTGCTTTGCAATATTAATAAAAAAATTTAAGAGTATTATTATGGGTGTTGGCGCAACTGGTCTTTGTGGGGTTAAAATAATATAAAAACATTTCAAACCTAAAAATAGTATTTAGTTACAATTTTAACACTAAACTTGCAACATCTTTGGCAGCCTTTACACAGTAGGGTATAGAATTGCTTACCATTTGACAGCAGTTAAAGGTTGTATTAGTTTTTATTGTAATGATATTTCGCGTGACTAGTAGTCAGTAAGAGAGCGAGTACAATGCGGACCCAAAGAGTAGTATAGAGTTGCTATTTTTATTATGAGCAGGTATTATTCATTTATATCTGTAGTGGTGGTTGCTAAAGGAAGCGCTCGTACTAAAAACGGTGGTAGTGACCACCGTAGTATTAGTATGAGCCATTACTAACTTGAATATATAGCAACTATAGTTCCACCACCAAATGGTAAGAGTTTATTTGAACTATACACGGAGAGAAAATATTTAAAACTTAGCAGAAAAAAGGTTTCGCTTTTAACATTTATAAATTATAAAACTCAAAACAACAATAACTAAAACAAAAACCACTCAAAGAAATTCTCTATTACAACAGTCTACATACTTACATACAACAGGGCTAAATACAAACACAACAACAAAAACAACAACATTAATTGCTTTAAAACAATAAACGAGACAAGTTAAGAGTAAAATTCACATTAACAACGACAACGAGTCGAAAACACAACGTGAACAGAAAAGGTTGAGTTTCATTACGATTTTCTTATGAAATAATTTTTTTTTTGTTGTTAAACTAATAGAAAATCTATATAAAATAAAAAACAAAAAAACAGTTTTCGAAAAAAATTGTTCTTGCATATGTTAATGAAAAAAACTTTACTTTCCACCTTAAATTTAACAAAAAGAAACAATTTTATCATAAAATTGAATTGAAATAAAAAGGAATACAAATTTGTGGATACGCACAAATGGTGTTAGAAAAAATTTTCTTGCCTCAAAAAAAAACTAAAGTTTTTTAAGAAAGCTATAAAAAAGGTTTAAGATATCAAAAAATAAAAAATTATTTGGTGATAATAATAACAATAGTAAAAAACTAAAAAAAAAAACAAAATAATAAAATCAAAAATTTTATTTAAAAAAATTACAAAACTTATAATAAAAAAATAATACCCAGAAAAAGTAACAGAATTTATTTCAAATAATTGACTGGATTTTACAAAAAAAAAAAAAAACTCAAAAAATCTTAAATTAAATAAGTGTCCTTTTGTTTAAAATTATCTCAACACGAAACATTCAATTTTGTTTAATAAAATTTTCACTCAAAACAGTTTCAAAGAACGAAAAATTTAAAAAATTAAATTAAATCTAGAACTATATTATGCAGTTATTCCTAAAACTTGTTGCATGCAACTAATTTTATTTACTAAAAGGCAGCTTATTAAAACAAATGGCATAGCGAAAATGTTGACATGATATAATTTTATATAAATCTCAACTGCGATGCCATTTTGATTTCTCTGCCGAACTATCCAAAGTCTTGAGTGTCTCTGCCAAGTAGTACCAGTGTACTCGACTAGTAGTTAAATGGTAGCAGTTTCAATTCCTGCCCTAGGCTCTGAGTGTTTTTCTTTTCTATCTTCCTCCTCCCATTCTCTATTTATCAGAGGAATCACAAAGACATCATGGATTCAAGTGACTACATTGCATGCGTGCCCACAATTATTTTAATATAAAAACTATTCGAATAAATTTTAATTCTTGACCATAGTGTTTTTATTAAATCTTCTCTTAAATAGTTGTATCTCTATAAGACATTTCACAATATCAAATTAAGATAATTTTGCAACACTTTACCCCTCTGAAATTCTCTTCAACCTGGACTATTTATTCTCTTTGTAATCTTATCAGTTTGGCTTTTAAAAAGTGTGTTCCATGCGTTTGTGATGCAAGCACGAGTGCTGCAAGTTAAATTCTTATCTGCCACAACTAATTAACTATTTCAAGATAAAGATACATATATATATATATATATATATATATATATATATATATATATATATATATATATATTATTTTTTTATTATTTTTTTTTTTTCAATAAAAACACTTGTTTGTATGAACTAGATATGGATACAGCTAATGTGAGTATGTCTTTTCCTCTCAGGGGAGATTGAATTCGATTTGAACGTTTAAAAAATTTTGAGAAATTTTTGAATTCCGAAAAAAATTATTTCCGAAAAATAAAATTTTTTATGTGATAATATAATATCGCCTAACTATACTTTTAGAAATCACATTATATTACAGTAGATAAAAAAAATAATAATAATAGACCTTTTAAATAAATATGGGTTATTCCATGTAGTAAAGCAAACAGAATTTATTGGTTTATTACAAAGGCACTTATCAAACTATTATATTTAAACAAAATTATGATCTCAGAACTATTTGAACATAAACTTACAAATAAATTCACATTCGTCATGTGGAAATCTGAATAATTCATGATATATAATATTTGAAAAGTCTTTAGTAATATATCAATGATCTTTTTTGAAAAATTGTTTTATTATATATTTATTTTCAAGGGAGAAGTCTGTTTTATATACAATATTTATATACACACATTTATTAATTTGTTGGACTTGCAAGGTATGTAATAAATAAAAATAAATATAAGTAATATAAAGAATTTATTGAAAAAATTTAATTCAATATTTACATGTCTTCTTCAGGAATATTTAAAAAATACAATAGCAAAAAAACCAAACCTTTAATTATTATACATATATAATTCCTGAAGATGACAACCAAAGAGGGGCTGAGACACTGAATGAAATTTATTAAATAAAAAATAAAACTCGCAATGGGAAGAAATATTTTATAATAAAATTGTATGAAAAGACCTTAAATACAATATGAAGAATTTTTATAAACATGTATTAAAATGAATTTGCTTAAAGGTCACCATTAATTAAAAGTTACTCACGATCCCATCTCCAGCAAGTACATATATTATTTGTTAGTTTTTTCTCTCCCGAACAATGTAATTTAATTTAACAAATAAATCAAATAAAAATCCTACAATTTAAGCAATTAAAATAAAGTTTCATTTCATTAATAATTTAATAAATCAAAACACAAGCAAAAAATAAAACACTTGCGACATAAAACTTTTTAAATAGAATTTTAAAATAAATAATTTAAGTGATTACAGTGAAAAAAGAAAAACGTCAACTAAGTTTCAGAAGGAGTTATAAAGTATTTATTTTTATATACGATCATGTAATGCGATCCTAAATAAACATTTAGAGGTGAGTTCTATTAGATCTTTTATAACCTTTACCACAGGCTAAAGGGCCTATATATATTTATATATCTACCTGTCATTCCATTTGTAATTTCTTTAATATTCATTAGGGACCCTATAAAGCATATATATCCTGTTTCCTTATAAATGGGAGGTTCAATCTAATGCTGACCGTCTGTCAGTCCTGCCAGTAAGACTGCCCATTACCTAAAAGGCCAGATAACTTCCAGATCTGTATTTTTAATAAAATATTACGATTTGTCTGAGTTCCCTTGTTTTAAAAAACGGGCACAATCTCATGGAAAATTGCTAAGTTATAGAGAAAAGATATCAAAGTATATAAAAACATTTTGCAAGAATCTGACTTAGACTTAGAATGGTATCGAACCATGGCCTCTAGTATAAAAACACCGCCCCCTATGTTATGTCAAGAGTTGATTGGTAATTAATAGAGTTAAATACTGTACATGGAGTTGCAATAAATAAGAATTTTACACATTTTGAAAAATGCCTGCCACAATTCGAGATTCTTAGATTGAAGTCACATATGTACAAAATTTAAACTTGAGGTATTGTCAATTGTTAATTGTCAGTTAATAAACACCACTTGTACGTTAGGTTACGTTAGGAATAAATAAAATTAATTTATATATTTACCTTTCATAGACCTTATTCGCGGTAGGCCTTATCATATATATGCTCGTAACCAAAAATTATCTACTTATGCGGTTTAAAGAATAATCAGAAACGGATTTTTACCGAATCGATATATAAGGAATCAAATAATATAAATCGGAAATGAAGCAAGAGATTTGGGTAAAAAATAATGAGAGAGTATATCCTTTTTGTGTGGTCATCCGCATCTGAACTATTTTCCAATGTCAAATTGTCTCTCTAGCCATTCTTATGTCAATTCGTTTTATTGTGTAAGTCCATCTGATGTTCTCTGGAAGGCTTATAAACCCTAAAAATTAGCATTTTATTTCGTCCTATTTCGAGATAACCTTCAAGATCAGGCAATTTGATCTTATTTGATTTATCATCATATAGCATTCCGAAGACACTGGTCCGTTACAGTATCACAACTAAACACAATTCAGGCCATGGCTTAGAATTAAACAAATCTATGCAACAGAGTCATTACAAATTAGACAGACGACTTCTTGGATCCGTTCCCCTGTACGAAGCCAAGAAGAACATTTAAACAACCCCACATTCAATACATAAGGGGAGTATACATGATCTTTTGAGATAAGGGCATAACAATATTTTTAGAACCGCAAATCGCTCCTATCCCTGATCCATCATAAGTGATAAGACACCTTTTAAATCACGTCTTTGCTAGTTTGCGCTAATTTAATCGAATTTATAACGTTTTCCTTTGTAAGAAAGTTTTACATCATTTTAAGAAAAAATCCCTTTATCGTTCGTATTTAAAAAGTTTAAGTCGCGTGCAGTATTGTGTACACTTTATTAGTAAAGCGCTTTTTAAAAAACTTTGGAATCCTTTTTTTCTCTTGGAAAAGTATAAACATTTTTAAAAAATTCAAAAAGAAAATGCATTAACTTTCATTCGACTAATAAACAAGTTGTAAACAGCTATTCTAATTTTGTACTCGTTTGAAGGTACCAAAATAAAGATGGTGGAATATAATGGAAAGCCATACGTGATTATCCAAGGATTGAGGATCGTTTAAGGCCTCAACGATTTCAATAAGAAACAAAGAACAGTAGATTGCATTTACAATTATCAAGTATGGTTCAAATATTACTTTCTTCAAATTTTGATTTAAGTCTTAAACTGTATGAATTAAAAATCATACGCTGCGAAGCGCCTTTTTAGCTTGGCTACAGAAGTACCCGGAGTCTGTGGTTAGAGTCATGGCATCTGTCCCCACGAGGAATTGCAAAAATTTTCATGTTTTCATTTGTCACATTAAGCAATTGCATGAGCAATCAAATAGTTTTTAAAATTCATAAATTTATTTTAAGCAGAAATTTCCTTGCCACTATTAAACTCTTTGATGTAAACCGTTTTTTCAAACACTATAAAGTTAAAACAAAAATAAAATACAAAATGCTTCAAACCGATAAATGATTGAAAGCCGCAACAAACTTGACAAATCAAATATTTTTTTTTTCTTTTTTGTACAAATTTTCAGATCACACATTTTGACACTGAAATCGGCAACGTGCCCAGATTTTCAATAAGAAATTTAGAAAAGAATTTTTGTTATTTTTTTTTTTCTATTTGTTGAAAAACTATAAAATTCTATAATTGCTATTGGCAGGCAATAACTTTTAAATAAATATTTTTATTTATTGTTTAAGTAAAAGGTTGCATTGCAAATGATTGAAAAGTTATTATCACAAAAAAACTAATTAAACGGGGGGGAAAGTTAGTCATTCGATATTTGTTATCTAATAATATAAAAAATTTTCAAACAAAACCCCGTTGAAAAAATATTAGTTTTCATGTTCAGTTGTTAATAAAATAAGTTTAAGTTCAGTGTCATTGTAAATATTTGCCATTAAATGACAAACATTTGATTTCAAATACGGATCGACTAAAAGACATGTTACATGTAAAAGTTTTAAAAACACTTATTTAAAAACCGTTTTTAGTGACTACTAGGGGAATCACAAAAAGATTTCACTTTAAAAATTAACATCCTTTATTGTTATTATATTTTTTTTTTGTAGTAAAAAAATCACCATTTTTCCTTCATATTGAGTCCGTACAACTGAAAGTAGCGTACATCATTTAATCGCTTAAATATTTAATATTTACATTTTACAAAATTTATAAAACAAACATTTTAAAATAAAAATTTACACAGTAAAAGGCTTGAATTACCGAATTAAAAGAGGAGATGGTTTTTTAGAATCATGTTGTTCAAAATCTAATTGAGAGATCAATTCTAAAAAATATATGATTGAAATTCATGGGCTGCTGTACGACAAAATGAAGTCATTCCACTTGAACCAGGCGATACACATCTAAACGGTTGCACCTACAGATTTTTATTTCGTAATTATTTTTTAATTACCTAAAATTTTCTAACAACTAAATTAAAAATAATTTTTTTAAACAATTGCTCAATTCGCAATATGTTGTAAAGGAGAAGTTGTAGTTGTAGTTGCACGTCAGCTGTAAACACTCTGTTGTAAGTTTTTCTGTTAAACTTTGAAACATCAAAGTTATGGAATCAAGAATAAAATATAATATAATATATTTTTTTCTTGCCCTTTTCTACAAATTTCTTTTAGAGTTCCTATGAAAAGTCAAACACATTACTACTCTTTTCTTATGGTTTTTTTTTTAATTAGGTCAAATGTGAATTTTGGAAAACAGGGATGAGAAATTAAGTTTTATAATTTTGTAAGCCTGCTGAAGTTAAAACACGTACCAATACTCATAGCCAGTGAAAAAATAGTAGTCGTTCTTAAGTAATGACATTTTCACTGCTTTCAAAGGATGCATTTATTTATAGGAATGATTTTTACATATTTGTGAAAATCGATTTGAAAATACTTTCTTTTTTGAACTGATTTTTACACAATCCAAAAAGAAAAATTTTTAATTTTTTTTCAGTAGAGAAAATGGCATCAGTCTCATATCAATTGTTTTAAGTATAGTTGCATTCTGCGAGTTTTATGTAACACAGTGCAACACGAAAAAAAAAATAACCATATACGGACACCACTACGTGATAAAAGACTAAAAAAAAGACCCGTGTCTCCCAAGGGATAATTCTGAACACCGTTTAGGTAGCGCTTAGGTAGCCGCAAAAGTGAAAAAAGTGACGCGGTGAAAGTTATATAAAAAGAATTATTCCCAGGAAGTTTATATGTTGTAGAAATTTGTTTATTGAGATCTTAGGTAAATTTTTGTAGTTGGTTGTTTCCTTGAATTTTGAACGGTTTGCTACCTATGGACCTGAACAAGAGAAAAAGGTAAAAAAAAATCGAATTTTTTTAAGTTTTTTGCGATTTTTATCTGGAAGGTGAAGCTTTTTGATTTTATATGTTCGCAATTTTTGTTCTTTATGACAAGAGCTACAAGTTTGCCTCAGAGAGTAAATCGAAATTCGGAACGGTTTGCAAGATATGAGCCCGAGAAAATGATCACTTTTTTGCGAAAATGATACCGAGGCCCCAAATCTTTGGCGGCCCATAAAACAAAGTGCATGACTTTGGGAAAAATTGGGAGACACGGGTCTTTTTTTTAGTCTTTTATCACGTAGTGGTGTCCGTATATGGTTATTTTGCCACGACTTAAAAAATTACACACAGTGTAACAAATTATTACTTTCAAATACTTTAATATAAATTCATCACAGAAACCTAAATATTAAGACGCAAACTTGGACACAAAAAAGAAATTATATCTGTAATTTATAGACAATATAAATTACATTTTCTAAACACACTTACAAACACATACTTACATTTATATATGTATACATTGTTTACATGTGTAAGATGATAAGTCATCAAATGTGTGCATTAATAGATACATGTGAATGGTTTGGTGAGAATAAAAGTTTGGAAGAAAATAAATCCTTTTTTAAATATTGTTTGTGCTTCTAATGAACCAAAAATAAAAGAACATTTGGGGAATAAAAGATATATTAAACAAATCTCTTTGAATATAACCGGCTGTTAATATCAAATTATTTTTTTAAGTTACAAATTTTATCATCTAATTTTAATGTTTTTAGAAGAATTAATCCATTAATGGATATCTTAATGTCTTAATATCTAAACGTCAATCTGATGTTAAAAGCAAAATAAGCGACATCGATGCTATATTGAGTAAAGATGGCCTTAAGATCAAATCACTTAATATAAATATAATACACACAGAACCACTTACTCTGCATAGGCAGAACATCGAATCTGTCACAGACTTCACCTACCCAGGCAGCCAAATTACACCAGACGGAGGTACGCGTGTTGATATACCACACAGAATTAAGAAGGCTAAAACTGCTTTTGCTGGCCTATATAAAACTTGGTGAAGTAATCAAATCAGCACCAAAACGAAAATAGGTCTCTTCAAAAGCAACGTCCTCTATGTGTTGCATTATGGATGCGAATCTTGGCTCACGTCTGTTGAAATCAATGACAAGCTGCAAACCTTTGTCAACAGATCCCTGCGTTATATTCTCCACATATGGCGGCCACACAACTGGGTATCAAATGCGGAGTTATGCCGTAGAAGTAATTTAAAACCTATTGCTATTGAAATTCGTGTGCTACATAAGCCAGCAAATGATATATGTAGGAAGCCTTCGATTGGAGTCCACAAGGAATGCGAAGAAGAGGTAGGCAATGGGGTAGCTGGAGACGAGATTTTAAAGAAGAGATAAACCTACATCTAGAAAAATGTATCATTGAATAGTATAAAACTCTTAAGTTCAAATAGAAATGATTGGAATAATTTTGTATTGACACTATGCGCCCAAGCAATAAATAATAATAATGATAATAATAATAATAATAATAATAATAATAATAATAATAATAATAATAATAATAATAATAATAATAATAATAATAATAATAATAATAATAATAATAATAATAATAATAATAATAATAATAATAATAATAATAATAATAATAATAATAATAACAATAATAATAATAATAACAGGGATCGATTCTTCTGGAAAAATTTTTATATTTTATTGATAAATTTATTGAAAAATATATATTTAATGTAAAAAATTTAAGTTTTTCCTAGTAAGCAGCCTCTATTATTGACATCATTTTGAAGACAACAAAGCTGATGCTAATTTAAAGAACTAGTTCTCATTTCTTCTACTGCTGACCATAAGCTATGGCAAGTATTATGGCTGCAAATGTAGAAAAAAAGCTCAATTTATTATAGAACTTCCCCCAAAAATGTCATATCTTCTCTATTGATTTACTAAGCTTTCTAACAAACTAATTATAATGCGGCTTATTGTAATACAAAGCGTTTTGATAAAAATTTCAAAGTTTTCTTTAAGTTCATAAGAATTCTTCCAACTATTTAAAAGATTTCTCCATTAAGTTGAGTATGGCAACTAGTTTTATAAACATCCCTAAAACAAAAGTATTTTAAAAATCTAGATTAATGGACAAATGGTCTTGAGGTTGCATATTAAGCAAGAACTAAGCATGAGATAATAGAACACATGCCACTTACATACATTCCCCAATATTTAATTCTTCTTTTAATAAAAAAAACATTACGAACATTAGCCTATAAATATCTAAGAAATTATATTACGTTCTATATAAATCAATTAAATACATAAATGTAGCAAGTAAATATGCTTATTAAAAATCAAATGAACAATTGCCTTAAATTTAAAACAAAGGATTCATAGAGAAAAATCATGGCAATGAACCAGGTGTTTGACTTGGGTAATTTAAATATAACACTTGTATACAAAAGTTTTGTATGTACAGTATCGTAAGAGAGTTTCTTTTGTACAGATGACGTGGAATCTACATTCGTTTTTTCCAGTTTTAGATATATACCGTTATATCTAAAAAGAACAGTTGCACGAAATTTATTACCTTATCATATTCATTTATGTAAAACAAATGCAAAATTCCGCAAGAATATCACCTTTATGTTATGAAAATATTATTTTTAACCTGCTAAGGATCGTGCAATTTGTGAGAAAATTTTTTTTAATTTTAAAATTTTTTTAAGTTCACAAAAAATTAAATAACAACAAAACCTCCATTTTTTCTATAAGCATATAGAAAAATATGTTTCAAATGTTATATATATTATTATGCAAAATTATATTCTTAGATTCTAAAGTATTATTGGATAGTTTTAATTTAAAGTACTAAAAAATTTTCCATAAAATTGAAATTTTCGCAAAAATAATTCGAGAATTCCTATGTACAAGTAATAGCGCAGTACTGTACTCTCTGCAAGTTTGACAAAAAGAAATTATTAGTAAGCTTTCATGACAAAAATAAACAAGTAATTTATTCAAATCACATCTTTCATAATAGTGATCAATATTTTTTCATCCACGTGCTGGAACGTGAGCCAAAAGCGAATGGCTGTCACGAAATGCATATGATTTTGAGTCAAGATTTTCTCGGAAGACGAGTTTTCAATGTAGCACAAGATATCGGATTGGTAGCTGCGAATCCGTTTTAAGCCGAAGATCGCACCAAACAATCCTAAAAGGTGTTGCCGCTTGAGTTTGTTAAATAAGATTTGTTTAGTTTTAACACAACAAACGCATTGATTAACGTAAACGATTCCACCGCTCACTTGAAATTTGGAGATAATATTTGTATAAAATATGAAATTTATTTAAATTATTTCCGATGATTCATAAAGGCTACTTTGAACTTAAGAGCAGCACACAAATAAAACTATTAACTTTTTCTTAACACAAAAGTTGCTATTTAACATAAAAAATTTGTTTTATTATCTACAATTACCAGATTTGTTGTAGCAATGTCACAATTAAAAGTTTTATTGCGAAGCGAGTAAAATTCTTGTTACTTCAATTATATGGACCAATGAAATTACTCGTTTCAATTAAATAATTATCTTGGCAGATATTGATTTTGAAATTGAAATTAAATTGTTAATTATTTTACAGCAGCATGAAAGAAAATGCAGTAATGATTTGTTTGGAAATATTGTTCTAAGAAAAATAGAGTTTATCAATTTTAATTGTATGAAGAATAATTAAAGAAATTTTCCTTAATAATACTGCATTATTCAACTTTCTTCACGACTTCCGTGTAGACCATGAACATTTTAATTACTTGTTACGTTAAGAAAAACGGTATCAAATTTGGGTTGGGCCGCTTGTTTGGCAACATTATGACACATACTTCAAATTGTGGTTGCTGGGTCTTTCTTAAATTTGCTTGAAACATCTTTACACACGTTTGTCTGCCGCGCAGCAAAAATTACAATATTTCACAAAGCAAACAATAAGTAAATCAATAAGTTAATAATATGATAAGAATTAAACATATAAGGCAAATATCAGCAGCAGAAATATTGAACGACTACAAATTTATATATATATATATATATATATATATATATATATATATATATATATATATATATATATATATATATATATACACACACATATATATATATATATATATATATATATATATATATATATATATATATATATATATATATATATATATATATATATATATAAAGGGTGTTTTTTTAAGCACATTTCTTTTATGAAAGTCGATTCGACAGCTACCGTTGGCCTTTAGATATATTTGGCTTTGCAACTCTCTTCCGAAGAATATTTGCATATTACTGGAGAAATATGTTTCTAAATATGCTTTAGTTCAAGATACGTATCGAGAAACGTCTGCCTGATTCCCGACACCTTGCTGTTGATTTCTTCTAGATCATAGTGATCGTTCTAATACCACCAGCTGCCAGGGACTCAAGATTAATTTTTTTTATACCAGACTAAGCTCTGATAAGTCCTTAGGAATTTTTCCAGCTTTCTTTCAAACTTTACGTGTTGACTGAGATTTAAATTGTAAGTAGATGTAAGTACTTTGGCATAAACTTGAGCTCATAACACTTTAGGGAAGTTTTTGCAAAAACTTCTTATGCGCTCAAGAAATGCATATTCTCGGTACGTTGAAAACTCCTAATCAGCAAAAGTTATATGATTCCCTTATACCATGTTTTCTACTGTAAAAGTGTGTTAGTGTACTTTAATGTTTGCTATTTAATGCTTTCCAACGATAAAAAAAAATCACCCTCTGTTGTACCGATAGACCATTATACACACGCATTTGTAACCATATAAGCTTTTAGTTCTATACAAAATATACAGACGTATTTCAATTTCTTTGTTATTAAAGCTAATAAGATTTAACACATTAAATGAACGCGTCGATCATTTTACAGGTTAGTTCAAAAAGTAGTGAAAATTCGAGACCATAAAAAAGAAAAATTCTCGAATATTTTTTACGCAACTTTTTCATAACAAATTATCAAAAATCTCTAAAAGTTTATAAAACAAATTTCCAAACAAAATATTAAGTCAAGTAAATTTGTTATTTAAATCTGCCATTTTTGATTGATTTTTTCAATATTTTTACTGGAATGACCGATGGTATAATGGACTATGGCTTATCTGCATAGACCTGTGGCTTAATAAATACCCGCAGGAAAAAGTCTAACAAAGTAAATTTTACGATTTCGGTGGAAAGTCCAATCAGCTCCATATGATATGACCATGTCCTCAATCGTGCAGAATATCAAACGTATCATGAGCTATGTGGTACATTGCACCGTCATGTCGAAACTACATGTCTTTGGTGTCCACATTATCCAATTAAGGGAAGAAAAAGTTGGTAGCCATCGACATATAACGCTCGCCGTTGACAATTATGACCTGACTAACGTCGTTCTCAAAGAAATATGGAGCGATGGCACCGCTCGTTCCAAAATCACACTAAACAGTAACTTCTTTGGGATACCGCGAACGCTTTTGGATCTCGTATGTATTGGTATCGGTACAAATTCGAAATTTGTACTTGTTATAAAAAGGGAAAAGCGCGCAGCAAGGAACATTAATTTTGATAAAACAATTTTAACATTTGCACGTTGCCAAGTCGGCACATGTAACTTCAACAATATGACCGCTAACAAACTTTGAAAGTCACTATTGGATGACCCTATAGTTCGATAAATCATTTCGGTAATTTTTCAATTTGTATGATTACTATTTAACGATTTATTATAATCTCAAAATTTATTTAAATTTTCCATTTTTCAATGATTTGAACTTCAGAATTTGAATTATCTATTTTTTGACCGCGATATTCAAAAATTAAAACTTTGTTAAGGCCTTTTTAAAATCATCGGGAAAATGGTTTATGCCTCAGATGGTTTTTTACTTCTTAACCGACTTTGTCAATATGTTCTTTTTTATTATTATTTTTTGAACGAGTTTTTGTCATTTGGGACCGACTTTGAAATTTTTATATGAAATGTGAATCCGCTTCAACCAATATGTGAAAGAATCATAGACGGGGCTCCTAGCACACGAACTAATATATGATATATCTTGCTTAATATAACAGTGAGATTGTTCAAAATTGGCTCTTCTTACTCTTCGACCGCTGAACGGAGTCTGAAGAAAAACTGATTGGATGGGAGCAAGGATATTGCTACCTGCCACACAAATTAATACCCAATTACTACTTAAATTTCTTATATCTGGCTGACTAAAGCAGAGAGAATCCTAAAAGTTGATACAAACGGCACGTTTCAATACGATATTCAACCGTCTTCAAAAATGGTCCATAAAAAGTTTAAACCATCGAACATGTCGTCGATATAATAAAACAAAGAAGTTCGCTAGGATATAATCTAAGCATGAAAAATTAAAGATAATGATTCTCCCATTCGAATGCAAAGACCAACTTAAAGTGAATGAATCCATGCTAAATCGTTCAGATAAACTTTGTAGCAACTCACAGTCTACTTCTTGAATTAGTTTCTGAAGTAGCAGATCTCTGACGATGGGCTGCAATCAAACGATATGTTTAATGGCAACTTAATCTACTTCAGGCTCATGGCAGTAGAATGTCACTGTCAATGATAAGCCTTAACATAGCTCCAAAAAATTGTCTAAAAGCGTTAAAGCGCACGATCTAGACGGCCAATTGGCCGGTCCCAAATGTGAAATAAACTGTTCACCGAAATCGTCTCTCAATTGGGCCATTGTTTCGAGTGCTGTATGGCATGTAGCACCGTTTTGTTGAAACCACGTGTCAGCCAAGTCCAGCTCTTCCATTTTGGGCAAAACAAAAAAATAATAATGACCACATTGTAGCGCTTGCCATTCATGGTAACGTTGCTGCCTTCGTAGTCTTTGAAAAAGTACGGTCCAATGGTGCGAACGGCCCATAACATACACAGAAAAATTCATTTATGGGATGCAATTCTTCTGGCTGCTCTTTTCACCAAATATGGTCAATTTTGCTTGTTCACGTATTCATTCAACCAGAAATGAGCTTCGTTGCTGAACACAATTTTCCGATAAAACACTTTCTTAGCGGAGCATGAATTTTGATAATAAAATTCAATAATCTGCCAGTGTTGTTCATTTGCAAGTCGATTTATGGTTAAATTATAGACCAAACTGTTTATGTTTAACAGTAACATTTTACACGAAAACAGCTGAGCTGCCAAACACAATGTTTCAAAAAAGAAAGTTTGCTAAAAAATTTCCCTTTATCTATTTACATATGTACTCTCATGTTTTTATTTAATCTATATATTTTTTTAAATTTTTTATATCGGGTATAAAAATTTTTTGAAGCCTTCATTATATAAAGGAATCAATCAGAAAAAACTGAGCAGGCGTTAAGTCGCGAATTTGCTAAACTGGATATTCGTTAAACCGCGATACTACTGTATTCATAACTTCACTCCTATACTTTACACTTCTTTTTAAAATGCTCTATACTTTACATGTTTTATACCAACAATTTCTTTTTTATTTTTTATTGAACATGTTTCAATATTAATCATACAAAAGAAAAGAAAAAAATATAAACAAAAAAATTAATCAGAACACAAACAAAAAACTGATTCTGCAATACGAGAAAAAAAACGTAAGAGATAAAAAAGTAAAGCGGAAATACTAGGAAATTTACTACCAAAAAAAATAATAATTCATTCATAAAAATTTGTTTTTGTTTTTTACACATGAATTAAAAAAATAAACAACTTCTACTATCAGTGTTAAACATGTAAGTTGAAACAGAAACCGCAGCAGCGGCCGAAAAGCAAATCTTGTTGTGGTTTCTTTCTATTGGTAGAGTCATTTTTAGCTTGACTTGTAGAATGATTGTGTTTTAATTAAGTTTAATCTAAACGTTTTCAATTCATTTGAATTTTAACATTTTTAAGATGAAAACGAAGACATTAAGAAAAATTCATGTTAAGCGGGACTGATGACAAAGAAATTTTGCCAACTGAAACAAAAGCCAGCTCTCAATTACTCACATACCCTCATTTTTAGATAACAAAGTTGCATACAACATATACTTTCAGATACATCATCTGTAGGATACTCGCACATTTTATATATTTTATTTCATTATTATTATTATTATTTTTTTTTTTTTTTCATTTTAATATTTTTGTTTTATTTTCTTAAAGAGAGTCTGGTTTCAGATACATCATCTGTAGGATACTCGCACATTTTATATATTTTATTTCATTATTATTATTATTATTTTTTTTTTTTTTCATTTTAATATTTTTGTTTTATTTTCTTAAAGAGAGTCTGGTTTTGTGCGATTTTTTTTTAAATCGTTGCTGTAGCAGACATGACAAAGTTTTGAAATTCCAAGAAATCTAAGATTATTCATCGATTTACTACATTTAGATGCCTGTTTAATTTGTTATTGCTGCTGCTGCTGCTGCTGCTGCTGATTATTTCTTTTTTATTGACTGTTTGTTATTTGCTTGTTGTTGTTATTAGTAATACATTAAATATTAAATTTTTTTATTGGTTTTTTTTTTGGTGTTGTTGCTAAATTGTATTTTAAAGATATTGGCATCCATTAGCCACAGATACTCGTTTGCAATAGATTGTTTATTTGTTTTTCAAAGTTTAGGTAATTTAGCAGGCTCCCAATTAGTGCAAATAAGCTTCTGTAAACAATTAGACAGTCATTAAGGAGCAAAATTATCCGATTGAACGAAATTTAAAAGTTGGAAGACCAGAGCTGCCATTATTAATGATAAATTTTAAGTATACAAGTATATTTATAACAAAGTATCGGATTTCTTTTCTAAGCTTGCCGTATTTGTTAAATTTTAGGGCATTTTTCATAAAAAATTTTGGGACAAGGTTGGATTTTCAAAAAAATTTTCGTGACTTCTTACAAATTTTGCCCACTTCTAAATGATTTTTATCTAATCACATCGAACATTTTTCCCTAATCTAACCTTAATTCTGAATTCTCTTAATTATTGTACTAAAAAATCCTAGGATTATGATTGAATCATATGATTACAATAATATTATATTAATCGCATTAAGGCTGAAAGAATCAAACTTTTTTAGGAATATTACAAATTCAATGGCTCAAAATTATCTTCAATACTGTTTTACACTTTAGGAGCTTAAGTTATTTTAAAAGACGTTCATTACTTCCACAGTAACAATTAATAAACTTTTGTTTAAATTCTTAAGGGGGCAAATTTACTACAATTCCATTAATTATTTTAACAAACCTGCATAAGTCCATTCTATAATTTGAAATTATATACTGCTTTTGTATAATAAATTATACTTATATTTTACAATTTATATTTACCTTCAAAGTGCAAGTGATACCTTTACTGCCGCCTAAAAAAAATTAATTTTTGAATATTGGCAAACTTAAGTCCTTTTAAACATTTGAATCGGAATAGTAAAAAAAAGTTATACTAATTTAATGTAAAATTATTTTTTTACAAATAATGCTTTTCACAACATATTAAAAATTACTTTAGGGAGAAATTTTTTTTAATTTTCGGCAGTTAAAGGTATTTGCATCACTGTCATACCATAAGCTTTGCATTTTTATAACATCTTTGGAAGGTCTTCTTTTTATACTGGATATTATAAGTATAAGTAATATAGAATGAACTGATTTTATCCTAAGAAAATATTTCCAATTTTTTTGACATAAACACTCTTCATGTATCAAATGTATGTGTCCTATTTCTCAAAGATACCTCAAATATTTAGATAGGTAGGAAAATATTCTCACACACAGCGTGCGCCACATGCAGCATTCATTTACTCGTAGATGAATACGTACATTTTTGTATAATGAAAAATTGTTTTCTTAGTTTTTAGACGTCCTTTCCTAATGAACGAATTACATACATTTTGTGCAGCGAAAATGATAATGATTTATTAGTGAAACCTTAACATGAATATACCTAATGTGACTAAATCAATGTAAAATATCTAAGGCAGGCAGTAATTCATTTACTGCAGCACTAGATAATTGAGAATACATATGATAATAAAGGGAAATTTTTATGCAACTTTATTTTTGCCGACACTGTTTTTTTTTCTTGGCAGCTCAGCTGTTTTCGTGTAACACGTTACTGTTAAACATGTTCAGTTTGGTATATAATTTAACCATGAATCGACTTACAAACAAACAATACTGGCAAATTATTGAATTTTATTATCAACACATACTTATGCTTGAAAGTCCATCGTGCACTTCTTCCATTTTATGGTCAGTTTGGGTTACCTTCTGAGGCAGCTATTTGACTAAATTTTAAACCTAATTTACATTACTGGACATTGAGCCACCAACACGCAAGCGTAGAGTGCGGACAGAGGGAAGTTTTTTAAATTTAACCTTTTAAAATCCAGCTGGTGCAAGAATTAAAGCCACATGACGAATGAAGATCCACTTTTTTATTGGAAAATTGTTTTCGGTGACGAAGTCAATTCTGGTTTAATGGATACAAGAATTTGCCGTATTTGGTGTGAAGAGCAGCCAGAAGCATTGAATTCCGAAAATGCATGGGACCGTGCATTGGACCGTACTTTTTTTCGCCCAAAATAGAAGAGCTGGACTTAGCTGACATGTTGTTTCAACAAGGCAGTGCCACATGCCGCACAGCACGCGAAACTATGGCCGATTTGAAAAGCGAGTTCAGTGAACTAATTGTTTCATGTTTGGGGCCGGTCAATTGGCCGCCAAGATCGTGCGATTTAAAGCCTTTAGACAATTTTTTGTGGGGCCATATTAAGGCTCATGTCTATAGAGACAAACCCGCAGCGGTTGATGCATTGAAATTCAATACTGAAGTATTCATTTGTGAAATACCGGCCGATATGTTGGAGAGAGTGTGCCAAAATTGGACCCAAAATTATGAATCATTTGAGGCGTATCCGCGGTCAACATTTACATGAAACCATCTTTAAACATTGAATTCTATAGATCGTTATATCGACACAAATTGAGATTTCATACATTTCTCTGAATTTTATTCGTATTTTTTTTTTATCAAATCCGAAAGATCCTAAAAAATCACTCGTTAGCAACCATGAGATCAACATATAATCTTTTATATGTGAAAGGGAAATATGTGATTTATCGGGTATTCGTATTTTTATAAAATTAGCGGTTTCTTGTATCTTATATAATATAAATTTATTCATTATATTATTCGGTATATTGTTACAATTAATTATTAAATAGTGCTTACTTTTGCTGGGTTGTCTATACATATCTGACATTTCGTTGCTTTTAACCAACTCGTCAGTAGACTTTAACCATCGTGTCTGATTGAATTTTGTAAAGTTTTCATATTGGACTTTTTTAACATGCACGCATGAAGTTGATTGTTTTTCGAACATAATGGTGGAAATCTACTGATGTCAGGCAATAATCAACAGTTGTTTGAATTTGTTGCTAATTAATAATATTTCATTATTATTTGCAATTTATATTATCATTATATTGTATATTACAAAACCCTGATCGTCTATAATTTTAGATTTTTTTTTTTAATTTTTTAATAATTTAGGTAACCGCAAAAATAAAAACGTTCGGTAAGCAACACCGAAAAAAAATTATTATCGGACGGAATCAAGAAATGATTAATTGAACAGAATATTCTGGGATATAGAACTTCACTTTTAATACGAAAGTAGATATTTTTATATAGAGAACTATTTTTAAAAATTCTTAAGGAGTAAATGTTCCAGGATCATGCCAAACTGATCCTGCTCGGCAAAAAATCTGCAACAATTTAATCTACAGTCAGGTGGGTTCGTAGTGTGCCACGTTTGGTATACGTATGTATATGCCTTTGTGGCCAGAGTTGATTTAATATTTTGATTCGCCAGATATTTGTATTTGTGGGATAACTCTTCCAGCCAACAAAGATATATTATTCCAAATATAATATTAAAATAAATTACATAAATATCATAAAAATCTTTCCCTCTTTCATTCCCGCCCAGTTCTCCTCTTCTTGTGCTGTTAATTGCAGTGTGACCAGAACTTAACAATATTACATACATATGTTGATAAAGGGGCCTCGGAATATATAAAAATATAAATCAAATGCTATATGAGACAACGAATGGGTCAATTTACTGCCTAAAATAGATATAGGGAAGTGGAGAACCAAATTTAAATAGTTTTCATGACTTTCCAATACACGCAATTGCAAGTTTATATTACGAAGTCTAAGGATGTGTATACTTTGAAAGAAAAAGGAAAAATTTTAAGATAACAATAATAAAGAAAATATAAAATATTTTATTTTAAATAAAACAATTAATGAATAACACTCTAAACTATCGTAACACAATAGATATTAATTTAATACATTTGACGATTGCTCAGACACACATACTTATGTTGGATTTTAACAGAGAATCGATACAAAAACAAAACATGAAAGTTATGATATTGTGGAACAGAGAGAGAGAGAGAGAGATCATTTTTTGTTTCGTAAAGATTCTGTGTGTTTTATGGCATACACAATGGTCACCCGTTTGAGAGTTTTCATTGTAGTTAATTTTTTTAGATTGAAAAACTTTTCTAGCCCAGAGCCCTTGTGAAATTTTGTTTCATATAATTAAAATTTATATGTACATTTTGTTGACTATAGTACATAACAAATTTTTGTAGAAATATTGTATTCGAAATTTGGGGTTGTGACCAATGAATAATTAAATACAGATGTGTCAAGATGGTCACACTGGTTAAATTATTTTAAGCGAAACTGAGGGAAAAACAAAACGATCAGTTGCTTTGTTCTCTTCATTTAAAACATTTAAATTAACAAAAGCTTTTTTATCTTTTACACATATTCCTACAATTTGGCAAAGCTTTTTTTAAAGCCAACCGATCCGATTGTCAGTCAGTTCGCTGAGTGAGTTCGATGTTAGTCAATGCATATGGAAAAAATAACTACAACAAAGTAGCAACAACACTTTACTATTATCATCATGAGGTTGTTGTTTTAACAAATTGTCAATTTGAAAAATCAGTTGATATTTGTTCGCCTTAGCAAGAGGTTGTATTTGCTCCTCTTGTTGATAGAATAAACAAAAAATAGTAGACTTTTTAATAAAAACGCGAGTTTTTAATATATAAAACAAAATTTTTTTAACAAATCGAACGAACAAAATTATGAAGAGAAACTTAAATTTTTTATATTATCAATAAAGTAAATTAACTACAGGAACTTGTAAAGTGCAAAGTGTTTTTCAAAAGGAAGAAGTTTTATTAATATATTTAATAAAAAATATTCAACAAGAAACAGTTGCAATTAAATAAAAAAATATTATTAAAAATTTTAACTATTACAACAATTACCAGCACAGACAACAGCAACAACAATATGTAAGCTAATTTCTAATATTTTTTTACAATACAAAAACAAAATTATTTGCTATCGGTTAACCACCTAAAAAAATTGTAGGTAATTATTTTGGAAATGTTACGAATAATTTATATAAATCTCTTTAACAAATTAATTTTTATTTTAAATGGTAAAATTTACTTGTAAAACTATTAATGATATAAAAAAATTATTAATAAATAAGAAAAAGCCATTAAAATAATTTGAAAATGACAAAAGAATTAACGGGCACCAGCATCCATCATAAGGATTGTCGTCTTTAATTAAAAGAGAGGGATTCCCAAACAACGTTGCTGTTAATTATAGTGAGAGCAAGTGAAAATATTTATGAAATTTTTATATATTTGATAATTTTTTAATTTCAATCCAATAATTGCTCATTGGGAAAATTTTTGTTCATCGAATTAAAATAACTTTGTTTATTTAACAAATTTCTATATTTAATTTTCTTACTATCAAATAATCGTCTCAGTAAATTAGTGAAAAGCTTTCCTTAAAAAGTTGCTTTGAATATTAGAATTTGTTTAATAATATGGTCTTGAATATCATTCGAAAGGTTTTCATTAGTCGTGAGATGACATGTGCAATTTGGTTTAAATGGAACATACAATCTGTATAGCGTTTCGGGGGATTTTAAGCGAACTATTTGCATTCTCATATCCATATATAAAAACAAGCCCCAGAATAGTGCCATAGTTTAAGTATATTTACAGGTCATTATTCTATTTTACAGGCAAACTTGACTCATAAAGTTTTTGGAAATCTTTGGAATGGGTATGGTTCCCAAACTTACTCAGGACATATACTCGTACAATCGTTTTTATTGCAAATAATAGTTACTATCTGACTAATCTTTCCAGCTCCTAGTGGCCATTGAATTCACTTATTATAGTATTTGGAAATTGTTGTCAAGATCTTAAAAAACAGGAAAGTTTCAATTTCGTTTTTACAATAAGTCTGTAAATTTCTAGAATAACAGCGTAAGTCAATATAAGTAGAATTGGGTTCATTGATACCGAATCTCTTTATTTGAAAAGCTCTTCATAGGGAAAATTACGTGCATCTTCCTTTCACTAAAAATTTATAATTATATACAGCAAACACTTGATTGCTAATAAACCTCTTTTTAATATATATGTCGGATGACAGTATTGTTTTCCATGCAGATATCCTGGCTGTCTGTCAAAGAGCTGGGTGTTCAATTGAAGATGAGTTCTGACAATCGCCCTGAAATTCCGATTGCTGAAACAGAAACCAACCCACGACCTGCGATCATGTCGATGTGATATGGCGAAGCAGCCACAATCAGGCCATGTTTAATAAAAAATCTTTTAACTGAATTAAAAAAATTTCCTAAGCAATTTAAGAACCCCTGGCACATCATTAACAACTGAAAACCGCATCGAATGGACTAAGTAACGACTCATTACTAATGTTTTTTACTGGCTTAAGGCAGAGAGTGTCTAACCATGTATGGATATATTATATTTCTATAAGTATGCGTGATGATTTAAGTATTTGTGTTTTTTTTAATATTTTGCGCACAAAGAGCGAGTCTATCTTTTGTCCAATTCCCGCCATTCTCAAATAGAAAAAAAACGCAACTACTGGATACAACTTTTAAATCTTTTACACTATCATCACATTTATGGTGAAGATAAAACAAACAAAATGTATAAAATTTCATAAAATAAAATTGATTGCTTTAAGTTCGTTAATCTGATCTACTCGTATTAAATGTTTAGTATTATTATACTTTGTTGCATTTTTTGTACTTTTATGTTCTGCCAACAGACTACAAACAATTGTTGTGCGGCCCTTTTTCGTTCAGTGTACAAGTGTTCTTTCATGAAATTTTCTGTGCAAAAAAAACATCAGAAAAAAATGCTGTCAAACCTGCAATACTATTCTTTTTTTAAGCATCTTATAAATGTTTAAAAAAACGTTTTTGAGTTACACACATACATGTACGTAAATGTATACTCCTATGGATATCCCTAGATATTAGTAAAAAAACCGATAATTACCCAGCAAACATACGATTAATTAGTGTCTGAAAATCTAATTTTATTATATAAAACCAAAGATTATTCTAAGCCTTTCTCCAGTCTAGACGTGAATTTGAATTCAGATTTATGCGTACAAAAAATTTTAAAAATTTTGGAAAAATACGGTTTTCCAAATAGATACTAAATATGTCTTAAATATGTAAAATAATTCAAATTCAGAAGAATCTGTAGAAATTAAATTCTAGCCATTCCTTTAACAACTTCCCCCATATTTCTTATAGCAAAAAGAAATTGAGTACAACAATTTAATAATGCAAATATCTAAAAAAAAAACATAAAAACACCATGATTCAAAGTAATTTGCTACAAAAAGAGAGAATTTCCTGATATTTCTAAAGCTATTCCTATTTTTCTGATTTTTTTTTTTTAAATACATAAATTTTTGTTAAAAATTATTCTTTTTTAATAACAAAGCGATTTGGTAAATATTAATAAAAAATATATATATTTATGCTCAAATATTGTTCTCGATCGAACAAAATGAATAACAATTCAAAAATAAAATTCAGTTTTTATAAAAAACTTTTTTTTAAGTTCCCTTTAAAAAGACAATATTAAGTCTTAATATTTGAAAATTAATGTTAGAAACTTTTAATAAATAAAATATCAAACTTTGATAATATTCCACATTTATTTTCGAAATATATCTGAAAACCATTTAAGAGTTACCAATGAGTCTTTTAATGCAAGACAGTTATATCTCAATAACAACAAAAAAGAATGTCCTTAAAATCTAAGTTTTCATATCGAAACTTTTTTGTATAATTACGGTTTAACTATATATATATAATTTTTTTTTACACAGTGGATATTGGTATATCGTACGCCGTTTATAACGAATTTCTACATACGCAATAAATTTGCGTAAATTTTTACGCTTATAGTGTAAGAAAAAAAAGGTGTAAAATTTTTCTGCTAATTTTTAAACCTATAAAATAATTATTTAAACTTATTATATCACAAAACGAACATGAGTACGAGTATGATAACAAAAGTACGATTTTCAAATAGATACAAGTATATAATATGTTTCATAATCATATCGAAAAATATGTAATAAGTAAATTACGAAGTTCGTTATAAGCGGACTGTACTGTACATATAAGGAGGATATTGAGGAACACTTTTTTCACAGTATATGAAATGTATGATAATTATGTGTGATATATGCAAAGGTCTCCTTTTTGCGTAAAATACGAGGTCTGTTCAATAGAAAAGATGAATTTTTATTTTTCTCAAAAAATATTTATTTATTCATCAATTTCTATTTTGTCCCCTTCAAAGTGTTCCCCTCAGATGTGATACACTTGTGCCAGCGTTTTTTTTTTCCAATCCTCATTTTTTGATATGGCCTTGAGATCCCTCAGCGATTCGATTTTTATCTCCTCAATCGTCGCAAAACGCCGTTCTTTCATGGGTCTCTTCAACTTTAAGAACAGAAAAAAGTCGCAGGGGGGCCTAATCTAGTGAATACGTTGGCCAAAAAATTACAAACAAACAATGACGAGTGAGCAGGTGCATTATCGTAATGCAAAAGCTATGAATTGTTTTTCTTCTGCACCGTACGACCATGTGGAAAGATCTAATTATGCACTATGCCACGGTAATCAAAGAAAACAGTGAGTAAAACCCTGACATTTAATCGAACTTGGCGTGCTATTTTATCTTGGCTCTCCTTAGCTCTTCCATTGGGACGATTGGACTTGGGTTGCGATTTATTATTCGTCACCAGTTATCACCCTTTTAACCAAATCTGGATCGTAATTGACATCATTCAACATTTCCTACGTGATTCCCTTTCGACAGTTTTTTTGTTCAAAGTTCAGAAATTGTATGGCATGAGCCACACGATATGCAGACATCCTCTGTAACTTCTCTAATAGTGATTCGACGATTCTCCATAACAAAATTTCCACACTTTCTCAACATTTTTATCGGTTTCTAACTTTTAGAACCAGCGTCGTCTTTGAAAAGCTTATACCAATTGTAAATATTTTTCTTACTCAGAGTACAATCACCATATGTCACACTCAACATTTTAAGTGCTTTTGAGCACTTAGTTTCATTTTTTAAGCAAAATTTAATGCGAATTCTTTGATCGCTAATCGAATGCACGTAGCCCGAGAAATTTTAAATTTTACCTTTTCGATTGAACAGACCTCGTACTTTTTATGAAATGATAGTCAAATGCCATAATTTTTAAAATATTTATCATATAAAATAAAACTTGATATGAAAGCTTTTTCAATTGCCTGTGTCTGTTGGGTAAGAGAATGTCTGCATTTGTTTTAATTCATAGTGATCAATGTTACCATTTTGGTTAGTTTTTAGGCATACGTAAGCAAAATATGAAAGAGGTAGGCCGTTGTGTGTCTGTAGGTCTGCCCGTTATTTTGTCTATCTGTCTATTTGCTATAAGGGATTATCTCTTGAACACATAACATATTGAAAATGTTAGCAAATTTCTTGATAATAATGTCCTTTATATCTTTTATATTTATGATAATAAGGAAAAAAGTGCTATAGTCTGATTTTTTAGTTGCACAGGAAGCCATTTTTATATTTTTAAGATGAGTCTTAGAAACGAGATTGCTCTCTAACGCGGGGTATCATATTTGTATGTACCTTTCTAGTACCTTACATTAGAAATAAATGATTCTATATTTCTTAAATTATCGCAAGCGATTTAATAACTTATTACTGTTCCAAATTAAATTGTACATCAAAAAAAACATTCATGTCAATGCAATTTCCTGCAAAATTTTGCAGTTATTGAAATTTTGTTGAGGGGTACCATTTAAGCGATAAAGCTCAAAAGTGATATTAACTTGTATTGAACAGTTATGTTTTGGTGTAATGACCTTTATAGCAGTGATATCTAAATTATGCTAATTAAGCTTTTATTTGGTAACTTTCATCTTTAATTTTCTTACAAGAATTTTACATTCCTGGCAACTTTGTTTGTGTTGCATTAGTGCATCTTATCGTTTATAAAACAAAAACTGTCCTTTTAAGTCTTGTTAGTGCTAATGAAAGAAGAAAAATAAAAACTACAAATTGGGAAAAAAATATTTTTATTGAAAGAAGAGAAAAGACAAAAATCAGTTGTTGGTTATTGTTGTTGTTGGTGATACTATTAAAGAAAAACATTTTCAATTAAATTGTAAGACGTTATGTGGGCTTATGGTTACAAAGAGGGCATTTACTCTATAATTTATTAAAATGTTAAGGAAATTAATGAAATCTAGAAAACAGCAGTGAAGTCGAAGAAACTTAAACCTTTAATGCAAATAAATCGTAACTTTTTATTAAAAAAATTGCATTAAAAAAATAAATTTTTATATACTTTTTTTTAAATTCCACAACTTAAACACAATTTTACAAAGCTTTAAGATAGGTGACCCTACCCCATGTCCATTTCATTATTTCTGTAGAATAATGGTAAGGGAATGTTTCGAAGTTGCAGCCTGAAAGCTGCATTATTATTCATAAGTCAATGGAACTTGAAAAAATTAAAAGCAAATTTTCTGAAGTGTTTATTGGCAGACTGTCTAGGATAATCTTAATAATATATGATAAGGAAACAAATTTTTAATTATGCATAAAAAATATCTCAACTCTCGTAACATCAACAAAAGTATGATAAACGGTCATTATTTTTTAATGCAATAATGGAAACAAACAACCCTAAATAATAAAATACAAAGTGAATAGACTTAAGGAGTGTCAAAAAGAAGAACACAAAGCAAAAACAAATTTATGAACGACACACAAAATTAGTCTAAAAACACACATTATATACTAAACATTTTGTTATCAACAAAATTAACACAAATACTTTAAACTTAAACTAAATATGATGATGATTCATTGAAAATTATGCTTAATGGGAATTACCTAAAAATGTTGGCTAAGTTTATCTAAAGAAAGATAATTTTTTTATTTTGATGTAAACAGCTCACAGAAATGTCAAAAATTAAGCAAAGTTATTGAAACATTAAAAGACGTTTCCTAGCTGACAATTGCAAAAAGAAAAGCACTAAACGACTTTGAAAATGTTTCTTTAACCTTAGCAAAGGCTGAGAAAATATATTTTTCTATAAATGTCATGGTCATTCAATTATTTAATTTTTGGGACACTCCCATTACTTGTTATCATACTATGCTTTATGTTTACTAACAAGTATATATGCATTATTTTCAACAATAAAAATATAAAAGAGTCTAAGACTTCAAAAAAGTAATAACTACTTACCACATTTTAATAATCTGTGCCACTGTGCAGGCAATAATCACTTTGTCCATATCATGTATCACATTTTCTGTAAATAAAAATATATTATCACTCAAATGAATTGAATATAATGATTAAAAAAAAAATTATGGAAATATTAAACTTCAAGCCTGCTGGTCTGTTTGAAATAGTAAAAAAAAATTTATAAAATTTGGCATTTCGACTGAAAATTTTGCGACTCGTATTTGGCGATTTAGTATAAAATTTTCCATTTTCCTTACTTTCAAGTGCAAATTTGGCTATGGTTTTCAATATGCAACATTTCTCAACATACGAAGCTATTTTAGGTCCACTTAGGTCCTGATAGGCCAACTTATATCTCCTCAAAAGATCCGGTATTAAGCCAAAATGGTGCCCGAATAAAATAGTTTATTCCCATAAAACTGCAGCTCTATGTCACTGCTAGATTCGCAGAAGCGGGCTGCCCTTGTGAGTCGCTCTGTTCAGCGAGAGAGCACAGCAATGACAGATGTGATGTTCAACACCCTTCTCTTCCTCTAATTTAATTTTTTTCATTTGAATATTTTTTTTTAATTTCGTATGAACTATTCACATTATTTCACAGAATGAAAAAATGTTGCTTGAATGATTAGAGTACAACTGCCGCAACATTATTTTGTAACTAATACCTACAAAATATTTTCATACAGACTATGACAGCATTTCATATGAAATTTTAAACTGAATATCAGGCTTTTAGTCAAAATAAAATATATAATATTCCAAGTGAAATCAAAAAATTCTAAATTATCACAGCATTTGTTATCATAAATAATCTTTGTAACAAGAAATCCTGCTCCGATATCTACCAACTTTTTATTCCACGTGAATTCAAAGCTGTTAATAAATTTTCAACCATTTGTAAAACAAACTTTTCAAATAACAAACAAGCAAATGATTAGAAATATTGTTAAATCAATAATTTCCTTAAATGTTACTATGGCTGCCTATTTTTATTAAAACGAGTCTACAGCTAAAATTTATTTTTATATAAAATTAAGCAGAAGGTATTCGTGAGTCTTATAAATCTCAATTGGTAATTTAATTTATCGATAAAAATCTATCTATCTTCTGCGGAAAATTATTTTTATAAAAAATTTTCGATCAATAAAAAACGCTCTAAAAATTATTTCTTTCCTTTAGAGCCGTGTTTTTCTTTTAAAAGCTTTGTGATTTTAAAAGAAAAAGACGGCTCTACTCAAATTCCTGATGAAGAAAAACGATGGTGATCGATATATTGAACAAAAAAATAATAAAAAAATGAAGAATAAACAAAGGAGTTTTACTTAAATTAATATACGACCTAGAGCCTGAATAAAAATAAACAAAAATAAAAAATTTATGGAAAAATAAGAATTATTCTGAAAAACTTTATATGCGCATAAATTTATCGATATCAAACATTAGCTTATTTATTTATTAAATATATATAATAATAATATAATATAATATATAAATAATAAATAATCAATTATAATAAAGGTTTCACAAGTCAAACAAATGTGCTGTCAAAAATATTTCAATAAGAAAATCCTCTTTTTGAAAATTTATAATGATTAGAAAAAAGTTCAATTATTATCGGTATACTATAATAAACCGATAGCACAAAAAAATATGTGTACAAATTTAACCGAAATCCAAATAAATCGTTTAGCAATAATACTCGTATAATTTTGTTTACAAGAAAATTAAAATTAGTAAAAAATTTTTTATGCTAATTTAACCAGTAATTTTAATTTTTATGGATGATAAATATTTTTTATATAGAATTGAAATTAAAAAAAGAAACTTCAAGATAAAATTAATGAATAGCAATACAATAATTATCATTAACAAAAACTTCCCATAGAAAATAGAAAATTTATGAACAATTAAACTTGTTGGTTGAAAATATATTTAAAAAATTGTTATCGGATTTACATTGACAACGAAAATATATCGATAATAATAAACAAAAACTGTTTGAGCGCAAATTTCTGTGCAAAATTTAATTGATAATAATAAAGAGTTGTTATTGTTTGTTTATTATCATATTTTTTCTATGAAAATAGTCTTATATTATCTATGAAAATAATTTGATAACCAGAATGGCAACGAATTTATTTGAGTACGACCATATATAATTGATTGATTTAATAGAAATAAACTATTAAAATTTGATTAAAATATTATTCAAGCTTGAGGTCTTATTTAGTAGTTAAAGAATTTTATTGGAAATTATCGATATTTCGATACTCATTGAGTATCATCTTCAGGAAAATTCTGTTTTCCAATCAAATTGTTACAAAAGGGTCAAAAAATATAGAGATCTTATAATCTATTAAATTTTTTTTTTTTGTAATTTAAAATGTTTTCTACTTCTTACTTGAAGAAGCATGTATGTATACAACATTTCATTCAATTAATTTTTAAATAGAGGAATAAATTACCATACATATCTTTTGCTAAACGTAACTTTAAAATGAATCATTAAGTTTAGTGTTTTTTTTTTCAAAAAAATAAATTGTCTTCTTTGCGTGTAAAAAATTATGATGAGTGTAAACAAAATGTTTAATAGGAGTTTTGTTTTTGTATTTTATGAATAAAAACACAAATTATTTGATTGCAAATACAATAAAACAGTCATGGAAAATAGCAAAAAAGAACTGAACCCAACAGAGTCTGCCAGAAAATAAATTAAAACACAAATTTTATGCCGTGTAAAGTTTAAGACGAACTAAAATCAGTCTGTTCTTCATTGAAATCAATAGGGGACGGTGTTTGTAACTTAAAAACATAGATCATTTTTATTTTACAGGTCAATATATTGGTTTAAAAGAATGCAATTCTTTCAAGAGAATAACAACAATAGACATACATATATACATATGTATATATATATATATATATATATATATATATATATATATATATATATATATATATATATATATATAATATCCATAAAACTTTTTGAATGCCAACCGTAGGGTACCGAATCTATGCCAAATAATATGATAGTTCGTGCTCTTCCTTTATGGTCATCGATCTTCTCTGAATATTTAAATATAAGTTTATAAGCCAAGCATGAGAATCAAAACTCATTTTAACACACTTTTGTTGATGTTGCTATTGTTGTTGTATTATTTTGTATTAAGAAAAACGTGAAAAAAGTTTTAATTTTTTCCGCCCCAATAGCAAATACAATTTTTTCGTTAAATTCAGCACAGCCTTTAGGAATAACTAAATAATTTAGAAAAAGTATAGAAAAAAAAACTGGTTTTGTTTCTGAAATTTGAATATAAAAGTTATTTTCTTAATAAAATTTTGTGACAAAATTAGAACACTAGACGAGACAAGCACTTCAAAAATAATTTTTTTTAGAAAAAAACTCTGTACAATTTTTTTTATCAGAAATAGACCTAAAGTTGAGTAGACTAATATTCTTCGTCCATACATCTTTCTATTGTGCTTGATTAGATAACAAATTGCGTTTTTATGGATACATTAGAGAATTAACTTTTTTATAATAGAAGTGGAAACAACTCAGTGCTACTTTTTCATTTGTTTTTGTATTTTTTTAGAGTAATTTTGCTTAACTTTTTAAGCCCCAGCATACGAAAGTTTAACGATAATAAGTTGTACTTGGACAAAGACGAGAATGAACTATTTTTGTTAAAAAAAAATCAACTTGATGGCCGTTTAGTCATATTTTGATTATTTATAAATAAAATATAGCGTTTTCTATTCCAAAAAAAGTGTAAAATTATTTGGTCTTTCAAAGAGACAAAAGGATTTGAAAAGGATTTGATATTTTTTAATTGGAGCGCTAATTTTACAAGATGTTACAATTCCTTTAGAAAATAAAACGCAACAGATCTACCAACTGTCAGTTTCCAGAGCAACTTTTGCAATAATTTCTCATTTACTAATTTACTGAAAGGAAAATTTAATAAACGAATTGTCGAATTGGTTCAAATGCAGGTTATGTTACTTGGTCACAAAGATCGTTCATATTATTAAATTATTATGTTTTGTTTAAATATCTTTAATATGTCAAATGTCAGTTGCATACACAAACAAAGCAGAGACGTTTGAACACTTAGAACGAAATATACGATGAGTTCTTTGTAAAACATGGCCGCGATTGCTGCGAAAAATTTGTGATAATTTAGCATGTAGATTGCAAAATCTACCCACCAGCTCAGGCCGACCGCATGGGCGACTTATATTGAAATAATTAACGGCATAAAATTATATTTCCAATAAAGCCAATTTTTTATTACAAAAAAATATTTTATAGAAAAAATCAAAAGTTTGTTGTGGCTTTAGCTCTTCATATGCCGACATTTCATTGGTTGCTAAAACCAAATCGTCAGTGAAGTTTAAGCAGTTTGAAAACATTCAACCTCGGATGTTTATGCCACATAAATCAAATACAATATGAGAATTTCAATATTGCATATGAATTACAACAAATACATAATCATAGTACGTTTAGAATGTTTCTATACAAACCAACACAACAAACAATTTACTCAACGTGAGTCTATTTTATTTTTCTATCAACACCCATACAATTAAACGCCTGTTGGTCGTTAATGATTGTATTCAGTTGGGCAAAAATGAAAAATTATGATTGTGTATTTGTTGTAATTCATATGCAATATTGAAATTCTCATATTGTATTTGATTTATGTGGCATAAACATCCGAGGTTGAATGTTTTCAAACTGCTTAAACTTCACTGACGATTTGGTTTTAGCAACCAATGAAATGTCGGCATATGAAGAGCTAAAGCCACAACAAACTTTTGATTTTTTCTATGCATTTTTCAAAAGCTCTAATTGTTTATAACGATTAGTTGGGGAGAATATCCCAATAATGAATTTCAATACTAAGTATTTAAAAAATATTTTATTTATTTCAATTTATAATATGAGACTTAACAAAAAAAAAACTTTATCTTCAAATGATAACTTGAATTTCAACATGATATTCGGTTTTTATGAGCTCATAACTCTTTAATTTTGTGAAAATTTAATGAATACCATTGATATACGGGGGCAGTTTTATAATTTCATTTCTATATTTATTATAAGAGCATTAAATTTCAATGCAACACAATTCCCGTTGACTGTTAGGTTGTTTTTGAAAATGGAAAAAATAAGTTAAGCTTTTGTGCGTTTTTGCGTAAAGACGCCCCATCATCGAAACCAACAAAAATAAAAGATTGATGAAAATTATTGGAACTCTGCAACATCAATTTCAAGTGTTAAAGAGTGGTTTATTGAGTTCCATTGTGGTCGTATCAGCAAAAATGACGCTCAACTTTCAAATCGCCCAAAAGAGTTTGTTACGTCAGAAATAGTCGATGGATTCCACGGACTGATATTGAAAGATCGGAGAATGGAAACATGTAAGCTGCATGAACCTGTGCTCGTAGGCACCTGAACCGAGCAGGTGCGTTGCATTTTCCATGGATATTTGCATATAAAAAAACTATTCGCTACTATTTCCTTGTTTTTTAACTTTTAAAAGAGAATTGCGTCAAACGAAGAGGTCATCAGTAAAACAAACACCTATTTTAAAGGCCTTGAGAAATGTTATTATTTGGGAGAAATGTAAAACTAGAAAGTCGCTAGACTAACGACAACGAGCTTAAAGATAATATGATAATTAGCAAATAAAATGTTTTTTGCGAAATAAATATCATTTATAAAAAAAATACCGAATTATCAAACTGACCACGTATATTACAAAAAATTTACCCATATTTTATTATCGCTCTGAATCTTGACCTTCTTGATAGTAATTCAATTTATGTTCGGAGTATTTCTAATACGATTTTCACATAAATGCAATTATTTGTTGCTTATCATTAATATTTTGTTGCCTTATCTTTGATTGATAATATAAATTTGGTGACACTCTTAATACTTTAAAACAGGTAAAATTAGATATATTCTTTAAAAGAAAAAATCAATATTTAATTATATTGTCTTTATTGCTTTGAGGAAAAACAGTGAAATGAATTTAAAACTTTCGGCATTTATTCAAATAATGTCAAGTTCATAACAATATTTATTGAGCTGAGTCGAAAATGAATGCAAACGTTTTTAAACAAAGACTTGTTATTTGGGCTTGTAAATATTTATTAATAAACTGACTTACAAACTAAGTTGAATGAAATACTTAAAATGAACTTTTAATAAAAGTGAACAAGTGTATGGTAGGAAAATGTTTCATAAGTTCGTAATGAGTCATTGTGAATAAACGAAAAATATATATTTGTCATGCAAAGCAAATAAAAATATCGATGCAATCAAGATAATCTGTGAGTGTAATTTTATGAGCGGAAAGAATTCATAAATAATGTCAAATAATATGAACGAGTTCTTTTCTCCTTTGTACCTATATAAAGATCTTATACAACGATCAAATATCTAATACTTTGGAAGAAAAGATTAAGAGAATTTACGTGAGCTCAAGGCGACTACTGTATATTGTGGGTTAAAGGAAATCATTCAATTTTGTTGAATATACATCTCTGAAGTTGAAGCAGTTATTGACTTTTCATTGGTGGCACAATTAACAACGAGAGATATTATGTATCCTAATTGAATGTCATTAAATGAAATACAAGCGTGTGAAAACTTTTACTTGCGGAAATTAGCAAATAAAACTTCCTTGTACTAATTTCGAAAACAATTTAAAATAATATTAAGGTCATCAAAATTTCACCAAATTTCGATAGAAATTGATGTAAGGTTCACAAAACCCAGACTGTAAATTCAAACATAAAATGTACATGAAAAGCACAAATTTTTTTAATAAATGATGTAAATCCTGCAAAGAATCGCAAGCTACTTTTATAATAAACAAATTTGTACCTCTTGTCCAAAAATTTTTCTTAATTCTGGCCATAGTTTGTAGGATCGTTGTGGGCTGGTTTTACGGGAGATCAAAAAGTTTTTTTTTTAACAAGTTATACAATTCGTTCGCACCGTTCGTAAATGGGCATGTTGCACAACATTAAAATATTTTATATTTAATTTTTGTGGTGATCATATAGCAAGTTATATTCTGTGAAATATTTTATATGCCGGAAATAAATTAATAAGTAATAGAAAAAATTGAGGATTCGGCCTTTTTATTGAATTTCATAAATGTATTGCGGCACAATAGAATTGCAAAACTGAGAACTATAAATATTAAAATATTTGCAATAACATCCGACGACATCTGTACTCAAAAAAGCTCATTTACGAATGATGTTGCGCATGAGATTGCACTCGATGTTGTATCGATTATGGACAAAATGCACAACTTTATTACCAGCCAGGATGTACTAACGGTCACAAATTCTATTACTTGCATAGGGCTGATGTCAAAGGGAGTGCAACATGCGAATGGAAGCTAGAGTGTGATAAATAAGGAGCTATAGCAATGCTGGAAGATGTCAGAGTAAATAGAGCTCTGTATTAAAAATACATACATACACACACGCACATACGCACTCAAATTCTGCATATAAAAAAATTAAAAATAATTAATCAAAAGGGAAGAATGCACAGCGTGTTACAGACCATTACACGGCCTGTGTTGTGGGACATACCCGCTTCAAGATTCGTTATCATTCTAAGATCTTTTGAGCGAACACATAAGAAAAATACAATCAGTGATTTGTATCGCATTGAAGTATTTTTTAAATTATTTATGAAACATTTCAAACAATATAATTTTCTAAAATTTATGTGATTTTTGAAGGAAAATTTCCGTAGAAAGGAGGTTTCTATTGAGAACAGATCATAGATGTTGCAAATTATTGACTCAAGCTGTTAACTGGAATTTCATTTTTTTTAAATGAATCTGTGAAGCCATTTGGATTGTCTACAGAAACACCCAGAGTATTCAGCAGAAATCACAGACAAAAATTAGCAAATTTTCAATGACTCTGCCATGCAGATCTGATTGAATTGAAGCAACCACCTTCTCTATGCCATATGACCACATGAAAAAACGAAACAATTCATTTTGGCAAACACACATTAGAAAATTGATCTTCAAGGCATACACCTCTACTGCCACAATATGGCATGCAGTGTGTACACTGATGTATATTATTTTTATCATTTGGACATCTTCTCCTTTTGACTTTTAAAAACAAAAGAAATAAGAAACGTTGCTAAAATAGCATGATGCCACCAACTGTCAACAATATGCTGATATTTTTTTCACCTGAAAGGGATATAGTTGAAGGATCCTTAAAATGTTTGATTTATCTTAAGGGATGTTTTTACAGTACGGCAGTTACTGCGCAGCATGGCTGTGTAGCCGTTTGTCATAGGGTCTTTATCTTTTGTATAACTGCTGCAAAAATAAATAATAAGTTAAGTTTCTCCGTCCGTCCATCCATATGTCACGAGACTGTATCCTGTGAATCCCAGCAGGTAAATACATAAATCTGTTAAAGACATGCTAGGCTGCTTCAATAATCAAACTCTTTAAAGGCATAATGATAAATGATGGATGTTCATATTCACTTGACCATTCTAGCTTTTCTTTCCGTTTTTTTATATGTATCTATCGCATTAAAGTGAATTCACTCATTCTATAAAGGATTTAATATTTCTTTAAAATTATTATTTAATTTTCTTATAACTTTTTAGCTAAATGTGGTAAGAAATAATAGACAAATACAAAATATACCAGAACAAAAATCTAAATTTAGATAAACTAAAAACGAAAATAGAACCAAGTCTTAATAAATATGAAAATGAAATGCCAATAATGCTCGTACATACAACTAAAAGTACTTGTTGTGGAGCACCATTGAACTTTCTTTCAACAGATAGTATTCGTTAAAAAAAAAACAGAAAACAAAAATATTTCCATGGCATTTCTCGTTATATACTAAAGTATCTGACATAGAAAACTACAAGTTGATGTTATATTGGTTATAACCCAGCGAATGTTTTTATCGCTCCTAGGACTATCTGATAGAGTTTCATTATATCGGACTAGATTTAGCGGGCTTATTTTTATCAATGACTTTAGGTAGTTTTGCAGTTTTGCCCATTAGAACTGAATGAAAAATATGCCATCTTATATAGACAATAAAAAATGTTCCCTATCGCAGCTTATGACTTGTATTTTAGATATCAGGGTTGGGTAGATGTATATATTATTAAATTTTGTTTTTGTTACATTGTTATTTTTCATTTTTCAAATGTTTTGAAAAAATCTTTGAAAAAAATTTATGTACTAATTAATTTTCAAGTTTCCCTTTTTTAAGTTTGAACATTTTTTCGCTGGGTTGCATGTTCATTTAATAGGCTTTCAGAGTTTGGGGTTGGCAGTTACGCTTTGCTAGTATTTGCATATTTGTTGCTTAGATTTAACATTTAACCCTTTTACCGAGTTATTTAGGTTGTGTTTCCGTTACGTTGAGGTTGTAGCTATAGTTGTTACCAGCCATCTTCATGTTAAATTCAACCTGTTGGCATTTAAATTTTTATAAAAAAATATCATATTCATATACATTCTACTAGACTTAAAAGTATTCTATAATAAAATGGCAGAGCTATTTAAGTATTTATCTATTTATTTGGTAACAGTAAAACGGTTAAGAAAGGAATTCAAATTAGAAACTTGCTAATAGAAAACTAAAGGAAAACTTTGCTCCAAAGCTCATTAACAAAAAGTGATTTTAACAAAAATGGTAGAATTATAAAACAAAATATCTCAATCATATTGTAAACAAATTTTATTAACTTTTTTCTCTCTCCCTCTTTTATTTTTACAGATTTTTTTTCTCTCAGTGTAACAAATCTTTTAATTATTATAAATAAAACGCAGTGCCTTCATATTAAAAGCCAGTATATTTTGTAATAAGAATCGAGTTGAAAGTTTTTTAAATTCATAATATTAAAAGTGGTTTAAATAGAATATGATTTATTGCAATCAATTGCCACCTCCAACAACAAAGCGACTAAATATTAATAGATCTTTGCCAGATCCATCATCATCATTATCAGAAGAGGAAGCAAGTTTATCAAATTCATCTCTAACCACCACCCGTGAAAGCTCAAATAGCCATAAAATGTCATCCCGCCAAAATAATGTGTTCTTAGGTTTAACCGTACTATTAACAATTATTGCCACAGTACATTCCGGCCCAGTGTCGCGGATATCGCAAGCTGAGGTAAGCGATTAATTAATTATTATTTGCAAAAATTTATTTTAAACTTTATGTGATAAATTATTTTAAAAAAATTGCCAGTGAAAAAAATTGTTATACCCTTTTGTGATAAAAAATAACTTTGGACAAAAGTTGCCTTTCTACGTAGTAGAAAAGCAATTGTCGTTTGAGAAAATTTACTCCTTTGTATAAAATGTATAACATTTCGACTACATACATACATATATATATATATATATATATATATATATATATATATATATATATATATATATATATATATATATATATATATATATATATATATATATATATATATATATATATATATATATATATATATATGATATACCAAATGACAAAAAGCTTAAATTTTTTAAGAAATGGCCTTTGCTTCAGCGGATAAATTTTTATAAAAATGGCATTTTTACAAGAAATGAAAACTTTTATGAAAACCAATCATGACTGCGAATAATAATATTTTATATCAATATATACATTTTCGTAACAAACAAAATTGATATAAATTTTAAAAAATGTTTTTCTTTTGTTGGAAAATTACCCTTTTTTCGGAAAAATTATAAAAAGTACACTTTTGTAAGAGAAATGCCTTTTCGTAAAAAGAACTTTCAAAAAAGGTGTACCTTTATAATAAGTACATTTTTGTAAGAAATTAGCCTTTCTCTAAAAACCAACCATTAGTAAAAAGAAGCAACTCGCCTGTCAAAAATTACCTTATGGTATAAAAGTACCTTTACCTTTTTTATAAAATAGCACATTTGTAAAAAACCGCAACCTTGTAAATAAAGAACCTTTTTCTTGATAAGTAATTTTTTGTAAAAACGCCCTTTCAAAAGACCTGCTGTTAAAAGAAAGTAACCTTCCTGATAAAGTACCTTTTTGTGCAATACCAACTTTTTGAAAAACATGACATTTTTTACAAGTAGCTAATTTTTTATAAAAGCATTTTTAAGGTATATATTTTTTTAAATTGCCCTCTTGATAAAAAGTGGCTTTTTATAACAAAAAAAAATTGTCATTTTGTTAAAAAAAGTGTTTTTGAAAAGACTAACCTTTTATGAAAAGTTACCTTTTTAAAAAAGTTTACTTTCGTAGACGAATATGTTTTTGTAGAAAACTGCCTGTTTGCGAATTAGGAACTATTTAGTATAAATTGCACGTTTATTTAAAATTAAGTTTATTTTTTGAAAGTTCCTTTTTGTTGCAAGATATTTTTAATTACAAAAAATAATAACGAAAGTACTTCCTTAAAATAATATTATTTTTCAAAAAAATACCTCTGCCATAACGAAATACACTACACACCTCATTTTTAAATTGAAGTCAATTGGTGTGGATGGCCGGCTTTGTTCCAGCCATAGACCGCTCCAAAAACTTTTGACAGGAGGTGGAAGCTTAAATTTACCTACACATATGTACATATGCTACCACGCCCATCTTACCGATCTCGCAGCACTTTGAAAGATATGCATTTGTAAATTATGTTGCAACATAATGTTTGAGGCTACGGAATTATATCTAATTTTGTATAAGAAAGAAATCCTTACGACTGAACTGTAATAAATTTTGATTTTCTTTTATTGTCTTCTATTTTCTTTCTTCGCTCGCATTAAAACTCAGATATTATTAGAAAATAAGTTTTAGTACAGTTAACATCATGACCTAAGCCGTTCTTTTCAACTTTAGTTCCTTCTTCTATTTCATTTCTCGGAGCAAACATCATTCATTAATTGTTTCTTATGTGCAAAGTGAATTCTCTATAATTCTCGAATTCTATGAATTTGAAAGATTTATTACTTCATATATGAAACAATCCAAATGTTTGCTTTAATCTAATGTAAAAAATTGACAGTTATTTATAATGAAACGCTGGTGGTATATATGACTTGCGCATGTCTGGCAACAAAGTATTTGATATTTAGATACGAATACTCGTACGTACATTCTTCATGATACTTTGCCCTCTTTTTTAACATTATGACTCTTGGGAGGAGAACACAAAAAACATTAATTGTGATGTGCCAGTTCTTGATAGAGGGACGAATGAATATTGGTAAGTGTGCGAGGGTGAGGCAGCAGAAGTGTTACAAAAAACAAATATAATTGTACGTAATTTACATAAAAATTGCATGTATCATGAGTTTTCATTTTGACACGAGCACTCATATACTAGCCATATAGTAAATGATATTCAAAAATATTTATGTATAAGTGCATTTACATATGTGTGAACACATGTGTATGTGTTTAGATATAATAATAAACTAGCATTTACTTGTAGTTGTGATTGTAACCTTAGCCTTAACATTTGTTGATTTTGTTAGTATGAAAATAAAATGCTTTTGCTGGAAAACATGCTTTTTATTTTAACAAGTTTATGATGGTGGCGATGGCCGCTTAGTGGGCAGATGATATTTGTTGGTTCTAATTGTTCGGTTATTAAAATAATTTTCAATTGTTAATGACAATGAATATATGTGTGTATGTATGTGTATATATGGTCGCATATACTGAAATAATTGTCACATTCAGATATTGTTGAAGATCATTGGAAATGTTAGTAAAAAAAGAAAAACAATTTTTCACACATACATATAATTTAATCAAATGTCTGCTCGGGTGTATGTTTGCATTTTATTGGTTTTTTTTTTTTTGCATTATAACTAAAGATTTTCCAAAATCGTGTCTATAATGTTCAATTGTTGTGCATTCTAAAGTGTCATTATCATAATAATTTTATTACTTCTATTTATTTATTTTTTTTCTTCTTTCTATTTCGTTTCATTATTAATTGATGCAAGGTTGTCACGTTCTTATGTTTTTATTTATTTATTTTTTTTTTTTCTTCCAACATTTTTAATAAATTTTTATGAAATTTTATTATTGTTTAATGTTCACTTGTATTCGTTACTATGCATACTTAAATATTTTAACAAAATGGGAATAAAAATGGGAGAATAGTCAAGCCTTAAGCTCACATGTGCTTTAAGGCTTTAACATTTCCATATAATTGGTAGTGTTTGTTGTCGTCTTCGTTGTCTTATTCTTAATAAAGGTGTGATGTAGTTTCTTTAGTTTTATTTGCTAAGTTTCGTTTGCTTATTTGTTAAGTTTACCTTTCGTTTTTATCATGTGTTGCTTAATAATAATAATAATTCCCAATTCTTATCAATTTCGTTTATTACTTTTAAATGAACACTCCTACTTCATTTGAGTATGCATTTCGTTAAGTTAGATAATGGTTAAGAATTTTTCAGTTAATTGTTTGTCGCTTGGAAATTTTGAAATTTTAGTTTTCAACAAAAGTAATAATTTTAAGCTTTAAATAGTTGAAGCCAGACATTGTCATACTTTTACACCCAAACGTTTCTAAGAGATAAATATATTAACAATCGAAGAAAACAACACTAAGAGTACCATAGATATACCCACATATTAACAAAAATTTTAAATTAACAACAGCGATATACACATTATGTACTATTTGACGTGGCATATCAGTCCATATTTTTCAAAAATATATGACCATCTATTGAAGTATATGATAAAAAAAAACATTATGAATCTTTATATGAAGCGAAATTACAGTGGCTGGCTAACACACAAACTAGAACTTTTATTAGTAAGAAAATTGTCTATGGATTATGCTCGTATCAAACATAAAAATATACGATTATAAAAATTAATTAACAAAAAAGTCACATTACATTTGGTTAGTTAAAGGTGACAGCTAAAGTTCCATTAGACTCCCTTAGATCTCTTGTGATATCACAGAAACACTGTCTAGGCGGAGTTCCTACCGTCGAACTAGCACCAGCTCATTATGAAGCTTATTATTAATATCTGAACCGTTCATTAGATCTCATAGTGACTGTTCGTCTTGCTGCTAATATCTCTCTTTCATTAATGCCGCGGCAGTTGCTGCAGAAGTCGTTGCCTTCAAATTCCAAATTTTGTACGTGTGCATTTTAAAGAAACATTTTTTAGTTTCAACAAGCAACAGTATTGATATTTATTTGCTATTCTTGTAGAGTAAATAGTTCATGTATTCCATGTTAAGGCGTGATCATTATTGCCTTGAGACCCTGAAATCATGCATTATGGCCTACATAGCATTTGTTTCTTGATTGATCTTGTACCTAACACTGAGCTCGCAAGAGGGCAATTCCTAGGTCTTGTGTTCAATTTCTGATGGGACCTGTAAAATTGTGCTTGTCTAGCTCATTCATCTGCCGTATCTTTCTTGCGATGCTTCGACACACTGATGATCGCCAGTCGAAAGATTGCAATCAGAGCAAATCACACATCAAATGATAAAATGATGAGATTAAAGCGCCAGCAGCTTGTTCCTAACGATCATGTTACAAGAGGAAAAAGATACTCAACTATGACTCTGCAGTCTAGACCTGTTTTCGTGCAAGATCACATGAGTGCAAAACTAAAACACGCGCTCTACCAATACTTATGAAGTAAAATAAGTAAACTTTTTAACTACTTGCATAACTGTCATTCCATAGCAGAATTTATTATTATTTTTTTTTAGGGATTTTATTTCAAATCTTTCCAATCACGTAATCAATACTAAAACATTTTAATCATACAAAATCACGCGCGATCATGAAAGCAAATACTAGATGTAGGGGAAAGTTCTGGCGTTTTTGAACACGTGCACTTTTATGCATTTTCGATCCTTAGCCAGAATTCTGATGCTGATGAAACTGTTCCGATTATTTATGTTTCATCTCAACATGCTTCTTTAAAAGCTTTTTTATCTCAATATGAATGAAAAAAAATATGCACTTAAAATACTGTTCCTTGTGGAAATTCCTGAAAGCGAATGCAGCGATGGTATAAAAAAATATCTCTTTCGAGCTTAGGCTGGATGCTCTAACATGCCAAGGATGGTTTGAGAAATGCCATTTGGCTTCATTTTTTGAGAAATAAACTTGGTTTGGAAAGGCCATCAGATGTCTAAAACTAATTGATACTGAGTATGATATCTCACCTTAAGATTAACAAAAAATGGGCCTAAAGCTTTTAAGGGATCACATTAAAAAGCTAACATAGTGTCAAATCTCCCTGTTGGGAAAAAAAGTGTCCCTTACACCTTACATTTCCTTTTCTTTCTATTTATAAGCGCTATTGATTAATTATAGCCTTAAAATCTTAAAAGATTAATAAATTGGAATAAGAATATATATATCAAGAAACGTGAATATGAAAAGAGAAAATTTTGGAACATGTTCTTTTTCATTTGATTGAATACCTAAAAAGAAATCAATGAGCATTAAAATCTTCTTTTTTTATACCATTAAAAAGTTCCTAACTTATAATACTAAATTTGAATTGAATTAGAAAAAAAAATAAATTAACTAAAATCTACCTTAAAGAAGAGCTTTAATGGAAGTTCCTTCAGATAACGTATTTGGAAACATTAAGATTTGCATATATATGCAAAAAAAAAATCAGTTCACTGCCGAAGGATATATGTACTTATATTGAATGACTTTTAATATTTGTATTTGTATAAATGTTAAAAGCCAGGTTGGCAGTCAGCTCGTCTTTTTATTTATTAATATTATTCTAACGTGTTTGGGGTGATGTATGTAGTCGTATATCTGAAGGGCCATATAAAAATCTTGTCTATAAAAAATGTGCTGGATAGTAAATTTTTTCCATTCGTTCTGATCTAAAATTTACAAAAGCTCTCTAATTCGCATATTTGTTATTACCCAAACTATCTTTAGTTTAGCGATTGGAACAATAAAATTACATGTAACATGCAATATTTTAATAATTTTTATTATTTGTTTTTTTTCTACTCTTTTCGTTTTGATTTGTTTGTACTTAAACAATAATCGGAAGTGGCATTAAATAAATGATAAATTTTATATTGAATCAAAAGCTCAAATACTCGTATGTGCCATTAAGTAAATAATTTTTTTAGTCAATTTAAGTTTCCAAACATTTGTTTCTGCTAAAAATGAGTCATAAATATTGGAGTTAATAAATTTCAGTGTAAACAGAAATTTATTCTCGAATATTTTGTGCACTTAATTAAAATTTTTTTGACTTTTCATATTTATTTAAGGCTTTATTTTTTTAAAGCTATTATTTATTAAAGTGTCATTCTATTGTAAGTAAAAGTAAGGTTCATTGAATTATTATTTGTGAGAATTAACAAATTATTTCTTTGTTTATGCGACTGTTCCAGCTGTGGCTCATAGATTAGAATATATTTGTCAGGTGTGATGCAAATAATTCACTGAGATATTTATCTATTAATTATTTCATGTACTATTTTACAGGTATTATTTGTTTATTTAGTAAATTATTAGCGCAAGTGTGACAAAGATTTAATTCGATTTATTAGGAAACTATTTCACTTTTGCGTCATAGAGCAGAACTCATGAAATGAAGCGCAAATAACACTTTGAAATGCCTACAAACAATTTGACAGTATTAAAGACTTTTGACTAATATGACCGTTATCTTATCAAAAGCATTTTTATTATTATTATAATTTTTTTTTTCTTAAAAAGTTTACATTAATACAGCAAAGAGAATGTGATTTAATTTCTATCAGGGGTAGAAAATACCATCTTGTTTTATTTTCATTAATGGTTTAATTTTGTTAAGTTTTTATTGTTGTTTTTTTTTTTGTTTTATTATTAATTTTTTTTTTTTGCTTAGTTTTATTAATATTTATCATTTTAATAAAATCAAACAGCATTTGTTTTAACCATTTAGAAAAATGTTGTAAAACAATGTTGTATTATTTTTATATTGAATGGAAATATCGAGAAAAAAAAACTTAATTAATATTTTACGCACACAACAGCATTAATAAAAACAATGAAAATTTACAATAACAACAAATTACAATAGTTTAATTTTGTGGTCAACCAATGATCAGTAATAGAAATAATTATTTCTTATATGTATACAAATTTTATAAAATTTTCAAAACAAAAGCTTAAATAATTGTTCTATTAACCTACTAAGGGCCGAAATATAAATAATTTCAAACCGCTTTAACTCTTTTAAACTTAAAAGGTTCTAATATTGATTCCCCAATGGTTCCAAATTGGATCATCACAAGAGCATAAATCGGATAAATGGCAAGAGTGTCGGTTTACTTATATCAAAAAACTTACACAGGCCAATATATAAAAATGTTATCATATATCCCTTCAGATAATAGATCCACGAGGCCTGTCAAAGGCTGAAAATGCGCACAATTATTGCAGCTTAAAGGCTGTGTATTTTTTAAATTTTTAGTTTGTAAAAAACTGTGAAAATGTGTGGCGCATGAAATAAATAAAAATAATTAAATGTTAAATTTTAGGCCAAAAATATTCTCATATTCTTCTTTAGCCACAGTTTCATTTAAAATATGACCCATTGTGTTCGCACTAATATAAAATTAAACCTCTAACCAAATGACACAGTAAAGAATTGCAAGATAAATGAATCATTAAAAATAGATTTCTTCCTTAAGTGAATCATTCTGCTAAGGAGAATACGAATAGACACAGACAATGTGATTGATAAAATAATAAGAAATGAGTCATTTCGTTGAAGTAAGTGCATGCGTTTTTAATGAACCTTGACTGCAAGACAAGATTTAATAAATCCCTTTATAACAACTAATGACATGTTCTTTATAAAAAAAATTAATACTTTGTTGATCACTTTATAAACAAAAAAATATTTATCTCTTGAACTTAAAACATATAACTCCTTTGTAGGACTGCATGCTTCTTCCAGTAGGCTTTCGCTTATTAGAAACCATTAAGTCTCGCTTTTTCTCTTTGAATAGGCATAAACTATGGCCATAATCATTAGTCATTTCAAGTACAAAAAATATAAATTTATTATAAAAAATAAAAAATAATTTTGTAATTAAAATCAATATAGGAACATTTCTTTTTCTAATATACGATTTTGTAATGTTGCACTTTTTCTTGCCTCCCAAAGGTTTAATTCTAATTTAATAATACATATGTACATATGTAAATATTTGTCTGCTTAAATTGTCTACTTTTGTTCTACTGAATGCTTAAAATAATTACGCACAATGTCAAATTGCAATTTATTTTCGTTCTGCACTATGGCAACGATGACTGCAGCAGTTGTATTATCTAGAATAGTAACAATAAATTTGCTTTTTTCAAACGTTTACAATTAACGTAACTAGTAACTAACAAAATAAATTGTAATTGTTATTATTATTATTATTAAGAAAAAGCCAATGCTGTCAATTTTCAATAAATTGCGTTTTGTTACCAGTTAGAATAATAATACAATTGATTTCTTTTTTATTGCAACAATTACACTTTGGGGGTCTTTGGCAAATTGACAGCTCATTGAAAGCGTTAGACATAATATTACGATGGGAAAATGGACGCAGGGTAAATCAGGACGAGTTGTAAAATTTCTTACATAAACACATTGAAGGCATTTTCTTTGTTTTAAAGGAGAAATGACAATAATAAATTATTTAGAACCATTCAATTTAAAACAAGCCTGTGTTTTCAGTGCGAAATAGTCACATTTGGCAATGACCTGCTAAAAGCCAAACTTATATTGAAGAAATGATTAGTGTGCCAATGATCATCTAATTATATGTAAGAAATAAAGTAATCATCAAGCTTCTAAAGTTAAAGTTTTTAAAACCTAAAAGCTTAAATTAGAAGGCATTAATATAAAATTTACTAATTTTCTTTTACTAATTTATTCTTTTGTAAAATACCAAATTGTTCAAAACGTTGCCATACAGTTTTTTAGCTTTTAAAGAAAGCTTTTTGAAAGCAAATTATTTTAATATCAGCCTTAAATCGTTTTCTAATTTTTCCTGTCAAAAATACTTTCAAAATAGAATCTAAGCTTTTTTAAGAATAAAAAGATATTCCCCATTATTCTTTTTGTCGCCAACAGTAAAAGCTATTGGCAGTTCTGTACTCGTTGTAGACAACAATTGACTATTATAAATGGCTAATGGTCATTTTATAAGCCTCAATAAGTCTTTTAAGAAAAAATCTCAAAATTTTAAAGCATTTCTTGAGGACCTACATTGTAAATTATAATTTATTTTTAAACGATTGAAAGTTTCTTTTAATAAGCTTACAGTTTTATATTAATCAAAGCTTTAAGCTTTAATTAAATACAAGCTTTTTCGAATGAACTATATTGAACATATTTAGGTAATATAATTTCGATTTTGAATTAACTTCATAAGCTTTTTAACAAAACTGGCTATATTTAAGAACCTAATTCATAACTTTATTATGAAATTATATTGGTTAAAAAGAAATTATTTATTTTAGAACTATAAAAGTTATCTTTACACAATAAACTAAAAATAGCTTAAAAGCATAATGCTAAATAAATATTTTAAATAAAAAGCCTAAGCAAATGAAAAAGCATAATCTTGTTTAGCACAAAGTTATGCATTTTCTTGAGCTTTATGCTTAAAATAAAAAAGATGAAAACTACTAATTAATGCAAAGCTTTTTTATGTATAAAAAATTTTATTTTAAAACTTTCAATAAAAAAAAAAACATAATCACAAAATAAACTGTATTACAAAACGAATTTTAGTATTTCTTAAAATATGTATATTCAGCTTATTAGCTCCAAAACTATTTTCAGACAACTTCATTGAGCTTTGCTGTTTTAATATAAAATTTTTGATAACTTAAAGCTTTATCTATTAACTTTACAGACATAAGTAGCATTTTTTGAACTTTTTCTTACATTGAACAAAACGGATGATAGAAAAAATTCGAATTTATACTCGTACTAAGTTTTCTTCCTTTTTCCTGCCTAAGAATTGCTACAAGAAATTTTTCATCGTCTGAGTCTAGACTACTCTTAAAGCTAGTTTAAGTAAAAATGTCAAACAGCTCCAAATATTAAGGCTTATTAAGTAAATATTAAAGATTTCTTACTATTAAAAATATTTCAGTTAAATGTACTCTTAAAGGCACTTCCTAAACAGTTCTAAGACTCTGGCCACCGTGTAGAGGAAAGTAATGAAACAAATTTGAAACCCTAGAATAATAATCGCCAATATCAATATAACAAAATTCGTTTATTAATATTTATTCTTTATAAAAATAAATTTATTAAATTAAAAATAAATACGAGTACGTTACTAAAGCGAGTGTGCTGTTTATAAAACGTTTATAGAATATTTGATCAATGTGCCACTGGGGAGCTTTATTCCTACTGTTTTTTATAACTTGACAAACTGGTTTATTTAAATTGTAGAACTCACAGTTTATTTATTTATTTATAATCATTTGTGCTGAAATTTCCATCATAGTTTATTTCCGCTTTATGAACGTGTTAATGGACTTTTCAGTAAAAATGTAAAATTGTCCGTCTCATATGAAAAATACATAAATAAAACAATTTCTAGCCGACGCAAAATAATTATTGAGTTTTATTTTAATAAATTACTGAAAATGTCACATACAACGTTTTACAAGATGAATCTAGGATTTTAGTTTGATTGAGTTATTCATCTTTAAATCGTATAGAACCATCACTAAAGAAATCAGTGACACGATATGGCCACTATGATTTCACTCAAATAAATTATAAACCATAACAAAAAGATCTCAAAGGCCGTTATTACAAAATGATTAATTGCCATCTACTTAATTATATTCCTTCACTTCATTGCGACTTATTGGCCACGTGAAAACTTGAAACCCAAAGAGGAAAACTTGAAAAATATAAAAAGTCAAGGAAACTTAAGAATCTTTCATACTTATTCATCCCACCTCCTTAGCACGCTCAATATAAAGAGGGGTAATGACGTCTTTGTAAGTGTGAGAAATATACTTTATGTGATAGTATTTTTTTAATTAATTTCCATATTTAATTTCGTAAAAGAGTTTTCGCCAATAGCGTGACTCACGCACGCACTCCATGTCAATCTCAATGGAAATTTATAAATGCATATTATTTCTTTGTTTTAATGAAAATCGATATGTTTTTTTTTTTGTTGCTTCCGAGTACAAAAGTACTAAAAAATAACAGAAGTGTAATTTTTGATAGTAACTTATGGTTTAAAAGCTTTTATAGTTTCCTCCTGAATATGCAATAATAATAGATCAAATATTCTGTAAAATTATAAGATTCGTATTGTTAATTGAGTTTTACATTAGGGATTTAATTGAAGAAGACAAACGTCATACTTCAAATTGTAGGAAAAGCTCTTAAGCTCATTTGTAAAATAAGCATTACTTAATTTAAAAAAAAAAACATTACACTTCAAATTATTAACAAAGGCTCTTAAGCTTATTTGCAGAAATTCGTTTTAAAAACTTTAAAGCTTTTCATAGCTTTTAAATACTATTATAAAACAATTTAAATAAAGCTCTTCCTATAGATATAGATATATATCATAAGCAAAATAATCTATTACCCATTGATAACAAGTTCATTAAAAAGTCATTATAAAATCTATAAAAATAATTTAGGATATTCTCCCAATTAATAATTCACATTTCAAAGTCATAAGTTATACACTTAAAAGCTAATTATAGACGTTTCTTTAACGCAGATCATTTGCTTGGAATATTATTTTCCGTTACAGGAATTCTAAGCGATTCTATAAAAACGTTATTAGGTAATCCGTAAAATACATTATTAAAGCTTTTCCTTTATAATACTTTTAAACTTAATTTATCACTATTTTTCTTACGAAACTAAAGTTATGCAATTCCTTGAGGTAAATATAAGCTTTTGATAACTCTCATCAGTAGCTTTTTAAAGGCAATATATTTAAAGTGTTTTTAATTTTTGTTTTTCGTAATCTCAAAGTATTTCTTTAAAAATATTTCGTAGATTATTCTATAAGAATATGATAGAATTATGCATTATAAGTTTAAAGAAAGCTCATCACGTGAAACCTAACGTAGGAACCACTCTTGCAACAAGAGTAAAATTTTAATTTTCTGAGCAGAGGCTCTTAGGGAAATAAATTTAAGATAACAGTGATTTTGGAAAAAAATCTCTTTTTATTTTATTTTGGAAATGACAAAGATTCTGACATAAAAATTATGTTTAACATCTGCAAAATAAATAGGGATTCTTTTAACTCTTATAAGCCATTGCTATGAAACTCATTAATATTTCAAAATAAATTTGATATTTAGTAATTTGAAGCAATAAAAAATAATTTATATTTTAAGTTTTAAGTTAGTCAATGTTGTTTTAGTAAATTTAATTCAAACTCCGATACTCCTTATATTTTCTATATTCAAATATAATGTATATTTTTTGTTTAAAAATACTATGAGCTAGAATAATTTTACTTAAAATCTTTAGATTTTTAAAAAATTAAACTATTGTAAATGAAAAAAATAAGAAAAATATTTCATTCAATTGCAAATGATTCTCTTTCAGAAGATTAATGTAAAAAAATGGTGCGCCAAATACTGTATTTCATCAAGGCGAATCGTTGCGTATTTTAATACAATTGTTTTTTGTAGAGGAAAAACAACAATTCACATTGAAACAGCGCATAATTTCATCAGGCTCGTAGTATAATTTTATCAAAATATATGGAAGATAAGAATTAGAAATAAGATCAAAAATTGTTTTCTCAAAATCGATCAAAGTTCATCACCGCACTTCAAACCGATCGATTTGAAATCGATCGATTTTCATCACATTCCTAATTATGATTTTTAGTATCAAACATTTCTATTCGTCCTTAATAGGCGAATTTACTTTAAAAGCCCAATTCTTTCATAAAGCTTCACTGGTACACATATTTATTTTCCTTTTACACAGCATGTTTTCAATTATTCTTCATTTCCTGTCCATAAATAAATACAAAGTCTATTAAAAACCGCTAAGTTGTTTCAAAAAGATTATAATCAAAAGAGAGAAACAGAAACAGAAACAGAAACTACAACTTGTTACCATCAATATTTATAGCAAAATTACCATTTGAAATAAACAAGACGTTGATGAAAATGTTAACGCCCAAAATAAATAAAATCACTATCATTATGTAGAGGGCCATAATTAATGGACCCCTATGCCGCCAAAAAGTTAAATGAACTTTACTAAAAAGAATAATTTACTACAAAGTTAGATGCAGCCAGAAATAAAAAGTTTAAATGGAATGAATGTAAATATATCCAATAACAAGGCTTAAAAGAAATATTTAAAAGAAAAGCAACTTGATTTTCCCTTTTAATCTAAGAAATGCCATGCGAAACTAAATCATTCATAAGTGTTCTATTTCCCATTTTTTTCTTCCATTCCCCTTTAACTGTGTAATATTTGGGGTAAAACCTTAACTTTCAAAGCAACATACTTAAGTACGTGGAAAAGCTTTTTGTCGTAAATAAAATTTTTTGTTTCAAGTAAATCATTTCTCAGTTATTTGGGGCTTTACCTTTCAAACTGACTGTTGCTTTGCCTTAAAATACCAAACTGCTAAATTGACGTTTAAATAGGGACCTTTCTTCGTTTGTTACACACACACATACACATATACACACACACACGCACAGAGATACAATCGACACCCACCAACCACCAGCTAACACACTGCAAGCAAATAACATTGCAACTCATAGTATGTTTGAAATTTCCGGCTAAACAAACGCATAAGGATATAAATTATATTGTAAAATGGCACGAAAGGAGCTAGAGCAAAGGAACCGGTGAGAAAAAAGTTAAATGAAATAAAATAAAATAGAAGAAAATAAATTACAGCGAAATACGACTATAACTCTTTGCAACGTGAAATAAATTTAGGTCGCTTAGTGTGGGTCAATGACTTGGGTGGAGTGAATGTTCATTCAAGAGAAAAGGGCGTTGAAATTTCACCCACAGTATGGGTAATAAGGGTAATAAATAAATGTTGAAAAGAGAATAAGGTTAACTAATGGTTAATAAAATTTGTTTATTATTTTTTTTTTTATTTACTATTAATTTAGCAAAAGTCCTAACAAAGTAAATCTTATTTATTTAATTTTTAACTTAATTTGCTGCCACAACATTAAGGGTAGGCACAATAAATTTAAGTTAAAAAATAAGTTTCCATACTTGTCCTAAGTTACATGTTGCTTTTACCTTTTCATGCATTAAAAAGTGTCTAAGCGCCTTTCTTTAACCTGTTTTAATTATATATCTTTGCAATTGCACGCATGCGTGTGTGAATGTGTTATTTATACAAATGTTTATATTTTGAGGCAAATAGAAATAAAAGCAAAATCATAAAACATGTTACAACATGTTGCATATTTCTTAGTATTACGTCATTTTTGCACATTGATGCATAAAAAGAAAAAAAATTAACACTTTGTCTAAATACAAGAGAAGCTTTCAAAATGCCGCACTTTAAACTAAAACTTTTTTAATTTGTTTTTGACAGAGAAGGGAGTTTGATTTTAAGAGAAATTAAAGCAGTAAACATTTAAACCTAATATATAAAATAAAACAACTTTTAAAATGAAACAAAATAATAAAAAGAATCTAATTAATTATTAATGTAAGAAACTTTTTTGGCCGAAACCTTAACTCCTAAGCTTTCTTATATTCCTACAAAAATTTCAATAACCAAAAGCGAAGTCTTTAAACATCAAATTAAATTTTCAAAGCTTTTGAACACATCTATTTGCTTTAAAGCTTTTTTTAACTTAAAGCCTGATACTCTGTTAAAATTTGAGAAAAATGTTGAACCGCCATTTTCATTCAGAGATTTCGTATAATTTTATCGTTTTTATTACTTGTAAGTACAAATTGTACTTACCTTTTAAATATGGAATAATATTTTAGGTAAATATGGAATATTATTTTATTAAAATTTAATTTTTTTTATTGAAGAAATATTAAAATTTAACACGAAGTATGTGAGAACAACTTGCTGCACGAATTTTCAATGTGACTCCTTTTATAACCTAATGAAGGCATCTGGACACCATTTTCTTTTCATTTCAAACGTGATTTTTCGCTATGGTTTAAAAAAATAAAAACTTTAACCATATTTTATTCAATAATTGTGTTCAAACAAATATGGGATATTTAAGTTTTACCTCGACCCCTAGATTTTTGCCCAAAGTAATTTATTATGTGGCGTGCGCCACACAACAAATGCGAAGAAAAAAATCATAAATATTTTCCAATAAATATATCGCAACTTTTGCTGACCGCAAACGTAGTGGCATCGGGTGTACATTGATTTCCTGTGACACGAAAGTCACATTTAAATTAGAGTAAGCATACCTTTCGATCATATTATGCACTTAAATAATACATAATCGTATGATTTCTTTCAAGCAAGGGAGAGTGCATGGCCACTGTTTGAAAAAAATTCTTTGACTTAGAATTACATGAGTAAGATTTCCTCGTAATTGTGCAGCAAATGATGTATTTACGCTTTCCACTTATTCTCTAATAGAATTTTTTAACTTAAAACTAAAGAGACATAAAAATTTAGCATATACGGGCTTAAGTTTCTTCAACCAGGAATTTCAAGTTATAGTTAAATTTGCAATATCTATTTTAAGTTTCTTCAATCAAGAATTTCAAGTTATAGTTAAGTTTTTATTAAAAGCAAGTCATACATATCAAATATAAAAATTTAAAATTCTAAAGTATTTTTGTAGAATCCTTTTTTTATTTAAAATTGTAATCGTAATTTTAATCAGTTTCAGTGCTTTCAAAAACTAAATATTAAAAATCACGCAAAGTACAGCGTAATACCCTTAAGTGGCAACACTCGGTTTGACTGAAAGAAAAACAAGTCAAGTGGAACACAGAACAACAAGAATATTAACGTGACAATATAAGTATTTATATTAATATAAATGTAAGGACACTTAATAGCAGTAAAGACAAATTCTCTGCAGCGGCTGGAGGATAAAAAAGAGACTATAAAAATTAATTGTTTTTCGTTTTCTATTTCTGCCGACTGTTTGACCAAAAAGTTAGTATGTAGAACTAATTCTTATTAACTGATAGTAAACGCCCTGCTACCGATCCCTTGCCTCCTTTAAAGCAACAGAATCTGACATTTGTATTATTAATCTCGTAGTTTCTTTTGCCGCTTATCCCTCTCTCTCTCTCTCGCTCTCAGCTAAAATAACTGCTTTAACAACAATTTCAATATTAATTAATTGTAAAAAGCGGAAATTATATTAATGCCTTAGCAAAAAAGGCACTTATTAAAGTTCATAATTATTGGCGGGATTAGTATAGCCGGAACGTGAAATTTAAAGCTTAATTACATAAAATTAAAATATTATGGCAGATTTATAAAAGGATGTTAAATAAAAGCTGATTAGAATCACGTTAGATGTTAAACAACAAGTCATTCGCTTGTCATCTCTTGCTTAAAGCTGTCTATCATCAAAACCTTTTAATTCTTTCCGCAATATCAAAATAGTTTAGTAGACTTTTTCATTATTGAAAGGTTTATCAACCCGCGTTTTTTCTATTTTAGATAAATTATGTTTTAGACGGATATCAAAATTAATAAATCAATTTGATATATATAAGTATATATCTTCTTTTTTCAAGTTTCATTTCAAACTCTTTGTTTTTCTTGTCATATGTGTCACTTTATATTAATTTTAAAAGATATAATAAATACATAAGAAACTATCATTATTTCTATGACATTTAAATGTAGGATTTGCATAATAATTTCACTTCATTATGATTTCAATTATAAGTTTTATCACTCACCAACGTACTGTTTGCCTGTCTAGTTGTTCAATTTGGATGGCATCGGAATGAGAAATAGAATCGATTCAATATTTGATTGAAGTTGAGCTTAGTCGTACATGAGTGTGAATGGTTTTGAATGGCATTCGAATAAAAAAATATATATGTATGTATTTATTAAATCAAATACTGATGAAATAGTATATATGTACATACGTATATAAAATCATACATGGATAACACCATGAGAAGTGTACAAAATAACTTCATCATTTTGAAATGACTTGTACACTAGATACCTGTCAATTACTATTTCTCTATGTCAACAATAGTTTAAAAAACTGTTTTTTTTATTTTCTATACAATTTATATCCTTATGCCATTTTAAATTTATTTAAGTATGTGTGTAATGAATTTCAAAAAATATTTTATTTAGACAAATGATGGTATGAGGGAAAATTTTTATGAATAACTTGAACAAGGAAATGCCCACCATACATATACACATACATTTGCATTTTATAATTAAATGAATAATTTCATAATTCGTTATTTCTCATTCTTTATTTCAACTAAAAAAATTATTTCATTGAAAGATTATTTTTCAAATATAATCAAGAAAAATTAAATTAGACCGAAAGTTTCTTATTTATGGTTTTCTTTTTATTATAATTTACCAATATATTTGTGTATATTATATTCCTTCTAGTTCAGCTAGACCAAAGTTCATCTATCCTTATAAAGTTTTTTTTTTTCAAAAATACTCTCCTTTTACTTTTGTATACTTCCGTACGAGTGTTAATACTCAACTGGTCTAATCTAAAATAGTCTAGTTCATATTAGTAAAAGAAAACATTTTTTAGCTCGAATAAAAATAAAATAAATAAAAGCTTTTTAACAAAAATTTAACCGACTTCAAAAATAGGCTACAAAAAGTATTAAGCAATTAAAATATTAATTTATGCTTTGCCCGCTGAGGCCACGAAAAATATAAGCTTTCAGCAATTGGCTTCAAAGATCTCAGAGGATTAAGCATTTTTGGAGACTATAATGTACACATTAAAGGCATAGCGGCCAGCGCTTACGAGGTTTCAAACACAACTACAGCCTCAGCGTTTACAATTATATTTTGTCTTCGAATCCTTGACTCGTGCGGCAAGATGTGTACCACAGAAATTCACAGAGAAATCGCTATAACCAATTGCAACTTATGTCTTATGGTCCTCGAGCTATGGTATTTTTAAAGCCAGTACCTCAGAATTGCTTTATAGCATTTTCCAAATAAAAGTGCAACATTTTTAGCCTTTTTAAGGAGAATTTCAAGCATATTAGAAAAGAGAGCACAATTCTGCAAGGATTTCTTTATAAACTGACTAACAATATAGTATAATATCTCTATATGTTTTGACCTTTTTATAACAATTTTAATTAAAATATTATTTTAACTCAAGGACTTATTTAATGGTTAAATAATTTTATTTTTAAATATCGATATTTCGATAAGCAGTGAGTATCATCGTTAGGATATCCTGTTCATTAAAGAAACACAATATCCTGAAGATGATAATGAGTATCGAAGTATCGAGATTTACAAATAAAATTGTTTAACCATTAAATAAGTCCTTGAGCTTAAATAATACATATATTTAATCTCATTTATTATTTATTTATCATCATTGTTGCAAAATTCCTTCAATATTTAATTTTATTTAATGTTTTCTTATTCGCAACGTAAAATAAACTATTGCTACTGGAAACAACTATATTTTTGCAACAATTGTTGCTACATGTTTAAAGTTTATGAAAACATTAAGTATAAAGCGGTTGACCCCATTATGTTGCAATTTTAACCTCTTTTCTCAATATGTGTTCACATGTTTGTAACTATCAAAATACATTTTCTAATGTATTTGTCCTACAAATCCTCTATAATTTTCAGCAATTTATTTAAAAGCTCTAATATTTTCACTTTAATCAGTGATTGAAACTCGTCATTTGCTGCATATTAAAGGGAAAAATAAATATTATTAAATATAGACCGTGTCCTTGTTAAACTTTGTGCTAGAAATAACCCAAATTGGTACGAGATTAATGATAAAATGTCAGGAAAATGTTATTGGAATTTCATACAGGACACAAAAAACATACAGCATTGATACGATTTAAAAATTTAAACAAAAGTTGTACATATATAATATATTAGAAAAAATACATTTAGAATTATGACTTGAAAACAACTTAACATTTCTGTAGCATTTTTCTCAAAAAGGTCCATAATTTGACCCTGGCCGTCATTTTTGCATTATGTCCTTTTTATTTTAAATTCTAAGGAAATGTGTGTCTACTTGTATGCGTGCATATTTTCTTAACGTTTGAAAGGTGCCATACATACCTTTAGGTCATGTTTTGCATTTATGTTTTATAAATATTTAACGTTGAAGAAAAGTTGTGAAAAATGCCAACAAAAAGTTATCGTCGAATTTTGCCGTTTTTTGTCATCATTTTTCCGTTCCATCACTTTTGTTTGCCTTTTGCTGTTTCACATAAAAGTATGTATGTTTGTCGTATTTGTGTTGTAAACGTTGTTGACAGCAGTTTTTCACGAAGTCTACTATGTATGTGGATGCAACAAATAAATAAAAATAAACAACAACAACAACATTTACTACATCTATTACTTTTAAAATCCTTTTGGCCTTAAGCTTTTTTGTAGTTTTATTTTATTTCTAACAATTTCTATTATAAAAATAGGGACAACTACTATATTTGATGATTAGAAAATCTAAATAGATATTAATTAAACGCACTGAGATGAAAGTTCAAAATTTAAAATAGTTTTTAAAAAAGAACATTAAATATTAAATATTTTTTTAGACTTCTTTGCAACATGTTTCTCACATAAGTATTAGAGTTTTGCGGTAGAAATCTTGGTATTTTAGTAGCAAGATTTTTGTATGTGCATTTACTACATTTACTACAGAATATCCAGGAAACAAAAATGCACATTGAAACTATAAAATAAAAACTTGTGTGTATCAATATTTTTCAAATGTAAAAACTAACAAGAAAACAATCAGAATTGCTACAAAAAAAGCACAAAACCCATATCAACTAACCAAGACGCTTCGGAAACCAAGAAATACCACCTGAAAAGTCAAAGGCTTTATGATTCCTAAACGTATTCAAAGGCGAAATAAAATACTCATACATGCACAACTTTGCAAACACATCAAATAACCGTGACCTTTTTTCCCCCTTTACTCGGTATTGCGATAGAACTTTTTAATATTTTTATGCGGTTTTTTTTCCAAGCGGCTTTCAACTTTAAAGATAAAAAAATAGACTGTGAAAAAAGCGAAAGAAAATATTATCGAAATGAGTGAATAAATGAATGAATTATGTATGTATGTACGAGTAAGTGTGTACAGATGCAGTATTTGTTAAGTTTTTTCATTTCTATGACCCAGTTTTAATTATTCATCTGATACTTTAAGTATCGTTTGAAGAATGATATCACCATATTTTATTATATAATTTTAAAATATATCGCTTTTATATCATGAGTATGTTCTTTATATTGTATAACGAAAATTTGAAAATTTATTACTTTCCATGCATAAAAAATGAATGGAGACATAATAAATAATTTTGTATATTCATGTTTGCAACATTCTTATTTACGTACATGTGTTATCGATAGGTTTAGTCGATATGTTTATTCTAGAACTGCAATTTTTTTTATTTTTTTTTTACTTTATCTTTTTTTCAAAAGTATTGCATGTTTTCCAAAAGACTTATATTTCGCACATAATTTATTTATTTTGTTTATTGTAGTATATTTTATTTGATTTTTTACTGTTTTTCTAGACTTGAAATTTTTTAAGGCAACAAATTTGTTTTGTCAATTCATCTTCAGCTAAAGTATTTTCTTATTCATGGACAAGTATTTGAAATTCAATTTGTTACTTATTTTGTGTTGATTACAAAAGCCCGCAATTATGTATTAAACTTTGTGGTAAATGGTCTTAAAAAATATTTAATGGAACTCACTCAAAAGCAACTTCAATATTTTGTTTAACAACAAATTTTTTATGTAAGAGAATTTGAGGCAGTTTGAGAAAAATGCATTATTTAATTTTTTTTTTTTTACAGACCTGCACAAGGTATTTTGTATGTATTTGTATGGTGTATTTAAGCGATTTGGTTTGCTTTGAATGAGAATACAATTGAGCTTGTAGCATGCGAAAAAATTATCACACACCTGACTTCTGGTATATACATGTTGCAACATTAATGTTGCGCAAGCATTTAAAGTAAAACTCACATTTAAAAGGTGCTATGAAGATATCTCTTTTTTAACGCTATGAAATTTATTAAGCTGTAGCGAAAAGTTGCTGCAGCAATATTTTTATTTAAATTGAAATCATTTTCAATTATATTTTGTTTAGCAATAAGTTGCCAACATGTTGCTGGTATTCATTTGCTCTTCTTTCTTTTCAAGTTTCAGTTAAAACAATTCATTTCCTTACAAGTTCAAGATCACTTAGCATTCTTTTTGTGATCTTATTTATGATCATATTTCGACAATATATTCATATATTGCCTGAATATACTATTGGCCGCAATATAAAGAATTATTCTTCAAAGCATATAAAATACATCAACTTTAAAGAGAAACACAAAAAGAACGACTTTCAAAAGACAATCAATGTGATTAAAAATTATTAAGCTGTTACTGTGAAATTATGTGATTCACATATTAATTTATAATCAAAAAATTAAAATAAAAATTTAACAAAAACTGATGGGAGAAACTTGCATAACACGCAGATAGACGACACAAAGGCAGACATACAGACAGTCAGCCACTCAAACAATCAAAGAGACTCTTCTTATGTTCAACATATAAATACATTGATATTATTATGGCCAATATTATGGACAATTTTTGTCTACATACATCTATAAAAATGTAGACTTAAAGACTTATGTTTATATACAACACTTAAGTATACGAATATGGTACAAAATGTTTATATATATACGAGTATATTTATTTATATTTACTAGAATAAATAGTCTTCTTTATTCATGTTACCGCAACTGAATATGAGCTATTCCACGGAGGAAGTAGTTTTATATGTACGCTGCCCACTTAAACAACAAGTCGAATTTAATTTAAGCAAATTAAGTGTTTCTTCAAAAATTCTCATTTGGCTCAATAGCTCACCAGGTTCTCAATTTATTGAGCTTACAAAATTTTTGTGAGCGTAATTAAGTAGTAATTGTTTTTTGTGAGCTTAAAATTGTTAATATTAATTTTATGTTTAAGTTTATTATTTCATTGTTGAAAAAAAAGTGACAAAATTTACATAAAGTTTGTTGAACTTTGTTAAACGAATGACATGATTTTATGCATTTGTGGTTCAGAATAACTAAATAAAAATTTTAAGCTTAAGTATTTTTTTTTAATATTTCTATGTAATGGGATTAAGCATACAGCATTTTTTGGCAACAATTTGGTGAAAATACCATGTTTTTAAGCCTAGTATTCTGTACGACCTTGTGAAAGCACTTTCTTATTTCGTTTGAAAAAATTTTCGTGTTTGCGACTTAATAGCATTTTTCATTTTTATTACTTTTTAACGCAAAACATATTGTGGCTTTAAGTGAAAAACAGTGTATTTCTTGAGTATTACAGAACAAGAGGTAGCGCAAAAGGAAAGTCATAATTTCAATTAGCTGCCATTTTAGCAGATGGCACTAAATGTCACTGTGCCTTAACATTTATGATCTAGATATATATATATATATATAGTATTGATTGTCAACAAAGCCATGGAGTAATGAATAGTTCAAGTATGTGGGGTTATTGTATTTGCTTATTTAACAAATTACCAGTCTGTCGTTTTAACGCAGTGTAAATTTAGTCCTCGTTTCGCTTGTCGCCCATTTCCACGTAATTGGTTATGTTATCAAACAAATTTTACGTTTCTGAGTCTTGGAGAATCCACATGAAAGGCATAAAGAGCCATTGCATCCCCTCAAAGTAACTGTTTTTGTGCAGCATTTGCATTGAATAAGCATCACCGTAACCGTAAATAGTGAGCGTTACAGGTAGATGATAAAAGAGCTTCTTTGCCGCAAAGTGCTACATTGGGTCTCGATCATTGTTTGCTTTCAAAAGAACAGAGCAACAGCTCACAGAACTCGGGCACCAATTCTAGGTCGTGTGATGTCCCTATATTAAGTTTCGAACTGGCCAGCACCAGCCTTATTTCTTTGGAGCTTTTAAAAACTTTGCGTTTACCAAAACAAACCACGAACCTATCAAGTTTTGAAAGCTAACATTGAGGTGACCATTTAAGCGATACAATTTTTTTCCAATGTCATCAATTTTACACTTTGAAATAAAATGTTTATGAAAACAGCTTTTCTTTTTCATTTATAACAAAATGGCGGCCAGTTCAAATTACTTTAGCGCTACCTTGTATGCAAACAAACTCATTTATTAAAAGAATTTTTTATACTTAAAAATTAGATTTCATGTAAAATAAATGTACTTTATATATTGAAAAATGTTGCTTAAATGTTTTCATATACCACGCACATTTAATTTTCCCTTCATAATATAAACACAGCAAAAGGTTTGTTACATTAATTCAGAAACGTCGCGATTTTATTATTATTATTTTTTTCATATTAAAAATGGGAGTATTTTACATGGAATGCTGAACAAAATACTAGGAAAAATAATATAGTTTTATTTGGTAATAAAAAACAATGTCCCTCCGAGACTGGTATTCTGTTCAACATTTCAGAGAAATGCTGTCCAAGTCCATATGGAAAAAATTTTGTTTAAAACATTTATGAAATGGTGTTGTGAAAGTTGTACGGTGATCTAATTAATTTTATTGCAATAAATCAATATATAAAATCTATAAAATTTACGTACAGAGGATTGGGTAATAACTTACAACCATTACTCTATACGCATATTCATATTCATATATTGCTATCTTAAAGGGAATTTAACAAGTGCATGCAAAAAGAAAATCGCACAAAGGAAACTTCAATAAATAATAGTTGTTTTTAACATTATAACGAAATGTGCAAGCTTTGCAAGGAGCGCAAAATAGATTGATTTGAATTTTTTCTAGAATTACTTAGGAAATCGAATCCGAGACTTATAAATTTATATGTAGTTATATAAGTCCGATATATATGTATGTGCACACATATGCAAGCACACACATACACAAACACACCTACATATGTGCTTATTTGTGTTTGTAAAACACGGAAAAGCGCAACACAGTTTTCGCATAAAACAAAATCGCATGTAAAATTATTAAATTATATTCAACATTTTCCACAAATTTTAATATAATTTAAATAAAAAAGCATATCTGCTATTGTGGTATAGACTTCACGTTAATATATTAATTCAGGAGAATATTCTTTTCCAACTTTTAACCTTTAGAATTCCTACAAACGGGTTTTCGATTAATAAATTTCACTATATATTTACAAAATATATAACCATAGTAACCACGTAAGGTCGTGGTGCTCTTGGCATTATTTTCAAAGCCAACACGTTACTTAATAACTATATTTAAATTATTTATAAGTTTCTAAAGAACTTTTTATAAGCAACATGAATTATTATTATATTTTTTGCATTAATTGACAAGCATTTTAATAACTGGTTTAAGGTTTCGTTTAGTCCTAACATTTTTTGGAAAAAATTCTATCTTGAAGCAGGCAACTAAATGGTTTCAAATGAAAATATTATACTCCATGCAACATGTTGCTGTAAACATGTCAGCATTTCTTAGTACATGAAAAGGTCTTTACTTTAAAATTTTTCCCTGTTTTTGTAAGCTAAAACATTCTATCTATAAATCACTATTTGCTGTAACATTTGTTTTAAATTCCATGTTAAAATTATAAAGGACACCATAGGTTTACAATATGTATGCCACACTAATAATTTATGGCTATCAGATAATCGCAACGTTTTTTTTTTCTTCTGGCCACTAAAAATATGACATTGAAACACAAATAAGGATACTTTTTATGAGTATAAAATTTCGCCTTTTAACAAATGTCGGCTTCTTTTCAATGCAGAAATATGCAGCGATACAAGAACCAAAGAAATGCGTAGAATACAAGCTTTCATGACAGCAAGAAATTTATGAGTTTCATGTAAATGTTTTATATTTTCATAGAATTTTACTAAATTCCTTGTAAAGTAAGCGAGATTTATTAAATTATAATTTAAATATATTCTGTAATATTGTAAAAATATAAATAGTTAATGAGGATAGTATTGCGAGCAACGTGGCTTATGGAAAATTGAAATTGTTAAAATAAAATACAAGATTTATTCAACTTTAAATCGACAAAAATATGAAAAATCAAAAACTACAACTCTGGCCATCTTTTAAATACAAGCGGGTCTATAGTGCGAGTCTGTCGTCGTTTGTCGCATCATTAAGCGAAGATACGATGAACATTTATATATTGTCATATTTTATACATTAAGGCATACATGGGCCTCGTAAATAAAATAACATCTGCACTATATAAGTACATCCCTTTCATTATAATATTATAATATTTCAATACGGAGCCGCCATTTATACATACGTGTATGTAATGAAAATCGATTTTGAAAAAGAATGAAACGTTCGAAAACTAGAAAAAGTTGTGATGTACTAATTCGCCTTTGTCGTAAATAAAAGGCGAACACTTTTCAAGCTAATTCTGTTGCACGAACAAAAAAAGGTGAAGAAATGAAACAAAATGATATAGAAGCACAATTGGCGATACAAATTTTGGGAACAAATTTTACGCAAAATGTTTATCACGATAAGAATAATTATTGTCCCACTCTTAACAATTTTTAACTTTTTTTATTTCAATTTCGTAAAGCATTTAAATCTTCGAAAGCGTTCTAACAATAGCTTCAATCAAACACATACTCGTATATTCTGGGCAACATACGACACAATTTACAACATATAATTCTAATGAGCACATGAATATCAACAGCCATTATTTTATGTATATAAAAATAATATCAGACAATTTTTAATTTATTATTCAGTGCGTGTAAAAACGTGTGATTTAAGATTAATTGTTTAAACTCAAAAAAAACCACACACACACACACACAGAAAAGCTTCAAATACAACTATTTATTTAAAATAAATTGATGCTACTAGGAAGTTCATACTATAATTTTTTTTTTCATACAACTTTATTGTTTGTTAAATAGTTTATAAAACAAAAGCGAAAAAATACTCACATTAACAAATTAGCCAGAGAAATTAATTAAATTGTAACTAACACTTCAAGCATCTTTATTTGAAAAATTATTTGCTTAGAATTTCAAACTGAAAGTAAGGAAATCGGGATTGTATAAATGGACATCTCTCAGTTGTATGTATGTATGTATATATATATGTATGTATGTATGTATGTATGTATGTGTGTATGTACATATATATTCACGCTACTGACAAGGTTGTTGTACGGAATTTAATGAAACGGGTAGTCAATCTTTGTTTCGAATAAGTGGCAGTTCAATAACTTATTTAATTTATTAAATGAGAGTCATGTTGCATGGCCAATTAATTGGCCGCTAGTTTTAAAAACTAAACGCAATTAAATTAATTATGTGGTTAACAAAAACTATTTTCCTTCAACGCCTGCATACTATAAGGAAATGATGAAAATATTTTTTAGTTAATACTCATACTGCATGCCCTTTCAAAACGAGTGTGTCCAGCTTTTTACTCAAAAAAAAAATAGTTCCACGTGCTTCATTAACAAACGAAAATTTTTTTTATTCCAGAAGCAGAAACAATTATTATCCACTACTTTTAACCACATAAGACTCGCCTCCAGAAAAAATTGTTTCTGTCAACACGTTCCACTAATTTAGAAAATTGATTTCCTATTGCAACATTGCTGCTTTGACCGAACAATATGTGAAACAAAACCAATGCCTTAAACACACCGCTATGAGTTCTTTTGTATATTAAGAGCTATAACAGATATATTAATAATAACACTTTATATAACAAAGCTAAAGTGTTTGGATTAGAAAGCAAAAGCGGTTAATCTAAAAATTGGACACTAAACATTTATGTGTGTGACATAAAGTGGTCCGCTAACGTTTGCACTCACGATCATTTTAATAAGAGTATTTTATCGTTTGGGAACTTAACTGTGAAAAGCGATGTAATAGGCAATAAATTTAATAGAAGCCATAACAACAACACGCCGCCACAGGCCCGCCCTATACAAAATATGAAAAATCATTTTAAAAAATATCCACGTGCCGCCGTTATGTGATATATCATAAAAACTATTCTCTGAATTTAATAAATAATGATGGAAAATTTAATTTTTTATACGACAACTTATATATGTTAAAATTCAAATAATAATTCTCGTATTCTTTTTTCACATATGATTTTCTTCACTAATTTCAATTTACATGCGACTACAATCCAAAGGATTATGAAATATTTACTTGATAGCAAATTTACACTCATGAGGCAGTATTGAGGTCTCCCAAAAAAGCATTGTTATGCTCTGCTGTGTGGTAAATAGATATTCCTTTGAATAGTGTAGCATGACCTTTTTCTTTCTTAATAAAATTTTACAAACTTTATCTTGATATAAAATAACTTTCATTTGAAAATCATTAGTTTTGAAAAAAATTATTACTTTTCTATATTCTTTCTTTGGAACATTTATGTTGAAAATACCAATAAAAAAATCAAATTCGTTGTAATGAAATTCTCTTTCGCATTTACAGGAACAAACAGTTAATATTTTTCCAGATCATTTAGACACTATATTTTCTTTCAAAATTAAAACAGGAAAATTTAATATAAAGAATATATTTTCAATAAAAGAATTATAGTTTTCTTTTTAAATACATTTGATGTCTGATAGTAACTAAAACAGAGGATTGGCTTGAGTTCATCTTGACTTCTGTGAAACTTTTAAAAATTTATCCAGCCTGTAATAAAAATTTTATTTAAGCATTGTATGCATATGTTTTTTTTTTTAATTGTTTATTGGCAATACACATGTTAATCATTAATTATTTATCAGTAAAATTCATGTCTCACATGTGAAACGTGATTTTCAGTAAAATTTTAATTTTGTAATTTATTTATTGACGATTTATTTAAAATTTAATGTCATCATGATCGTTAAGCCCCACAAATTACAATATATTTTTTTAAATCTAATGATTTTTTATGAATTTGTAAAAGAAACGTGTTATCAATAAGATAAACATTAATAGATGGTTTTCATACAGGGAAATAAATGGCTTAATGTGAAATAAAAGCTCTCATGCAAATAACATTCTACTCATATTTAGTAAAGATGAGAGTTTTTATCATATTAGATGAATTTAAATAGAATATTTAACAAAAAGTTTTCTTCAAGGAACTTAAACTGGTAAGATGGTGTTTTCGAGTAAAAAGAAAATAATTACCACATGCATAAATTCATTTCCTGTGAATAGATTTCTTCAGTGAACTAAATAGACAAGCTTCTTTAACAATAATGCAAATGGATAAAATTTAAAGCTTTTACTAGACTAGCGGCTAGTGCCCTATATCAGAAGTCAGATGTTCGTGGTTTCAATTCCGGCCAAAGATTTCGGGTGTTACTGCAGACAATCCATAAGGCCCTCTTGGTTTTTATTTGTTAAAAAATATATGGACTAACTTTTTAAAAAATTTCAATTGCAATTTTTGAAGTTATTTATATGTAAATAATTTGTAAAAGCTTTTACTATATCAAAAACTTTTTAACTCATTCATAAATTCCTAAAATATTTTTGTCTCTATAATAAGGGCAAAATTTTTGTCTTTTCCAAGAGAAAGAGATGAGCTTTGTGCTCCCTAGCAACTTAGCAATCTTGTTAGGTAAGAGCTGGCCTTCCTGCAAGGGAAAATGCCATAAGTCTCAAAATTAGTAAAATTTTTTTAATCAATCACAACTTCCCTGTCAAGTGTATTGGAATTTAATGTAAGGAGTGGTAAAATAAAATGAATTTGGAGGTTACTTTAGGTCCTAATTATGAATTTCATCACTTGAAAGAAACGTTGCGTTATCTTAATGCAAACTTTTGATATTCTTAATAAGAAATTAAAAGAAATCTTTTTAAAATAACTCAACGCTTCATCTTTATGATATATATAATGAGGGTATTAATGGGCACCTGCTTACCCTCTGTAACTCTCTGTCTCCTTCTCTATATTTCTCTCCCTTTTACTCCGTTTAAACTCGCTTTTTAAAATAAACAATTTTGGAAAGGACATTTTTAATAAAATAATTTTTCAAATATATTTTTACACATATTTTTTATATTAAATATATTTAAATATATTTTTAATAAATATTTGAATATATTTTTACAACTCTGCAGAAAAATATTGTTTGCTTTATTATACTTCAGCTTTAAAGCTCCTCAACTAAAAATTTGAAATCTGCAACATATTTCAATGCTTCGAAAGCTTTATACAAAACTGTTTTTACTGACACTTAAAAATATTAGTTTTTTGTATATTTTTATAATTGTAAAAAATCCTTTTAAATAAAGCAAATCTAAAACAAATAATTTAATCGAATTATTGAAAAAAAAAACTTTAATATTTTTTTTGAATTCTATTTTATCCTTTCCATATAATAATTGCGAATCCTTTATACATTTCCAGATATACTTATCACAATATGGTTACTTACAAGGCTCCCGCAGCAATTCTGCCAGTGGTGGACTCATAGATGAAAGTAGCTGGAGGAAAGCCATTTTGGACTTTCAAAGTTTTGCCGGTGTTAATGAGACCGGCGAATTAGACGAAGAGACAATGCAATTAATGTCACTGCCACGTTGTGGTGTACGCGATAAAGTGGGCTTTGGAAATGATAATCGTTCGAAACGTTACGCGCTCCAGGGTAGTCGTTGGCGTGTTAAGGATTTGACCTTTAAAATCTCCAAGTATTCAAGACGTTTGAAGAAGGCTGACGTTGATGCTGAAATTGCCAAAGCTTTCGCTGTATGGAGTGAGTACACTGATCTTACATTTACACAAAAGACTTCTGGTCCAGTGCATATTGAAATTAGGTAATTTTCGAAAACCCAGATAACAAAAGTGCAAAACTTTGAAATAATTTCATTATATATTAGATTTGTTGAAAATGAACATGGGGATGGAGATGCATTTGATGGTGTTGGAGGAACTTTGGCCCATGCTTTCTTCCCTGTGTATGGTGGTGATGCTCATTTTGATGATGCTGAGCAGTGGACCATTAACAGCTCACGTGGCACAAATCTTTTCCAAGTAGCTGCCCATGAATTTGGACACTCTTTGGGCTTGTCGCATTCAGATGTACGCTCGGCCTTAATGGCTCCTTTCTATCGTGGCTATCAACCGGTTTTCAATTTAGACTCCGACGACGTTTTGGCCATACAATCTTTATATGGTAGAAAAAGTTCACAAAAAGGTAATGGTCTCTATCCCGCTAGCGGTGGTGCCTTGCCACGCCCGACGCAAAGACCCGACTATGCCCCACCACATGTGCCGCGGGATGATCAGCTGTGCAAAGACCCCAAAATTGATGCCATCTTCAACTCAGCCGATGGTCAAACGTATGTTTTTAAGGGCAACAAATATTATAAGCTTACCGAGAACTCGGTGGCTGATGGTTATCCGAAATTTATATCAACCGGATGGCCAGGCTTACCTGGTAAGTCATATTTCGAGACAAGTCCAGCTTAATTATTAACTTAATAAATTTTAGGCGATATTGATGCTGCTTTTACGTATAAAAATGGCAAAACGTATTTCTTTAAGGGCACTAAGTATTGGCGTTACAATGGCCGTCAACTAGATGGTGACTATCCCAAGGAAATTAGTGATGGTTTCACCGGCATACCCGATCATTTGGACGCTGCCCTCGTTTGGACTGGCAACGGCAAAATTTACTTCTACAAGGGCAGTAAATTCTGGCGTTTCGATCCCTCGAGAAGACCACCAGTTAAACTGAGCTATCCTAGGCCCATATCAAACTGGGAAGGCCTGCCAAATAATTTAGATGCTGCCTTCTCTTACACAAACGGCTATACGTATTTCTTTAAGGGCGATAAATACTATCGGTTTAACGATAGGACATTTTCGGTAAGTTTAGTTTAAACATTAATAATTCAAATCTAGAAATGTTTCTTATCCAATAGAAAGAGTTGCATAGAGCAATCTTATCATATTTACCCAAAATTTTATATACACATGCATACATATATTTAACTTTGATATCGTAAACAGGTTGACTCAGCAGATCCACCCTTCCCCCGCCCCTTAGCTCACTGGTGGTTCGGTTGCAAGAATACACCCTCAACAACAGGTAATATTTTGGATGGTTCACAAGCATATGAATTGCATGACACATCATTCAATCAATATGGCGAGGATATAGTATTAGATGCAGGTGAGTGGAACCGACCCAGGATTAAATTATAATTGAATACAATATATATTTAAATTTGTTTGAATTGAAACATTAAAAACTTGAATGCAAAATTTAAAATACGCAACAATTGATCTCTTCAAGAAAAATACTTAATACATTTACATATTCACATATATTTGTAATTCTCTAATTTTAAGACTGTAAGGAAAAGTGGTATGTTACGAATGTATGATACTTTACTAACATTAGAGAACTATGAAATTGTATTGTATTATTATATATTACATTTTAGAATTTACTAATATACAGACGTATATATTTTCGGTCTTATTCATAAAAAATATTGTATGTTTATTAAAGGTTTATTTGACAAATATCCCATAGAAATATGTCAAATAAGCCCTTAATAAACATACAATAATTTTTATGAATACCGCAGTTTATATTTAAAACTGTATTTAATTTGTAAAAGAATATTTTTCATTGCACGATTTATGAGAGAATATATTATAGTTACGTATTACTTTTTTAATGTAATTTAAATTAGTTCATAGATTGAACAATATCTTTGTGATATTTTATTGAAAAAGATAAACTACTACTAGTTTACGATACTCTCTATATTTCTTTTCTTTAATATTTATTCCTTAAGTTAATATTTGCTTTCATTTGGGTTTGTAAATTTTTCATATTTTTCTTAATTTTTATATATTTATTCATTTCATTTTATTTATTTACTAATTTTATTCAATTTCATTGCCTGACTGTGTATGGCTTCTTTAATCGATGAGTACAATAAGTTGGTTTCTATTCTGTAAAAAGTATAATATTCTATCCATTGCTCTAATTAAAAAAAAAAAGAATAACCGATCTCCCTAACAGTGCTCCTTCCTAAGTTTGATCTTATCAGAGACGACAACACCCCTAGTTTATCATTAGGGCTCTACAACGCTGCAGCTGCTGTGCATAGGTGATCATTTTACATTACGTAGACGGAAAGGTATTACGGATTCGCATCTGATGCACATTATTGATAGGACTGCCTCTTCTTGTAAAATAAAAATATTTATTCATTCGTAGAAAAAATTCGAACGACAATTCATTTTCGTTTTTGTATTTGGTATTTCGTTTTCGTTTGCAAAATAGTCGACAAGCTAAAGCAATTTGCTTTCAAGCAAATTCGACATAAAAGCTTAAAAATATAGAAGAAATGAACAAAAGCATTGATTTTAATAAAAAAAGAAAAACTAAAACCAATTATTGCAAATTTCTTTGACGTTTTTTTCAATATTTATATTTAGTATTTAATATAAAACAGCTGATTGGTATAGTTACCACAAACTTAATAAAAGCTCAAAGCTGCACTTATGTCAAATTAAAATACACGAAAACTTTCAGATGTTGTATAAAAATCTAATTTTAAATGTTTACGTTTTATAAAAGCAAGTTGTCTCAGAGCCCTACAGTGATACATCTTAAAATTGCAATCAACTTTCATATTCATTGTTATAATAATTGTATTATTCTATCCCAAATATTCGAGGTTATACCGCTAAAAGGATGCCAAGTGTATGTGCGATAACTCTCTGTTGATACCTTTTAATATCATTTACGAACTGAGTTTTATTAGAATTGAATTGCATAATAATTTTTACTTGGATCAAGTTCGTTATTTTTCATTCTGTACTAGAGCTGAAAATTTTCTATTTTTCATTTTCAAAGAAATCAAATCACTCCTTGCATTTCATTTGCAAACTTTTATACTCCATATATTTAGTGTTTCACATTACATTCCGCACTGTCAATTTATCATCTGATTGAAGGGAATAACTATGAAAATTTTTCTTACATTAACCTTGAATCTCTGGAAAAAGATTTTGAGATTGCATTCATTGATAATATTTTATATTTGATAAAATAAAATGAAAACAAATTGCATTTATATATCTTTAGAACATACTTGCCTAAACACATCAGTACAAAAATTAAAATTCAAGATATGCATGCCTTAACCGCCAAGAAAAAAGCTTAAGAGACAACGGCAAAAGTTTACAGGAGAATCGTTTTTATTAACTGCCTTTGCACTAAGTTGTATGGCTACTGCCAAATTAAGTTTGTTCTGAGTTGTGATGCCACTTCTAACGATTATAAAATTTCAAGATTTAATTTTAGTGATCGTAAATTATCGATGCAATGAAAAAGTGAAAAACAAATATGATGTTACTTAAGCTTTTTTTCGCGCTAAGAACATGATATTTATTATTTGAATAATTGTTTTCATAAGGTAAGTTTAAAGCACTTTGTTTGCTAAAAACATCATAATGTCAAAGAAATTAATCTAAAAGTAAAAATTATATAAAAGTTAATATTATACATATCGTTCCCTTAATGCAGCAATGATAAATCCCAAATATCAAAATTTTTTAGTTACTAAAGAAGAACTATTCCCGAATATCAGCGTTATGTGTAGGAAAAGATTCCATATCATATGCCGAAATGAAACCAAAAATTTTTTTCATGTGAAATCTAAATCGAAAACTTTAAAAACTTTAATTGCATATTGCCAAGTTCGTTGTTTTCTTATTTGTCTGTGGTATTTGAAAGGAGCGATATGTATGTATATACAAATTATATTTATATTTATATTTCAGACTAACCCATAACATGTAACATAATTCCGTAAATATGTCGCATAATTGGCATTCTCATTCTATTTACCACAAAAATGGATTTGTGTTCATATTAAAATATTAATCTGATTTATTTAATACATTTTTTTTTTTGCTATTTCTAAGGTCTCTCATAAATTGCGACAATCTACATATATACGATTATTATGTGAATTGACTTATAAATATTTCGTTGATTTGTTTTAATTTTTTTTAATTACAAAACAGTCCATAAAAAACAATACACATCAAAAGTAATAAGTTAATAGATTTAACAAAAAAAATCTTTAGATATATTTGACAAACGCTTTTCGATTAATTTCCCATTAAAGTAATTATCACCATAATTTGTGCTTCTTCCGCATTTTAAAACTATTATTTTGTATGCTTTTACAGCATATTTGAAAATATAAATATGTATCGATCTATACATGTGTATACACACACACACACACAAATGCTTTGCTCAATTTCAATTAAATTGACTATTGAACATATTCTCTAATCGTTTTTAATGTTCAGCATAAACATTTAATACTTAAAAATACGTAAAGTATGCTACAATTTTTATTAGATCTGTAACTTATTACAAAATCAAAATATTCGACCGTTACATAAAACATGTCTAATATGTTCTTGTGCGTTTTTTTGTTTTAACTTAAACTATACATTAAGTAGAGGTTTAATAATAATTATAAATAAATACATAATCTAGCATACCATTGTAATATAAAAACTTATCAGAACACCAATACATGACCTTAAAAATATTGCGCTTAACAACCTCAAATAAGAGAAAAATAAAACAACTAATTTTTAACTATATATTTAAATCCTTTGCAGTTATTTAAGATAAATTCACGCTTAAGAAATGCATATAGAAGCCAAAAGTGAAAAATCAAACTAAATTTACTTATTAATTATATTTATATATTATTTTTTTTCTTGGCTGACTGGTCGGTTTCACTAATCTGAATTGGATATTTTTTACATGTGTAAAAATATCCAACTTTTGATACTTATTTTATATATAAAATAACTTATTATAATGAAAATAAAACTCATAAAAAGTAACTAACAATCATTTTAAGTTAATTGTGTATAGTCTAATAAATTCAATAACACCTCGCAAACTGTCACCAAATACTAACCTACAAAAATAACGAAATTTTCTTAAAGTGGTAGTAGTTTGTATATAAAAAAAATTCCATTATTTTTTTTAACTATTTTCTCGTTGTAGCACATATCTTATATACTTTATATATGTTTACTTATTTCTGTTTGAGATAATTATTTTATTTATGTATCTATTCTTTGCTGGAAAAACTTTATATTTCAAATTTTTTATTTGAATTGTTGTTCTTTTTTACACTAAGCCTAAACGTAGTTTTTGTTTTATTCTTTTATTCTTTGTATTCGTGTTTTGAATATTTGTTGTTTTATCCTTTTTTGTTGTAAAAGTATATTGCTATAGTTCACCTATTTTTGCTTTTATATTGCTAAATGTTACATTATCCACCCTAGTTCTATTATCGTTTGTATCAAAACTTTACTCCACTATGTGTTATTTTGGCTATTAGCAAATGTTACCCATACACACACACGCACACACACACACACACATAATAATATTCATGAATGAAAAATGCATGTTTTTAATTAAAACCACTTTTTTGCATTGAGTCAAAGATAAAAGACATAAATCTAAATTTGCATGGGTTTTCAAACAAACTTAATTTACAAAATTAATTGCATAAGAAAGGTTCAGTCAAGAGGCAACCATAACAACAACAGCATAAGAACAACTTATTAATAAAAAAAAAGAAATTGTGATAACAAGTTCACCAAACTGGAAAATTTTAGTTACAAAGCACATTCTATCACAATAATCACCTCAGCGGCAGATTCATTCATATTGAAACGAAAATTCCCTATCGGGTAGAGTACACACGAGGCGAATAATGTTGTGGTAATAGACATAATAATTTATTCCATGAAACTATTTCATGTTTAATATATTATTTAAAACATTACAAATACAAAACACAAGGACTGTATCAAAATCTCATGCAAGAAAGCTGCAAAGATAGTAATGAGCAGGGATCTGAAGACGTTTCAATGATTTTTACTCTTTCCCGCCGATAATGAGCACATAGATTGCACAATCAGAAAATTATATACAAAATAAGTTGTGATATCCTATAGACAGTCTTGGGCACCTAGAACACTAACCTAAATATACAAGAGTACCATAAATGACTCTAAATAAGGAAAAACAACTAGTCAGAGCACAGGCATCATGGAGAATAGGCACCTGATCTTTCTTTTCAAGTATGTACGATAGGAGAGCAGATCAACACCGTAATGTCTATAAATGTGTATATTTTCTACAAGCACTCAATCAGCAATTAGAGCAATTATGTCCAAAAGATTAAGTACCAAACTGTTTTTGATAACATAAGGAGTGACTACTGATTAATTGGCAGATTGTTTATTATCTGGATACAATGTACATGAGATATTTGCTAACGTCGTAACAATCATATAATCATAATTGATGAATCGCAAGCAAATAAGCTTAGAAAATGTAAAGATCTTTGATGCCACGAAAATTTGTTGAATAGCAAGACCTCGTGAAATATTGGAAGATAATTAAGAGGACGTTAAGCCAACGATCCTGCTGAAATTAAGCAAATAGCAAGTAAGAAACTTAAGTATCTTCACAAGTAGGCAACAGCGGTTGCAACACTTATTGAGAAAACCTTGAGTAGAGGGGACATGTCCTATAATATTTTTCACAGTTATGATGTAAGAGGCAGAGCGTAAAAAGGAAACTTTGATCAATATAAGATTTTTTATTAGGAATATCACTCATGCTAAGGACATTGGACACGCATAATAACTCTGGACTAGCAACTATCCTTATGAATAAATTTAAATTATTTATATTTTTAAATTATTGAAAAATACACTGCCAAAAACTATTTTGAAAACCCGACACATTTATCCTTACGTAGCAAAATGAATGTATCACTAAAACTATTTTCTTTAAAATTCGGAATGTATAATTTACGTTGTTTGTGTTTTAAGCGTTACACGTACTAAGAACTACAGACGAATTGAACCTTTCTTTATTATTACACATTAACAAGTAATTTAGTATAAAATTGCATGCTTCAGTGTGTCCTGTTAACGAAAAGAAATAGAAAAACAAATGTGTTATAAATGAATTTTTATTTTATAAACTGCATATTTACAGGCGTACGAAAACGTGGATAAATAAAGTCTTCATAAACATACACACATACAAACACACAGCAATACAAACAGATAGAAAATATTAAAATCTTTAACACCCTACACTTGTCACAAAACAACACAAAACTCTGCCTTAGAAATTAAGCCAAAAGAAAGTTTCTGCGTAAAAATAAGTGTTAGAAACTCTTTCTTATGTGTAAATCGTACATATGTAGTAGTTTGTAGTTGTAATTGAAAACTCTCAGTGTTTGCTTTCTTTTTCTCTCTGTCTTTCTATTGAATGCTTGAACTATAGTTAAACAACAGAAGCGAATTTTTCTTTTCTATCATTCTGTTAAGATTACGATGTTTTGAATCTGTTACTTTTGAATGTTTTTTTCTATGTTCTCTCTTATTTTGTAATTGAGTGTGGTGTAGAGAAAAATAGTAAACAAAATGACTGCCGCTCACTTTTCTAGTTGCTTGATAGTTTGTTTTGTTTGTAATATCCGTTTGTGTAACTGCCACAAATTTCAATGTGATTTTAAATTAATTTTATTTAAAAACAATTTTATTATTATTTTTTTTTTCTTTATTTATTTAATAAAATACGAATTTTAATGAAACCCCTTAAACGAATTTGAATTCCCCTTAAACGAATTTGGAAACAAAACTCAAAATTTTACATTCGATTCCCAAATCAAAAAGGTATATATCATGATGTATGGAGCGGCTGGCAGTGGAGTAATCCAAATCCATGGTCTTACAATTAAAATTACAATAAAGTCAAAAGTATATGTATGTATGGGTGTTTCAAAACCTAGTTCAATGCAAAAGAAACGTGACAATTTTCGTAGAAAATTACCTAAAACTGATACCAACTAACTAAAACTTAACAACTTAAGCAAAACCTCAAACAACAAACCCACAACACATTAAATAAAAAAAGAATATAAACAATAAACAAAATCAACAAAATTCGTTGCAACACTTGCTCATCATATGTATATTATACACACTAACTACAAAAACAAACGCTAGAAAGTCCTAATTCGTCCTATTCGTGTCTATATTGTCACCATTTTATTTCGTACTCAAAAGCACACATATTGTAAATTATACAACTACCAACTACCAACCACAAAATTTTACAATTGTGCTGTCATTGTCTTGTGTCCCGTTCCATGTGTACAAAAATGTGCCGTCCATCATAAACCAACATTGATTGTGTAGCTGAAGGTGACATTTAGTCCTTAAATCTATACTTAAACTAAGCTGCTGCCAACAACTTTGCCATAATTTTTTGCCAAGCAAATAAATTAAAAATATGAACTACTACAGCAACGCTTTGAAAATCATAAAAGTACGTTTTATTTATTTATTGTTTTTTATTTAATTTTTAATAATTTAAATTTCAAAAAACGTTTGGTTTAGTGTAAAAATGTATTTATATATTTTAATTAATTTTTACATTTACTTATATATATTTTTTAAACTCATTTTTTACAACTGGATTGTTTATCATAATAAAGATATGCATTTGTATAATTCTTTTTTTTTTCTACTAAAAAAAATTCATATGTTTCATGAACAACTAAATTAACAGACAATATGGGCTAAATTGCATGAAGAAGAATACTGTGGACCTTTTTGTAAATTATAAAATATTTGTACAGTAATTGGATTGTTGTGGGCTTTTTTAAATTAATGCTGTTAAATGTTCCATGATATTTTAACACAGTATGCGTATGAGCAATATTAATTTATATTTAAATTAATCATACGCACCGTGTCGCTTAATATATGACAATATAATGTGCTAAATAAATGTTTACTGGGGGCAAATTACGGCATTCGATATCGATCGAAATTTCAAACAAAATTTTCTTGAATTGTATTGAAATTTCGATCGATATCGAATGCCGTAATTTGCCCCCTGATTTCCAGACGACTATATGAACTAAAAAATTTATATTTGAATAATGTTCATGCAGCCAACTGAAAAGAAACGAAATAGATTTTTTCAAGTTTTTTTAGGGATTTTCCCAAAAAAAAATTGACTCAAAGTGTAGCGACATGTCTTAATACTCAGTAATATAGTTTGTAAGCAGCTTTAGTGGTAATAAAACTTTGTAAGTCAAATTATCAATTCTGTTAGAGAACTGGAGAAATATGTCTTTAGGGATTTTAGCTAAATCATGCCTGAAGTTATCAATCGATCCTAACTTTCTTAAGTCCCGTGATCTTTTCAAGAGTATTTCTCAGCGGTAATCTACTTTTAAGGAGAAGGTCTATGTGCGTAGCTTTGGAGGAAGGATGATATTTTTCTTTTTTTTTCAATTGTGTCAGACTTTTTAGATTCTGCTAGCTTTTCACTAAAAAGCTCTCAAATCAAAATGAAAGTTTAAAGAAATAAAATAAAGAAACAAAAAATTATCAAACAGATATTTTAAATCATCTATGGTCGACTCAATATCTTAGTGAAAAATATGGAACTCTTTTTTAAGGAATGACATTTTCATTGCTTCCAAATTATTAACTTGTATAAGAAATTTTTCTTATCTGAAAACATCAGTTCACTTTAATTTATTACGAAAATATAACGTTCACATAAGAAAACGGTTATGGGCAAGTTTGTAAGCTTTCCGTTCAACCGATTACAATGTATTCACCAAAACATAAAAAGTCCTTTTCTTTTAATTCGATAAATAAGCATTCATTTGAAACGATTCAAATTCTCGCACACTTTCGAACTACAACCTCTGCAACTTAATGACTTCTTTGATATATTGCATTTAAGGAATGTCAATCTTATACAAAAGTAGTTTGATAATCCAATACTAAATTTTGAAAATTTAGTATCATAAATTTTATTGCACGGTCCTTGAACCATTTTAATAAATTTTATTTCCAATATCCGAGTCCACTAAAGAAAAGATTTCTAAGTGAAAATTTTCATATTCGGTCTTTTAAGACCGAAATTATTATATTGATTAATTTTACTTATTTGGTCTCAAGGTATAACCAATTCCTATTATTGAGGCTCCTAATATAAAATAAATGCTCGTTGTATTTTGAATTTCTGAACTTGAAAAATACTTTCCATTTAACATTTCCATCTATGAGCCACCACCTCATTTTAGTTAATTTGAAATGAAATTTTGAACTACATATATAGATGGATAAGTTAAATTTTAAACTAAACTATTACTATTGGCCTTTTAAAGTATTTACAAACAACAACACAAAATACGGTAACACGGAATAAGCAGGGATCTTAAAACCGGAAGTAACACTCTTTCGATTTAAATAAGCAAAATACAAAAAACTTCTTAACCAACACATATGTTGAAATTTCTATTCTTATAGTTTTTAAGTTTGAATTTTATTTATGATAAACAATCCTTTTGAAAGCTATTGTTTCAAAATGCAATTTATTTTAAATCAAAATTAATTTTTTAAATCACTTTAAATATTATTAGACTGTTACACTATTCTTGTGTTTATAATTTAAAATTTTACTCACACTAATGCTAATATCTATTTTCTCTTAATTTTCCTTTCATAGGCTTTGACTATCATCAGCCGAGTGATGAAACCGCAATAGGTCATACACATATGTCAAATGGCGCCTCAGATATAGGCAACAACTTTAAAAGTTTCGTATTTGCAACAAGTCTCTTGATGCTTGTAGCAAAATTTATTATTAGCTAGAAGCCTGTTTAAATTAACTCCTTTTGGACAATAATTCAGGACCCCTTTGCAAAGAAAAAAATACAACAAATTGTAGATAATAATAATGCAAAATTGGAAAAATAAAACGTTGTTAAGTTAAAATAAAATTTTAAATTTTATTTTAAATTGTAATGACAAAATACATCAAATGGAAACTCTAACAAGTTTAAAATGGAAATTTTAAAAGGGAAACATACATAAGTAAAGCAGCACAATAAAAACAAAATTTTATCAACACTTTTATTAATTCATTGATATTAATGAATTATATAAATATTAATCTATTTTTCTAATAACTTTAAGCAGAAGAAGCCAGTTTGTCATTAGTTTACATAAAGTGCCTTCTTGAATAAATATTACTTTCAGTCAAGTGATCATATTCATACCATAATGCAAAACATACAATAAATCAAGTGCTGTGATTCAAATTTCTAAGTTAAAATTGCTTGAAAAATCGTATAAAATTAATTAAAAAATAGCAGGTTGTTTTTAGCCAGGAATAATAAATGGATTTTCATCCCGAAAGGATACGTGATAGCAAACTCTTCATCACTCAGATGTAATCTTTCGTTAGCAATAAATCCTTAACAATAACACTCGGAGCTTTCCAGCAAGTTTGCAGTTTGTTCATCTCCAACTACGATCATGAAACCGGCAACTGGGGATCATAATCAAAATGTATGGATGCCATCCATGCAAGTGATTCATTAATCAGTTGTATTATTGAAAAACTTGAAAGGCAACCCGTGCTTGTTTTGTGCCAAAATAGTTGTGCAAAATTCTTTTTTCATTTCTCTATAATTAATTCCGTTTATGAGATAGACTCGCTTTAACTTTTGATTATTTCTGGGTTCTTAGTGATTTTTACAACAGGAAATACTAGTTCTCTGTGCTTGCAATGGTTGCAGGAATAGATAAAAAAAGAAACTAGTTGACTTAGTCAACTTGATCATTTCTTTCATGTTTTTAAATGTTTCCATCTGAAATTCATTCTGCCATCAATGGCTACAGATCATTTAAACACTTTTAATCTTGTAAGGGTTGTAGGACAGCATATAATAGAAATATCTTTGGAATTATTTATTCGATATGTTCTCTTACGAAAAATAAAAGCTTTCTATGACTTTTCTAAAGTTTGATTTATCAATTCATCCCTAATCAAAATTTTAACTGACTATTTGAACTGCAGGCCTGAGATTAAAAAAATAATTCCAAAATGAATATTTGTCTTTCCAAAAATAACAAAAATTTTTTAAAGGATAAATCCACATTCAACGCCACTTTTATAGAATTATAATGGAAATTTTTCCAAATAGTTCATGCGGTTTAATATGGTCAACCAAAGTACAGCTAAAAGCGTATTCTAATACTTTCCGCGAATTTATCAGACTAAAAGGCATTGAAGAATATTCGGTATGGCCACAAGACTTAATGAAATCCAACATGAGCCGTTTTTTATTTAACTATACGATGTTGTTAAATGACTTAAATGTGACTATTGGCGGAGTATTAAGATCGTTAGTTTAGCTACATGAGCTATTTTTCGGCATGTTGACACGTAAATGATATTTTTGAAAAATTTTTATTATTGTTTTCGTTACCGGAATTCAAAATTTCATCTGAGTTGATTTTTTTATAAAACATTAATTTCCTTTCCCAAGAAAAGAACATATTTTTGCTGCCAATTATATAAATTAAAGAATCCTAAAATTCAATTTAATGTCCCTTCCAAATAATAATTCTGCAATTTATATTGCTATCAGGATATGCTGATAATTGTTAAACAAAAGATTTAAAAAAATATTTATAACCTTCTCCCAACCACTCGAAAAGATTTTTTAGTTTTTCAAAGGCTCTGTCCTCCTAAACTATCCTGTTTTTCACTGAAAATCTTGTTGACATTGTTTTTAAAATATGGATAGAATTAATTGCAAACATTCAAAAGTTTTCCTTCTACACGCACTTGCTAAAAATTGATTTTTTCCATTTTCTTTTCATATAAAATCAAATTTTGTACATAAATATAAAAGCAATTTTAATACTTAGGAAAAGGTTGATAAAATTAAAAGCCATTTCGAAATTTTGGTTTTAAAATCCCAATACAGAATTTTAACTCTCCATCACACCACAAAAATACTAAAAAATTAGTTTAAACATTCCTTAACAACAACAAAATTTAACATATTTATATAAACATTTTCCCCTTTTTTAATTGATATAAACAACAAATAAATTTGACTTTAAACTTAAACGTAATTTAGTGTGTAAAATTTTAAAAAATTATAATGAAAAAAATATTTTCTATAGTTGTTTCTCATTTCAAGCCAGTTTGCGTTTAAGTTTTTGTTGGCAAATAAATAAAACTTTCAAATTTTATTATTTAAGAGTATTTTTCAAAGAATTATTATAAAACGCGTCAAATAATCATCATAAAAAAAAACATCAAACACAAAGATCTTTGTAAAATAGCTTGTAATTATTAATTAAGTAGTAGTTATTTCAATTTATTATTTTTTAAACTTATTTTTAATTTAACTCTCATTTTTTTCAACACAAATAAAAATATCAAAGTCATCAAATAAGACGATATTCTTGTCGGAATTAATATTTAACTCCGAATATTATTATTGTAATTAATTGAGCATTTTTAAATGGTTCTTTTAAAATAATTAATAAAGCTACATACTTATGTATTATACTTTCAAAAAACTATAAATGAAAAAACGAATAAATAAATAATAAAAATTTAAAAAAAAATTATGCATACGAATTTTTTTCTTGTTTTCTCGCACAGTAGTTGATGTAAATTTGTGAACATTTACGTAAACATATATAACTTATATAACATATATAACATATATTTCAAAATATACAACCAGTGAAGAAAAAATTAAATGTTATTTTCATTGCTTCCATTCTATTGACTTTTCTTAGGAAATTAAGTTGACAAGGTCCTGATTAAAAATTGTAAATACTTTTATAAATTCTTATAATTCTTTTATAGATTTCGGAAATCTGTTTTCATTGTAATTTTACAAGAAAAAATATTTTACTATTTCCAAGTTTGAACACATTACAGGCCTGAGCCAATTCCCAGTGGTAAAAGGAATTCCTAATTTAATATTAAATTATTTTCATGGAGGATACCTTCGAATTACGTGAATAGACATAAAAATGGAGAATGATAAGCCTATGTTAAAAATTAGTGGAAGTAGTTCGAATTCGATCCAATTTCGAATAACAGTCTCTGCTATCTAATAACTTCTTTGAAAGTTTTTTAACTGAGTTTCTCAAGGCTATAACAACAATAGCTTTTTACAATTTCTTCGGGGATCGAGAGAATTTTTGGTAAAACTAAAATGTTGCTTTAAGCCTCATATATATTATAAGACATATTCCATTATTGAAATCAAGAATTATTATTATTTTTTTTTTTTTTTTTTTTTTTTGATGTTCGTATACAATTTAATTAAGAAGACCCTAAACGCTGAAAGTTGCTATAAAATCTCAATTGCACTAATTGAAAACGATATATTGTCCAATTTATTTCTAATAAATGTTTTTATTACTTGTGTTCTATGCACTTTATTGCTTTAATTTTTAACCGACTTCAAAAAAGGAGGAAGTTTTAAATTTATGTTATTATTATTTTGTTTTTTTTTTTTTATTTTTTGTATTCGCATAACTTTGTGAAAAGATTTTTAAAAAAGTTTTTTTTGTTTGAAAGGGTTTTCAGGCTGGTCCCATAAATTTTCAGTCCACCTGAGCACATTTTGATGCTAAAAATTGTATATATGTATAAGAACAAAAACTACACATCACTATCGACCAAAAAATTTTTTGTTATCAAATATCCTCAAGTTTTCGCCGTAAATTATTACATTTTGTGTCTTTTTCTTTCCTTTTAAGCTGATAATTTTTTATATATTCAATAAATGGATGTATTTTAAGTGAGAGTACTGATAATTTTTTATATATTCAATAAATGGATGTATTATAAGTGAGAGTACACAGTTTTATTAAAAAGAAAAATATTTTTCTACCACTTAAATTAATAAAATTTTAAGAGCGTGTTACTAAGGAGGACTGATCGAAATCGGATGTAAGAAAATGAAAAAAATTTCAAAGTTATATCTCCTTTAAGCGAGAGTGTAGATTAAACGGACTTCAGATAAAAAAAAAACATTTTGGTTAAACGAACTCCACATTTTAAAATTTGTGCTTTGAGCCAAAAATAGAATATATGTTATATATTGCAAAATGGAATACATAGATGTACTCGTACAGTCAAATTCGGATAAACGAACACCTTTTAAAGGAAGAAAAACATTGATTAAGAGGTCAGTTTTTAAGTATAAAATGTTTCATTCAATATTTCATTACACTTTGTGTAACTTCTTCATTCTGAACTTTTGATTTTTATTAATTTCAAAGCACTTTATATCACTAAAAAGTAAGTCTGCTGAAAATAAAAACCATTTAAGCGAAAGACATTGTGTAATTTGAGCTTTTCATTACAAAAAAGCTTTCACAAATTGTGATACGATGAATCAAAACAATTCACGTGTTACATTTACAGTGAGAATTTGTATAAATAACTGAAATATGCATCAACTGACACCACAGAAGTGGACCAAACACAAGAACGCTGATGATGAAAGTGTAGCGGCTTTCGAAAACAGCATGTTGTTCCGTTCTGCTAGTGTTTGTCAGAATGATTTACACATGTGTCTTTGTTGTAATTTGTTCTTTGATAACTATCACACGTAATTTGGCTTATAAAATACGATTGAACTAAGTAGCCTATTTAAATTTAAATAAAAACACAAACAAAAGGAAAATGTTCATAAATAAGGAGAAATCTTAAACCTAAAATATAAAAAAAGAAAGACATTTTATTTCTAAAAGTGCAAGAATATATAAAATAAACTTCACTTAAAAAGAAAAAAATATTTGCATACCGCTGACGGAAAACTTCCTATTGAATCGTATCATATTCGACCGAAATTTTAATTAAATTCGGAATTGTACATATATATTTGAATTTCAGTGTGTGCCATATTTTCTATTTGCGATGCAAAGAATAATTTTTAGGATGCTGAATTTTAACGAAAATCTCTCTTTCGCTGAAAAGAATTGCTGGTATTTCAATTTCAAATTAAGATGTATTATGTAAACTGAGATTTTATATATTTCATGTAACACAAACAAAATAAGCCGACAAATCATTGTGTTTCATCAGCCGTAATAAATTATTTTTTCTTTTAAGCGAAGTTTATTTCATAGGATCTTACAATTTTACAAAAAATGTCTTTCGTTTAAAAGGCTTTTCGCTTCAGCGAATTGTCTTTTAAGGGAAATAAATTCAGTTGAAATTAATCAAAAACAAAAGTTATTATTTTGATCATCTTATAAACGATTTTACCTTTTAAACGACGTTTGTTTATCCGTGTCGGACAGTATACGAAATTATGACTATTGAATTATATACGAGTGTATGGATGTACACATTTGTCATTTAATCATACAACGTAATAACGCTACTTTTATTTAATAATGCACTATATTTTAGTTATGACGTTGTATGAGCAAATGATATATTTAAACTCCTATTTTAGCATATGGTTGCTAAAATAGATAAGTTCTATGTCTTCTCTAAAACAACCATCCTCGCTTTACTTAGCGCAGACACCAACCAATACGTACCATCTGTAGGAAGAAGAATCAAAAGTGTAACACAACATTGTCGAAACATAAAATTATTTTACTTGAGGGATATATTAATAAGGGATTTAAATTTAAACCTTGTATGGGTTTCTGCCTAAATTTTCCTATTGTATATGTCAAAACCATTATTGGAGAATTTTTCCGACAACTGAAAATGTTTATGTTCAGACAATTGTTTGGTCACAAAATTTTCGACATTTCATATTTTTATTGCATTGAAATTTATTTAAAGCTTATCACCTTGTTCGTATTTAAAATATTCAGTCATTGTGTACAAACTCGAATTATAAGTCTGCAAGGTAATATATTTTAAATTGCATTGAAACAATCTTGCGTCAATACTTTTATTCGGTTATATTATATTTTGTAAAAGTTATTACTGCACCAATTTTTAAATCAAACCACGGAAGAACCGGGTTTTGAAATCCTTGCAACAGGCAATAAATGTCGAATTTTCCATGTACTATTTTCAAATATCAAGCCCTATGCATGTTAAAGCAATATATATATATATATATATATATATATATATATATATATATATATATATATATATATATATATATATATATATATATATATATATATATATATATATATATATATATATATATATATATATATATATATATATATATATATATATATATATTTCTATATATGTTTATATATATATATACATACATATTTAAATAAACATATATATATATATATATATATATATACATATATATATATATACATATATATATATATATATATATATATATATATATATATATATATATATATATATATATAACATATGTATATATATATGTATATGCTATATATATATATATATATATATATATATATATATATATATATATATATATATATATATATATAGTATATATATTAAATGCAAACCAGTGCATTTAAGTTAATATACTGTGGAAAGTTTTGCTTCGAAAGATAAATAGTATCACTATATTTATAAATACAAACACCAAGGCATCGAAGAAAAAATTTAAACATACCTTTAAAATCCGGTCAGCTTTCCTGATTGCCGTATACTGCTATATTTTGTACTCTTAATAATAAGTTGTCATCATTATTCAAGCTTTATTTTCGCTTAATATTCCTATAAGATACCTTGATACATAAGTTCTTATTTTTAAATTAAATTAACCAACGATCTTTATCGACAAACACACAGCTGATGAACTAACACAAACACTAACGAACACAAAGATTTTATTATGCTCTATTAACTTTATTGCTTTCAATTTCACATTTATATTTTTTATTTATTTATTTATTTTTTTATTTATCTATTTATTTATTTATTTATTTATTCATTTATTCATTTATTTTTTATTTATTAATTTCTTTATATATTAATTAATTTATTAATTATTTATTTACTTATTCATTTATTTACTTATTTTCTCTTCAAAAGCACATTTTTTTAATTTAAACTCAAATCAGATATCGATCACCCTTTTATTACCAAAAAATCGAAAAAAAAACATAAACACAATTTTCACATCACTAATGACCATTCATAACTTTTTTTCTTTTTTCCTAAGCTTTTCGCCTAGAATTAAAACACTTTTTTTCTCTTTTACTTTCATTTTATTTAGAAAACTTTTTATATATTTATTAACTTGATATATTTATTTATTAGATTATGCACTTTTTTTAAAAATTTTAAAAATTTTTACCACTTAAATAATAAAAACATTTATAAGCGTCCCAAAGAACGTCCAACTCGTAACAAACAAAAGAAATAACTAATTGTTTCTTTCTCAAAACACACACATGATACATACCGACACACACACATAGAAAGGTATGTTGATAGAACTGCCCTGCAAATAATGCGACTGGTCCATACACGCATGTAAAATGTAATCCATAAGGGACTAGGACCAGGTCTAAAGGTAGTCCAAATGTATTGGAAAAACATGGTTTTTTTAACATTACGATGTCCTAGGGCTGGACCATATAACCCAGCTTTGCATTACAACGGAGTAGTCTTGAAACTACTCCATGTTCATGTTCCATAGAACAACCCAGTGGATTAGTTTTGAAAGTTTTCTGCTTTTAGAAGTCGCCTTCTATTACTACGTTTATACGCACGCCTTATTTGCAAATAAAAAAGAATAATGTTGCCGTATAACTTTTTTATTGTAACTTATTAACTCACTTAGCAAGTCGTGAATAACGACACTATTTGCAAATAAAAAGTAAGACGTTGCCACTTCATGAACGTTTTTTGTGTTTTACTTACCAAACAATCATATTTTCGTCACATGGCATCACTAACAATAACACAAGTTCATGTAGTCCAATTTTATTTGCAGGGTGCATACTCACACTTCTACATATGTATATGCCAACGCTGTTGGTTGCTGAATTGGATAAATACGGTTGTTTCTTGTTACAGTATGTTTATCAAAAAAACTTGTATTTTTAAATTTGAAAGTCGTATTTATTCTGGGTTGTAATTGATGCGAAACTTGTTGACTTGTTTGTATTTAAAAAATATGAGTTTTTCTGCCACAAAATTTCTACTAGCGATGTTACGAATCTCGATTTTTAAATATTCACGAATACTAATATCTGAGTCAATATTCGCTAATACGAATAGGAATACCAATATTTTTCAATATGAATTTAGAAATATTTATCTATGACTCGATTTATAAATCTTCAAAATATAATATTTTAAATTTAAGTGAAAAAATCTCTCGTCAGTGCTTTTGTTCGGTTGCATTAATTTTTTACATAGATGGTCATTCGATTACTTGGAAAAATAATACAAAATATAAATTTCTGTCACGGGATTATTATTAGCTGGAAGTAGGCAAGCACACCTAATATGAATAAATTCGAAAATTGTATTATACTGCAATATTTTAAATTTTTCAACAAATATTCCCCTGAATTTGGCGAATATGAATCCGAATGCTATTAAATATGCGAATATTCAGGAATACGAATATTCGTCACATCATTAATTTCTATTTGCATGCACACAAGACTACTCTTCTATGTAGAACTAAATGCGAAGTTGCTAATGTAAAATTAAGGCAGAAAACCGTAATAGGCTTTAAACAGGAACAAGAAGCACGAGATATATTAATAGTCTGAACACTAATTATTATTTCAAACCGCGGAGAAAACTTTACACTGATGGGATTGACATCCGTGTACTTTTTTAACTGCGTTCAAGCAAACGGAAAATTGTCCAATTTCAGTAAGTTTTCCTACACACATTCCTTATTGGAACACAAAATTCAATAAGTTATTAATAGTTTGTTTTCATATTTACAAATTAATGAATTTGTCTGTATTTTCTACAAACATGTCTAAGATTATTGTTCATTTAGAAATAAATATGAAACGGCCAACGTCAAATACAGGCAGAACTTCATATCAGACTTGAACTGAAATGGCACGTTCTCTATATTAATGTGACTTGAAATCATTACCTTGCACCCAAAGTGGAATAAAATATATTGTTGCAATGATATTACATTTTTTATTATTTATTTCTTTTAAATTTTTATAGATTTAAGCAATTTTTTGTGAAGTTGCGTGTAGCAGAATGTTATTATATTTAAACAAAATTACCAATATTGAAATAAAATTTATATAAATGGAAAAAATAACACATTTTTACATGTATTACGATAATCTCTCTTTGAAATAGTCATTAACAGCATTACCGATGGATAACTAAAGGGACAATTCTCTTCTTTTTTCAATGCTTTGCTGTATTTCATCTCCCTTTTTTGAATAACTTTTTTATTTTATTTTATTTATTTATTTATTTAATTATTTATTAATATTTTTTGCAATTTCGAGTCCGTTTTGTAATTTAAGTTCAATATTAGTTTTTAATATCGCTGCAAAGCGCTTTTACGAGTACATAAGTATATTATTTTTAAACAAACGTCTCTTGTTTATAATACACATAAATTGGAATGTCCATCCAAGTTGCAACAAAGAAAGGTTATCAAGAAAAACTCTGATTGTATAATAAAATTTACTTAAAATTTTTGGTTTATATTCTAAAAATGGTCAACAAATTAAACGTTAATTTTCAAAGTGCACCAACACAAATAATATTCCTGTTTTCATCAGCAAAAATATATTATTAAAAATGTTTAGAAAAATTTGCAAAAATAATGTTTCTGAAAACAAATATAGAATATATTGATTTTATAATACCTTATATATTAGAAACACATTTAACATATACATATGTATATATGTAATAAAAATGATCTAGAAATATGTTATGAAAATATCCTAAATGTCATATTACTCACATTAAACAAGCAATATTACTTCTTTCATCTAAGGTTTATTATGTCATGAATTAATATTAACGATAGAAAACTGATTTTTTTAAGGTTTTAGTTCCTGTATTTATTTAATCAACTACTTTGAAATTGTTTCCGAATTTAGTAATGAAATAAGCCAATCAGAGGCTCTCGTAAAAGAAATGAAATTATTAGAAAGTAAAGCAAACGGCCAGTGCTATGAAGCTATTTAGAAAACATCTAGAACCGCAATTGTCTACGAAATAAGTACTTTGAATTAAATCCAAGCTTATAAAAAATTGTGTGTATGTATGTATTTAATCTGCCGCACAAACGCTAAATGAATATTTTCAAAATTAGCTTTACTAAAAAATTAATTATAAAATAATTTGGAAGTGTACACTTGCGAATCCCTGCTACCAGTATGATGACATACGGTCGAAAGTTTTTCTTTGTATTGAATATAAATTGTATCACTACATTTATAAATACAAACATCAAGACATCGAAAAAAAATATAAACATACCTTAAAAATCCGGTCAGCTTTTCTGTTTGCCGTTTACTGCTGTATGTTGTACTCTTAATAATAAGTTGTCATCATTATTCAAGCTTTATTTTCGCTTAATATTCCTATAAGATACCTTGATACATAAGTTCTTATTTTTAAATTAAATTAACCAACGATCTTTATCGACAAACACACAGCTGATGAACTAACACAAACACTAACGAACACAAAGATTTTATTATGCTCTATTAACTTTATTGCTTTCAATTTCACATTTATATTTTTTATTTATTTATTTATTTTTTTATTTATCTATTTATTTATTTATTTATTTATTCATTTATTCATTTATTTTTTATTGATTAATTTCTTTATATATTAATTAATTTATTAATTATTTATTTACTTATTCATTTATTTACTTATTTTCTCTTCAAAAGCACATTTTTTTAATTTAAACTCAAATCAGATATCGATCACCCTTTTATTACCAAAAAATCAAAAAAAAACATAAACACAATTTTCACATCACTAATGACCATTCATAACTTTTTTTCTTTTTTCCTAAGCTTTTCGCCTAGAATTAAAACACTTTTTTCTCTTTTACTTTCATTTTATTTAGAAAACTTTTTATATATTTATTAACTTGATATATTTATTTATTAGATTATGCACTTTTTTTTAAATTTTAATAATTTTTACCACTTAAATAATAAAAACATTTATAAGCGTCCCACTAAGAACGTCCAACTCGTAACAAACAAAAGAAATAACTAATTGTTTCTTTCTCAAAACACACACATGATACATACGAACACACACATAGAAAGGTATGTTGATAGAACTGCATACTCACACTTCTATGTGCCAACGCTGTTGGTTGCTGAATTGGATAGATGCGGTTGTTTCTTATTATAGAATGTCTATCAACAACATTGTTAAAAGTAAATGTTTTTAATAATAAAGGACTTGCTAAAGGATGTACATATTATGTAAATTAGTCCAGAACTGATCTCACATACAAATGTACGAATTTACAATTTTTTTGTATAAATAAATATTAATAAGTAATTACATAAGTCATTAGGAAGTACCATAGACACCAACCAATTAATAGCGACATAATCGTAAAGAAGAACAAACGGCAACATTGACAAACAAACAGCTCTCCCAAAAAATTTTTAATGAATCTATTTTTATTAATAAAAGTTATATGATATAGAGTGTAAGATATGTTTGTAAATGCATCGGTGTAACACTCCAGGCATTCCCAAGCTATAAATTTATTCTATCTAGATCTTGTTGTGAAAAGGTCTCCAGGAATATATAAAGGGTCCACCAATAGGTACTTCCAAACTTTGGCAGTTGATAGCAGTCATACTGTTGAAACTACATATAGCAAAATAAGTGTTCTGTTCGGACAACGTTCAGCGCGCTTCGGCTATTTAGCGATGAGGCCTATTTCTGGATGAAATTGTTGAATTTGGAGCGATACCAATCCACATAAGAACTTAGAGCATCCCAAAAAAGACAGCATCCGTCTATATTTCTTAGAGAAAGACGTTGAATAGGCAATCACCGTCAACGGCGAGCGCTATAAATCGATGATTACCAACTTCTTTTGGACTGAATTAGATGATATCGACACCAGCGATATTTGGTTTCAACTGGACGGCGCTACGTGTCACATAGCTTTTTCCACATTGGATATTATACACAACAGATTTGAGAGCATGGTCATATTACGTGGAGGTGAGTCAGACTTTTTCCTAAGTCGCAGGTCTACGCGAATAAGCCATAGATCACAGCGACCTTCAAAGCCAACATTACCAGTGCCCTCGGTCAAATTTAACACGATTTATGCGCCATTCATGAATAATCTGACATTTCGGATGCGAAGCGGACATTAGCACGATTTTGTATTTTATACATAATGGCGTTGATAGACCTTTCAAATGAATAAAAAATTCAAATGATATCCACACATAGAAACCGCTTAATGAAAGACCCTATGCATATCTATAGTGTTGGAGAAGATATTATGGACACAAGCAAATTTTCCAAAAATTCTTACATTTGTATCTTCGCTAAAAATTTCATCATATTTTCACGTTCGCCATTTAAGAACTTGTCGTTGATTTCAATAGCATAGAACACATTTGCAGAGTATTAACAAACAACCAGATTAAATATCTTAAATATCTATTAAAATATTATAATTTGATAATTATGTTTAACTATGTTTTGAGCTAGTTTTTAAATTTTTTTAAGCTTAAATAATTCGATAAATTCAACCGAATGATTTAATGTTATCTTTTACAAGGACCTTTTTTTATTTATTGTTCTTCATTAACGAGTTATGTCTTTGGTGTACATGTTATAGCTCTATTTCGCTTTTACATTACAAAAGAAAAATTTAAATCGCCACAGAATTCAGTCTGATGAAAACTTATTAAAATGAAAATCATATAAAGTCAATTTTCAATTGAAGGATATAAAAGGAATTGATAAAATATTTATTAGAAGAAAAATATTAATACATAAAATTTATTGACGTTATTATTACACTGTTACTTAAAATTATTCTTTTTACAATTAATTTGCATATCTGAGTACATCATATTTTATAATTATGAAAATTACTATATTACTCATTTCAATTTCGTACTATAAATAAGTAAGTAATTTTAAATATAATTATAGAGTGAAAAGGGAAGAAAAATTAAGTTTGTTTTTTATATTTGCTAAAGCTCCAAATATTGTTATCAGGGAAGAAAATTAAAATTAACACAGATGCTGAAATTGCTTAAACAATAAATAAAATAAAACTAAAACTAATAATAATATATTAAAAAAAAACATATTATTAATAATATTATTATAATAATATGTTATAATACCATTAAACAAATTTAAATTAATGTTAGAAGATAATAATTAAATAATAGCAAAAGAGTGTGACAAATTTCTCTGTTTAATGCCCAAAAACTAACATTTACTCAACATTTTTTAAGCTTTTCCTTTCTATAAGAACTTCTGGTCTTCTTGTTGTTCAGTATATATTAATAATAGTTAAATTAAAAACGTAAGGGACCTTTCAAGTAGTGAATTATAATAATAACTTTCTGTGTCAGTTATGAGGGAGGCATTCTTCTTAAATTTAATTTTTTTATAAATAATTCGTAGCAAAAAGTGTTTACTTTTGCTTGCACTTATTCAAAAATTTATTAAACTATTTTTTTAATTAAAATTCACACTTATTCTATTTACACAAATATAAGAAATTTTTTTTAAGGAATCATTTAAATCATTCCTTTTACAAACTATTTACAAGAGAAATATATAAAAATATATATATATTATTATCAAATATGTCATGCTTAAAATAATTGCTTATAGTTTTGTTACATTCATTATAAAGTATCATAATTCACTATCTGAGTCGGCATCTAACTGCTCATACAACTTATCTAGGTGATCATGATATATTGTTTTGGAGACTTCACGTTTAGAAATTGTTACGGAGACAGGTTTATGTGTGAATGGCACTAAATCAGTGTGTTCAGGAATAAATAAATTAGTTAAAAGTGTATTATTAGATCTCGAATTCTTCGACGGACGTTTTATGTTGTCGGATATGATGACGACATCTTCAATGAAAATAATATATATGAATATATTTATCTTAATAAGTTTAAATTTAAAGCATTGCTTTAAAAATCTTATATATAGCATAAAAACTCACCTTCATTATAATCCGTTGTACAACTTTGTGACGATTCGGTTGTATTTTCGCAATTATTTGAACGATTTATTCTTATGTTTGTAAGCGAATGATCCTTTGAATTATTAGATTCGTTCAAATGATTCGTTTTATTTAATGGTACTGAAAATAAATCATCATGTTCCGTTTCCGTTTTGATGAAATTTTCCAAAGGCCGATAGGAACCCAATAAATTATTTGCGGGCACCAAATCATCATCGTCAATAGCATTAGACGTCGTTGCTAAACCAGACTTTTCCCCACTAAACACGGCACTACTTACTGTAATACGGTTTTGATTCAATGTTTTATTTTGTTTGCTTTTATTACATTCATTTGCACTTCTTTTTGTTAATGTATCCAAAGGTTCTTTTTTAACGTTCGCCACAGTAGGCGAGTGGGTCACCCTGGTTTCATAAAACTCATCATAAATACAGGGACTGGTAGAGTTTATCACCATATTTTGGCAATCATTTCTAAAAAACAGAGCAGTAGGGGGTACTATGTCATCATTATGAGAGTCTTCAGAATTGTTTCTTGCAGAAACTTGTTGTTTATCTAAAGGAGTTGTTTTGCGTGTGTTTGAGCAAATGCTTTGCTCTGAAGATTGTTTCTCTTTCAAAGGATTTAAGCTGCCACTATCCTGATTTGATTCTTGCTTAACGGTGCCCGATACAGCAGAGTGCATTGAAAGTAAACGCGAATTATCTCTATTTAATGTATTATTTTTTTCCAAAGGTTCTCTTTTAATTGTCAACTGTAAATTATCACCAATAACTTTATTTACTTTCGTTGGTGGTGGTTCTAAATCTTCTGTGTTATCTGAGTGCGTTTGTTGCCTATGACAACTTTGCAAAAATTCTCCTAAACTATTACTGGATAATGAAGACATGGTATCTGTTTCATTAGTTGTTGAAGCTAACGAATGCATGTCGCATCTGTGTGATTTTTCACGGCCATCTTTTTCATTATTGGGTTTCTCAAAGAATTCCATGTATAAAGCTAAGTTTTGTTCCTCTTGCTTAATGCTATTGTTGGTAGCTTTAAAACGTGATGTCATAGTAGCATCGCTGCGGATGACTATATCATCGGGATCAACATCGGGATCAGGTTTAATGTTGGGAACTAGTCTATTAGAATTTTCTATTCAAATAAAAAAACAAAATATTAAAGAAAAACTCAAGAAGAATATAAGTTAATATATGTTTGTTACCTTGATTAGTGCGCTTTATGAGAGGTATATTCTCAATAGTTTCAAGTAAATCAGTGCTTTCCGTGGAACAATCTTTCTGAGCTGCAGTATCGTCTGTATAGCAAATAGAAATTAATTAAAATATTTCGATTGAAAAGAAAAACTTTTTGGTCAGATTTTTTGTATTCTAAAATTAAAATGGCGATGACAGTGCATCAAATTGCTAGAGTTTCCACAAATAGATGCTTCCTTCAGAAACTACTCAACGGCCATTATCTTCGCATAGGCATCAATGTCTCCTGTGAGATTTCTCTAACGTTTCGATAGCTGATTTACACGTAACTTTAATATCATTAAAGCTCAAGGGCTACGATATCTTTTACAAGGTCCCAGATTAATCGGGAAATTGTTTTATACCGCATTAACTATACGAGCAATAATTTGTCGTGCGGGCTGTTCCTCTGTAAAATTGTTTGCCTACAAAAATACGCTCTTCTACTTTGTCTCTGAGACGTTTTTACAAGAAATCTTTTACAATATTGTATGTAGTACTAACTTGTAATTGCGGATTATTTAGGTTTAACATGAATATAGTCTCACTGGTATCCTAGTGAAGTCGTTAGAATCTTTAAAGATTTTATAGTTTAAATTCGAATCTTTCGCCATTGAAAAATTAATACATACTTGTAATATTTTATATTGATTTATGAAATAAATAAATAATTTGAATAGATCTAATTTTCTTTTTTAGGTGTACTGATAAATTGTTCGAAGTTAAACCTTTAGTCTTAGAATTAATTCGTAATAGAAAATAAAATAAATAAATAATTAAAAGTACATATTTTTAAAGTGGATAATTCTAATAATTTTTACAGATTTTTAGTAATTATTATCTTTTGTTTGACAATTGGAATCAGCGCTTATTACATAAGGAGACTTAGATACTGAAACTTTTCATCAATATAATATCTATTACTTGATCAAACATCGATTAAACTTACTAATTATAGTACAATTGTATGCAATGTACCAACACGAGGTGACTCACTTGGGTCTACAAAATCAGTTCTACTGTTCCCAAACGCATTACTCTTATTATCGATACACAAATATAAAAATTTTAATTTCCGGTGTACGTAAAGTATTATGAAATACATCAATACGGTTAAATTCCTGTATTGATGCATTGTAAACTTATGTCAGCGCGTCTGTCATCTTGTAGCCTGCTTGATTGTAGAGATGTTTACTAAAACCTGAATTTTTACATTAAAAATTTCCACAAATAAGCCCCCACAATGCAAGCGATCTATTTTTAAAGCATCAGCGATTTCCTGTTCTCTGATAGGAATTAATGAAACTACAGCTTACCTCCGTTTTTGGCTGTTTCTATTGTGTGTTTCTCGGTTATATTTGGCACATCATTTGGATTCTGTCCATTATTTTTATCATTTGTGTTATCAATCATGTTTATATCTTCAGATCTGTCTTTATTTAAATTGGTTGTATTATCCTCGGGCATAAAAGATGTTTGAGTTAATAGCTCATCTTGGATTTCATCCTGATTATCGACCTCTCCATCTTTATTACCAGAAGTTAATCGCCTAAAACGTATTGACAAATTTCGACCTTCTATTTCCGCATCCAACATTCGTTTGTACGCCTCAATGGCCTGTTCCACACTTTGATAACGAACGAAAGCATAGCGCGTGTATTTCATGCGATAAGCAAAACCTATATCGATGCGTATGGCACCGGGAAAATGTTTTTTTAATGTTTTACATGCTATTGTAGTTGGCAAATTGCCAACGTATAGCGTAAATGGATCGACTTCATGTAATTTAGTACTGTGCACTTTGTGAGGTATTTGTTTAATTTCTACCGATAAACATCCTGTGCCAAACGATATTTTTGATAGGTCATCAATAGTTTTTTCAACATCTACTCCGGGTTTCAAATGAACCAAACAACTACGTGGTGCAAAATTCAATTGAAAATGTACCGATTCAATCGCAGGACTATAAGATTTGATTTTTTCACGACTAATCTCGGGATCGGGAAAACGTATGATTAATATTACATCCTTTTGTTGTTTTCTCGTATTTGTTTCCTCAGCTTTAAGAGCCAGTATAGCATCTTTTTCTGACCAATTTTTACTTAACTTGTAACGTGTTGACACAGCTTTTCGTTTCGCCTTCATTTTAATAATAGTTTTTGGGGCTGAAAAGAAATTTACAGATAAGTTAAAATATGCTTACATTGTTTTTTTCTAGCAATACATACATATGTTCATACTTATTTTCATCAATATCTCATATATGTAAACTTAAATCCGCAAGCAAATATCTAAATTAATTATTTTTGGAAATCGTTTTCATGTGCATACATTTTTACACTTTTTAATACGAATTCGTACGTGAAGTTTTCTTGCTCAAGTCTCAATACAACTGGGAGAAAATTAGAGAAAGAATTTATTCCTTTTTGTATCTTCCATCTGAATAAAAAGTTGTGCAGGAAAACTTGATGTGTGTAAATGTATTCATAATAGCAATTAAAAGCATGTAGACTCTATTACTTAATTCATATCGGCGGAATTTATTATATAACTAATTATTTAAGTGCAAATAACATAATGCATTTAAAACAACAAATTATACAATTCGTTTGTCGGACACATTTAAATAATTCATAACATGTCTAGGACTTTTATTTATTAAGAATAATGGTTTCTGGAATCAACATATAATTCTAGTCGGTTCTTATCGATTACCTTTTCCCGCTAGTTCTATGCTTCGAGTATATACACAAACGTGTTGCGTCGTTTTTAGACGAGTTTTTCCTACACGATATCCTGTAGAATAATTCTACATTATAAAAACAGCATTATGTACCACGAAAATATTAACGCGAGAACTTTTTGAAACGTTTATCGTTTGCCCATTAAGTCTGTATGTATATAAATAAGTGTGCAATTTTACAAACTAATCAACAAGTTTTTTTAATTACCTGAAACCTGATCAGTAGATTTATTGTTTTGATGAGCTGCTTCTGAAGTTGATATCGACGATGGTAAATCAGCAATGGACACTGGTATTGGTGGTGGTCGGGGCAAATGCGGCATAGTATCATTCGAGGTTGGTAAAGGAGGCAGTGTTGGTGGTGGTTGTTGAGGTAGTGGGGGCGGCGGCTGCTGAACAGTCAGTTTTGGGGGTGGTGTGGAGGTTATAGTTTGCCACATATATGCGCTTAAACCATCCGCCGCTCGAAATGTTGTACTTGGTGTAGTTGTACCTAAATCCACATTATAAGGGGGATAAAAATGATAACCAAATTTATAGTAGTTGGGACTATCAACAAGATTTGGGGTAAATTGCTGTTGCGCGAGTTCACTATTTTGCGGAACAATATCCGCAGACTCGGTTTGAGCAGCTAATGCATTTGATTGAGAAGGTGGAAATTTCGAAACATTTCTCGGAGACGAAGAAACTACTGAAGATGACGGAGATGAAGATGATGATATTGTAGGTTTGTGTGAATATGGTGACTGTTTATTTTGCTGATGATGAAAATTATAACTGGGCCTGTTCGGCGAATTACTGTAAGAATGCCTATTAGGACTATTATCATAGTGATTAGGCTTGTAGCTGTCTGTTGTGCTGTTTTTATTTTGCGGATATTGATAAATATGTTGGTTCTGGTATTTGAATCTTGTACTTGAGTTGCTGATACCGCTGATATTTCCTGTAAATCTAGGTCGTTTGATGAATCGCATTGGAGAGTCAGCCCTCGGGGCTCTAGGTAAATTATTATATTTATCCATTTACGCAATACCTCCTTTCATTATCTTTAAATAAAGGCTTAATCCTTTTTCTCATAGGCTATATATTCTGTGCTTTTTCTTCTTAGACACAATTTTCACGCACGTTTATTTATAAAAAAAAGTATTTATATGTTCTCATTTATGTACTTATGTATAGATACATTTTGAGACGCAAAGTATATTTTGAGACGAAACCATAGTATAATAAACTTAAACGAAGCAAAGGTGCAACAAAATACATGCATAAACACGTATGTATGTATGCATGCATTAATTTTTGGCATTTGCTTGACACCGCTTTTGCAATACATGGTTAACAAAGTATTCGTACTACAGCGATATTCATCAGCTGTTTTCGCTAACGCTATCCATATTGCGGTGCAGTTACACGTTCAGGTTTTTGTTTTCAATTGTGTCACACATAATTAGTCAAAATTCTACTTGATTGATATATGATGAAAAATGTTCTTGAAGATGTTGTCGTCAAGGAAACAACTGAGAAAATTCACATAATTTCTTCATATGTATACTTTTAAATTATTCCCTTCCATATGACGAAAGATCTATGATCCATTGAACTGCATAACTTCTATAAGTCTATGAAAATCTTAACATCATTATTAATTTAATTTTTGTATAGGTTAAGCTATGTAGGTTTAAGAAGCAGGTTTACCCCACTTGGGTCTATGCTTTTCCGCGTTCGTAATATCTGTTTATAGAGAATTGAAAATTGGTAACAGAAGACAAAATGGAGGCCCGCCTTATATATGGTAGGAGACGAACCTGGAACTCCATGACTTTCAGTACACAAACAAATAGTCTACTCTATTTGTTATTTTTTTTTTTTTTTCAAGAAAAATATTCTGTAAATAAGGATGAAAAGTTCTTTTAAATGGGGGTTGCACTTCAAATTTATTTATTAATAATATTCGCGCACTTTTTTATGAAATTTTTAAACAAAACTTTCGTGTTTGTTACAAAATATTTTGCTGGAAAATTGTTTGAAAGCGTTCATTTATGTTGTCATATATGTATGAAAAATTGCATTATCAACTGACTGAAATTTTTCTCGATGAAAAACGGGCATATAGTTTTTTTCTATACTTCCCTATGCAATTCAATCCACTTAATAAGTCTGGCAGTGCCCTGAACTACTTACAGCTGTTTAGAGAGAAAAAAAGTAAACAAATGAATATAACCTCTAATTTATAGTTTATATATCGTCACAAAGTTTATTGTTGTGATAATGGCTTTATTACTCAATTTAAGAAAGTTAATGTCTAATGTATTAAAAAATAAACATATTCAATTTTGTGAGAGAAGTGTAAGGTAGGTTTTGTTTTTTTTTAGAGAAGGGGTTTTTTAATTGATGTTCATAATGGTTCTTAGTACCACACATTCTTTATGGATTAATAAACAGTTTACTCGTCCAAGCTCGTTTAAAGAGAAAGAAAAGCGCTTTTTGGAGAAAGATAGAGTACCTCAGAATTATAATTTAATATACAAATCATCCATGGAATCGTATGTGATATGGCCCATGCACGTTTCCACGGTAACTGTGTCTATAATCGTCACCGCTGCCATTTATAACATTGCAGTAAACCAAACACTGTTGGAACCAACTGGCACAACACTTATAATGGACTCCGATGATATATATTATTTCGCGGCAGGTTTTATGGCTATAAATACTGTTCTTCGATTAGTTGTGTCCATGTTGCCCTTGAGAATTTATAGAGACGAAAGAAAGTAATTTTTTAATACAATATAATGAACGTATAATTTGCATACATATGTATTTACGTTGTTTCAGATACTTGGCTGTTTATCACCCTCAGCTGCCTCTGGGAGTATCACATCATCATTTTGAAAAAGGACAAGTAAAACCAGTTTATTATTTATGGAGTCCCTGGAATAAAGCTACTTACAAACTGGGTAAAAAAACGTCATTATTGTTTGATTACTGTTTTAAAACGCCATCTGAATTTCATGAAATGCGTGATATTGATTCAAAGAAATAATTTTAATTAAGTTTTTTTTTTTAGTTTTATAATAACCATAGCGAAGAAATTAAATAAAAATCGAAACTAATAAAGTAATGTCCAAGGCCAATTAATATAAATGTCCCTTGGTAATGACCTAAGTCACAAATACTTAGGTTGCATTCAGACAAGGAAAGTGTACTTAGTAGTGTTAAGATTTTGTTAACGACTGATTAAAGAAGTGTTAGGGGGAGTGAAGACTTGAATTTGGAAACTGGTCTTGTTTTTCATTCGTTTGCGTGTTATACGTTCATTCAAATAAAAGAACACAAACTTTGTGAAGTAGACCTTATGGGGGATTTAAAACAAATTATCAAAGTAAACTTACTTATATAAGAAAGTATTTATAACAAGATTAATTTTAAACAGATGAAATTTACAGCATAGCACAGCTATAAGTATATGTATGTGCATATGTATATAGCTGTGCTATCATTTTTTTATTTATGTTGATTCAAGACCTATTCAATAGCCCCTGGACTAATTATATGCGTTGGTTAATTAATGAATATTTTTCGTTGGCTTTATACATATTTTGTTCTGATGCCACTGACATGTGTGATGTGATAGTTGTATGTGTTGTACTTACTGGCAGACTTGCATGATCTAAAATATTCGATATTGGTAGGAAGTTCAGGACATTTTAATGAAAATTCCAGTTAATATCGAATGCGGTAGTTTCCGGCCTAATATGAATTAGCCTTATAGCTTAAAAATCATCTCACATGGCTAAATCTTTATGGGGTGAAATTTTAGCGCAATTCATGACATTAAAAGCTTGAAGAACTGGTTAGGTATGCTTTGACGCTCACATAAGAATGTGCGTAATAAGTTTAGTTGTAATTCCGCCATAACGCTTCATTTATGTTGATCAGTTTTCATTTTATTTACTATTCTCCATAAATTTATGCTTTATATCGACAATCGGACTTTTCGTTGTGAAATACTTATGTATTTATATTCCTAAAATGGGTTGATAAATTAAACATAAAATCAAAATAACTCAATATTAAATAATTTAAATCTTGTGTACCCTGTTGTCAGACACTTTTCTTTTACACTAGATGTCACTCTCACAATATTTTGTGTTCTCCACGTGCTGTCACAGTTGTCATTTTTTTTTGTTTTTGTCCAACTTTGAAAATTTATACCCAATAATTTTTAAGTTTCGTTGATTTTTAGTTATAATTGTTCAATAAATAAAGTTTTGCTATGGAACTGGAAGAAAGTCATTCCCATAAAGAAGATATCGCAAAAGACACAAAAGAAAAAGCATTTAAAAGGCGAAATCCCTTTAGATTGCAGCAGCAAAAGGATGAAAAGGAACGTCGTCAGAAAAAGCGTGCTCGACTCATTGTACGCAATATTAGTTACAAATCTACAGAGGAAAATCTGCGCAAACACTTTGAACAATGGGGTAAATTGGAAGACGTGAATCTGTTAAAGCGCGCTGATGGAAAACTTGTCGGTTGTGCTTTCATACAATATGAGACCATCAATCAAGCTACAAAAGCCATTTTAAAAGGAAATGGAAAGGAACTATTAGGACGTAACATTTTTATCGATTGGGCTTTGGGGAAAAATGAGTTTGTAGCCAAAACGACCGTTAAAGAAGAGCCCGATGAAAAGAAACCAAAATTAGATGTTGAAGAAAATGAAACAAAATCAGAGGAGGGTGAGAACAATGAAAAAGAGGTACCTGCATAGGAAAAAATCGTGCTAGTTTTAAAATTATTAGTTTATTACTAGGTTAAGAAATAATATTGAATTTCTAATTAAAATAGCTTAACTGAATGCTTTTATTAATTCAAGAAAATTAGTTCTAACATGTATATATTTTATTGTTGTTTTCAATACGAAATGAACGAAATTAGTTATTAAATTTCAAATGTTTTGACAATTTCATACTTTTAAGGATGGAGAAAGTAGCGCTGGTGAAGTTTCTCAAAGTGACGATGATGATAAAGATGATAATGAAAAAGACGATGAAGAAGATGACGATAAAGATGATGAAGACGAAGAAAAAAAAGATGTGAAAACTAAGTTAGGTCTTCAGGAATTTAAGAGAGAAAAACGTATTTCAAATGACGTTCAAGAAGGATGTACGATTTTTATAAAAAATGTTCCTTTCGACGCAGAAGACACAGATTTACGTAAAGTTTGCCGTAAATATGGTCCTGTCTATTATGTTATTATCAATCGCGATCATATATCTGGTCATTCAAAGGGCACAGCATTTGTAAAATTTAAAGCTAAAGAATCTGCTGATTTGTGTTTACAATCCGGAGATGAATTTGTTATAATGGACCAAGTGTTAGAACCTTATCCCGCTCTAAGCAAAGAGGAAATAAAACAACAAAGCATGGAGAAGGATAAAAAGAACGATGGCAAAGACTCCCGTAATCTCTATTTAGCTAGAGAAGGTCTTATTATGGCAAATTCAAAAGCAGCCGAAGGTGTTTCGGCCTCTGATATGAATAAAAGGCATAAATTGGAACAAATTAAAACACAAGTTTTGAAAAATTTAAATAGATTTGTGTCTCGAAATCGTTTGTCCATACACAATTTACCTCTTAATTATGATAATGATAATCTAAAAGATATGGTAATTGCTTATACGAGCTTTAAGCCTCATGAGTGTCGAGTTATGCGCGAAAATCGGATAACACCAGAAGATCCTAAAGGCAAATCAAAAGGCTTTGGTTTTATGTCATTCAACACTCATCAGGAGGCCTTGATCGCTCTGAGAAAGCTAAACAATAATCCCAAAATATTTGGTACACAACATGTAAGTTTAATTTTCTTATAATCAAACTGTATTTAATATTTTGTATATTTAAAATTATAGCGGCCTATTGTTGCTTTTAGTATAGAGGATCGAGCAGTGCATAAGGTGAAGGAAAAACGTGAACAAAAATCTAAAGTTAATAATCCCACTTATAAACAAAAACTTGAAAAGAAAAAAGCCTTAAAACAGCAAAAAAGAGAGGGAAAGTTTCCCTTTAAACCACATCTCAAAGGACCACAAACCGATGATAAGGAAAAACTCAAAAAACATATTAAAAAACTAGAAGAATCTAGAGCAGCTAAAAATAAGCCAAACAGAAAATCTTCGCTTCATATCGAAGATGATTACGTTGGTACAGAAGCAAAACCTGGTACTGCCTTGCGTATGCGTTCCTTTAAAAAAATAAAGGAACAGTCGCAAGACCATTTAAAGCGTGTGAATAATGAAAAGAAAAAGAAGAAACAGCAAAAAATTAAACAAATTCATCTAGCTGAACGTAAAACTGAAATAAGGCCAAGACAAGGCCATAAGGTAGAAAAAGATGAATTAATGCCCTTAGTAAAGAAATATAAGCAAATGTTAGATAAACGTGCTAATGAGGGAGGTACTGGTCCGGTCAAAAATGGTAAGAAACCGAAGCGAACCAAATGGTATCACGAGTAGCTTTGAATATTTTCTTAAAGTTTAATGTTTGAAACGTTTAAGTGTATTTTGTAAATATATATAGAAGCAAATTATTAAAAAATGTTAAAATCTATTGGATAAATAATCAAATAAAATTAATGCAGTCTGCTGCTTCCTTAAGCGTACGTTGTATTACAAAATATTTATATACTAGTTTTATAACTATGTACTGGAGTTTTACCAAATTAAAACACCCGCTGCTCCTGCTTTTATGTATATTTTTATTGAAATATTCAATAATTTGATTTGTACGAGTTGAAATAATGACATCAAATATCAAAGCAGAAATAAATGGTATCATTTTACCCCTATACTTTGGATTGGAAGTTTCTGCTGAATGCAAAAAAGATCAAAAGGTCTGTAGTTATAATAAAAAAGAATAAAATATTTAGATTTGATAAGTTTTCAATAAATAACAATTATAGGTTCTGCGCTGCAAATGAGTTTGATTTAAATTGAGCTATTAAAAAAATTGTAATAAACACTGATGTTTTTTAAATCATAAAATAATTTATAAATGTAAATTGTATCGATATACAGAACGGTCTTGTACCTTTTTTACTCGACTTCAAAAATGAAGAAGGTTACAACAAATTCAACTACTTTTTTTTTAATTTTTGTACACGCTTAACTTATCATTTGTGAACTGGTTTTAAAAACTGTTTTTGGTTTGAAAGGACATACTTGCAGTTTGGTCCCATAAATCTTTTTTTTCGAAAATCGGAAGGACGATGTTCTCACTTTCTTCCATTTATGGACCGATTTTAAAAATACTTTTTATTTATTTAATCATAATCAAAAAATCTTCAGAGGCCAATAGTATATATCATGTATAGTATAATGAATAACAAGAACTATTATTTCATTTCATAAAATATAAAGAATGTAGATTTAGAAATATAAAGATTTTTAAACAATTATCTAAAAAATGTTATTGGTTGTTGTGGCTTTAGCTGTTTATATGCCGAAATTTCATTGGTCTTTAAACCAAATCGTCAATGAGCTTTAAGCAGTATGAATACATTCAAGAACATATCTTTATGCCAGACTTATCAAATACAATATGAGAATTCTCTACACATAATCATAGCTTTCATACCAAGCAATTATACTCAGCATGAGTCTATTTTATTTTTCTTGCAACATGTACACACTAAAGCCCGTTGGTTTTTAATGATTGTATTTATCATGCAACATGAAAAATAAAATCTTTATTTTAAATACGTAGTATTAAAATGTATAAATTAATTAATTAAAAAGCGTGATACAGTGGTAGTTTAAGTTAATTCCGCAAACTTCTAATGACATTTTCCGTCATCCTAGCACTAATGATTTCGTTGGAATCATCGGAATACGCGGAATCAAAACACTTTCTCCTGCGTTACGCAACATAATGATTGAGTCTACCTTTGATTGCAAATTATGAGGTTGTAGTCCAGGTAATTCAATTGAATTAAAATATTCAGTAAAAAATTCATCACCTGATCTTGTTTCATAAATGTCTTGAAAGAAAACAACTGTCCTCAAATAAAGTTTTGAATTGTCAGATTGAGATCATCGACAGCTTAGTTTTTTCGCTTATTTAACTGTGACTTCTGAATGATTGCGCCTTGTCTGAATAAAAGTGCCCGATGGAGTTGTCTTTTCGATTCTGTAAATTGAAGAAAGCTGATGGTAATGTGATGAATCCGGTCATAGTGTAGACTGACTTTCTTGCTACCAATGTTTCAACAGTTGGCTAAAAGTTGATATTGCAGGACTTATTGCCAATTTGATAGTTCCCCTTATAGTTTTCAATAGTGACTAGTCCAGTTGCTATTAGGTACATAGCGGCATTGCATGCCACCTAACCGTTTGGCCACTGTGGCTAAAATCCTTTCAGAAACTATGTATGATTAAAGTTGAATTTTCAAAGCTTTTTGGGAATTTTTTCCCCATATGTGATTTGTAAGGATTGTTGATATAAATAAGGTAAAAAAAATTAAATAATTTATGTTGCAGTGTGGTTTTTACTCAATTTTTTGTGCATTAATCAAGTTTTTGAATGTTTAACAGAGCTATGTTAGCGTAATAACGTAATTCTGTTAAACACGAAGGTATTTGTCTAGGGTTACACATTTTTTTAATTTATCTTCACACCTATAATTTTGTGTTGTGTGATAAAAAATTGTTGTGCCAAAAATAAAAGAATAAAATTATGATAATTTTCATTTTAAATTTGCTTACTTTTTACTTTATTACTGCAATTTATAAAAGTGCTGTAGAATGGTTCCTTGCGATTATTTGATTTTAAATTTTGTTAAACAAATTTATTTAATTTAAAGATATAGCACATGTTGATGATTAGTTTTAAATTTATTCTAACCAGTGGAAACGAGAACCATACTTTGCTGGGGGTTTTGGGTAGTCCTCAGGCAAGCCTGGTGTAGCATCTGCATAAATTTTCTTTTCAGGTTTTGGAGGAGCAGGGCGATTACTTGGATGAATCTTAAAAAAATAAAATTTTCGATGAATATTTGTTATTTGTTGAATGAATCGTTTTTGATATATTTAAATAAAAAGAAAAAATGTTTTTCTTTCATATTAACTGCAGCAATATATGTTAAGATAAAATTATAGCTTTTGAATCAGAATCAAATGCACGACCGTTTAAACATTGTAGCTCATTGAAAAACAATTTAATAAGAAGACCATAATTCTTTGTCCTTAAAGTGGTGTTTTTTTATTTGATTAAGTGCAGAATGGATGACATAAATTATCAAATTGATTAATAACACATGTTGAAATTTGTTTATAAATCTTTTTATTATTTAAAATTATCGTCAAGTTTACGTTCTTGTTTAGTAATTGCAGCAACACCATCATAAACAAAACTTCGTTTATAAAATCGAAATAGATAATTCAAAATTCTTCAATAATTTATATAATTTAACGTAACTTACTTTATTTGTGAGTTTAGTCATCCAAATACAATGAAATACAGTTATAACGAACTGCCAGAGACCGGTACTTTTAGTTCGTTATGGACGAAATTTATTATAACAGCCGCAATAAACGAAAAATTTGCACTAACCGGTGTATGTTAAATCTAAATCCACACCTTGTCGCAAGTGTGTTTCATATTACTTTTCATCAATTCTTATTTATTGGTGCACACGAATATTAACATTTTTAATATTTCATGAGATTTTTAAAATTTTTTTTCTTTTCCGCCCTCATAAATGAACACCAAACTTTTCTGCTATGATCACACATTTATATACATATGAATGTGTACATCTGTTTGTAAGAGTGGCAAACAAAATGAAAAAAAAAAAATAACTGGGTAATATGTCCGTTTTGGCAATTTTTCAAAAATTCTTTGTCGCTACCTACTGTTTTAATATCCACTACGTTTTTAAGAATCGCCCCTAATCCGAATGCTATATTGCATACGAAATTTCTTCTGCGATCTATTCACTTATTAATTTTTCTTTTCTGAAATAGCGTAATATTTTTAATTTTTTATTTCGCCCACTTTGTTCTGTTTTGTGAAAACTTTTAAAATTTGATACTCCTTTTTTATTCTCGATACGGGATGGATATGAAATTATTCTTAAAAGAGTCTAACACGTGAATGTGATACGAAAAGTTAAAAATTAACCTACTTCTTTACATTTGCATTAACAATACAATTACTATTTCATATCTATTTTAGACATAACTAACTTGGCTGTTTTATTCATGAAATAAAATATCAATAGCTAAAAACAAAATAAAACTCACCTTGGCTCTTGTGAAATATCCATACTCAGGACGATCAATATCCAAATTGTCCTTCATACACTTATCAAGCACACCTTGAGTTTTGCGGCAACTAAAGGTTTAAAATTTTTATTTAATTTATGTCTTAAGTAAACAAAAAACACATACTGGCTAAACGACATTGTGCCACTTGATTTGTCTAAACAAGTAGCGTATTGCATGAATTCATCATAGCAGCTCTTTTTCACCTTCCGAAAAAAGTTCAGAGCGCAACCAGTAACAGCTTTCCCTTCATTTAAACAAGCGCGAGGATCGTCTAATTCGTGACGACACAACATGAACTCCTGTAAACAAAAAAGTAAACAATTTTTACAGGCCGTTTGAGGTTAAGTATTTGTGACCCTAGACATTATATAACTTTGTGTTATGGCAATAAGCCTTGTAAATTTCGTTATAACTCAAGATACTGCATAGGTACGCAATAAATAAATTTACAATAATATTAAAATACTTACATTATTTTGAAATTCACAAGCTTTGCCCAAATGGAAAGCTCCAGCACGTAAAGCTGCAGTAGACAAATTTAATTCTTGCACTGTCAATTCCTCTTCTGTGGGCAGATTCACGTCGTTTGTGACCACCATTTTTAGGCTCAGTACAACTTTTTAATTACTACACGAATTAAAAATTTTGAAGCTGGAATTTTTTTAAGTAATTAAAATAGTTTTCCCAACTTTTACTTAATCAAATGCTTGCTCTTCTTGCTGAACCTGCCGTCAGCTGTATTTGAAAATGTCATAACGCTAAAACAAGGATGCCTGACCCTTAACAGAATTTATTAGATAAAACGCATTATGCGTTTTTTTATACTCGAGTATTTACGCTCATGGGATAGAGTTATATCTGACTAAATGATTCTATACTTAAACTATAAACTATACTTAAAATGTATTATAAAGGCATTTTCATAAAGTCAATATCTGTGTGTATGTTTCCAAAATTGTTAAATTAATATTACAAGTTTTCATTTGCAATTACATATAGTAAGTTCAGCTATGTTGAAATCATGTTGGATATGTTAAGAGCATTTCAAAGACACTCAGAACAATTTTAGCTATTGCCCCAAATACTTGGTAATATAATAATATCACTTAAAGACAGCATGAGCTGTTCAATTCTTAAATTTAGTCACGCATAGAAAATCGTTAAACTAACCCAAATATGTTTTACTTTAACTGGCAACTCCAACAGCTTTTAATTTTAAAATGTAAATATTGCATTTGTTCCCGTAATAACATTGCAATTGGTGGCCAATCGTTAGTGTTGAATAATTGCCCAAATATCTAAGGAATTATGACAGAAAAGGACAATAATACCAATAATAATAATAATGACAAGTTGAAAGACGAATGGTCGGTAAGTACAAAATTATTTTTAACATCAAAAAATGTGTGTACAAAAGTAATTGGATATACATACATACATATGTATATTCCCACAGATAAGACCGTGCATGGTATATAAGGATGAATATGATGAATGTACTAGTTTTAAAGCTAGATTCCATCAGTATTTTATAAATGGCGAAAATACAGATTGTACTCAATGGAAAACGGATTATAAAAATTGTATACGGTACCGCGATTCAAACGGAAATGATGTGGAGGCGGGCGAAGCTGTAATCAAAAGTGAAGAAGAGCGGCGTTTGAAACGTTTTCGCGGACATTATGCGAATAATGTATGGGAAAAGAGAAGTGCACCGCCAGCCGATTGGTCAAAACCTTTGCCAGATTGGATGGAAAAGAGAAATGAAAACTCTTACTTACAATTAAAGCAACTAGAATTGGAAGGCAAAGCTCCAGCTCAAGATGAAAAATCGTATTGTATGGTAATGTAGTAAAAGGGCATGAGAGTTCAAATTATCCCACAACGTTTTTTATTCTTAATTATGTAAACATATACATATGTATCTACATATATGAAATAAAAGTGTAGTTAATAATTTTATGCTCTTATCCTGAGACGCAGCAATAAAACAATTTTAGTGATTTTCCTGAAGAGCGAGATTTTCAAAAATTGTTGAAGCTGAGGCTGGTGCTCTACCAAGTTTGTACAAGATATTTAAATACATGCTGAAGCATGTACGCCTCAATGAAAAGGTCCTGAAATTCATTCATTAATCATATGTAAATCCAATAATTATGGCCAAGTACTTACCACAATGAATACTCAAAATAAAATCTTCTAAAAAGCCACACAAAATAGCCTCTAAAGGTATTGTAGCTCTTGTACATACATTTTTGAGCATGGCGTGCCATTATACGTGGCCTATCCACAACATCACCATGCATACGTCCAATAGCACGAACTGTATTTAAATTTCTGCAAATTACATGAAAAAAATTATTTTATATATATATATATATATATATATATATATATATATATATATATATATATATATATATATATATATATATATATATATATATATATTTTCAATTTATGCATTTATATTAATACCGGATAACAAATAACATATTTCGAGGCATTTCCTTTAAAGTAGACATAATCAATTCAAAATTTTGTTGTGCAATCTGTTGCATATATTTAATGTCTTCTTCATTCAATTTAGTTTTGATTTTACCGCCATGTATACGAATCGGTTGTTGAAACAAGACTTCAGCGAATTTCATGTGATCTTTAACACCCAACTTTTTTGCTGCTTTTGCCATGGCATTTTCGTCTCTTAGAACTGTGGATTCCCAGAATTCACATAAAGGTTTCCTAACATCATCAGACAGCTCTTCGTATAAGCCATGATCTAATAGTACAATTTCAGTTTTATCAGTTTTCGCATTCCTTCGAATAAAAACTATAACAAGAAGTATATGTAAGTTATATTTTGTAATACAAACTTAAAATTAGACTCGCGATGCTGTTAAGAAATACAACTACTTAATTAAAAATAATAATATAATGGAATAATTTCCAAAAACGAAAATTTTACAAATTGTTATGTAAATCGTGTTAATCAAAGTTAAATTGGAATTAAATATTTTGAACAACTCAACGTTAAAAATGGCACTAAATCAATTGTCAGTAATAAAAAATATATATGTAAATATTGTTTAAAAGTGATTTTTATTTAACATCTCTAACACTTTGACAAAAACATGAAGAAACTATAATGACTTTTAAACTCATATTTTATAAAATTAAATATACTAAATAAAGTGCATAAAATTTCATTGTTATCAATAAAGAAGAACAATTGAAATACTAATTTTTTTGTACTTCTAAAGTTGTTTATTAGAATAGAAATACTCGATTTCGGATTCGATTTGCAAAACATGGCCGAGTATTTTTTGATCGTTTATAACTATTTAGATTTTGTTTTCTACTTTCTAGTCTTCCATAACGATTACTAAAAATGTCTATTATGAATGTTCTTTTTCTTTTGATTTTCCATTATCAAATATTTTTATTATTTTTCTCCTTTAACGTAGAATACGTTATACGGTAAGGTAGGGGTGTTGATCTTGAGCACAAAATTTTGAGAAAATGGTTGTCAACTTTCACCTACTTTTACTTATATATTAAAACATATTTTTGCAATTTTTATATGTTACTCAGTTTTGGTAATATGTTTTGTTTCGAATTATATTAAAAAAATTATATGTCTATATATAAATGCCCCTATTGCGGTTCACCACTCAACTCAGTTTGGTCGTGTGAGAGTCAACCCAACTTATGCACAACCAAACTCATTTTAGTTATTGCGATACACAACTGTTTTTAGTTGAGTTTGTCATAAAATTGCCAACCTAAAATATCGAATTGCCAACTTTAAATATCACGTTTGACAAGTGAAATTTGAAGAAAATTAAACTGAAAGTGTTGTGGGAATAAAAAGTGTAAAATATTTTATTTATGTATTGTGAAACAATTTGTTAATTGAGTCTTAAAAGGTTAAAAAAAAGAATTCTGTACATATATTTAAAAACTTGTAATTCTTAAAAAAATAATACCACTTGTGAATTTTAATATATAAAAAAATAAGATGAAATTTACAACAGCAAACAATAAAATATTATTAATTTTTAAATTTATTCTTAAGTTTTTCTATTTGTAATTTATCGCACTCCACCTTAAGATTGTGGAGATCAGTAGCCTCATTTGCTTGTCGTTCCAACAATGCAAATTTTTTTCTAATTTTTTTAATGTTTGCAGTGGATGCTGCAACGCCAAAAACTTGGCCAGATGGTGCCGCTTGCTCTTGCAAAGACAAGAGTTGTGAAACAGTATCATCAAGGCTATTTAATGGTGCCGCTCCCTCTTGCAAAGACAAGAGTTGTGAAACAGTATCCTCAAGGCTATTTAATGGGATTTCTTGTGATGGGCCTCAACCTGTCGCCTGAGTGTTTCTTTTATTGTTTCCAAGTTTTTTCTTAATGCTTGCTTTATAGTGGATCCAAACCTGTGAAAGATTATAATTATATTAAGAATATTGTAATTGTTCAATATTATTTTACTGACACACTTACACGTTGCCACTCTTGCGATGTTCTTGTCGGTGGTCCCAAACTATTTAATTCTACAGCAAACTCTTCCCATAACTCCTTGCACGTATTTTCCGTTGCACCAAAATTGGTTTTCCGCGAGCAATTTCCGGATTCCTGTCCATAACCTGAACAAGCCGCTCAAATTGGACTTTCGTTGTTATTTTCAAACTAATAAAAGTGTTTAAAAATTGTGAAAAAATTATTACAAAAATTGATACTTACGATCTCTCCATTTTGATTTAAATTTTCACCGCTTTAAAAAAAAAATTCACTCTAACTGATAATGACACAACTACAATTAAGCAGTTGTGTGTATTCAACGTTTTTTACGACCAAACTTTTACAAAGTTGAGAACGGCAATACCACGAAAAAACAGATACACAACTGAATAGTCAACTGGCAGTTTAGTTGAGAACGGCAATGCGAAATCACCTAAGACGACCAAACTGACACAAAAGTGGTGAACCGCAATAGGGGCAAAAAGTTTTATGTAGTTAGGGAAATAAATATTTTAGAGCATGATATTTTAGACTTTTTTTGTACATGCCGCTGTTGTTGTTGGTTTGTAAATGCCGCTGTTGTTTTTGTTGTTGTTGTGAAATCAAATGATTTTAGCTTTGCTGTGCTTTGTTTATTTTTCGAGCAGTGTGTAAATGTGTGTGTGTGTACATTTCGTTTTGTTGGATCGCTCGGTTGTTTGATCGTTTGGAGGGGGACATAAAATGAAGGGAGGGGAGCGTGGACACTTGTGTGTGCTTGAAAGTTTACAGATCTTTGCTGTCGTTTGTTTACTTCTGCGAGCAGCGTGTAAATGTGTGTGTATGTATATTAATACAAAGGTTTGGCGATGTATACGCTCACTATATCAATGGCGTTTTTCCTAAACACATTTCTGTGAACACATTGGGAAGTAGTTGGAAAGCAGCTAATCTATTGTGCTGCCATATCATAAAATTTATTGATAGATTTAAATCATTTATCAAAAATTATATTTAATTCATATATTTTAATTGCAAAATGACTAACGTATTCTACGTCTGACCTATGCGCCCGTGTTATCTAACACAGGCTTGTATTATTTTTTTTCTTGTGTAACCATTATGAAAGATTTTTTTCGGTTTTCTATAACCATTATAAATAACCAAAAGTGTAAAAAACAAAACCTAAATAAATACAATACCTTAATTAAATATGATTTTTTATAGAGAACCGAAGAAATAGGAATCTTTTGAAATGGTTATGGATGACCAAAACAGGTAAAAATCTTGTATAATGATCATAGAAGACAAAAATATCTTTGATAATGGTCACAGAAGACAAAATACGATGTTTATGGCGCAGTGTTTATAATTGATACCATAGCACCAATTTTTTACCGACTTGAAAAAAGGAAAGGTTTATATATTCATCAATAGACATCAATGCATGTTCAGTGAATTTTCGTCAGTTGTGAACTGATTTTTAAGATTATTTTTTTATATGTGACGGTATGCTGCAGGCGGTGTGCTGCATTTCAACCAATATGTGATAGGACCAAGAAGAAGGGTACCTCCCACCATACAATAAAATACTTAATAATCCTATATCTTGCTGGCTATAATAGTGAGTTCAAATTTGTGAGTACACAAGAACTGGATGGGCAGGAGGAATAGGAGTGGCAATTCAAATTGTCATAAAAATATCTTACGTCTGGCTGACAATAGTAGTGAGAGTTCTCAGAGTTGATATGCTCCTTGGGTGGTCTAGTTAAAAGCTTTTTCACAAAAATCTAAAATCAATGGAATATTAATATATCTGTTACCTACTGAAATGTATAATTTAAATCTTGGTAGAAATTAAATTTTGCGTTTAATATATTCAAGGATCTCAAACTTTTTATAGTCAATTTATGAAGTCGGTTCAATTTTTTGGTAAACAGCCAACCAACTTGGACCATCTTGGGTCCTGATACCTCCCAAAAAGCTATTTCCGCAAGCGTTAAAACAATTTGTATCAGCAAAATAAAGTTCTTTCAGGAGATTTATACTTACTGTTACTGGCATGTGGATCCGCGTGTACAAATCCTGAGCTAAAAATTTGTTCCGCAAACATTTGGAAAAGTTTTTTGTCTACATCCTTCAGATTCAAGTGGTTATCTTTTAGTTTTTCCATATCAGCAATTTTTATGCCGTCTATCCATTCTAAGGTTAATACTCTCTTCATAAATTTTAAAAATAGTTTTTAGTTTATTAATATGTTTTTAAGCCTTACCGTTCCAGTCATGGGCCAATATACTTTGGGTATATATACAAAATTGAAATCTTTTAAGTCTCTTGCACATCTTTCCGAGTTTTTACCTTCATTAACAAAATCTAATTCTTGCACTAAGTTTTTTCGAAGATCTTTTAGCATCCAACCAAAATTATAACTTTTAAAAAAGAATTCTATTATATTGTGCAGAAGAATTATTGTGCCTAAATCGCTTACAAACCGTTTCTGCAAGTCACTGTATTGTATCTAAAATTTAACACATACTATGCATTTCTCAAATAATGAAATTTTATACATGTATTGAATATTGTTACCTTTACAGCTACGTCCTGCCCATTTTTAAATTTCGCTTTAAAAACTTGAGCAATACTTGCTGCTGCCTTGGGAGTGTAATCAAATTCAGAATAAAATTCTTCGGGAGTGTGACCAAAATCCTCCTTAAACACTTTTACAACATCCTCTTTACTTGTGGGTAAACACTTATCTTGCAATTTTATTAACGTGTCAGTATATTCTTTAGGCAGAATATGATTTATAGCTGCAACGCCCTGGCCCACTTTAATATAAAGACCACCATTTTGCAAACATGTTTGTAACAAACGATTAGCGCTTCGTTGATGCACTTTTTTGATATCGTCATCATAATTATTATCGCTTTCATCCAAAAATAAATAATCTAAAGCTATAAGAGATGCTGTTTTCACAGACCTCATAAAACGTATAAAAGCCCCTGAGTATGTAAAATCGTTGGTAACACCATCGTATGTTAAACAACCAGTTAATAGTGTAGCAAATGCGATAGTAATAAAATGTTTGCTTCGTGGAATCGGGATGTTGGAGTTGTGCTGGCGTGAATGGCTTTTAAATGCTCTTATTGTTAAAGGTCGTATTCTAGGCAAGCATTTGAACTTATATGTAAAACTATGTAACTGAAAAAAATGCTAATTTGTATTATATTTTTACATAGGAATGTGTAGATTCGTACGTATATGTATACTCACTTTACTTAAAATCATACTTTAAAACGATAGATAAAAAATATTTACGATATATACTTATGTATGTATATGTTACAAAATATTTTAGACCACAGAAACCAAGGTTCATCTACTTTATTTTAAAACCAAAATAATTCTATCATACATCTTTTACCAACAACATATGCAACAGCTGACGTATAACAGTTTAATAAATGTAAATAAATGTCAGCTGTACTAAGCATATGTATACTTGTTGTTGTTTTAATAGTGATGTAAGGTCAGATTGTGTGTAAAAGAATATAAAAAAAATTAAAGTATTAATGGCTTCTTAAGAAAAATTATTTGTTTACAAATATTTCAATGATCGAAATTCGAAATGAGATAAATTTTTTAATTAACATAAAGGCGATATCAAGTAAAATGAACAATGTCAAAAATAATGAGTTTGCTCCGAATCAACCAGCATGTTCTATGTAAATTTTGTAAAAAAAAGTGAGTTTTTGTAAAACCTTGCGAAGATTTCATTGCCTTTGGAAATATTTACATTGCATAACCTTAAAAAGGCGATGGTGTGGACTATGGTCAAGGTCGAGAAATTGATATAAAACTTGTCAATTATTTATTTCAGCATTTTACGTGACTATAACTCAAGGCATAGTCTATTTACTTTTGGCAATCTTACGAACAAAAATCGAAATTACTATAAAAAGGAACTAATTGGGTGAGTGATATACTTTAATATAAGATTTTGGGGATACATATTTTTTTTACTAAGTTACGGGTATGTAAAAAATTAGCCTGTTTTTATAGCCATTTTATATATAGCATTAATAATGCTGACCGACGAAGTCTGCAGCAGCACAAAATTTGCTTTTGATACTTCTACTGAAAGATGTTTCTTGGTCCATATGGTACTATCCGTTTTTTTAATTGGCTCAAGTTTTTGAGATATGTATAAAGCATACTCCATAAAGAAGTAGGTGGTATCGCATACTCCTGCTTTGCATTATAGCGGAAACAGAAACACTATATATTATATTATATTTAATGAAGCATTCATTCTACAACGATTATATTTGTGAAAATAATTAGTCGTGTAGCAATAAATATGTTTGAATATGCCATGATCCATGACTGTATTACATAGGACCATGTTGTAACAACTACTCGATTTTTACTAAATTGGACCATATAGTCCAATAGGTGGGTATGTCCCAAGTGCATGACATATATGTATTAGCGCAACTGTAGAACGGATTGTTCTATTCAGTTAAATTAAATTAATTAAAAATGGACCCTTTAGTTGCTAAAAAAAAAATGTTTGAATTTAAAATTGCTGAAAAATAGATTCACATTTGAATTAAAAGTAATAATTTTCTTGTTTCAGATATTCCACGGAAGAAATGTATTCTGTAGTGTCTGATGTTAAAAACTATTATAAATTTGTTCCCTACGTTAAGAAATCGCACGTGCACAGTGAGAATTCAAATGGTTTCAAAGCTGATCTAATTGTAGGCTTTCCTCCACTTAACGAAATGTACACATCAAATGTTAAAATGAAATTTCCAAATTTAGTAACATCCGAGTGTAAAGATGGTCGACTTTTTAATTATCTGCTTAACGAATGGCGCTTTAATCCAGGTCTCAAAGATATACCTCAATCATGCGTTTTAGACTTCAAAGTATCATTTGAATTTAAATCATTACTTCATAGTAATATTGCTAATTTATTTTTTGATTTGATATGTGATCAAATGGAAAAGGCCTTTATAACGGAGGCCAAAAGGCGTTTTGGTGATGCTTCAATAAAATCCCATGTGTTAACATCGAGGCGCTCCTGACCTTAAAGTAAGATCAAATGAATGTTTCTTTTATAAGTTAAGCATTAAAGAAATTACTAATTCATGTTTTTGTTTTTTAGTTTTTCCATTATATATATGTACATATTTTATTTTTTAAATATGTACAAACGATAGATGTTTGAAGTTTGATAACTATATTTAATATGTATATATAGACTATTCGGAAACTTATTATAAATTTAAAATATGTTATTACAGCCTGTTCTGTATTTTACTGAAATCAAAATGTTTGACATTACCATACATATGTACATACTTACATATTTACATATAACAATACTATTGCAATCCCGAATGTATCGATTTTGTATGCAATACGAGACAGAAGTGATTTTGCTTTAACCAAAAAATTAATTAGTAAATCCAATATTTAGGAGTTTCATAGGTGTTTAATAATTGAGTTTGTTTTAAATTTTAATTCTATTCGTATGTGAATGAGCAAATTTTTAAGAAAAAAAATAGTTTTGTTTTCAATTATAATGTGTCAACTCTAATAAAATCATAATTTATTTTACCTAAAAAGAAACGCAAAATGTTTTCATTAAAAATAGTCCACCTTATCGTGCTTAGTGATTTTAACTGAAAATTCCACAGTTTGTAGTAATTAAAGTTATTTGAGAAACATTTTTCTTTAATCTAGTACAAAACGTCGACGTCGCCAAACACGATTAGGGCCAGTATTCAATAAATGTTTTTGGTGATTATTATAGATTTTCTGAAATGTTTAGTAACTAAGCTTATTTGTGATCTAATGGGTACGTACGTCCTATATATGTTTAATAAATGGTTAATAAAAAATTTCTCTACAAAATGCCAAAATATAATACGTTTAAAGCAGTTTCTTTTTGTATCTTATGGAAGTTTTTAGTTTATAGCTCAGTTGGAAACAAAATTTTATCAAAGTATTTTTTCTAACACAAAATCTATTTTAAAAAAATTATAAGGCCCTCTGTATACAGTGACTCTAAACAAGTTCAAGTGCTTCCATTACATTAACGCTGATATTTAAGAATTTTCACTTTACTTAATGACCTAAAGGAAGCATTAAATGTGGCATGGCTTTCGATGAATTATGGCTGTAGCAAGATCATCTATGTAAATACAAGACAGCACGAATAGCAATTGGTATATTCAGAAGTGGATTTTACATGTGCACAAACATACAGAGTATAAGGATTTTGGGAGCATTAAAAAAATAAGGATGTTTTACGAAAAATTATCAAATACCAAAGGGAAATCCAGAAAATCCTCTACACCGGGAATACTGGATTTAGAAATTTTGTCAATAAATTTTTGAAGTAATCTCAAGAATAAAGTCCCTTAAACTTCAAACAATAACTGGTTTTCATATGATCTTAAGAGTAATATGTTTCACTGGTCATTTACTACTTTGTAAGCCCCGTGGAGACAAGAATACATTGGTAAATGCAATATTGAGCTGCAATAGTAAATTGAAATGTTCTGCACTGCGAAACATTGAAGCAGAGTTTACTTTTTTGTTGCAGCGCAGAATTGCATTTGCGAACATACCCAAATTTATAAACTAATCTCAAATGAAAGTCGTTATATAGAGCTTAGAAAATTATTATATTGATTTTTATTAGCTAATTTTTAAGTTTCTATAAAATTTGTTTTATTGTTCTAAAATTCCTTAATTTTATATAATCATTACAAATAAGATACATGTTTATTATAACTAAGAATAGATTTATATTTTTAACGTTAACTACTGAAACGTTTCATTAGGTAACTACAATAAAAACTACACAGCATATAACAATTAAGTTGTTGTTCCTTATATATTTATGTAAATAAATGTGCTATATTAATAAACAAAAGTTTTACCAAAAATATGTATTCATTTAATAAATTAATGCCCCTATTGCGGTTCACAACTCAACTCAGTTTGGTCGTGTAGAGTCAACCCAACTTATGCACAACCAAACTCATTTTAGTTATTGTGTATCGCAATAACTAAAGTGAGTGTGGTTGTGCATAAGTTGGGTTGACTCTCACACGACCAAACTGAGTTGAGTGGTGAACCGCAATAGGGGCATAAGTTTGTAAAAATGGAAAAGAAATTCCAGAGGTGTGAGAGAAATCAATAATAATAGGAGTAATAATACAAAATTAAGAAATACACTCATTTTTATGTCATTTATCCAGCGAGAGCTGTTTACGCAACTTGTTTCAGAACTGGTAGAGTAAGTTAGGATGCAACTTCAGCTTAAAAACTATTTAAATTTCGTTAGATATGTAGCGAAAAGATTAATTAATTATCCTCTGTAAAGTTATGGGTCTCTTCGCAAGTACATTACTGCTCAGATAAATGATAAGTATGGAAATGAAATAATAGCTAGAAAATAAAATACCATTATTTGATTTATAATTTTGGATATTTTGTTTTTTCTGATGCAGTGCTGCGATTTACTTACGAAGAAGGTATATGTAACCAAAAGGAAATATCTGCCTTTCGTTAAATCTATAAATGTAATTTATACTTTTGTCTTTCATCAAATATCATATTCAACAATGATTTCATATCAATTATGAACGCAGGATGGTCTACAGTCCTTAAGAAAGTTTTGAATTATATTGGACGGATACATAAGTCCTTACAAAAATTTTAAATTATATGAATCATTTAGGACGGATGTACACAACCCATAAGAATGCATAGAAGCACTAGGTTGAGCATTTTAACACTCAAAGAAATTGCCAAATTTTCGGTGGCATGGTGAACATGCGCGTGTGTGTCTACAAAATGATTTGTAAGCCGAACGTTTTATGTAAGAATTTTTAAATATTGGTGATGGGTAAATAAGCATGTTGAATTTGTAGACAACTATGACTCATGGACAATTTAAGAGAGGGGATTGTTTTCCTGCTGATTCGTTTAATATTTTCAATCTGTGATAGTAAAGAGCAGACAATTTGTGGAAAAACATATAATGAAGTTCAGTTGCAATCCATAATCTAACCATAAGTTTTTAGGTCGGCTTTAATCAAAGAAATGAAAACAAAACATATAGATTTTCTTAATATTCTGCAGTTACATTTCTAATTCATAATCGATGTATTTTTGAAATTCAATAAGTCCATATCGAACAGCTTAATTATTCGAAAATTAGGTTTTTTTCTTTTAGTTATCTTTGATAACCATTAAAATTTTTTTATTCCTTTTTGGTCTTTCATAACAAGATTTTTTTTATTCTAAACAATTGTAAAAAACTAGAAGGCTCGAAATATTTATTTTTTTTTTTTATATTCGGTACTCTTCCGCAAAAACAAAACAATGAAGTACAGCACTTTAATTAATTAAATTTGTTATAGAGGTTTAGAAAAAATAATCGTTATGAAAGACCATGAAAAATACGAATTATATTGCTTATGGAAGATCAAAAAAAAAAAAAAATAAAAATATTTCATTGCGATTATGGCAGTAATATGATGATGGTTATTTAGGAACCATTTTTAATACATTGATACGCAGAATCCAAATATTGTTTCTCAAGCAAACAAAATTAAGTTTTTTGTTTTTGTTTGCAATATAAATTTGCGAAGGAACGCCAGGACATTAATTAAATAATTAAATTGTAATTTAATACCAATAATAATGTCTTGATAAAATAAAATAATGCCTTGATTAAAAAAATATATTCTTTCTTCCTATATAAATTCCACAGAGTTTTACTTTACAAATTGTTACGCACTCAAGGTAAGCAAAATTATCATGAATTCGATTGCCATTGTTCTTAGAATGGATAGAATTTTTTTTTTTATATAAAGTGCAATTTGTAGAAAAAGAAAAGTGTAGGTGTTGAAATGAAAAGTTATTAAAATCGCTTAAGCGCTCTACAAGTATATCTGTTACCCAATTTACAGGGTGCATTTTTCCGAAATATTATAAATATATTTTCAGGCAAACAACCAATACATCTTTTAAATATCTTTAGTAGCGGTATAGTAAGTTAAATAAAATTTTCTATTTAAGTTTAACAGTTTCTTTTTTGTGATCTTACTGTGAAAATACAGTTTAGTTATAATTATTTAAGTATTAATAAATACTATGTAGGTTTTTCGAAAACCTATCTATAGGTATACATTTTTTTGTTAAAAAATGTTTTCATAATATAGACTTGTTCATTAGAGTTAAAGCTAAAAAATTTAAAAGTCATAGTTTTATCATTAATTATTTATATGTATGTATGTATATGTCTGCGATAAAATAAAAATAAAACCTTATTTCTATATCTGTATAAGATTATAAAAAGGTACATTTAAGCTGAGAATAAAACATACTACATAAACTAAAAACAGCACCAAAAATATAAATAAGTAAATACATTCAAAACATAAAATATAGGCATACTCGTACATAAATAATAAAAAAATCTGTGTAAAAATATAATAAAAAAGTAAAATAAAACATAAAATGTTAATACTAATAAGTTTTTTTTAATACTGTTTGTAACAGTATTTTAGATTTTTATACACGTCTGATTAATATGGACAAGAACATAGATTTCATCGTAAATTCTAGAAAACTTAAATTAAGAAATAATGTTAGGAAAGTCGGTTTTTGTGTGTTATGATTTGTCTTCAAGTACAAAAATAAATAACAATACTTAAATTCAAATGTGCAAATATCACCTATTCTTCTATCATTTTCATTTAATTTTTCTGGTTATTCGTAAGGAAGAGGACTACAAATATTCGTAGTTAAGATAAACCAGTTAGTTGATGCCACCGAATGATTATCGTGAAACCAGGAGAGTTTCTTTTGTGCGCTTATATTTATGACAACGGCGTACTGTATTGCTCCCTGGCCTCAGGCATACTCAATTATGTTTAGCTCTTTTGCCAAACATATAACCCTTCCAACGTTCTGCGGTCTGAGTAATAATTGGATCTGAGTCGATTGTTGCCAATAGCAATAGTTGATTAACGTGCGTGGCATGGTAGTCCCAACGTGCCAAATTTGGCGCTACACCTAAACTTAAATGGCGTAGGTCATAGCTTGTGCCTGAGCCAGTATCATATAGAAGTAACATTTTCTTCAGGGATATCATACCTTGACTGAAAAGTTTACCAGCTTCATTGGCAATATTGGAAGGAGCCGTAGAATTTAGATCATAAAGTCCCAGTAAAGAATAAATAAAACCATTCAAGACAAAAGAAGCTGGGGTTGTTGGATATTCTTCATACCTAAAAAATATGTTTTTGAAAAAAAACGATAATAGTACACATATTTTTATTTGTTTATAGATATCTACAAAAGTAGGCATCCACACCAACAAATTTAATTTCAGCGGCTATGTTTGAATAATTTCAATTAAATTTAATTTTTTCGAATATTAATTAAATACAGTGAAAAAAATTAAATCTGAATTTATATGAAATCTATTTGAAGTAATAATGAGCAATTGTGGTATTAAAATTACATATGTAAAATATATACAATAAAATATGAACAAGAAACACCAAGGTATACTTACCAATAGTATTTATCCATGAACTGAGCCAGCACACCACCATCTTTTGAAAACACTCGATATGGTTTTAAACCTAATGACGCCGCTTTTAAGTACCTTTTATCACCACTTGAATGCCAATATGCTCTTGCTAGCACCGATATTGCATGACCCTGGCCCATAGCAGACAACCAGCCTGATTTTAATTCCGCGAATCCATTTAAACTACGTCTTACTGGATTGGGCCAGCCGCCAGTACGTAAATCTTGATTGTTTACAAACCACTCGGCAGCATCATAAAAATGTGCCAAATGATTGTACGTCGACAAAGTTATATTGTCAAAAAAACCAATACCCATTAAGGATATTGAAACAATACGTAATTCTGAACGCTTAATTTTGACGACCGATTTTTTTGGGCTCTCCATTGCTATGCCCTTTTGAACATCTATATGGAGGTCGCGCGTTAAATGGCGCCATTTATTTAGACCCTGTATACTGAGACCATAGTAAATATTCGATTCTTGTACGCTCAAAAGCAAATCGGCTGGTATGTAGTGCACTCGATAAGTTCGTTTTGTTTCGTGATTTTCTACGGTCACCATAAGACTGCTGCTATTTGTTATAAGTAGTAAATCAATATTTAATACTAAATCCAAAGTTTGATCTATATTATTAAGTGTTATGGCGCTATCAAAATCTATGGCAGTTTCATATTGAACTACAGATGAGTAAAATTTTGGGTGCCATTTACGTGTTAGATTGCTGTTTTTTGGTATTGACCAAGAACTTTGTACATTATCTGCATTTTCAAGTACCTTGAAGAAAAACAGTTTTATGTTTCTTCTTCAAATGTTTTGTTTTTTCTTTTTCTTAATTTAAAATACTCACTCTAATTCTTGGTTCTGCCTCTGTTAGATTCTTACTATAGTGTGATAAGGCGAACTGGGCAATTTGAGTGGGATAAAAGTAGCCGCGCTTTTCCCATTGCGTGCTAATAGGTACGCCATCTGCCGCACTTATACATTTAACGCGGTCACGAACCTATTAAAATAAAAATTTTATATAGAGCTATGAATACACCAATCAAATATTTGAAGAAATAATAAATAGATCTTTGTAGAGATAGATTAAATAGATCTTTGTAGAGTTAGATTAATACACTCTAGTGCCTTGAATATCATCATCAATTCACACCAAGTTTATTAATGAATTTAACCGACCATCTAATAAATAAGTCTATAGTTATAATATTGCATTTCGACGGGACTGTTTATTACACAATTCAACATTGCCTAAATATTTTAAAATTATTTCCTCTTTATACCTAGCTAATGAACTGCTAAGATTTTGCTAAAAAGCTGCCAGATAACTGGCATCCTCCATTCACCTATTATTCATTAAAGTTTTAAATATATTTTTATTATAAAATATCGAATAGAATATTGTGTTAATACCTTTTTCTTATTTGAAATTACAAAAAAAAAAAATATAATAATAATAATAATAATAATAATAAATATTGGTAATAGGAGTAGAAAAAATATCAAACAAAAGGTAGAACGATTATAGTTTGTTATGAATAAACTTTGTGAAAAACAAACTTCATCTCAATATTACACATGGAAGTTCGACGAACGTAGTTTACATACTGAGAATATTTTTATATATTAGAGCTGTATCATTTTGCAATAACGTTAAATTCTGATATAATCAAGATTATTGATGGGATTCAATAAAAACTGGTAACAGTTTTTCCTACTAACATTTATTTCGTCAAATATTTCTTCAGTTTGGTTAAATAAGATGTTTGTATATTCTTATATTGTCTTACCTCAACATTATAGTTTTCAAAATACATGAACAAGCCCCGGGGGTCATATTTGCCTTTTGGTAAATTTATCTTTGCTGTACTATGCATCCACATAAATTTTGGAGCAGGCAGTTGCAGCTCACTATTTCCATCAATGGCTTGCGGTGAGGCTGGATTACTCATCGTTCCGGATATATCAAAATAGTTGCGTATAAATGAAAATGGTATATAAATCTCATGATTTTCCTCGTCGCGTTTACAACGTATTGTGTATTCTTGATTAATAAGACACTCTATATCGTGTAGAGGCGTTAAATCACTGCTATCTCCTTCCCCCAATTTAACGCCACCATCACCTGAATTGTTATTTAGTACATCAGCATTGCTTTCAACTGCATACAACTTGCGATCCCATTTTTTCACCAATTCATGAGGAAATGTAAATTCCGCACAGCGCATATAGACTGCACATGTTATAACAACCACAGCAACGGTGAGAAGCAAGAGGACAGCTTTCAGGTTCAAGCGCATGATAAGAAAGAAAATCGGTTCACGCTGCAAGTACAGAAACGGACTAATACATTAATAACGCAATAAATGAAATAATAATTATTAAGTCAATCACTTCTATGGTTTGTTCTTCGCTATTGATTATTTATTCGTTTTTTACTTAATTTTTCTAATCTTATCAATGTCATAATAATTTCTCTGTATTGATTAACATTTCCTTACATACATATAATTGTGTTGTGTTGCCTGCAGTGAAGTTGATGGGATTGCACACTTTTTTAAATCTTGAAAGTTTTAGAGTTTATTAAATAAACTTACAAAAAAGTTGTTTTGATTTCTTTCCAAAAAAAAAAAAAAAGATTTTGGAAATTTTAAGCATTATTATTAACTGATTTAAACATCCAAGTCGTATTGCTGTTATTGATAGACTATAATATTTGTGCAAAGAGTAGAGACTGGAGAAACTGTAGCCAGTTTATTGAAATGTTTTTATTTGTTCCTCGTTTTACTCATTCAAGACTACAAATTCTATTCTAATCATTTACATTCTTAAAAATCTCTCAGTTTTTATGCCGTGATTGTGTGTGTTTGGGATGAATTGGAAATACGGGATCCCTCCTACAGGTAGCAAACTAAATCACACAAATAATGAAAAAGGGGTCAAAATATTTAAAGAAATAGAATTGTGTGTGTTAAAATCAATACATACAAAACTAAAAACTAATGTTACCAAAATACATGCGAGTATGTATGTATGTATGTATGTATGTACATAAATATATCGTTAGCTTAGATGGAAGACTATTCTACAATTGTTATTTCAAATTCACAGAAATAATAAACATAATTATGTGGTTTAAAATATTGATATTTGTATAATGTAAAACTAACTATAATTAATAATTGTTACGAAAAAATCAGATCACAAATATTTGAAAGTATATGCTTAAAATTAAATGAAAGAATGAGACCAATTTGAAAATGTGTGAAAAAGTTCTTTAGGATCGTTTAAAGAAATAAACTCAATTACATATGTTCAAAATTTAAATAACATTCACTTGTAGTTCGAAACTTCATAATATTCACGTTCCAAGTTTTATAAGAATGATTTTTAATAAAATTGCTACAGAGATCGTAAGAACAATTTAAGATTAAGAACTTGAAAATAATATTTAGCCAACGCTGTTCACTTTTCAAAAAAATACACTCAAAAAAAAATAATGAAGTCAAACTTAGGAAAATTTACTCAATTTGAGTTTACAGTTTTAAACGTATTCTATACAATAGTGTATTCAATTAACACTGCTTTAACTTGCTTCTTTGTTTAAACCAGCTTAACCAATGGGATTATGTTATTTCTTTTCAATATACATATGTAAGTACATACTTACGTACTGATATTATCATTTATATTATATTTAATTGTTATTATATATAATAATTTGGCTAATATAATAGTCAAAAGTTAATTTATTAATTTTATTATTTTAAAAACACAGAATTGTCCTGAAGATGATACTCAATGAGTATCGAAATATCAATAGTTTTAAATAAAATTGTTTAACGATTAAATAAGGCCTTAAGCGTGACTATTATATTAACCAAATTATTATAAAAAAGGTCAAAAAATATAGATATATTGTTATTATATATAGTAATTTTTTCCAAATATTTGATCGCATATGGCGCTGCAACCTTGTTTAAATTAATTAATGGATAAAAAAAAGTTTGTTGTCTGGCATTAAAGCAGTCCTTTATTCAATCTCTTAAAGAATTTTACACATTTTTCATTTTTTAATTATGACAAATAAATTTAATGAATTTTCCTAAAAACCAGTTCTTATTAGATTTGAGTATATTTCTCTCGTTTTATAGAAATTTTACTTAAATTAAGAAAGTTTTTTAACTATTCAGGAAATAATTTTACTTCCATGTCATTTTTAGTCTTAGGTTCAATTTTACTTAAATTCAAAGTTTAAGGAAAATTTTCTGAGAATCGTTCGTGTAGTTATAAATAGTATTTATACTATTATTTTTATTAATATTTGAATTTGGGACGATTTTCCGTCATCCCACGTCAAATTTGGTTTGAAAACAGACCGGTTTCGGCTTTGTGCCATCTTCAGTGTTCTCTTGAGTATTCAAAACAAAATGAAATCCTCCGTACTTTTGCAGCCATGCCCTGGTATTAAAGAAAACTCGCTCATTCGCAAAGAGGTAAGCGAGTGCGCCAAATAATGCCCAAAAATAAAAATGAAATGGAAATTATTGTTTCTTTCAATAACTATAATTTAATAATAATAATAATTTGTTGGAATATATTTCACATTTTTTTCTCCACTTTCCCTTTCGTTTTTCCAGTTTCGCTTACTAAAAATTTTTGTCATTGCCGATCTTCTACAGGCCTCAAGAAGTTTCTCCTTTGAGTCATGTCCAAATCCGGCTTAACATTTCTGTATTTTGAAGTTATTTCACATTCTTTGGGTTTTATTTCATTTCTAAATTTGTGAATAGTTTGATTTACTTTGTTATTTATTCATTAAATTTTGTTGGGACATATGTATTTTTTTAAATTTAAGTTCCATTTCATTGGAATATACTTCATTGGCGATTTCTTAACTTAGACATGTAAACGTTCCATTGGTTAAAATTGTGTTTTAAAAACATGTAAAGGTATATATAAAAAAGCTTTAGTACTACCCAAAACCACTAGCCTGGAACATGCAAAATTATGGAGGCCACAATGGGGCTAGGGTCTAGCATTAGTTACACTAAATAATTAAGCAATATAGTGTCAAAATTCAATTTATATTAAATATACAATAAATAATAAATGGAAAAAAGAACTGTTGAGGACTGGGATGTGATTTCTGTAGAGAAAACCTTCAGAGTGACTACACTATTGATATTAATGCTGACTCGGATTTCTTCTAGAGTTGATTTTTGGGATCCTTCTCATTAACTCTCAAATCTTTTTACGTGACTGGATGTTAACTAAATAAGAGTTCATGGATCTGAGAGAAGAGATCGTGTTTTGATTAATAATTTTTGGTACGACTCATTCATACAGTAAGACAAAGAACATATAGCCTGAAGACATGTAAACGTATATAATTCATAATTATTTTTTACAATAAATAATTAAATTTGTGATAACAATACTTTTTTACAACTTTTACAATTTTAGACACACAAAACAAATTATATATATTTATTTAATCTGCCAAATGCACATTGTTTCTAACATAATTTACATTAGTTTCTTTAAATAAATTGATATTGTTTACCATTTTTAAATTACATATATGTTATCCCATTATATAATTGAAGTTCTTTATAGAACAATTATTATGTAAAGTGTACCGTATGATATAGACAAATAAAAACGATAGTAAAATATTTTAATTTCTTAATTTGATTGTGTGTTAATTATTTAAACTGTACGCGAGAAAACTATAGACATTTTTAAATCCCCATTGATTGTCGATTATTTTTCCATACGAGTTTATGTTCTTGTTGAATGATTGATTTGAGACGTATATCTTTGTATAAAACATATACATATCTGATGAAAAATAATTGTAGAACTGTTCAGTAAGCAATTTCAAATTAATTAATTTTAACTTATCTAATATTTAATATATTCAATAATATTTAAAACATTACCGATTCCAATGACATATGACATAGATTCAATAATCACATCCTCTTTTTTATCAACAGAAAATATAACGATTACATAAACCGTATCACTTAATACGCCCACAATGGCCAAAATCATCCAAGGAATCATTAATAAGTGACGTCTCTATAATTATATGCATTAAATACCTAAATTAATAAGTAACAATCTACTATTCCAAAATATTACCTTAACAACGCCAAAAATTAATAAACTAGAAGCCAAAGACATTACCAAATGTATGGAAAGAAAAATAATTAACAATGTGATATTATTTTGCGAGTTTTCATCGAATTTGATAATAAGGATGGCAAAATATATGGCACCAAAAATATAAATTAAAACACTTAAAATTGCGATGGTTAAACCGAAGATTAAGCTATTGCAGTATTTCATTTCCTTTCCTCTGTATTACACCGAAATAAAATCAAAATAGAGTAATTTAAATTAGGAAAGTAGTACATACGAGTATGTATGTGTGTGCACATGTACTTGTATAGTTATTTATGTATGCGAATAAAAAGAACAATTCACTGCCATAAGCTATTTTGATATGTTCTCAAAATACAAATGAGCAGAATTTGTAAACATTATAATTCCATATGAGCACAGAAATAAATTACATACACACGCATACATACATATATGTACGAGTGGCACATTACAATGGGATAAGATTTTCTTAGTACCAGCCACAACTTTTTTTGTAACTGCAAGTCTTAATTGTTTTGAGAAAAACAGAATATCACATACGAGGGTTATTGTAAAATGAAACACAAAATCATGAAATAAAAAGAATCAATAATGTTTCTTAAAACTATTTCTACATAATCGCTTAACTTAATCGCCTATACATATATCAAATGTTCCAAATTCAAATAAAGTTTTGGAATATGAACAAAATTATAAATTTTTTAATTTCTTATAAACATTATGTAAAAATTAACTTTCTGCTTTAATGTGAAAATAATTCGACAATCAAGTACTTATGTGAGGAATATTGATCGATTTGCCAATTATCGTTTTAACATGTTGTGATGAAGTTCGATCATTTTTGAGAATCATTTTTTTTCTTGTTTTCAAAATGCATTTTATGTGTTTTGAATGAATAAAGATTTAAACTATGTATATATCGATATCGGTCGATTTCCATCACATACATATTAGAAATTATTTTGTTTTTTTTTATGGCAATGTGATATATGCAAATAAAAATTAATTTTTTGCTTATTACTTATAAAGGTTTGGAGATTTGAAATGTCCAAAAATAGTTTTTATATTAGCATTACTATTCAAATAAATTTTGTTTTTATGCAAATTATATACATATTTACTAATATATATAATTGTACCTAATATATAATATATCCATCACCATGTTTCGTAAAAGTATTATTATATATTTCATGCAGAGTAACTGGAGACAAAAAGCATTTTCACTTTTACAAGTCTGGTATGTATTAATTTTTATCGTTTCAGTGAATAGTGGAAATTTCAAATATTTTATATTTAGGAAACGTTATATATGAATATAATTAGTTAAATAAGTATTGCAGAATTAGAAAAAAACAAAATTTTATATTTTTTGCTAAGACATTGCCTATTACAAAGAATACCCATCTCTACAGGTGCTTTATGACTTTCAAAAGGAATACCAGAACAAAATTAAAAACAATTGAAATGCAGAAGAGATTTACAAGTTGGCAGGTAAATTTTTGAGCAAGCATTTAAGGGAATTATAAAAATAAAAAATTCCATAGAATTCAACGTACCTTTGAATGTTTGCGCTTAAATAGATTGCTGTTAGTTAGACTCTTATGTGTCGTGTATATGTTGCTGTTGTTGTTGTGTCTATCTTTGATGGAATGGGTTGTCGGCGTGGAAGTGCAGTTGGTATTAGTTTGTGTAGTGCTGCTGGTAGGATTGCTCATAAATGCAGCTACCAAGGAGGTTTGATCACTGCTAACATTTTGTGCTGGAGAATCAAGGAAATAATAATTATGCGACATTCGTTGTAAATGATGCTTAATCGAAAATCCAATCAAATAATTTGCAATTTATTAACAATATGTTCGAATAGTGGTGAAAGAAAATCGAACACGCACAATTAAGCAAATATTTGTATGTTGCTTTTTATTATACATAATTTCATAAATTAATGATATTTATTCATTTTAAATTTTATGCAATTGACTTGGACGATATTTTACACACAATAATTTTATATAAAAACCCAACTTTTTCTAGGTAATACTGTAAATAATTTTTTTTTTTTTACTTTTTCGTTTTAAATTTTTTATTTTTCTGGTTGGACGTCAATAATTTTCGTATTTCTTTTCATCTGAAAAAATCTCAGTTGATTTTGGCATTTTTGTGTTTATATATATTTGACAGTTGCTTATAAATATTTCGAGTTTGCTATACACTATTTTTCTAAACAATATTAGATAAACAGAAATAAGCCGCAATGTTTTTATTTATTTAGAAATCAGCCGCTGTTTGCAAGATAAAAATCAATATTGTAGCTTTTCTTTAGTAGAGTGTTTAGTAGTTAATTTAAGAATAAATATGTTAAACACATTTCAAAGTTTATTTATTAGTGTTATATTATGTTTTACTATTCCATACACATTAGCTTCAAATGGAGATCGTACGGGCTTTTTTAATCATTGTCGACAAAATTGTGAAAGGCAAAACTGTTCAGCAGGTATGTACATAGTACATACATAAGTATGTACACACATAAATAGCAGGATTAGAAGTAACCTTTCTATTAAAAATTTACTGATTTAACAATACAAACTTTCAGATGGTATAGATATTCAAGAACAAGCCATTAAGTATTATCAACAAAGTGTATTTGATAAATTATTGCAATGGTCTTGTGCTGATGAATGCCAGTACGGTTGTATGTGGCGTACTGTTGATGCTTTCAAGGACCGAGGATGGCCAATACCACAGTTTTATGGTAAAGTAAGTAATGTTTTATATGGAATGCTTAACAAATATACTTATTTGCTTATTATTTGACCAATTTAACAGTGGCCATTTGTACGTTTTATTGGTTTCCAAGAACCGGCATCTGTAATATTTTCAATTTTTAATATTATTTCACATTTACGTAATATGCAAAAATTTCGTAAAGAAGTAAGACCAGATAGTCCGTGCTATAAGCTGTGGCATATCTTCACTGCGGTAAGTATAGAAAAATTAAGCTAAAATCATAACTTCGAATAATCGATGGACTTTGAAAACCCTGAACCGCTTGTTCCGAAAAGAAATTAATTTAGAAATTTGTTCTATATTCATACCATTAACAAGATAAGTAGGCTTCCAGATACAATTCAAATTATCTAAAGCATGATTATCCGAATTCGATAAACTATTAAAGTTAAATATACTGTTTTTTATGTTTTAGGTGTCTCTGAATGCTTGGATATGGTCAGTGGTCTTTCATGCTCGAGATTTCCCCTTGACTGAAATGTTAGATTATGTCTTTGCCTATTCAATGGTTCTAACTACCCTGTATTGTATGGTAATGAGGTAAGAATAAAAACAAAAATTTTTGTAAAGAAAAGTGATGTGATTGCTTCTAGTGAAATGATGATTATATTATTTTTTCGGAATCAAAAAGTGCATCTTGGTATTTTTTCCAATAACAAAAAAGCGCTTATTCTTTGTTGTTAGTGAAAAATTCTCCAAAATTGAAAGATTATATTATATAATGTACTCCAAGTGAAAAAGTTTTCTAATTTAGGGCATGTGAAAATTTTTCTTCCCAAAATTTTCGATGCTTCATATGTTTTGTGCTGTTAGAAAATTACTTTATTGTATGTACGAAATATATTAATAAATATACTTTATTAATTCATGAAAATTCATGGAATTTCAATTATACTTTATATTAATAAAACTTTATCTTTTAGAATGTTACATCAATATTCTTGGGTCTTAAAGGCTTTAATATCTTTAATATTTGTGACATACTACATCAACTATTTCGCTTATATTGGTGTAGGTCAATTCAGTTATTCTTTAAATATGACAACCAACATAGTAACAGGTAAATGATTTGTTGCAAAACAAACTTAAATAAATTATTCATATGACATGTTTAAGTTCAATGTTCAAATATTAAAATGAAATAATTTTTAAAATCTTATATTTTTATAGGCGTTCTTAGTGCACTGGGATGGTTTTTGTGGTCTTTTAAAGTACGTAAACAGCGACCTTATTATCGTAAAATCTTAGGATTCTATTTATTGCTAGGCCTCAGCATGAGCCTAGAACTTTTAGACTTTCCACCAATTATGTGGATCTTAGATGCTCATGCCTTATGGCATTTGGCTACAGCATTTATTACATCATTATTGTACAGTTTTGCCATCGATGACTGTCAAATGTTGCGCAAAGAAAAATATTATGAGTTAGGAGCATTCAATAAGGAAATTTAAGCATTATTGCTATAGGTAACTAAATACCACAACCTTAAATTATTGTAGTTGTATGTTCATAATTGTATAAACTATTTATTAAATTATATTTTATCTACTTTGTTAAGTCGACTGTAAATAAATTGTATTTATTTAAAAAAGTGCAGATTATTTGAGTTCTGTTTCAGCAACTACTATATTATTCAAAAGTTGGTTTTTGCTCAACTCATTTTATAATACTTTCTATACATTTCTTAATGAATTTCGGCACGATTCTTAAAAATTATTCTCAAAGTATAATACTTGTATTCTTGATGATTTTTTTTTAATTTTATTAACAAGTTTACAACTGTGTTAGAGCACATTTTATATACATATAATTTTACATTTGTCCGCATTGTGATATTAAAACGGGCAGTTTGGGTTTATTATTTGGACCCGTTGGAACATTTTCAATTTTGCGCATAATCAGAAGACCGTCTAGAACTCTACCAAATACAACATGTTTGCCGTCCAAGAAATTACATTTGGCACAAGTTATAAAAAACTGGCAACCATTTGTGTCTTTGCCACTATTAGCCATTGATAGAAGGCCAGGTGAGTCATGTTTCAGTGTAAAATTTTCATCCGAAAAAGTATTCCCGTAAATGCTCATAACACCAGTGCCATCACCCTAAGAAAAAGATTTTCTAACAATATATTACAGTTATAACACAATTTTCAACTTACATGCACAAAATCTCCACCCTGTATCATAAAATCTTTAATAACACGATGAAAGCTAGCTCCCTTGTAACCTAAAGGAACGCCATCTGGTTGATATTCACCAGTACAAAATTGTCGAAAATTTTCAGCCGTCTTAGGCACAGTATCGGCAAATAATTCAAAAATCATACGTCCAATTTCCTTCAAAAACGAATAAATTAACGTGGAGTAAGTGATTGTTGGAGTAAAGGCGTGAATAAAATAAGCTTACAGTAGTTCCCACAGAAACATCAAAAAACACAACTGGATTGTTGGGATTTCGTAGTTGTGACTGTATTTGATTCCAAGTAGGCATTTTATGTTATCAGCAATTGTAAAATTCAAAAAACAACTATTTATCTTAAAAACTTGTATAAATTAATATAAATAATTAAATGCCGGCGTTTGTCTTATTTCACTAATTTCTTTTGAAAACGTTTTCTAAACAAATAGTACAAGGGCCGGGAGTCTATTGGCGGCTGATATCAGCTGTATGACATCTCTGTTCTTTGTAATCTCTCAAACAGCTGTTATATGACTTTTGCACGTGTGTAAAAAATAAACACTTTAATTTGTTTACAATTTTTGGTGATTGTTATCTACTTTGGAGTAGTTGTATATCCTATTCTATTTGTAAAAATTATTGTCAAGTTTGTTCTAATTTTATTCATGTAAGTTTATACTTTTATTGTAAGCTGCAAATCGCTGATATTTTGATGCTTTCCTTTGGAATTATTACATTTTCCTTCGGGGATGGCAAGGAATCCTGAAACGATACAAACCGATTGATATTGTAAATTATAATCTAATAATTTAATAGACAATCTCTATCGCTTAATTATTTAACAAATAATAATTATTTAATTATTAAATCAAACAGACTTTTTCGGAAGACTGATTAATACAGCATTATAATATTTCGGGAAATATGTGCGGATGTGGCCTAGTTATCCGGCGCCTAATATTCATTGATCGCTAAACCTCATATGTGTATGCAAAAAAACTTTAATTTAATACCATAATTCTCTACCGTTATGAATATTACAAAATACATATATAATTATAGTAGGCTTAATTGCTTTTGCACAAACATAAGGCCTATTTATATGTACTTACATACATACGTATACATATCTTGTTATTAATAAAATGTAGAGCATATAAATTCGAATGATATTCTCGTGGATGTGAAAGCTGGCACTCAAGAAAGAAAAAGGACGCTTCGCTGAATTACTTGAATTACGTGAAATTAGTGCTGTGTATTTGTAATTGAGAATGCGATCAAAAATTTATTTATATAATTGCGAGAGAACAATAATGGAAACAACGATTTTCAGATGCAACTAAGTGCAATATGTAACTTGTTAATTGAATATTCCACCATTATTATATGTATCTAGATATTGCTAGACATTTGTGTTTGTATAGTATAGAACTAGATGTCTACCATACTCGATCTAAATGGTGTCATTGTATGCAGATCGAAACATCAAAGAAGACGGTTTCACAGAAATGTTGCTAAAATTTTCTTATTCAGATACAAACTTTTTTTAAATTGCAGAAAAATGATGCACTATCGCAAAGGTGAAAATGTGGAAAAGCAGCTGACTAAAGAGGAATTACCATTTGAAGACTTTTTACCCAAAGATACAGAATTTCTATGGATGCATGTAAGTTGACTGTAAAAGATTGCAAGGAAATGTTATAAAAATATATACAATTACTAAGGTAAATGGCGGCACAAAAGTTAATAACGTTGTTACATATGCGAAAAACTCTCTGGATAAAGGAGAACATAAGCATATTGTTTGGAGTGGTAATGGTGGCGGTGTTGTGAAAACAATATCATGTGCTGAAATACTGAAACGATCATATCCCTTGTATCAAGTCACCAGAATGTGTTACATAACGTAAGATTGTCATTACGGTAAGCGCTCACCTTATGCAATAATACAGAAACTATAATTGTTCCTTTTCAAGAATAGCAATGACTGATATTGATAAAAAATTTTATTTCCCTACTTCGTTAGTATGGAAGGTGGCAAAATAAAATAATAATTAGGTCTATTGAATTAGGTCTATTGAAAATATTTAAAATACGATTATAATCTAAGGGTCACTGTGCTTGATGATGATGTGAAGATTTCCAATAAAAAAGCAATATCTAAAGATCAGTTAGCCAATGATTATTATTGTAAATCTAAACAAAAAATTTCATATCATTTTTTTTAAAGCAAATAATTCTAAAAGCTAATAAGCCTCTAATAAGATTAACTTTAATAAAACATACGCTTGATTTAGTTTCATTACGTAATTGTGATGCAACCGTTCATCAATTATATGGTTTAAAAAACTGGTAAAGAAACGATAAACAATAGTTTATTCCTTATCGAATACGACGATTAGGCCCCAGACTATTATTCTCGATTGAAATCAATAAAAACCTAAGCTTTTCTTTTAAGGAACTAAGAGAATGTGTAAGTAATTTGTTGTTGTAATAGGAAAGTAATTGTGTAAAGTGAGTGCATACTATATATATATATATATATATATATATATATATATATATATATATATATATATATATATATATATATATAAGATTGATTTGGTAAAATTCAATTTGGAGTTTAATTACAGAATTGAAGAACACTGGAAACCACAAATGGATGGCTTAGAAGAAATAGTGGCCAACCGGCAAGTACCATCAATACATATATTTATGAGCTTAGACCCTATAAATGATAATGTGAGCGGGTAAGTAAAAATGTTTAATAGTGGTGTTCATATAGAAAAATAAGACACTTGGAATTGGAATTATTTTCTAGACTACAGAAACCAAATACTAAAACAGATTTTTGGGTATACGATAGTAAAACGAGTACTACAGCCAACAGTTCAAATACTAATCACAAGGGAAAGAATCAAGCACATAGAATACCCAAATATAATCAAAATAGAAATAACCAACAAAATTCAACAAATAATCAGGATTCTTTAAATGAGACTAATAAAAGCTCAGGTAGTACTCAACAGCGAAAGCTTAATAACAATCAAAAGAGAAGAAGATCAAATCATGAACGTGCTACACAAAATGATGGTAAATGATGATTATTCAAATAAAGTTGAATCAGTAAAAATTTAGGAAATAAAAGTGAATGTTTTCTATATATTTAATGTGAAATATTGAAGTGATTAATTATATTTAATTCTATCTACGTGTATAGTTGATAGAATTAAAAGCAATCATGACATATATACTAGACATGGACAAAAAGAACACCTATTTATTGTAAACTATGTTAATTTTATTACACTTTAAATTAATCATAAAATTTAGTAAGAACATAATTGCAGCTTTTAATATACATACTTATATTTGATATATATGTACATGCTTTTAGTGATATCAGTTCTCTATTTCTATAGAAAATAAAGAATAAAAGTTAACTAAATCAGTGACTAATAGAAATATTGATTTAAGTATATAATTGGAAACTAAGTTCTTTATTGCTGAAGATGTTAAATGCATGAATTTTTATGTCTATTTATTAACAGCATCATCTATAAGAAGTGGTGTAATATTCTATCTCATATATGAGTCGTTTATTTCCAAAACTCTCATGCTCCAATTTTTTTGCGAAATTCAAATAAATATGTACTGATGTAAAAAACATCCAAGGAATCCAATGGCGCAATCTATTCTATTTAATTATTAAATCTCTAAATGCCTTAAAACCTTATTTGAAAACTTGAAAGAGGTAGCACAAAAGAAAAGGGATATATTATTTTAAGGAATATTTTTGTTTCTTAAGCGAAATGATCGGCTGGCTATTACTAGACAAAGAAAGATATGGGGTTTCGCTAGAAAACTCTCTCAGACTTCTGAGGCTGCTCCTGGAAATGACCTAAATTTACAAACAAAATCAGTGTTGAAGTTGAGTGTAAACTTCGCAGCTTAATATCACACTCAGAATGAAAATCTCCTCCGCTATTCTAGATGTTCAAATTCTTATGAAAGAATATTTTTTGCCCTTTTGGAATTCAGTGACCCAAACAACAGTGACGGAGTCTGTAGCACCACAGTTGTACGTTCTCTTAGTTGTGATTATGCCAAACACATCCATGTTCTTTGCTATATGTATTTTCATTTATATTATTATTAATACATATATGTAACTTAAGAAATGCTAGAAAAATGCTGTAAAATTTCGTGACTCTATCAGTGTAAATTTAATACCCTAAATCCCGGAATTACAGGAGCCTAGGACTGATTGGCATCCCTAGTTAAAAATAACGATCTTAAATCCGTTAACACTTTTAAAAACTCAACTTGAATTCATAGGTGCCACCCCTGTTTTTTCATTTCACTTTGATGTCTTTCAGAAATATATAAAGTTGCAAATAGTTTTTTTGTGTGCTACAAATTCAAGTGAAAAATTAACAAATAATCGTCATAAAGATGTTTTATATTAAAAAAATTACGAAATATTACTTATAAATAATTGTATATGTTGTATGTTCAACTAAAAACTAAGAAATATGTATATGAATGTGAATGGCAAAAATGTTTAATATTAAAAAAATTTTAAATGGTGGGAATAAGTGTGTAAAAACAAAAGGAGCCAAAAAAATTGTTTTATATAAAAATTAAGAAAACTAATAAGAAAATTGGGCTGCTATTGTTATAATAACGTTGATGTTTTGCAGAAAACGTTTACCTGCTCCTAATCTACAGATTGGTAAGTGAATTTGATGTATTTCTAATGCAAGTGAAATTGGTTGTAGAAGCCATTAAAAACATGAAAGGGTTTCAAAGTGAAGTTGGTCAAAGAATTCCAAGCAAATGCACATATAACGAAACAAATAGTTGGCATTTGTATTCCGTTGTGATAAAACATTAAATTAGTTAAAGTTTTTGCCACTTTCATATACCCAAATACATAGTATGTACATATACATTGACACAGAGGAGTCTATACACCTATCGATTAGAAATATGCAACTTACACAAAATCTGAAGCTTTGCTTTGATAAAGAATCGAATACTAAGCTTAGTTTGTTATTTTCTTTCTTGTTGTTTTTGAGTTCGATAGATCAATTTCTCCAAAAACTTCCATTGGGGATAAAATTAAATGACTGAGGAGCAAAACGTCCTGGAACGATTTATACCACATAGTAATGTAAATCGTATTATGGGATTTATAAATTTTCATAACTCAGTGTATGTACATACGTACATATTTACGTAGATAAAATTTTATAAATGAAATGATAATATTAAATATATTTAATTTGGTATTACGTGTAAGAATAATATATATATATATATGCATATATATATATATATATATATATATATATATATATATATATGTGTGTGTGTGTGTGTGTGTGTGTGTGTATATATGTATATATATATGTATATATATATATATATATATATATATATATATATATATATATATATATATATATATATATGTATATATATATATATATATATATGTATATATATATATATATATATATACACACACACACACACATATATATATATATATATATATATATATATATATATATATATATATATATATATATACATACATATATGCATATACCTATCATTGCATAAAACAAAAATAATGTCCTTGTGTACTAAATATTTTCATACTGATTTATTTTTGTCGTTTGTAATTTTCATTTCCTATAAATATATCTAAATGATTTGATTAAAAAACAGCTTGCTGCTGATTAGCATTGATAAATTAATATTTTTATGTTTCATGCAACGAAATATCCACTTTCGTATTTTCATTGGTCATATTACTAACTGGAGCACTCCAACTGTTGACACGTTCTAACGCATGGATGAAAGGGACCTATCATTTTAGCATGACTCTGTCATAAGAGGTAGAAATCGATGCCTTCAGAATAGCTTGTGATAGGTCACTAAGCTGTTATAAGGAAACTTCTCTGGAACGGTTTCTACAATACCGATGCCGGTTATACTTCCAAGAAAACTAGTCATAGAAAAGCTTTCAAGCAAACTTTTTTAATGTCAGACCCTTTTGAACTGGCACCAGAATAACCTTAAAGAACTTATAAAGTTCCTGCGGTCCATCTGATACGACTTGCAGGAATGGTCCTAAGGGAGCAACTTTAATTATGTCTTTTATTTTATTGTAACAATTAAAATTTTAAGATTTCATATATTACGTGTTGCCGATATCTTAATATCGTTATTTTTTTCACTGAATGTAATGAAATTTGGTTTTTATTATTTTTTTTTTTTAATTTTCATATATTTTTTATTGACTATTATATCAATTAAATTTTATTTGGTTGTGTGGAAACTCAAATAGAATTTAAGGACAAGTTGTAAAGTTGGAATAACAATTCGTTTTAAATAAATGCAATTGAGTGCTGATAGCAACGCGTGCATGGTTTTAGGTCATTATCAAACACGCGGAATATTTTTATACAATCTGTACACGCAAAATATACATAAAAATGTTTAACATTACCTTCGCTCGCAGAAAATGGATTTAAGATCTACTCTTGAAAAATACGAATCTCTAAGTGTTTATCAAATAAATATTTTTCTCTAAATTATTTGATTTTTAGTAATATTTTTAAACTTTTGAAATAGAAGTTTTATTTAAATTTGCATAGTTTTTTCTACTAGGATTCCATAAGTATGTTTGTTTACATATTTTTATTTCATTTATACCAGTTAAGTGGTAGATAATAATATAAGCGGTTACGGAAACTTTCTGTTTCCAAATAATAGTAAAATTTCAGATGTCGTGGGACAAGCTCGTTGGGAACAATTATCAAAAAATTCACGCTGAGTACATACATACATGCATATAAACATAACTTGAATGATATTTTTTCTTGACACTATTTAACCAATTTAAATATGCGGAATTGCTTTTATATCGCAAACTATTTGCTAATTGTATTTGCCATATGCAGTCTCTGCAGTGTGATACAATCTAACGTCAACAAAAAACGTTTACATAAATAATTTTTTCATTTGATTTTCGTCACAGAATCAATAGCCTATATTTTAAAACTGGTCAATAAACGTTTATAATGTATTGTTTTAGTCATCGATAAAAAATCTTTATGAATATCGTCATCAGCCGAACGTGCCCCTCTAGATTTTGAGAGACATTAAATAATCCAAAAAAAAAAACTGTTTGTTGATAGACATTGCAAATACAGCATTTTATACAAATTCTTGAATGCCATATCGCTATTTAAAAATAAAAATAAAATCTAATTTTTAAAAATAGACTAAATTTATACAAAGAATTTTTTAAATAATTTTGTTGCATGAATCTCTTTTATTCGCTGATAGGAAAAATGTGGCAAGAAGAGAGTAGAAAATCTGACTGGATATAAAAATAGATTTCATCCACTACATTTCGTAAATAATTACCTTGCTTGGTAAAAATTTCTTTTAAATAAGTCGATAATCACATCTTTTAAAATCAAAAATTTCACAAGTAATTAAATTTATTCCATAATTTAGAAAAAATTGTAAAGCTTTCCATCTGCTAAATCTACCTAATACAATAATCTATATAATTGTATTCTACTCTTCGCAAGTTCGAAATTGAAGTCGAATTTTCCTTTATAATTTCCCAAATTTTTTGTCAATATTGAAATTATGGTGCTGTATTTCTTCTCCGTAGTCTTCTAGCATCAAAATCACTTATAGAGTTTATAACGGTGAAGTTAGAAATCATAAATATGTTTTTAAATACAAATTTTTTAACTTAAATTTATATTAATTATTGATTTTTTCCCGTATTCGAATTTTCCTCCGATTTCATGTTTTAGCTCCCCAGATCAACAAATGGTTACACCTTGATATTCTAAATGTTTATCAGATCCGGCGCGAGGATGTCTATATATGTATATGCATTTACTAGTATTTACATATGCATGCAAGCCTTTCATAACTAATGATCGGATCCTAAAATAGTATTTGTTCTAAATAAGTCCTAATAGTCCTGTCGGCTTTCTCAATTCGGTCAATCTTTTGTTTAAAAAAATTAGCGAGAACCTCTACGTATGGCCTGCAGAGTCAACCTCATTTATAAATTTTAAACATTATAAATAAAATTGCAAATTGTATTGTTGTCAAACTTAATAAATTTAAATTGTTTCTAATTTCTCTAATATAATCATAAATCTTATTTTTAACCGATTTCAAAAATGAGGTGTTTATAAATTTGTGTGTATTTTTTAAACTTATTTTCAATATTTTTATATGCATGAGTTTATCATTTGTGAATGGATTTATTATTTTTTTTTAAGGTTTGCTTGCAGGTTGATCCCACCATTTTTCCGTTAATTTTTTCGCCCAATAAATTGACTATCGTATAACTTCTCTATTTATAGTCAGATTTTCAAAGCAATTTCTGTTTGAAAGGGGTTGCTTGTGTTTTGGTCCAATGTTTTTTTCCATTCTCCCTTTTATGGACGGAATTTGAAAAATTTTTTTTTAAAGTGTAGCTGGCAGTTTTTTAAGAACGTACGAGTATTTCAATATTTTATTTAGAAGTGGATTATCTCGGGTTTTAAACTAACCCATAGTTGTATTTGGTTTTATAATCTTTTCATTGAAGTATTGAAGTCAGTTTTTTTTGGCCAGAATTATTTCGTTAAATATTAAAATGCGAAAAATTGTGAGAGACACTGTGAACATGTATTTAAAAAAAATTTTAAGTGAAAAAGCAATATGATTTACGTTTATTTAAACAAAGTCTTATGTAAAAAATTAATACTTTACATTAGTTAACATATATATTTGTGATAACAACAACATAAAAGTGATCAAATCTAAATTACACAAGAAATTTTCGTAGGAACATGTTTATGCAATTCTCACACGATAAATTTAAAATAATATTTATCACATACACAAAAAATATTAGAAACAATTGAAATTCACTTGCAATGTAATAAAAAAAAGAAAGTTCTATTTTCTTTGTTTAAATGCAAAAACTATTTATATGTGTATGTGTATGGGATATAAAAAAATGTTAGACACATGATTCAATAAATAAATAAAATGATGTAGAGAATATACAAGAGGGAAATATGTATATATGTATGTATAAATAACTTATTTACTAAACTAATAAAGAAGCCAAAAATCTCTTAAGTACATTAATAATATGATATTAAATAATACTATATTGTAATGGAAAAACTATTCGATTAATAGAACATTATCAATTGCTTGCCTCATCGGTATCAACATCCTGTATGCCTTTCAGCTTATTTTGTTGATTGTCGGCAGTTGCCTTTAGGAAACTTTGTAGCATGGCATTTGAATCCACTACCAATATGGGCGTGCATCCATCCTTAAGATGTTCACTTTGAGACTCATATATTTCACGTGATATACTGCGTGTAAAGGAGAAGCGTAACGATTTTGTACGAGTAAGTCTCTGTTTGATTGGCGGTTTTCCAATAATCGCTTGCGGTTCCGAAGGCATTTTCTCTTTTTCTGGCGTGGTTGGTAAGGAGGATATTTCCATTGTGGCATCACGTAATATATCTTCGGCAAAGGATTTGATGTCTGTCCAAGCGTCGACTGAAAATAAATGAAATGAAGAAAAATAATAAAGTGTGGCTCGCAAGTTCTTGTCCAAAAACTAAACTTAATGAGCTGTTTGAATAATGTTTATATTGTGCTTTGCGAGCTTGTAAAAAAAACTCTGGTAGTTGAATGTAAAATTAAGAAAAAATCTAATATAAAGAAGAAAATGTGGGCTGGATCTCGTGAGTAAATTTTTACTTATGCACGCTCATATAGCGAATGCTATTGATAGACAGAATGTGACACTGGACAATTAAAAGATTAATGAATTTGATGCCATAAATAAGTGCATAAGTGCATTGCCCAACTATGACCTGCATTGGGGTTCAGCAAAGATTGAATACGACATTGGAATATGGAGAGCCATGATATGAGAGGAGGAAGAAGAAACTGAGACAACAAATTTTAGCCCTAACACTTTGCGGTGCTTGGATATTGTAGCCATATTTACCGTGCTACCAAAAAAAGCGATTTGCCCCTTTTTTGAGTGCTTTGCCACTTTTAATGCCCCTTTTTTAAGTTATGTTGTGTAATTTTTTGTTGCTTTTCTTCTTTTTTGGAAAAGTTCCAATTTTAGTTTGTATTTTTGCAGTAAGTTTTGTGTTTTAAGCAAACAGCTCTTGTTTATAATTCACATATATTGAAGGAGATCCAAAAAAAGTTATTGCAAAAAATATGTGTCATTCAGGAAGGACAGCAATTTTCCAATAAAATTTTGTTGAAATTTTTTATTAAAATCTTAGAAATTACGAACAAATTAAACATTATTATTTAAGTTAAGTCATAATAAATAATATAACCAATTTCACCAACAGAAGATATATTATTAGAAACTTTAAAAATTTATGTTATGCAAACACATATAAAAAATATTCGGTCCTATTCTGTAAATCGAATCCGAGAAATTTTCTCGTGTTTAAAACTAATTCACATATTTGGTACTTTCTCACCTGAATTCACATAATATTCATTATTTCAAAACCGAGTAAACAAATTTGGTCGAATATATTATTAATCTAATAAATAACTATAGATGAAAAAAACAATTAGAAAAATTTTAAGTGAAGAAATATCACTTGGGTTATTAAAACCACTTTTGTCAAAGTTTTAGAGACATAAATAAATTACTTTTTAAACGGTTTGCTAATAAGTCATATTGTAATAATGTCTTATTATTTTAGTATGGTTTAAAAAAATTGTTTTTGGGCTGCAAACAATAAAGTCATAAAATAATAAGACTTTTTGAGGTAGTATGTTTATTGTTTTGTCATAAAATAATGGAAAAAATCTGAGCCAAAAGTTAAACGTGTGCGCACAAATCCAACTAAAAAATGGAATCTGCTGGAAGAAAAGTCGCTAATAGAAATTTTGGAACCCCAAGGTGGACACTTCTTCGGCTAGTGAGCAAACTAGCAAAATTTATTAAAAACCCTTCCTCGGTTTATTCTTACTCGTCTTCAGCACCTACAAGGAGATGAATTAAAATTTAAATGAATACATTTTTTTCATACTTGGTCCACCCGTTATGATGTCCAACATGTAATTTTCACACAAACTGTGTATTATTTTAGTTTTTTCGCTTGTTTTTGGCATTTTCAAACAAAAATTTTATAAATGTTTTAATTTCTTTTATTTGTTGTTAAATATTTATAAATGTTTTATGTTCATATCAGCTGACCGAATTCTGAAATAGCATACTAAGTTATGACGGCTTGTTCATAGCAGTCATATATTTTCGTGCTATTATTTTATGACATATGACTTTATGATTACCGTTTGAATCCCCCAAATATTTATATTTTTTTAATACCAAGAGATTATTTATTGCCATTTTTAACGTTTTTAAAGTCTAAAATATTTAATTAAAATGAAACTTTGAATACACGATTTACAGGACACCAAAATGTTAATTTTGCGTTTCTCTTATTGCTTCTTCTAGTAAATTACATATTTTAATTTATTCCATACAAATTTGAGTAAATACACTATTTGTAAACAAGTGTCATGTCAAAATATTTAATACTCGTATAATCGTACATATTTTATTACATATATTTTTTCATAAAATGTATTTTTTATGGATAATTAACTCAATATATATACTTGTTATACTTATCCCTCATCTATATAATACCAATTTTAGAAATATTGGATTTACATGTAGGGATTTTGAAATTTGTTTACGTATAGTTATTTTTGATTTGATGATATTATTCCACCTTATCTTTGGTTAACTTATGGAGTTATTTAATATTAAGCACGAGATCTTTTTACAAAAAATAATATATATATATATATATATATATATATATATATATATATATATATATATATATATATATATATATATATATATTTGTTAGAAGTATGTGTCTTTAATAGACTTGTTTTTAAGGTAGAGGAGGGTGATTTCTGAAATTAAAATGAAAATTTAAGGGAGAGTTGCACTTTTATTGTTCTTAAAGGTCCTTGTTGTGACCCTTTTAGAAATTTTTCAACGGTAACCCCGATTATGTGCCACTAGCCGTATGGTGTATTATTCCAATCGAATTGGACTTAACCAAGTGAACTAACTTATGAAAAAAAAAATAGTTTGCGATCAGAAAAACTCATACTCGCGAAATTAACAAACGATTTTGTTTTACTTCAACCATTAAATTTTCTTAAATTCTATTTGAACGACCTGGAAATAATACATTGGCATGTATTTCCGAATTTATCAATTGCTTTGCATATATTTGTAATTATAAATCAGAACTTTTCCATACTGTTTAAAAATTTGCAAAATTTTTTTTCAAAAATACTAAATTTCCTTTCAGAATTTCCCAATAATATTCAATATTGTGCCATTTGCATAAAAATAATCCTTAGTCGTGCCACAATTATGTGGAAGTTTTGCTTGTTTTGATGACTCGCGTCTATTTTTTACCAATTTTTCGCTGCTGCGATTAAAGAAAAGATTTACTCACAATTACGCGAAGTCATATGTGATAATGCGTACGTTGTTCATTTCTAATTCAAAACCTCTTTGTATGACTTTCGATAATATTCCCTAAACTTGATATTACAATCTTAAATATGGCAAAGTCGTTGAACATATAGTAATGAACACCCTAAAGCTAAAACTTGATATGTTTGCCTAGATAAAAGATAGCACGCACTTATTTCGACTACACTCCTAATTATATAACAATGTTATATCTTAATTTATTTTAAACTATTACTTACCAATATGTCTTTCTGTAGCATGTTCGTACGTCACACAAAATCTAATAACATATTTGCCATTAACCATTGATGGAATCATATGCATACGGCCCGAATGATTGATTTGAGCCAATAGTTCCTGATTAAAAGTATCAGCAGCTCTAGAAGAAATATAACATTTTAAACTGTGACTGAACATTTATTAGCTTAGTTTTTTTTCTCACCTTATCCTGAAACACACCAAACCCAAGTAGACATCATTTCTAACCTCAAAGCGTTCATCTTTGCGCACTAACATTTCAAATTTCTTAGCCAGAGCCATGTGATTGCGTATGTAAGCTTGCAGGCCATTAATACCATACGAACGGAAAACGAACCATAATTTTAAGGCTCTAAAACGTCGACTCAATGGTATGCCATAATGCCTATAATCTATGGCCATGTCGTGTTCATGTTGTAAATATAAAGGATTGACATTGAGGGCGGTCTTTAGACTCATGACATCTTTCACCCACATGGCAGAGGCATCAAAGTTTGTCAAAAGTAATTTATTGGGGTTAGTATTAAAGGAATCGGCATAGTCTAAACCTTCTGAGAATTGTCTCATTTCAGGCAGTATGAAGGCATTGCCAGCATAAGCACCATCAACATGGAACCATATACTAGGAACTTCTTTACAAATTTTACCAATTTCAACAAGATTATCGAATGCACATGCGCCTGTGGTGCCCACAGTGGCGACAACAAAAAATGGCGTTAGACCAGCATTAGCATCATTTTGTATGGCTTGACGCAACAGGTCAACACGCATGCGACCGCTTTCGTCCGCTTCGATAATGCGCAATTTGACCAAAGCCATTTTGGCAGCCTTTTCCACAGATGAATGTGCCTCCTTGCTGGCATATGCAATAAGGTGTGGCAAAAATACACTTTCGTGTATTTCGGAAGATATACCCTTTAGCTTTTGGATAGCCCTCGAACGAGCTGTGATCATACAAACTAGAGTACATTCAGAAGCAGAACCCTGTAAGGCGCCGCCACCTTTACTGCCGTGTACATCGCTAATAAATGCTTTCGGTAGACCCAAAGCCTTGGCATACCAATCCAATACTATGGTCTCTAATTCTGTTGATGCTGGGCAAGAGGCCTAAAGATTAAGCGAATAAAATAATTTAGATATTTTTTATTGAACAATTACGTATCTCCATATGAAACTTACCCAGGAAAATCCAATGGAGCCAATAGCGCTGCTAAGCATATCGCCCAATATAGAGGGAAATGAATTACCGGCGGGGAAATAGGCAAAAAATTTTGGATGATTCCAGTGAACCACACCAGGCATAACTTTATTTTCAAAATCTCGCAAAACATCATCGAACTTTTCAGGATTCACAGGGGCTTCGCCTAAAAATATATATAAATCAAATCGATTGAATTTTTCAATTAATTTTAAAAATAAAAAAGCACGAGATTAATGACTACATTATACATATATATGTAAGTACTAATATATATGTATGTATATATATGCGAGAATAAAACGTTTAAACATATTTATCATACTATATAAACAACAATTTGTTTAATCACTAACATGAACATTTATCAATTAACACTTTAATCAATTTAATGTGACCACCAGTTTCACTATCAAGTTCGTGAACTTCTATTCTTGATTATATATATATATATATATATATATATATATATATATATATATATATATATATATATATATATATATATATATATATATATATATATATATTGTGGGTTGGGCAATTACTTATAAATTTCGTTTCTAATTATTTTTGGCATCCCATTGTCGGTGAATCCTAAATTTTAATTTGTTAAGATGTACAGGTGTTATTGAGATTTGTTAATTCGTTTTAAGTACATAAATTTACTAAATACTGTTGTTTATATAAGAAATTTTCAACTGTTTGTAGTGAATTTCTTAATTCAAGCAGAAGAAATGATTTTTATTTCAATTGAGAATAATTGAAATTATTTAGTCATCTCGAAGACAATTGTTTATAAATATTTGAATAACCTTGTTAATTTGATTATATTTATTACTGATAAAATAACTTGGCAATGCTTTTTTTTAATTTAAATAGATCATTAAATGTGTGTTTTAGACGTAAAAGGCACGAGTTACAAATTGCTCATACTTTTAAAAGAGATTTTTTGTTGAGCACTTCGAAACTGATATTTCTAATAAATCGTTATGCCAAGATTAGCGCTTACTAATTGGTCTTACTATTGGGTGAACTCAATACGTTTACCACTGTGTGACAAAAATTTCTGATAAATCATAGCCAACTACAAGATAGCGTAGCCAACTAGCACAGCTTCGAAAAAACACAGATCTAAAACGCAACAGCGGCTTTATTGAGCGTAACAGTTCTGAGGTCTTAATGTTGCCCGTAGTAATAGACTGCACTCTGATCTGGCGTGAGTATAAAACTCCTAAAAAATTTTTGGACCATTCTAGCCCGAAGTATTCAGATATTTTTAATTAAGAATTCAATAATGTCAATTTAATCACAAGTGTAATAAAGTTTTCGCATTTACTACTGCTGTAATTACTTGTATAGTAGTAATAGTGGGTCGATTTTAACTTGTCTGGGCTGGCCTTGTTGTTTTGCCGGCATTTTGAAATCTATTGGCGATCATAATTATTGGGAACGCACGCACTCAGTTAAAATAACTTTGTTTTAAAAATAAGTGCTGGTTAATGGGAGTAGCGTGTTAAAGTTCGAAACCACTCGTTCGGTAAACAATCAGTCAATCAGTCGAAGAAATGTAATATTAGCCGATGATGTCAATAGTTTGTCGCGTACAAGATTTCTTTGATTTGATTATACGATATGGAGTTGGGAAACAAGTTTCTGCAACAGCCGGACGCAGTGGCGTACTTTAATAAATCACACACAACTTATTTTTTTTAATTCTTATAGGAAGACTCTTTATTTTAAATATTTCCTTCACATGGAATTCAAACTTTCAGTGCTTTTTGTTAATGGGTTAAGTTGAAAGATATACTCGTATGCATATGTGTGTACATATTCTTTTGATTAGTTGCCATCACCCATAAAATGGTGACAGATTCAGATCTTGCATTAATATCAAAATACATTCTAAATGCTTTAATTTTTTTAGTTATTGATATTATTAGCTTCCTCTTTGGCGAGTTGAAGCTGATCGGTTCTAAGAAACTTTATATATTCTCTTAAAGTTAAAAATCGATCTTTTTGCCAACTAAATATATAATATATAATTTGTTTTCATTAAGATTATTAATACATTTTGGAATTTATTATTTTCTTCATAAAAATATTCTAGACTTGGAACTAATTATTTACTTTAACAACTTTAATTAAACAAAAGGCTGGGGAAATATATATTATAACAAAAGATTTAACTAGAGATGCACGTCGCACAATGTTGATAAAAGGCGTGACATAACGCATCTATCACACTATGTTTAACTTCTGGACTGGAAAGTGTAAAATCTATTCCCACAAAAACATAATCGTAAATGTAAAAATAAAGACAAGTTCCTACCCAAACATTTCGGCTGTTAATAGTACAAACTTCTTGCTTGGTACAATAAATATCCATCACTATAACTTCCTATAAAAATATTAAAAAACTTTCTTATATAATATCATTATTGTTGTGAGTGAAAAAGCTTTTGTCTTCACAAATACAAGTCATTTGCTTCTTACATACCATTGGTGAAGCCACTGGCTTGATATTGACTAGAAGATATCTAGAACGAAACATGCATCCTAAGGTCCTTTTTTTTAATTAATTAATTAGCAAACACAAACTGCGAAGCTACTTGTCTTATCTGCAGAGACACCCGGAGTCTGCGGCAGGAGTCGAACCTGCGACCTTCGGACTACCAGTCTAGTACACTAGCTACTAGTCTGCTAACTTTTCTCCGCACAATTCTTTCCCATATTAGAAGAAAAACAAATAACCATGGTTCTTTCCTATATTAAAAGGGCAAATACAAAACAGTTCAGATTCAATTCCTCCTCTATGCGTCCATCGATTTCCATTTTTCTATTTGTGTTCAGTAGCTATTCGTATTTACGAGCTTTATATACGTTTTATTAAAATTGGCTTAAGACCTTGGGATTGCTAAGCGTTTGAAACAAAATAATGAACTAAGCGAACATTTGGGATTAATCTTCAAAGTAGCGTTTATCGAGACAACAGTTAATGTAAATAGAACAATTTTATGAAACCTTTTTTATATGATTAAGGTATAATTTCGGCCACTGGACTACAACTAGTAACTATAATTTGAAATGAAAGTGATGACGCCTTTCAATAATCATTTTTGTTCAGTTTTTATGGCAATAATATAGAGATATTTTAATTAATAAACTTTATTTTATTTTTTATTAAGCTTAAGGTCTTAAATTTTTATTTTAAATTATTTTCGATATTTCGGTACTCATTGAGTACCATTTTCAGGATATTTATTATATGTTTGTTTTATATAAATTGAAAATTTTTTTTACATTTTCAATTTATATAAAACAAACATATAATAAATATCCTGAAGATGGTACTCAATGAGTACCGAAATATCGAAAATAATTTAAAATAAAAATTTAAGACCTTAAGCTTAATAAAAAATAAAATAAAGTTTATTAATTAAACAAAAACGGTCGAAAAAATAGAACATATATAGAGATATTTTCTTTAATTTCACTTGTTTTCTGTCAGGTTTGTGTTTAACGAGGCGCTGGTAAACGTATGCCTAAAAATAAAGGCGCGTAAAGGTATCGCTTATAAGCTTAAATAATCATGGATGAAAAGTTATGGTTTTTTCGTTGCTGAAAAAAATTTACATTTATTTATTTAATTGGATCAGTATTTGTACTGGCGTTAGGAAACGATAGATGGAATAGTGCTTGTGGACATTCGATCCTTCATGCTGGGAGTGATGGGAAAGACCTCCGCACCGAACTCATTCCACATACGAGCTGTTCGTCTAAAGAACGAATTTTCTCAATCAAATTATACAAAAATTTTATTTATGACTCTAATATAAAAAAATTATTTCCCTTAAATGATTGCGTGCTCTTTCATAATAATATTGCGGTTATTAGACAACCCCAAATTCGCATTTTTATTATTTTTTCCTTTGAAAAGGCAAAAAATTTTAACTTAAAAAAGAAAACGTCATAGTCACCATCCCACCTAGAGATTTAAAACAGAATCCCTACAATATTTACATGTTAATTATCAGTTGTGTCTTTATAAATTTTAGATTTCACACGCCCAAACAAACAACTGCTTTGCGTTAAGGAAAATTTCGCACGTAATTATTTTTAATTTGTGTTTGTGATTTTTTTCTTCAATTCATTATAATTTTTTGTATCTCCATAGTGAATTTAATTATCAGTCGAAGAAGAAATTTCACATAAGAAGCTTAATAAATTGAAAGGCCAACCTACGTCTAACATTAATTTGTTTATGAAATTCGGTGAAATTTATTGTTTAATTTTTTTTTATAAATTTGATTTGTAATTATTTGTGTATACATGCGAAAGTATACGAGTAGAGATACTATTGTGTAGATACTCGTAACATAAATTAATTAATTGAAAAAGTTGATAATAGCATTATGCGTGGCAAAATAATATATGGATCTGGAGGACATACACCGAAGGCAAGATCGCCAAATCTTTAACTATTATTTTACTTTCAATACAATGCAATGATTTATGACTATTGTATTAAAGGTGCTATCTGTAGACTAAGAGGAAATATACTAGAGTACTGGTCTGAGGGTTGCGGACTTCAGATAAATACTCTGGGCTAATTATTGATAAAAGTCAAAAATATTTTAAAGCTTGTGCTGTTAATTTTTGTTGTTAAAAAAATTTACGAAAGAACTCCAAGGGGATGTTTGGACTTTCAAATGATTTTATTGAATGCTAGGACAATTGCAACTAATGTTCTTCTTCTCAATTAGATGACAAAACAGTTTGAGTTATTGATCCTGGTATAAATTCGATATTTTCCGCAATCAAAGATAACTGCTGCTGAATGGCTGTCAACGAAACCTTAAGTATTTTATCACGAAAGTTATTTTTTTATATTTTTATAATTTCTTCTTGATGTTGCTCAAGCAATGACTTTTAAAATCAATTGCTAACTTTCATAAATAATTATTAAATTTAAAAAATTATCCCACTCTGCTTCCAAAAGAAAAAAAATCAATCATTTAAATATAAATGTGTACACAAATATAAATCTTTTTACTCTGTATTCTTAAGCAATTGTTGACACTAAATTAGCATATCTGTCATTATTAATTCACTGCTTTTTATTTTATTATTTACACAATAAATTGGCAAAACTATTAGAATTGTCAATAAATTGATTTATGAATGCATTTGATTTAAATACTAGTGGCAATCGATGAGTAAAAAGTTAAATACACAAACACATCTAATGAATATTTAAAAAACAATCAAATTAACAAGTGTCCGTAAAGTAATGTACCATTGAATCAAATAATTTTATTGTTCTTTTTACACTTTCGTCAAAAAATAATAATATGTACGACAATACGAAGTAAGCACGTGCTTAAATCACAATTAAACATTTTAAATGAAATCTGTCACTTTCATGTGAGATTTATTCAGTTGATTCACTTAATTTTTTTATTTCTTGATTTACATGATTAAAACTTACTGGGCAATAATGGCTTTAAATATCCTGGATCTAAAGTTGGCGCCACATCACGTTGATCGATATTTTGAGCATAATTGCAAATGTAATCGATCACGTCCTTGCCATATTTTCTAAAATCTTCTACATTCATTTTTGTTATTTTATTTTTGCTTTATATAGTAATAATCAAAAAATTTATTTTTTAATATATTTTAATGTATGAAAAAACACTAATTTTGTTCTTAGTTTATTTTAAATTCAATTATCAAACACTTTTCTCTTATATTTTGTTTAATAACTTAAAACACACTTTAATATGTATATTATTCTTCAATTGATTGTTTATTTTATTACTTTTATTTAATTTTTCTACTTTAAATAGTGGCACTTGTTCTGTAGTCAATATCTTTATATATTTTATTGCTTTTTTTCTTCGGCCACATTCAATGTTTCTTAACTGAATGATCATTTTTAGCAAATGTGAACCTTTATATCAAACAAAAGCTGCAAACAAATTTGTGTACTCTCTTTTAAATTCTCTTTCACTTGCCTTCTCTCTTTAATGTAAAATATGTGTGCATCAGGGATGTTAAATCACATTTTAGTAATTGTATTCGCTAGAAAGCAAAATTTACACCGATAGTTTTTAAATTAAAATGGAAAAATTACAATAAGAAAATAATATTAATAAGCAAATTAACAATTCTATTTTCATTGATGTTATTTCTATAAAATAAATCAAACGAAACAGTTTAATTCATTCAACTATACTTCTTGATTTATTTATTTTTTATTGGCTTTGTACAGAGAATTTAAAAATTGTTGAAACTTCCATTTAAAACCTAGTACGTAGTAATGCCGAATTTCGCTCATGCAATTTTGTATTTATGTATTTCTATATGGAAAACTAATCTTAGTATTTATAGAAATCTATTGGTTAGATTAAAACCAAGCGGTTTGAACGCCTTCAACCTCGTATGTTTATATAAAAATGTTCAAACACAATATGAGAATTCTACAATATATGGTTTAATATAAACAACACAAAATACAATTTATATGAATCTTCTTTATCTTTGTTCCAACCTGTATAAACATAGCAGGTTGAATTAATGCTTACAAACTAATTGAAAGTTGGCCAACGAAATTTCGACATAAACACACAACAAATACTAAATTTTTCAAGCTCTAATTTATATTATTATTATTATTATTCCTTTTTGTGAATAATATGTTAGATTTTTTGATGAGCTTGTGATTTTTTAGTAATTTTAAATTTAAAGTATATTCTGAATTTAGATTAATATGAATTTCCCATTATTTCATAAATTTGTATTCCTATGCCTAATTTTGATTTTTCTAACTTTTATAAAGAGCTTCTTTTATAATGTGATTTTTGACTTAGCGCATCTGACTATTCTGACTATTTTCCCACTGGTACCTGCGTAGCTGTCTGAATGTGTGTATGTAAACCTTCCATAAATTTTTAACGGCTGCACCGATCGGAATAATATTAATAACAATTTGTGGTACTGTGGCATGTTCAAATTTTTTAGAAATAAATTTTTCGGGAAAGTATATTTTTGGAATTAATTCTTAGCTACCACTTCGATCGTATCCAAATCAAGTTAATAGTCAGGAATTTCATTAAAATCGATTGAAATATGCGATAGAAAAAAAGATAGAAAAACGTCAAATTCTTTTTTCTTGTTCTGAAAACCAGGAAATTTCTTCCAATGTTGCACATTCGATTAGAAACGATTTATTCGAGCGAATTAATCAAGTAATCTCTTACTTAATAGCTTTCTAAATTCGGCCATTTTTTTGGATTTGTTAACCGCAACAAATGCCGTAAATTTAATCTTTTTCGGATGATATCGTTGTAGAAAAATTTTGTAATTGCTAGGATGATTCTTCTCAAACCGTTTCCGGTATTAGCGGAAATTTCTAGGAGATGCCTTTCGAAATAAACCGTATTTTTTAGATAATAATTTCATTTTAATCTCTTTTTTGAATTTTTGATACTTCCGGCGATGAACCTTTTTTAAGAACTATTAAATATATTTCTGAAATTTTTAAATTTTAAATTCAATTTTTAAAATTTTTTTGTTTTTCCAACCTTTTTGAATATCTGATTTTTTAAATGAATTTTGGGATATATTAAACTTTTCTGCAGTTTCAAATTTTTAGGGAAAATTTAGATTCCATTTTTTCAATAAATTTTGCTGTTGCAAAGATTTCATATATCAATGAATTTCAGGCCTTAGGTATATAACAAACGAACTATTCGTAAACTTTTATAAAATTGTAATTTTTTAGTGACTTATAAGCAATTTTATATATATAATTGTAAAATTGATATTTTCTATTCTTAAATATTTCCTTGCTTTTGTAAACTTTTTGCATATAAGGCTTTAAAAAAGTTTTGTAAACCTTTTTTAGATATTTAAAAGTAAAGTAAAGTTTTGTCATTTTTTGGATTGTTCTTGCTTAATTTTGATTGAATTACTTTTAAGTTTCTGTTAAAATATATTACTTAGTTTTTTGTTATTTCTTCTTATTATTAATATTATTTTTCTTAATCAACATGGAACATTTTTGTAGAAGTTTTTGGTGATTTTCTATTTCTTGGTAAATTTCAATCTTTGTTTATTTTTATTTGTGTGTTTGTATTTCGTTGTGTTGTTTTATAAAATTTTAAATATTGTGCTTTTTACAAAATATTTTTGTAATAATTTATAATTCCCCTTATTATGATTGTCGACGTCGACGTCACACCAAGTCGACATCAATATATTGGCAATTGTGGGATCGTTATCGAGAACTATTACATATTATTGATAGGATATCACTACTACTATGGCATATAAAATTACAATTGGCCATCAATATTAGTTAATTATTGCCTACAAGGAGTTCAGAACTGCTGTCTTTTTTTACTGTCGACTTGATGTGACGTCGACGTTGACAATCATAATAAGGGGGAATATTTTTTGTTAAAATTCAAGTAGAGATGGGATCATAAGGAGCCACTCGCTCAAGATATGCAGACTCACAAAAAGGAGTAACTCATTCATGACATGGTTATTATTATTACTTTGAAATGAGTGTAAATTGATTGATTGATTGATCACGATCATTGATTATAATCATCAACATAAAATACTAAGAAGGAAAAAAACAAGTAAAATAAATAGATAATATAAAGTCATATAACGAATATAGTTTTAAAACACTTGTTTTAAAAAATTTCAAATCACACATACTCGTAGTTTTCATGCTTATAAACGTTTCATTGATTGATATAAAAAATCTCGAATACGTAGTACATTATTTAAATTGATATCAGTTACTTTATTTAAAAAATCGTTTCATTCAACGAACATGATTAATGTTACTCGTAAATAATTGAAACATTGGTGCTATATTTTTATTCTGAACTGTTTAACTATGAACGCAAACAGTCTTAGCACAGAAATAATTACTCTATTACTTTAAATTAGTCTCTTAATGTTTCATTTTAATACTTTTGTTCCAATGAAAACACTTGAGCAATACTAGTAAAGGTATGTTAACAATTTTTTTTAATTAAGCAGAGTAATTTTCTTTCCAAATGGAAAAATTATGCATGAGTATGTGTTTGAAATACATACACTGAAGATCTTAAATATGTATGTAAGTGAATGATTACTTGAGAATGATTAAGATAATTGTATTATACATTTAGAAAATTAGGAAAACATAATAAGGAAAAGAATTGAATAAGATGAAGTCAGATTAAAAAATATTCTGAGAGCAATAGAAAAACCCTATTGTCATTGTTTTGTGTACATTTGCATATGTATGACTTAATTTTTGTAATTAAATTTAAAATACGCTTGTTACATACTGTACATACTACAATTTTTCAAAGTTAATAATGAAATATTTTCTCTGCATTTTGCTACCGTTAAGAAAATCTAAGTTATTGCTTGTACTCTGAGAATCAAGCCTGTTCTGTAAATTATGTGATTTCAAATCACTTGCCATTTTAAAATGAAATGTGATTTGTTCTCGTTCTGCCAACAGCTGAATTTTTGTCAATCAAATGTCATCATTTATGTTATGAAATAAAAATAAATAGATTTGTTATTCAAAATATCAATTGCAAACAAATCGAAATTAATTGGCTTTTGCAAAACTATAATTTTTTTTTTTAATTTTATATCAAAGTTATTTACATTATGAAATACTTTTAAGTTTTTAAGAATTGGCCGCAAGAACTTGGACTTTGATAAGAAAACAAGAATTGCCCATTATTCGCACCGATGTTGCTAGAGTTCGCAATAACTTACTGTTGACATTTGCTTTAAATTGATGTCAATTATTTTTGAATAGATGTACAGTCTAGAACGAATATATAAAAGGGGAATATTTCAGCAATTGATTTTTGTTTCAGTAGATTTTTCGTTTAAATCGACTTCGGATAAGAATCGCTTGAGGGAATTCCGCACTTTTAAAATTGTTCTTTGAAACGAAAATTTTAGATATGATATATTGTAAATTGAAAATAAAGTAGATGTGCTCTGATTTTGAATTAAAATTTATTTTGTAAATTGAGATTTTATCGGTTGCATGCAACACGAATAAAATGAACCGATAGTGTGTGATGTTTTCTCAGCGGCAAATAAATTTTCTGTTAAGCGTGTGTTTCGTTTAAAGCGTTTTGGTTTAAACGAATTTTCTTTTGAGCCAAATAAAGTGATTTTTCTATTAACCAAATTCTTTTATTTAAGCCGCGTTCGCTTATCCCAACTCAATTGTATTTTCGGAGAACTAGGTCAGCTCACTATTAAAAAGCAAAAGTGAAATCACAGGCAAAATATAATTAAAAGAAAATTTAAAATGATTCTAATTTTTAATTAACATTTTTTATTTATTAAAATGCCTGATTTTAATACAAAAATCAATCAAAAATAAATTTATTTAACCGATTTATTATGAACTTGAAATAAAGTATCCGAAAAAATAAGCATGTGATTTCAAATCAATTGTGAAGTCACAAAAATCCAAGAACAAGTACAGGACACCTTTTATTAATTAAATAAAAGAACACCTTTTATGTGATTTCACAAAAAGTGATTTCCATAATATTCTTGAATATCAATAACTTCATATTACAGGACAAATTAAATAATAGGACAAATTAAATAATCACTGCCGTTACTGTTCACTTAAACAGTCCAAAAGCAACCAACACATTGTCACACTAATTTCAGATCAGAAAAATTAATGATGTTGATAAATTAAAAAAAGAAGTGCATTCCATAATGCGGGTTTTTCATTATTATTTATTCGGTTTTTTTAACAGAAAAACGTCACTCAAACAACAAATAAATAATAGTAATAAATTCAAATTCAAATACCTTTTAAAATATGAAGGATGATATCAGAAGAAGCGCATCTTTTCGTTCTTTTCTTACGAGCCTTGAATATAGCCTTTAGATCCGCACGTGGTCGTGCGTAATAATTGTCCACAAGCCTAGATGTCCTTGTATAATTCTCTCTACATTGGGTACGAGGGCCGATCTGCAGCGGAAAAATTTTTATTAAATAAGTTTTTAAACGTTTAGAAATAAATATAATTTATCAATAAGTTACCTCATTAGGAAAATATAGCACTTCAAATGTTGAAAAAAAAATTGGGTTGTAGTTTTGTATAGATTTTCATATCAAATTTGTTGTAGTTTTCTATTGTTAATGTTGGGTAATTTGATATAAAGTTACTTTTTTTTATAAAGTGTAAGTTATATCAGCCATTTTGAAAAGCTTTCTTTGATATATTTAATATTTCAATTAAGTTTTAAAAGCGTTAAATACTAGAAAACTCTTGTGAACCTTAATCTACATATTAAAAATTTTCCAAGAATTAGCTGGCGAGACTTGCTGAGGCGATTTTTTCATCAGAGTATCAATAATACCCCTTTTTAATTTGATTGCTTTGTAACTTGCTTCCGAAGCAGCACAATCAATTAGTTGTTGTCAATATTTTGTACTTTAGATCTCTTTATATCATCGACATCATATTAATGCATTGATCGTCAGCCTCAAGCCGTACAAGATTTATTGCTAAAATCTAGTATCCAAGAAGAATTTGAACACGAAAGTTACTAAGTTACGTTGTAAACATTATTTTTAATATTCATTGTTAAACTTGTTTGAATAAATTATTTTTTTACTTATAAGTCTTAATTTGGATATTATTTAAAACTTATAGACGAATAATGCTAGATGTAGATTATTTTCCCAATCTCTTAAATGTGTATATCGTAACAGCTATAAAAACATGACTAAAAAAAATGGAAACAGATACAAATATGTACACGTAATTAATTACAGTTGACGACTAAAGAATTATGTCGCCAAAAGATATCTTATATAACAACATATAGCGTCTACTGTGTCAAAAAGCGCCATACATTTTAAATGGATAAGACCATTAGTTGAGAATAAATGATATTTTCGCCACTATATTGGTTCTTTTTCCTAGTGTAAATCTTTTCGCAATTGATTCAATGCTTTAAATTTGTGTGAAGGTAAACTTAGATATTCATAGCCCTTTCATACTCTTTGAATAACATAAATTCTAACCCGCTCACTTTTATCGTTTCTCTCGAATTCATCTTCTACAGAAATTCCAAATTTGAAAATTCAGAAAACCGAGTTATTTTTTAAGTAAAATGTTACTTTTGGACATTATTGCTAATCCCTTGAAGAATTAAAAAGTTATCTTGTGTGTAAAGACGAAGGTTTTTCCATGTTTTTTCTCTACTTGGTCCAAAAATATTGTCATAATTCCATTTGGAATACGTACTCCTAGTACCTGGTTCACACACGTTAAGTTTTCTTGCTTAACTTTTTATTTAAGATAGAGAAAGGAATACATACCCTCCATACTTTCTCCTAGCTGAATCGTAGCTTGAGCAAGAAAACTTGACGTGTGTAAACTAGGTGTAGGTTTCATACATCCAACTGTTATCATGTTAACTCTGTGTGACCTCTGTAATGACAATTGGTTTGTGTTGGGGCTTATAAATTTTAAAATTTATCTTCACACATGTATCGCTCCTTTAGTGTAACATTGTCAAAATTTTTGTGCTATTTATGAAAAGGTATTCCCCAATATCCTCTATATATGTAGTGGCTTTTAAATTAAGTTATTCGCAACATAGTCATATCGCAAAAAGTCAAAATTTAAGTTTGCCGAAGAAAAAAGTGTTGCTAATTGTCCTTTATATATAAAAAACTAGAATTATATTCGAAATTTATATTTAAATTTACCAAATTTCATTTTCTTAGATGTGACTTGTGCATTAAAGAAGCATCATTAACCGGTATAAATTTGCTGCAATTAGTTCTTGGACTTGCTCCACATAAACTTCCGGACTTGTAAGAGAATATTCTTTAGAAATCATTTCTTCAGCATTTTTTTGTAAACCAAACTTATCGCTAAATCACAAAACTTGATGATTATATGGGTTTTTTGTGAGAAAACGTTGAATGTAATTTTAATTCGCATTAATTTTTTGATGGGTCAAGATTTTTATATGAATTTTCAAACCCCTATAGACAAAGAAGTTTTTTTTTAGTAAATACGAGTAATTCTTTTAGTTTTTCCGTTCAATTGTTTATTTACAAAAATAGTTATCCCACATTTATACGTATATTTTAATGACAAATATTTGTGATTTAAAGAAAACTCCTACTACTTTAATCTGTGCTTCATACTTTTTACAATATTTGAAGGAATCTTAAAGAAACGCAAAAAATTTTTGTCGTTTTTAAAATATTCTTTCTAAGTTCAGAACAGTTAACTTTTTAACGAAACCAATTGACAGCTTGCAGGTGAAAATTTTATTAAAAATTATTTAGTTGAAATATATTTTTTAAAATTATCCGAAGTTGATTCCTACCATTACTGAAATAAATAGAAAAATGTAAGCATTAAAACTGTAAATAAATTGTTTACCTTCCTGCTAGTCAATTTAAAACTTGTGGAATATCATTTTCAAGAAAAATCTAAACCATATTTAGAAGCTAAAATTTTTTATTTAAATTCTGAGCTGAAAGAACTCTTTACCTGTAGTAATCGGTTATAATTGAACTGACTCAGTTCTTGGTATCCGCATTGGCCATATGCCATAGATCAGAAGATATAACAATCTCATGCGAGAATTTTTGGTGAATGCAAGAGAAATACCAAGCGGCACTACAACATGTGAATGAATTAAAAAAAATTATTTCTATCGCTTAAGTTTCACGAATTATTAATATCGATTCGGTGGAAAAAATAAGGGAAGGAGTGAATTTCGAAATTTATTCGAAAGAGTAAAAAGTATATATATGTACATATGGTACATGCAGTAATTTTTTACAAATTCTAAAGGAACAAGTCCGACGTAGCAATTATTTTATACTCTCTTTCATATTGAATAAGTATACTCACTAAGTATTCTTAATACAAAATTCAGTATGTCCTACATGTTAATAGTGTTTAACTCCATTTTCTATCATTATTTCTAAAATAAATCGTGTATATTTAGGTCTTTGTCAAATATTTGCCACGTCTGACTATACCTTAATAAACGGTAGTAAAACCGCATCACTACAATGTATTTTGAAGTTTTATAAACTCAACCAATCAGTGTAGTTTTTATAAAAAAAAATTTCACATGCTCAATTAATTTTATATTACTTTTTTCGTTTTTAATAAATTTGTCATCTAATTATTTTAGTACTTTCTTATAAAGAACAATACGAGTACGGTAAACGTATTCACGTGCATAAATATAATTTTGTAGTCGCAATATTTTTTTTGTTTGTTTTCAAACTTCGTTGTATTGACGTTTATATATAATAAAAATGCCAGTTGTTAAACCTATGAAAGGTTTATAAGAAAAAAACTACAAATGCAATACTGTGTGTATTAAAACGTTTCATAAACATCACAATTTCAAATTGTTGATTTATTAAATGCGATGAATATAACACAAGGAAACACAAATTTTTAGTCATGGTGTTTCTAAGCCAATTTGGATATATATTTTATTAACGTTCAATATCTAGAACTTTTTATATACTCTGTTTCTCGAGATATACCGGCCGTACGCCCTTGTCAAACAAAAGTACTATATAATATTTGAAATGATCTATGAGTGCGATTTGTTCGCGAAGCATTTCTCCACATCCAAAGGTGCTAGAGTTTTTTATAAGCTTTTTGTTTCTATCTTTATATTTATCACTTTTATTTTACCAAGTGATTTTTTCTTTTTAATTTTAATTGATTTTATAAAAAATTGTTTGGGGTCCATCTTCGTAATGTTCGCACGTTGACATTCCCGTAACAGACCAAAATTAAATTTTATTTAAATGTTCGCGAACAATCCAACAAATCACAAGAAATAGAATTTTTATAATTTTTTCTGGTTTGTGCATATACAGTCCCATTAACTTGCAACAAGGCGACGAACATGAATAAATCGGACACATAAATCATAAGCAAATAACGGCAAATTAGCAGAGTTGCTAATACAGGAATTTTTCTATTGTTTGCTGGGACATTCCCGTAACAAATTAAAATGAAAATTTTTTTTAAATGTTCGCGAGCAATCCAACAAATCACAAGAAATAGAATTTTTTAATTTTTTCTGGTTTGTGCATATACAGTCCCATTAACTTGCAACAAGGCGACGAACATGAATAAATCAGACACATAAATCATAAGCAAATAACGGCAAATTAGCAGAGTTGCTAATTCAGGAATTTTTCTATTGTTTGCTGGGACATTCCCGTAACAAATTAAAATGAAATTTTTTTTAAATGTTCGCGAACAATCCAACAAATCACAAGAAATAGGATTTTTTTTTATTTTTTCTGGTTTGTGCATATACAGTCCCATTAACTTGCAACAAGGCGACGAACATGAATAAATCAGACACATAAATCATAGGCAAATAACGGCAAATTAGCAGAGTTGCTAATTCAGGAATTTTTCTATTGTTTGCTGGGACATTCCCGTAACAAATTAAATGATTTTTTTTTAATGTTCGCGAACAATCCAACAAATCACAAGAAATAGAATTTTTTTATTCTTTCTGGTTTGTGCATATACAGTCCCATTAACTTGCAACAAGGCGACGAACATGAATAAATCAGACACATAAATCATAAGCAGAGTTGCTAATACAGGAATTTTTCTATTGTTTGCTAGGAAAAAATCAAACTAGTCATTAAATATTTCTTATTTGACTCTCATTGAAGTCGTTTTCTTACTGATAGTTAGTACCATTTATTTGAAGAGAAAAAATAAGATTTCAACAGAAAATTTTTAAAATCCCAGTAAATAAAATAATTTCTAAAGTCACAAAAGTGCTGCGGTAATAGTGCAAAATTTGAATCATTGCCAATAATTTTAACATGCATTGCAAGCAGTTTTCTTGATGTTTATTCATCAAATTGGAAGTTATCTTCAATATACTGAAAAAATTTTTATTTTGTTGCAAAGAAAATAATTTTATATGTACTGTAAAGTTTATTATTATTTTTATCTGAAAGCAATACTAACACTGCACTTTTTCATGGACTTTGTGTCATAAAATTTCTTTTATTCCTGCAATTTTTTTTCTTTCATACATCTTTTTTTCTACTGTTTCTGATTTCATGAAGCAAAATCATACTGTAAATCCATTATAAATTGAAGTGAAATAATACCCCTTATGGCAAATTGTTGTCACTTTCCCACCCGGAATCGATAGCTATTGACTACTATTTACAATCATTTGCCATTTTGTAGGCATTAGATAATAGTAGAAGACTATAAATAGTAGTCAATTATTGTAATAGTAAATTATTTAGTATGCAGTAATTAATTTTTTCCCGTCGAGTTGACATGACATCCATAATAAATTGTAGAATAGGTGAAAATATTTTCATGTAATTTTTAAGAAATAAGTTTTTTTACTCCTTTCTAATGAAATAAAATTGCATTTTTAATAATCATTTTTCTCAACATGAGACAATTTTTGTCAGTTTTTCATTTGGAATTATTTCATTTTGTAATTATTTATGCACATAGGAGTATTTACATCGTTTGTCTTCTTAGTATTATAACGTAGTAATTTTTGTACGAAATGTTTTTACCGACACTGTATTTTATTTCATTATTGTATTTCTACACATTGTTGTATCGGATTTCACACGTTATTTGTAATCGTCAGAAATTAAATGAACAAAAATGTATATTTAAAAAATAATTTGGGACAAACCAAGTTGGAGAATTATTTAAAGCTAATTATATTCGCTTTTAGATATTTTTGTTATTTATGGAAAGTAACCAAAATTAAACAAATCAAAAAAAAAAAAAATCATGAAGTACAAAAAATTCCCCGTAATCAGAAAATATATAGCATTAGTTGATTGTTAGCTGGCTTACGAACCTAAATATATTTCTCATTTATTAAAGCAATTAATTCTAAAGGACGTTTTTTCTCCTCAAATGTTCAACATTTGGAAAGAATATATAGTACAGCCATAATTTTTAAAAATATCAAAATTAACCAAATTGTACCAACATGAATGTCTACACATTTTCAAAAGGACTTGTCCTATTTATGACAAATATTATAAATAAAGCACAGACTATATATGACATTTGATAATAATATGTTCGAAGCGGACTTCATTTGTGAACAACTCCACGGATCCACTTACGCTTTCATTCTTTCGAAAAGCGTAACAGAACTGCTTACTTCTTAAGAAGATATATACGAGTATATCTTAATAATTTTAATATGTTATTGTTTGTTGTTGGCTTAGCTAGGTATATGCCTGCATTTCATTGGCGCCAATGAAATGCAGGCATATACCTAGCTAAGCCAACAACAAACAATAACATATTAAAATAGTTATTTTGGAGAATATCTCGAATAACAAATTTGATAAATAGTATATCTTAATTATAAAAAATAAAAGCGTTTTCTTTATAACCGAATGCTCAAAAACAGAATTTTCTAATGGCCAATCTGTTAGAAATTGTTAGCTAACAACACAGTGCAACACGAAAAAAAGTAACCATATACGGACACCACTACGTGATAAAAGACTAAAAAAAAGACCCGTGTCTCCCAATTTTTCCCAAAGTCATGCACTTTTTTTTATGGGCCGCCAAAGATTTGGGGCCTCGGTATCATTTTCGCAAAAAAGCGACCATTTTCTCAGGCTCATATCTTGCAAACCGTTCCGAATTTCGATTTACTCTCTGAGGCAAACTTGTAGCTCTTGTCATAAAGAACAAAAATTGGGAACATATAAAATCAAAAAAACTTCACCTTCCAGATAAAAATCGCAAAAAACTTAAAAGAATTCAATTTTTTTTACCTTTTTCTCTTGTTCAGTTCCATAGGTAGCAAACCGTTCAAAATTCTAGGAAACAATCAACCAAAAAAATTTACCTAAGATCTCAATAAACAAATTTCTACAACATATAAACTTCCTGGGAATAATTCTGAACACCGTTTAGGTAGCGCTTAGGTAGCCGCAAAAGTGAAAAAAGTGAGGCACTAGGTCATATATTAATTTAAGTAAAACTCCTTTGTTTTATTAAATTTTATTCTTAGTTTTTTTTATATTTTGTATTCAATATTTCAGTAAGCTGTGCGATTTTAAAAGAAAAAGACGGCTTTACTCAAATTCCTGATGAAGAAAACCGATGGTGATGGAAATATTGAATAAAAAATATAAAAAAATTAAAAATAAAATTTAATAAAACAAAGGAGTTTTACTTAAATTAATATATGACCTAGAGCCTAAGTAAAAATAAACATAAATTACATACAATAAGGTCGATAAAGTTAATAAATATATGTATACTTATTCTATTAAATTTTGAATAAAGAGTCAAATCTCGTATAAGCACTGAAATTACGAAATACTTGTAAAAAAGAAAAAAATTTTTAATGATTTCTTTTTTCTATAAATTTAGTGTTAGGATTTAGTTTTCTTTGGTATGCAATCCTATACGAGAGTAACATTTTTTTTAGATTACAGCAATAGTTTATGTTTTAACAAATTTATCAACAAAATGTTATACCTTTTCCATAATAGAAATTCCCATATAATCAGAAGAAAAAAAATTAAAATTAAAAAATTGTCAAGTCTTTGTATATGGTTGAAGATTTAGGGAGAAAGTGGTCATTGGAAAATCGGAAAAAGTCCTCGAAATGGGACAAAGAAATGCTAAAAAAAACTCGTAAAAACGACAGGCGTGGACTTAGCTTAAGATTTTGGAGGGAAAAACTTTGAATGAAATAAGTTTAAAATTTATTTTTATAGTTTCGTTTTTTTAATGGTTCATATGGCTATAAGGTATTAACTTAATTATTTTTTTGTAAATATTCCTATACCTTCTTTTTTCAAATAACAAGTCAATTACATTTACCGACAACATCTTCGTTATTTTAAGAAATTGTGTAGTTTTATTAACACCTTACAGATAATATTTTGACTAAATCATCTTTTCACATAATAATCTATGATAAAATATATAAGTAGATATACGAGTATATATGTATTAATATGTACATATGTAGTGGGAGAGTTGATAAACAAAGTATAATGTACTCGTGTGTATTTATGTCTATTTTTTCCATTTGCGAATTGTTTAAACAATCATTTTATATTCATTGTAGTATTGTTTATTATTTTAGTGGGGATTTACGGCTTCCCGTGAATTGAAAAAAGTAAATAAATGTGAGATATCATCTAAAACACAACTGGTCTGAAGGTACATAATCTTATTCTAATTAATATAGTATCGCACACTAAATACAAAATAGTCACAACTCAAAAATTTTCATAACCGCTTTTTTCTACAAATCAATTCACATAACGAATCTTTAATGACCGTAAAAATTTCCTTTCCATCAAAGTCTTCTTTAGCTGGAAAAATGTTTTATTTCACTTGTGTCGTTTTTACACCATCAACAGCTTTTTGCTTCTCCGGCACATTTTATATACTTTTTGAGTTGTGATGCTTTTGTATCTAGTGAGCGGTATGTACTATTTATTTGCACATGCATTCATTCATGCAGGATTAATTTAATGGAAGAAAATGTTCACCCTACATTAAGAAGGAAAAACGAAACAATTTATTCATTCATACTCGTAGCTACTGGTATTCCAAACCAAGTCACTTATCAAAAAGAATAAAGGAACTAAATCAAAATCGATTTAGTCTTGTAGATATTATGAAATATAGATTCATAAGTACAACCCGCTGGAAAAAAGGTTGGAATTATTATTGTTTATAATTTTGTGGGAATGACTTCTGGTGATACTTCAGTAGTATTAACAAATGCCGTCTGTTTTAATTGTAATTTTCTTTTATTCATTTTATAATATGTCCTTTTATATTTGATTTTTCAGTATAAACTTTTATCTAGGTATGGTTTTCCAGAACTATTTTATTTTGTTTACTCTACCTGTAAGTGGTGCCGGGGCTCGTAACTCCTAAATGCCTGAACTGATTTGGAATAGTTTTACAATTAAAAAATAACTGAGTTGGTAATGAGTCAAACTATGATTCGAATAAAACTTTTAATCTTTTTAAAAATTATTGTACCACAAACACAGATGTATATATATATATATATATATATATATATATATATATATATATATATATATATATATATATATATATATATATATATATATATATATATATATACATATATATGTATATATATAATATATATATATATATATATATATATATATATATATATATACATATATATGTATATATATAATATATATATATATATATATATATATATATATATATATATATATATATATATATATATATATATATATTCTTTTATTTATATAAATTAGTTTATATTGTACATATCGCTTTAGCATATAAAAGTTCAGGGTGTTATTACTGAAACGCCTGCAATGAATTCAATACGATCCCCCACCATGATGACAAAATTTGGCTTTAAACAGGTTGTCAGGGTACTTTAAATTATTATATAATTACATACTGATAACATCTCAGCGAAAATTAGGGAGTTGTTCTAAGGGAACAATATTTTCATTACTTCCAAAGTACACATTAGCGAATTTCGAGGAAGTTAAATTTGTTTCAATTAAAAAAAAATTATTTAAATTAAAATATAAAAAAATTTATTTGAATATATTTGCTTTCACATAAAAACATTACAAAGTAATATCTTGAAGGCAGCTTTCAACTCAATGAATTAAAAAATAAAATTTTATAATCACAATCTTGTATTGAAATCGTTGGAAATGATCTTAATTGCATTTTTTTCGCATCGAAATCTCTGCATTTTCATGTCTATTGCTGCAGTCTTTAAGAAAAATTACTCTCACGACCACTCTCAATGTTATTTTCAGTGTCGTCAGATTTTTTGTACCTCTCTTGCGAAAATGACAAACGAAAATTACCAAAAGTCGCCAACAACTTTTTGTATTTTTCAAGAGTAAAGATTGCCAAAAATCGTCAGGAAAAATCCTTGCGAGTTTTTTGATGAAATGCATTTAATATTGTTCAAAAAATTTATTTAATAAAATGCAACATAAATATATAAATATGTTTTCTTACTGACACATGTACCTTTCTATGTCCACATATTTACCTATTTTATATAATAGTAATATAAATCTATATATATAAAATTGGATGTGTGTATGTATGTATGTATGTATGTATGTATGTAACGTAATGGCTCCAAAACGGTTGGGCCGATTTTGACGAAATTTTCAGGAAACCTTCAGAATACTCGGGCGGGTGACACTGTGAAGTCCGATTTTTTATTTTCGGTCTGTGGGCGGAGGGGCGTGGCAAAATCCAATTTTCATATTGCACCACCAATGACATATACATATATTTATTTTTTGTGCTTTTTTTATTTTATTTTACTTTTTTTTGGAAAGCCGTTGTCATGTTCTTCTAAACGAGATATCAAACTCTTAAATCGGTTATGTAGTTCCCACGATATTTTGGGCTGACGCTGTCAGCTATATGTACATAAAAATTACGTGTATGTTCGTGATCGCTAAACTCAAAAACTACTGGACCGATTTTGATCAAATTTTATATGCATGCTCTATGGGCCGTGAGGAGTGTTTCTGTGTAGTTTGAAGTTCGTCCAACAGATGGCGCAATACTTAGTTTTGTGTGTGTGTTTTTGCACCGTAACTTAAGAACTACTGCACCGATTTTGACCAAACTTTATATACATGTTCTATGGGACGTGAGGAGTGTTTCTGTGTAGTTTGAAGTTCGTCCGACAGATGGCCCAATATTTTGTTTTTTGTGTTTTGCCCAATAGAGATTAGCGCGATAAGCCTATGCTGCGTTTTGCTGAAGGCGTTGGGTCCTTAACCAGCGTGTAGTGGGGTTAATTAGCCCGATACCTTTATTTGAACAATAATTGCTATGTCGATTTAGTGCAAATTTGAAGGCAAAACAAGGTTTGCCCGGGTCAGCTAGTCTATATATATAAAATAGGATGTGTGTATGTATGTATGTATGTATGTATGTATGTAACGTAATGGCTCCAAAACGGCTGGGCCGATTTTGACGAAATTTTAAGGGAACCTTCAGAATACTCGGGCGGGTAACACTGTGAAGTCCGATTTTTTATTTTCGGTCTGTGAAATTTTGTTTGAAATTATTCCTTAATGGCTTTTCAAATTAAAAAATAGAAAGTTTGTCTGAAGGCTTAAAATTGGGGCGAGGCGAAGTTCGCCTGGTCCGCTAGTATATATATAAAATAGGATGTGTGTATGTATGTATGTATGTAACGTAATGGCTCCAAAACGGCTGTGCCGATTTTGAGGAAATTTTCAGGGAACCTTCAGAATACTCGTGCGGGTGACACTGTGAAGATTGATTTTTGATTTTCGGTCTGTGGGCGGTAGGGCGTGGCAAAAGCCAATAATTCATAAAATGAGAACGGCTTGGCCGATTTCTGTAAAACTTTTTGTCAGTTGTTCGTATTTTCGAGAAGAAGGTTTTTGTGGAAGAAAATTTTGGAAAATCCCTCCGGAAAAGTCGGAAAATTGGAAAAATCGAAAATCGAGTTTTTGTATGAAATTTTGTTTGAAATTATTCCTTAATGGCTTTTCAAATGAAAAAATAGAAAGTTTGTCTGAAGGCTTAAAATTGGGGCGAGGCGAAGTTCGCCTGGTCCGCTAGTAGTAATATAAATCTGTATATATAAAATAGGATGTGTGTATGTATGTATGTATGTATGTAACGTAATGGCTCCAAAACGGCTGGGCCGATTTTGACGAAATTTTCAGGGAACCTTCAGAATACACGTGCGGGTGACACTGTGAAGATTGATTTTTGATTTTCAGTCTGTGGGCGGAGGGGCGTGGAAAAATCCAATTTTCATATTGCACCACCAATGACATATACATATATGTATTTTTTGTGCTTTTTTAATTTTATTTTACTTTTTTTCGAAAGCCGTTGTCATGTTCTGTAAAACGAGATATCAAACTCTTAAATCGGTTATGTAGTTCAGAAGATATTTACAAAAAATCTATGTTAATAATGATTCAATATCAACAATGCAACATTGTACAATAAGTTAAAGATCTATACATATAACAGGATATATATATATATATATATATATATATATATATATATATATATATATATATATATATATATATATATATATATATATATGTAACGTATGGACTCCAAAACTTTATGATAGGTATTCAATGGATTTTTATTTAAAGGCCGTCAATTTCGTTAAAAGCTCAATTTAAATCATGTGGTAATATAACACTAATGTTTGCTTAGGGTCAGCAACGCGGACCGGGTCAGCTAGTTAATATCTCAAAGTGTATAATCCTCGTTTGTTTTATTTTGTTGTTTTGAGTATCATACATTGTATTGAATTATAATTTGGCGACGTTTTTAGCTTAAACTTTTTTTCAAAAAATTAATAAATTTTTACATTAATATAATTAATTGTTCTAATTAAGGCATCTTAAAGTTCATAGTATATTTTGAGCCGCGAACGAATTTTGGTATAGTTCGTAATTTAAAATACTTTTTCTACACAAGCGTTGCTATTTGGAATAATCACCACATTAAGAGCGGCCAAAGTTATTTCTTAAAAAAAGTACTCGCATCGCCTGATTGCTGTAATAATAAACGCAAAGCCAAAAAATCTATTAAATTTGTTAGTGTTTCGTCTGTGATATAGTCTTTCCAAATTAATGTACGATTTCATTTGTTTGTTTGTTTGGTCACGAATGTGATCGTTAACTTTTCTTTGAATTTTCGGGTTTGGGGTTGGCTTGTTCGCTTTTCTTTACATAAGGGCGTTACTTGTTTTCTGTAATTATCTGGTGAACTACATAGAATATGACCATTTTATGAAGGATAAATGGTTGTTGTAATTTTTATGAAGTAATTGTAAAGGGTCATCCAAATGTGACGCCTAGATGTCAGCACTATATAATTTTTACACGTGACATCTTTTCAAATGACATAAGCCATTTTGTTTTATTAGAAGGTAGTACACTTTTAACCAGTTGAATCATATTGATGTGTCTGACGTCTATTTCCAGCAAGACGGTGCTACATGTCACACAACTTGAGAAAACATTACGCTTTTGCGATCAAAATTTCCTCAACGTGTAATTTCACGAAATGCAGATTTCAATTGGCCTCCAAGGTCATGTGATCTAACACCATTAGATTTTTTTGTGGGGTTTTTTGAAAAGTGGAGTATATGCTAAAAAGCCACAAACAATTAATGATCTAAAGAACAACATTCAAGTTGCAATTCGTGAAATAACACCAGCAACATGTCGGAAAGTCATTGAAAATTTCGATATTCGGATTGATGTCTGCAGACGCAGTCATGGTGGACATTTGAATGATATTCTATTCCACTTATAATTGTAATGGATCATACTTTTAATAAAAAAAAACAGCTTAAAAAAATTGCAAATAGTGTTTTTGGATGACCCTTTAGATCAATTCGTTTTTGAGATTGGTATTCTGTACATTCACAGTTAAATAAGAATTAAATATTTTAAACATCGAAATTATTAAAAATGCCAATAAATAAACTGTTGGTACTAAAAATACGTATAAAATTTTTTTAAAGTGATTTTTTGATTTTTTGTTATTTCTCTAAAACTTTAACAAACGTGGTTTTAATTATCCGCATAATTTTGATTCAAAAATAAGAAGAAACTTTAGTGTTTTTAAGCTCATATTAAAATCCCTATATTTTGACTAGAAATTATAAAAAAGAACTTGAAATTTCAAATACTAATTGTTTTTTTTTTCGTGTTTCCACGATTATATATTAGAATAATAATACATTCGATTTATTTCGAGCAGGTTTGTTTACTCGGTTGTAGACGGAGAAATATTATGTGAATTCAGTGTAGAAAATACCAAATGTGTGAATTCGTTTTAAAAAAGAAACATTTTCTCGGTTTAAAGAACAGGGCCAATAATTAAAAAGTTATAAAAAAAACAAATAAAATATTTCGGTATTTTTCTCTAAAGCTTAATAACTCGTTTTTTAAATAAAATTTCGCAAACAAATTTATAAAGCGGGTTTTTATGGAGGTCCTTTTAGCAAAAACATAAAAAATCGATATATGCATAAGTATATATCTCTAGGGGTTTCTTCATGATTTCAAAATACTCGAGAGCTCGTTTCTGGGACTTTGTATTATTGTATTTATAATTGTATATTATTATAGTATACATAAGTTGTTAAATGCTGTAAATAAATAAACTCAACTAGAAAAAAAGGTTTTCTTCATGTCTTGATCAGTGAATTGTACTTCTTCCGAATCGCATGTTTTAGATTGTATTGATTTCTTTGGAAGTTCTTGTGTTACAGGATTTTTATCCTTTATTATATAAAGAGTTTATATTAAAGATTTCTTAATTAATACAATTATTTAGCATTAATTTAAAAGGGTATTTACTATTCCTTTTTAGCTTATATTTATTTGCTCATTACAAAAATGTTGATTCATCTTATTTAACCAGAAAGCTTTCATATTTTAAATTCACTAGATCCATAAATTACTACAACGCAAATACCATCATTAAAAATAATTGTTTACATTACGAGTATCTTTCATGATGCCACAAAATGTTGCTCTTCTTTTTTTATCGTTTGGCAACCCCCTAATTTTAATCTTAAAAAATTAAATTATATCGGCTTTATATTTTTTTCTTAATTATCTACTTCTGTAAGTTTATCAATGGCACACGCTATTATCCACTAGTTTATAATTAAATTCTTACCTTCACTTAATTGTGACGTCACGGTAGATTATTTACAAAGACGTATGGAAAATATTTTTGTAATGATTCAGTCGTTCCACATACTCGTAAAGAGCTGGTCGGACGGCTACGATCACTGATGGAAATCAAATAAAAGAAATCGTTATTTCAAACATTGTGTTCAGAACGTTATGGGATAACCGTTTTGTTATCAGATTTTGAAAGAAAAAAGCTTAAATATTAGAAACACGGAATTGGATATTGAAATTTGAATAAAGTTGTTAAAAAATAAATACGAAATGTTTCTTTCATACACAATGCTTATCAAAGAATTGAAACAATATTCATGGAAATACTCGTAATATTGCATGGAAATTTGTTTTATAAACCTTTGATAAATTACTATGAATAAGACAATTAGTATGGAAAGTATGATTGCAAAAATGTATTTTTTGCAAACAAAACGTTTAATATAAGGTCAGACGAAACATTTCGGGTTGTCATACTTCATGTGTTTAAAAAAAATTAAAAAAGAATTTAATATTCCCAATAGATGGGCTTGTCATATCAGGATGTTCTATTTTTAGATATTAATTCATTATGTTTCCAATGTTAAAAAAAAAAAACGAAGTGCTTAAAATTTTATTCCTCACATATTAAATAATATGAAAAACAGCCTTATTACATATAATTTTTGTTCACAATCAGTTTTCTTATTGATTTTTTTGTCGAATGACGCGAGTAGGATCCGGAACTTGAAATTTTATTTCATCTTGATATGTTTAAAAATCAATGCAATTAATACTTCACTTGCATCAACAATTGCACGAATCATATATACTAATTTTGAGAGTAGCTGTCAAATCAAAAGTTGTTTGCAGAGAGAGAGAGAGAGAGCGTATAACACATGAAAATTCAGACTCTGTGATCCATAAATGGGTCAGTTCAAATTTAGTTCATTTCAAATGATTTAAACACATAATCCTCATTACAAATTCTCTTTTATAAAGCCTGCTCACTGAATTCGGATAAATTCATATCGAATACAATTTATTAATTGTATCGTTTCTACATAAGCAGTCCAAGCCCACTATGATTACGTATTTTGTAATATTCATATGCGAATAGAGAATTTTGATATTGTATTTGATTGTCTTGCCATAAAATTATGAGGTACATTGTTTTCCAACTGATGAGTTGACCAATGAAATGTCGACATATGAACAACTAAAGCCATATCAAACAAATTCGGAAACTTAATTATCCAAAAAATATTTTTTTTACAAAACGAATAAATTTCAATATTAAGGAAATAAGAAATATTTTTAATAGAAAAAAGTACCTTCTAAAACTGGAACAGAATTACATAAATTTGTCCAGGAAATTTTAAATTTCAACCATTACTTTTACAACTTAACCTCCTAAGGTGTCGAAAAAAATGGAATAATGGATGACATGGAAATGTTGTGCATTAGGGCTCACTTCTATTATTCTCACCCTACAATTTTTTATCTAACAAAGAGTCGGTATAAAAATAATGCTCGACTTTTTCTCCCCCATGTGGAACAAATATCTCTAGTTTTCGCAAATAATTTAAAAATTTCTATAGAAATAAATGTAAAATTTCAGAACTGGTCTGCAGAAGACATAGACAAAATCATGTTGAAAAACAAGAGGCGTATTAAGCTTGTACTTTTTTTTGCAAAAAAAAGAAGTTTTCACATCTTATATGTTTCTGAACATTGAAATTAGTTTTTTTTTTTGCTTTATTTCTTTGACTTCAGTTAAAACTTTTTTCTATTTTTATTCTTCTTGTAAGTTTTGAAAAAGAAATGTAAAATCTTAGCGAAATTTATAGTAAATTTAAAGGCAAATACTCGTGTTACGCTGTTTCTTTAGTTTAGCGACTTTAGAAAAATTTTGGGTTTTTTGTGGATTTTCATAACTTTTCTTTAATTTGATTACATTTAACCATAATTCGCACCGTAGGCCCTGGTAGCTGGTGTGTTTTGTAAATTAGGTTAATATTTTATATTATTCTAATAAATAATAATAATAATAATAATAATAACCATAATTAAAAAAAATTAAAATAAGGTAATGTAAAATGTGTTTTTTGATATTGTACTCTTTAGTGAATTTAATGATTTTCGCGTTATAGAAGGTTTCATATTAATAATATATAAATATTTAATGATTTCTGTAATATTCTCGTATGCATCTTTAGCATTACGCCCAAATGCTAAAATTTTACAATCATTACTAGAAATAATGCCCATTATTATTATTTTTAATTAACAAACACAAACTGCGAAGCTACTTGGCTTGTCTGCAGAAACACCCGTATTCTGCGGCAAGAGTCGAACCGGCGACATTCTACCTACTAGTCTAGTACACTAGCTGCTAGTCTACGAAGGAAAAGTTAATATGTGAACTGTAGGCAGTAGACCATGGCTGGCTTTATTTAGACTTGGAGCGCACAATTACGGACAGCACTACGGATGAGTGGATGATATAAATTTGCATCAGGAAGCGCTGCGATTCGACCGTAGACGTGCAGCTTTCTTAAGTGACATGAGTTACCTATCCAGATCCTTTATTGTTTCTTTAAGTTTAACTATAAGCCACAATTAACCGATACTTCTATGGGTAGCACAATCCAGGCCTTCTGGCAGACTTATTTATTAGTCAAACAGTTCTGTGCAATAGACCAATGTCCTTTTTGGAAATGATAGCTGCCACTACGAAGCTGCCGAAGCTATTTAAAAGATATATATATTATAAACAGATTTTTTCAAAATCGTTCCGCTTTCATTCGAAATCATTTATTTATTAGTTTATTCTCATTTTATATTTAATTTAGTCAATCATGAAACATCAAAGACTTTGTATCCTATTTTGTCTTTCCAATTAATTATTGAACACTAATCATCTCCACAAAGTAGTCTTGCGTTTAGAATTCTTTTCTCTGAATTTTTGGAATTATTAAACATCATTTACTTATTTATTAGGAAAAATTAAATGTTTAAAAAGTGTAATAGACTCATTTCATATTGAACAAAATCTCTACAAGGAATATTTTCGTAACATACACCCAGCAAACTCATGGCTTTGATTTTAACTTGGGAGTAATTAACAAACAAACTATTGACTATATGAACTTCAAACGGTTTGGAATAATTTTGCACGCTATTAAATTTCTATTAAATTTTAGATATCTGAGGCATTTTAGAACTGGTGGAATTTCATCTCTTAGTGAAACAATTTTTTAAATATCGATCCTTTGCACAATTTACGTGAAATATATTTCAATTGATCTATGCGTATCGTTTGTGAATGTATTTCTTTGAGAAATATGTAGTAGAAGACATGTTTTAGTTCCGAATTTCAGCGGTTGCGCGATATAACAATAGCTCCATACCTCGATCAGGATATATATGTTTATATACATATATATATATATATATATGTATATATATATATATATATATATATATATATACACGTGTGTGTGTATATTGGTTGCAAATGATATATTTTAAATGTGATGTTGTTGAAGAGAGTACAAAAATGGATTTTCTAATTGTACTGATGAGAAAAATTTTAATTTTGAAAACAAGTAAAAATAGCTCTTATTTTAGAAATAAAAATTCTTTAAAAATAAAACCCCTAAAACTAAACTATTGTCTGATCTTAATGAATAATGCCACAGTAATTGCAGTCAATGTTGTTTGATATGGCGATATCTCGGCAAATGTAGTGAATTTCAAACTTATATGGCGATTCTATTTGTCGACATGGCGGCTTATGAAATAATTGACCATATTTCATGTGGCGTCTACGAGTATATTAAAAACGTAATATTTATATTGGGTTTTTAAGTGTAGAATCTTATATTCATCTGATGTTTATGAATCACAATGACTAAAATTAAGTCTGTTTAATTTGAAGGATTATTTTAATGGCAATATACTATATAATCTAAACGATACAGTTTTAGGTATACGGCAACAACTTTTTCTTTTTAAGAAATTGCCTTGACGATTTCTCTATGCCTCTGAAGAAAATATTGCAATAAGCAGAGAAGTATCAAATTGTATTTTTTTGTTTCTTAACCGTATTCTTGTTCGTTCTTATATGTATATCTAGATAAAAATGTTATCTCTCACAGTTAGAGAATTATAGTCATTTGAAAATTGAAATTTCTCAGTTTTTCAAAACTTTGATCCAATATATTCATGATGTCGGAACTAAATAACAACTGCTTTTTTAAATAGTTTTATTGTTAGTTGAGCAACAAAACAAGATTAACGTAATTTTCTTCTATAGGAAGATTTAAGATTTTTGTAAATTTTTGCAGATTTGTCTCTACAAAAAGATTCTCTCGGAAGCACATAATAATTTCATATATATCTGAAAGATATCTTCTTAAAAAATAATTTAAGAAAAGAATGTAATTTTAGTAAAGAGTATTGATTAAATTTTATTTGCCCTTGGGCCCTTCCGAATTCAAGTTATTTTGAAGCAAAGTTTAGATTTTAACCCATTCAAAGCTTGCATTCGAAAACAAACATAAAATCCCAAAGCTTGAATTTAAATACAAAACCCCCATTCAGGAATTCTTATTGAACTTATGGCTATAAATAATAAAATTTCCCATTTTAAGATTTTCACCCAATTTGAGGGAATTGTGGGATATACGTTCACTAACCTTATTTTTTACATACCATTACTTTTTGTATTAATTGCTACAGAAACGTGATATCGATTCATAAAAAGCATTTATGTATAATTTGACTTTTATATAACAAAAAATTATGTTTTCACAAAAAACTCAAATAAAATTTTTCTCAAATTTGTTATACATTCTTAAATATTCTAAAAACGTACATAATTTCCAACAATTAGCTCTAACTTAACACCAAGGCATTAATGTGTTTCGGCACCTCTTTCGTCAATCAAAACTTAATTTTATAAATGCATATCGTCACCTAAAATGCAAAAGTCCGTAACAAAATTTGTTATATAACATGAAGAATAAACACTTCAACAGCTGTTGACGTAAGAATCAGGTTTTCAGAATAGTTTCTAAGCACAATTTGGATTTATTTATGTAAAAAATATAGATTTTTTGCTTAGCTTGCATGAACTCGATTATGTTGGAACTGAAACATATATAAGTTGTTGTTACATACTTTCCAATTTCCTTAATAAAGTCTGTATATTTTAACAACAGAAAGCTACAAAATTGTGTACGCATTTTTAATTTGTCCAACAAGCACTTTTTCATTTTAGGTGACGATATGTTCATATGTACACATGCATGTGTATGTGTATATACTCAGTTGCTCATATTATAGAAAAAACACAATCAATTTCAAACCGATACTAATTTATTTTTGCCGGTTGGTAATGGAGGCTGCTAGTCAATCCACCAGTTATTTGTTTATAAAATGAGTCATCGTGGCCGTACTCGTTTTTGTCTTTTTTGTGGTCAATGATGGACGACACTTGATCCTACTATCTTGCGGATGCGCGTTTAAGCATGTTTCCATATTGATATAAAGAGCCACATACAGATGTGTGTATTTATGTATATACATACATACATACATATGTATTTGTACACAAATGTACCTGTATACTATTATGTTCACAATGATTGCAAATTTTTATTTAGGTTCAATGAATGTCGATGTATTGTTGTTTGTGCTCGATGTATATTGTTATACAAATTCATTCACTAACCGACATACGATATTTATTGGGTATGGATAAAAGAAATTTCTATAATTTTGGAATTGAGTTAAAAAAAGTTAAAAAATGTTATATATTTATGCATGTACGCATGCATCTAAATATATTTATATGTATCAATATATCTTACTTCTTAAAATATTTATCCCAGAAAAACGTTTTCAAAAATTCTTGTCAAACGGAATCCTACATATTCTTCTTTCCGAAAATTTGAAAACCGTTTCGAATAGCGCAAATTCCGCACCACAAAAAACGCACACTTCCTCATTACGCATTTTTATGTAAATTAAAATATTACAGGCAATTTCCCTATCGCTAAATCATGAGTTCTTCAATAACACAGTACCTTTTTCTCTTGTGCAGGTCCATAGGTAGCAAACCGTTCAAAATTCAAGGAAACAATCAACTACAAAAATTTACCTAAGATCTCAATAAACAAATTTCTACAACATATAAACTTCCTGGGAATAATTCTGAACACCGTTTAGGTAGCGCTTTGGTAGCCGCAAAAGTGAAAAAAGTGACGCGGTGAAAGTTATATAAAGTGCTACAACATAAGGAAGTTTATATGTTGTAGAAATTTGTTTATTGAGATCTTAGGTAAATTTTTGTAGTTGATTGTTTCCTTGAATTTTGAACGGTTTGCTACCTATGGACCTGAACAAGAGAAAAAGGTAAAAAAATTGGATTTTTTTAAGTTTTTTGCGATTTTTATCTGGAAGGTGAAGTTTTTTTGATTTTATATGTTCGCAATTTTTGTTCTTTATGACAAGAGCTACAAGTTTGCCTCAGAGAGTAAATCGAAATTCGGAACGGTTTGCAAGATATGAGCCCGAAAAAATGATCACTTTTTTGCGAAAATGATACCGAGGCCCCAAATCTTTGGCGGCCATGCATGACTTTGGGAAAAATTGGGAGACACGGGTTTCTTTTTTTAGTCTTTTATCACGTAGTGGTGTCCGTATATGGTTATTTTGCCACGACTTAAAAAATTACACACAGTGTAACTGACACTCTATGACACACGGAAAAAATTTACGATCATTTCTGGTCTTAAAGACGCTTAAATGATGAACTTATGTCTCAAAACAGTATCACAGATTGTTAAACATGCTTAAACGAAATAACCTTTTTTCCACTGATCGATCACCCACAAATTAAAACCAAAATTTTTATGAAAATATAAAACAAATAAATAAAAAAACTGTCTGCTTCTTTACAAATGACGTCGTTAATCTAAATATAAACCAGAAAATGGAAGAAAAAGTATTTCGAAATTGTCATTCACAACTTAACCTAGACCCACACTCTTAAAAAAATTTACATACACACACACACTCGTACTCTTATACGTAAAACCATAGTTGATGATGAAATTGAAATAAAAAGGCAGGCAATGCCGAATCACATACTCCCTTCATTAAGGTACGAAGCAAATAATGGGTTTTAAAACTTGTTTTTGTAGAAAACGTTTCGTGCTTTAAAAGCTTGACACAGACAAACTTTTACAGGACACGTGTTTTTATTAACTGCCTTTGCACTGAGTTGTAGGGGGACTGCAAAATTGAATTTGCTCTAAATTTATGTTTTCTCCTCTAACGACTTTAATTTTAAGTTTTTGTGATCGTAAATTATCGATTGCGATGAAAAACTTAGAATCCAAAATTATGTTACTTAAGCTTTTTTCCGCGGTAAGGGTACGATTTAGTAAATAACTTATTATAAGATTTCGGAGTGTTTTTAGAAATGTTTGGAATTAGCTGGGATGGGGAATTCATCATCAATAAATTTACTTCAGGCCAAAAATTTCAAATCGTTCAAATTTAAATTGAATAAAAACTTTTTAACTTCTAAATAAATATAACATTATTATATGCATTATCTACTGATATCTTTGAAGCTGGTGCAAAGATAATATGCATGATAGTATGCATGATAGCACCAACTCTGGAGCATACTACTCGTAGCTTTGAATCATTTCACTGTTATAGTCAGCCAGATATACAACTCCTCCTGCTCTTTGTCAGTTAGTTTTAAGACTTCGTGCAGTGGACGCACAGTAAGCCACGCCAATCTACAACAGTCTCACTATTATATTAAGCAAGATAAAGGATTACTAAATATTACATTTGAAGCATACCCTTTTATATAAAAAAGATTCACAATCGGTTCACAAATGACGAAAAAAATTGCTGTATATAAAAAAAATTACTCTTGCGTTTTTTTAATCGGTTAAAAAAAGTCCCCAATAAGCAATTTTTTGTACAATATCAATTATTTGGCAATAATATTGCAAGTTATATTAATGGGCCTTAGTCTCTTTTTCTCCCCATTGTGCACGCACCGCACAAATAGAATTACTAACTTATATCTATCTTTTCCACCTGTCGTGTTGTGGGCTATTAAAAACTGTTGTTTGGTTATTAACATTTTTGTCTAAAATTAAATTCAAAAAATTAAGTTTGTTAGCAAACACATATGTACATACATTCATACATATGTTGGTACATATGTATCCCTTTGATATGTATGTACAAGTCTGAAGACTGGCACGACACCAGTATGGCAGGCATATTGAATTGTTCATAAAAAACAAAAAATTCATTTATTGGATTTTTTAGTTTCTCGGAACTGCTGGTCATTTCGAATGCTGTATGCAAATAATTTATTATACATATTTGTAACACTTGACAACGAAATCTACTATTTAGGTTATTTAAATTAGGAAAAAAGCAAATTATTCGATTTGTTTCGTATCATTATTAAATATCTAACAAAAATAAATAAATTATACATATCCATACATTTAACTCGTGTTTCTCTTTTTCGTGACCGCCATGTGGAGATCTTTAAATCATTGTTTGAATTATTTCTTTTTTTAGAATCCATAATCATCATTTCTAAAAATAGTTGCAGCAACGTATAAATATTTTTTGAATGAAAGTTATTTTATACTTATAACGGATCTTCTAATAGGGACTTCCGAACTTTGACAGTTGATAGCGGCCATATTGTTGGAGGTACACCTGTCGAATTGGCTGTCATTTATTCTGTCTGTTTTGCCAGATCACCATGAACAGATATAGTAGCGTTCAGGAACAGACGCAAATGATAAAAGTGTTTTATGCTAAATGCAACATTCCGCGCACATCACGGTTGCTATAATTGTCCTACCGATAACCAATATCCATAAGACGACGAAACGCAAAACCTGCGCTGTCTATGAGAGTGTGCAGGAAGGAGGCAGTCGATTTCGCATCGCTCACAAGAACTCGGCCTTTCGCAGATCACACCTTGACCGCACAAAATTCATCAGATCCGTGATCTAAAAGTAAATGACAATAGACAATGGGCTGAATGGGCCCTGAACCATTTGGCCCTGACTTCAGCGATGAGGTCTATTTCTAGGTAGATGGGTATGTCAACAAACAAAATTATCGAATTTTGGGATGGTACCAATTCACATGAGATCCAAGAGCTCCCAATGAATTCTGAAAAAGTCTTTGCTAGTTGTGGCGACGTCATATGTCCATATTTGTTTGAGAACGTTAATTGACATTCTGCGCGAGTGATTTAGGGACTTGGTCATCTACGTGGAGGTGAGGTGACTGGACACCGAGATCATGATATTCCATCCCGTTAGACTTTTTCTTGTCCGGTTTTCTTAAATCGCATTTATAATTTATGCGGCAGAGTCATGAAAATTGGGACATTTCGGATGCGCGCCACCCGGCAGAGCCGTGACAAACATTTGCACGATATTACAAATAATGAATAAAAAAATTTCATTCATATCTCACACACACTTTGTTTTATTAAATTTTAAATATAGTCAGCGCTTAATGAAAGACCCTTTAAATTCTTGAATTTTACTTGCATGCTGCTAGTCCATGTACCTCATAAAATTAGTTGTTGCCTCAAAACAAAATTACGGCATTGTTGCAGTTTCTCAAGTTTCGAAATATTATCGAATTCATAAAGTCGGTTTGATAAGAATTTTATGAGTTACTAAAAATCAAAATCCTTTTTTTAGAAAACATGTATTTCATAAAATTAGTTGTTGACTCAAAACAAAATTCCAATACTAATCTAGTCATGAAAGGACTCAATAATTGCGAAGAAATTATTTTCTTCGAAAATTTTTTTTACTTTTCTCTGACCTTGACGAATATCGCAAGAGTTTCCCTTTATATTTAGCTTGATTTGGAAAGAATTTTCGGAGTGATTAAAAAGAAGTTTCGAAATATTACCTAATCCATAAAATCGATTTGATAAGAATTTTATGAATTACTAAAAACCAAAATCTTTTTTTTTAGAATATCTAAAATTTTGGCACAACCGGTTCATCAATTCAAAAGTTATGTATGAGAGCCGTACATGCACATACGTATAGTCGTATGGACATCATCGCAATAATAGCCTTAAAATCTTTCTAGGACTTCAAAATGCCGAAATCCGATGAAACCCCGATTTTCCAAAATCAGAGTGAAATCTGTTTGTTAGATTAGGTTCAACCGACAATTTTCGCTCACTTGGATCCATGTGATAAATTTTTAGTTAATTGGGGATCTTTAGTGGATATTAGAATATTAGTAATGGAATATTTGTACAATTTACGGCCTAATTTTATGTTTCACCAAGTTGAAACGCTGCGTTATTTTAATACAGTTCTTTATGTTGTTGATAACAAACAATTTTTATTGAAGTGACGCAACGTTTCACTTAAATGAAATACAAAATTAGGCCCTTAATTTGTGTTGAACTTTTGTATGATTTATAATTCAGGGAAATGTTTGTTGTAAAATACGACTATTAAAAAAATTGGTGCCTATTGAGGGCTTAACTGCTTGTAAAGCATTCAACTTCCTGCGCTTATATAAAAACTTTCAAATACAATATGGGAATTCACTTATATTCGAGTACGTGTGTATGAAAATTACAAAAGCATATGTGGCAATAAATAATTTATAATTGATATGAATCTATATTTATTTCAACGAATAGAAATTTTTTAAATCATTAATTGGTAATAATAAATAATTTATTTATTCCAATTTTTATTTTAATTTAATTTTTTTAATTTTCTGATGATCTAAAGTTTAACGAAATATTGGAACTTAAACAAATATATAAATACACACATAAAATTATCGTAGTTTTAGGTTATTATGAATTCAAATTTTTTTTTGTTACTATTGAATATTCAGTGTTGCATTTTTGGGGCGAATTTTCGATTAATATTAAAATTGTTAGTTTACATTTCCTGAATTGTTGAAATTTTTGTAAAATTTTATGAATTCATGTTCTTTTCGTTAAGAGTTTCATGTTTTTTGATGAATACTTGTGTATTTTTTTTTTTAGCCCGAAGTTATTTGTGAAATCTGTGAAATTTTCGTTCGCGAATAACCCAATTTTCAGATTTTTTTCTGTAGGGACTCAAGTGGTTTTTTTTTTGCTTTATGGAATTCGTTTATGGAGCAAACTAAACGTAAATATATTTATCCCATCCATTTTACCTTCATTAAGTCCCGTAAATTATGTGATGGATATGCAAAATTGATGCATATATACATAGTTTTGCGACCACATGTTGTAGAAATTTTGGATGGGACGGAAAGTTTACGCCTGTAGTGAGGCATACAAAAATATTATAGCTATGGAAATAGATTGTATTTAATGCAAAGCGAATTTTTTTCATAATTAAAATTGAAGATTGCGTTGAGAACGGGAACATGCCTCCGGAGACTATTTCAAAAAAGTAAACCCAAACGATTAAAATACTCATTGCTCGTCAGAGAATTAATGTATGATCCATTTGCCATTTCAATCATAAAATACATTCTCTGTACATAGACTCATGACATATTCATATGTGAACTTCTCACAAAAGAAGTTATATTATGATTTAAAACTTAACAACAAATGATTCATGAGTAACTTGTTGTCATTATCTGGTATTGGGGAGGTCATACGCTAATAGTTTTTGCGAATCCAGAACTCGAGACTTCGAAATGTCGAATCCTGAGATCCTCGATTTTTGGTATCCCGTGTTTCTACGTGTTCCCGAGATTTTTAACGTTTTCTGATTTCGCTGTAATAAAATATCAAAGATGTTTTTTTATGGAAGTAAAATAAAATCTACTTCATTTAAATATAAGATATAAAATGAATGTAATTTACTCTTAGTATCAATTAGATCATATTCATTTGTAAATAGTAAGTTGCAAATAAACGTCGTTCCTTTCAGAATCATAGGGTCTTTGGGGGTATAATGATAAGGAATAACTTCTGATTGATTCTTCTTGTTGAATCCAGGGTGATCCTTATCAATTACACTTCAAGTCGACTCACAAACCTCCACGTGCTGGTTCCTGGGCGATGTTCTTGACACCCCTTAAATATCGGCGAATTGTGAGCGGCGAATTCTGCAGCGTCTGTTCTCCTAGTTGGGACGGCTGCAAGCGAGCGGTTCGCTATATAAATGTGTTTAACAATCAGTCAGTCTGTTGGCTTAGATGGCAGACCCATCATCAGAATAGGATACCTGCTTATCTAAAATTATTCGATTAACGAAACCTCAAATTATATGTTGCAAGATTTATGAAGTAATAATCTGTAACAAGACTGTGAACTTAACTTACATATGTACATATACACATAAAAAGTTTATAAAAATTGTTTAATACACACAAACTGAATTCAGAATACGTATATTTAGTTCCAATTTTAAAGTTTATGGCAATGAAAAAATCATTTTAAAGAAGAATATTCAGATGTATAAATTTTTACATACATACTTAAAATCAAATGTAATAGAGGTTGTTTTTTTTTTTTGTTAGGCTTTAATTTTATTATAAATTGTTTGTCCAATTCCATATAAAAGATTTACTATTGAAATACACATCATTAGTTAGTAACATTAAGAAGCAAATGTAAGTTTTTTTTCGGAAGAAATAGTTAAAAATATGGGATTTGTCTAAAAATCATGGCGTACCGTTTTTTACATGTCCCAGAGTTATAGTTTTATGAATCCCGCAAAATTCTGGGATTTTTTTATAGTAAACCTATGTGGTACACACCGCCTCAATATCAGCAAATGCGATTTAAACTTAAGTGAAGCATTTTTGTCGCCATCCACTGTAAAAATTTGCCTACGATCACCAGATTATAGATGAAAATTCATTTAGTGGACATTCTTTATAGGATTTTGTATGTGCATATAAATAAGATGGTATGAAAGATTATAAACTTACATATGTCATTATTGTAAAAAAAATAGAGAAGTCACTTTGAAAACTGTTTTAAGTTCAAAGTTCGTTCAAATTTATTTGATAATAAAATAATGAAAAATATGTAATTATATTAAAATTGTTTTTGTGATGCAGTAAATTTACAGAGAATTAAAATAAATTAATATATACTACGTTTATACGCACGTCTTATTTGCAAATAAAAAAGAAGAATGTTGCCGTATAACTTTTTTATTGTAACTTATTAACTCACTTAAACAAGTCGTGAATAACGACACTATTTGCAAATAAAAAGTAAGACGTTGCCACTTCATGAACGTTTTTTGTGTTTTACTTACCAAACCATCATATTTTCGTCACATGGCATCACTAATAATAACATAAGTTCTGTATGCAATTACCCGTATAAACAGTGAATTAGTTATTTGCAAATAGTTCTATTTGCAAATAAGACGTGCGTATAAACGTGGTAATAAATATAATATATCTATATTTTTGACCTTTTTTTATAATTTGTTTAATACAATAATCAAGCTTGAGGTCCTATTTTTTGTTAAATAATTTTATTCAAAAACTGTCGATATTTCGATACTCATTGAGTACCATCTTCAGGAAGAATTATTAATTATTATTCTAAACATAGCAAAAAAATCATTATTAATATAGCAAAAAATTTTATTGAAAAGGTATTCTCGATAAGTGACATACAATATCATAAAAATAATAAAGAAAATATTAAAAATATTCCCATCGATAATGATTTTCCAATACATTTAATATATAAAATAATTAATTAGTATAAATATAGGAGAGAAAGAGTAACAAATAGTATTGCACAAAAAACTTAGAAAAAAAAGAGAATTGTCCTGAAAATGATACTCAATGAGTATCGAAATATCGACAGTTTTTGAATAAAATTATTTAACAAAAAATAAGACCTCAAGCTTGATTATTGTATTAAACATAATATAAATATAAATTGAAATATTTTTTTTAAACAACAGTTTCTTGTTAATACTTTTTGTGGAAAATATACAATTAAATATCGCCATTTTAATGTTTTTTTTTTGCTTTCGCTGGCTGCTTCTGTGATGAGTACACAAAGAAACTAAATGTGTACGTTAAGATCGAATTTAATATTTATTTAATTCAAATTCTTTTAGAAGTTTAAAAATATAAATAAGTGCTATAAGTAAACAAATATAAATTTTTCATTATTTACCTTTTATTCCTTGTGGCCCACGCCAAACGTATACCCCATACATACCAGAACTGGAAGATATTTATTTTAGAAAACAATGACGACACGTTGCTTATTCGGAAATAACTAAGAAATGTGTGAAAATGTTCTAAATTTAAAATGTTATGGGCAAAAACAATTATAGACTTACGCATTATTTTTCCGATTATTAACAACATTTTTCTTCTAAAGATGGTATCGTTAATGTCTTTGTGTGTAAGATATACATACATACATACAAATTCATGACAAAACAATTGTCCTATCATAATTTTTTGGGTCACACTCACGCGCTGAGTATTAAAATATTGGTCATGATCGCGAAAGCTCACGTTTAATAAAAATAGTTGTATTAACGAAAGCATTTGTTGATTTTTAAAGTAAATATTTATAAAATGCATCTGACGTAAATAGACGATTACGTCTAAGAGCAAAGAAGTCTTATAGAGAAGAAACTAACATGTCACATATATTGTACTGTTTCGAAGTACTTCTTTTAAAGCAAAATGGTCAGGTCAGGTCGCTGTTGAAACAATTGCTAGTTAATATTAGTAATACATAATTTTTTATTTGCACTGCATTTTGCATATTGCAACATTATAATTCAGTTGATGTGAAGTAAATTACACCAAGTTACATTTCGGAAACTATGCGGGAGACTGCAAAAACATGCTGAAAATCACAAGCGCTTTTGATTTTGCATTAACATTTTGTCTTATCCCGAGCATATTATATATCTCTAATATTATTTTTTATGACTATGATATCCTTAATTAAACTATAACATATAATATCACGTTTACTTACGAGTATTAAAAAGGACTTGGCGTTTTTTACCTCTTATGATAGTTTGTCTCTTGAAACATAGAGCACCAATACCAAGAACAAAAGGTCTGGTATTTCTCAAACATAATACAGGGCTTATATTGTACTGGCGCAGGATATAGCCAGGATCATTTGTAAACTACCAACGTGCATGGTGCGAAGTACAGAAGTAATTGCCTCAAAAGAAAACAATGTAATCAACGATGTTGTAGAGGCAGTAGTAGAAGCGATGAGTCCTAAGCTGATCAAAACATGGACCAAATGCGGTAGGGTCTTATTTACAAAGAGATTTCAAGAAGACAAGCCAAGAAGACAAATATGTTAACTTTCAGTATTGATAAATTAGACATGGCCATAATGAGGATCACAAAAATGAGCTACCGGTATCACAAACGGAAGCATATGGGATGGAGCGAGCGTGAAAGGCAAAAGGTAGAAACACGGTAACGGCATATAAGAAAGCGTCAGTGCGGGAGGGCTTGCAGCATGGAAAATTACCTTCGAAACTTTAACTTTTGTAACATGAGGCCGAATGTAAACGACTTCAAAAACTGCGTCGAAGAATTAGACCTCAACAACCAAAAATTTTCGTGATCTTTCAAACAACCTTAAAAGGCAGTCATTTACTTGGTGTTCTTTACATCTAAACACTTTGAAATTTTGGTATAGTTCTTAACTTTTATATCTCAAGAGCTACATTGGATGGGACATAGTGCTATTTTCGTCTCCATAGAAAAAAATCATAATTCAAAAACAGTAAAAAAAGGTATTTTGAAAAATGTGGCTTGGAGTAGTTTACTAGCCACCAAGGACCCTCGTGAACGAATGAAATTTATTGAAATTTTGCTTTATAGATGGACTCATTCGAAATATCGGGGGACAAATTACAGCATTCAAATATCGATTGAAATTTCTATTTAATCTCTATTTAAATGTATGGTAATTTCGATAGATATCGAATTTGCCTCCAGATTAAAGCATTCGGTGATTACACTTGGTTAGACAAGATAGTGGACTTTTTTCTTTCCATCTGACGATTCGATTATTTTGATTTTTTTTATCCCCATTTAAACACACCCTTGATAGAAGATCACTTAAATAATTAAATTCGGATTAAATTTTATTTTATATATTTTTTAGCATTTCAAGCAAATTTTTAAATTTGAAATTGTTTCAAAGAGAAAAAAGAAATTCATAAATTACGAGTATTTTTTTTTTTTTTTGCTTATTTAGTTAATAATGGAAATAAATAAGATTTTTATTTTGAAATAGAGCCGAATTTATTTAGTGATGATTATTGCTAGTATTGTGGGAATAAGTGCCTTTGCGTGGCATATTGGGCGACTTTCTGGGTGACTTTAAAACATTTATAACACCCATATCATTTTCAGGTGATGGCGAAGAGCAAGCACCAGAATTACGTCTAGACGATGAAGGTCTAACATTAGTATCCAAATGACGGAATCTGGAGAAAGTTAGAGAAATATATTTTTTTTTCATTTGTTTTAATATTCTTTAACTATTGTACCTCAAAGAAACATTACTCTTCTGACCACTGTCTTCGTTATTGCTATTGAATAGAAAGGCCAATGGCCATGATATCCAAGAATTATGATCGATAGAGCTTTGAGTGCGAATAACGGGATTAGTTGACCTCTGATTATTCACCGGCGATGTAGCATCCAATGACATTTTAGGCGTTCCGGCTTTGTTTATGGCCGGATTGTAGATCTTTGGATCACTGACCATACGAACGAAAAATGAACGTTTTTTGGCCAAAGTATCCCCTTTCTTCTTATTGATTATTTCGGTAAGTTCATCGTGTTGTTCCTTCTCTAGCAATTCATTGGTAAAATCGACAATAGTTTCCCAGGCATAATCAATGTCTTCTTCCGTGGCGTTTTGTGCTACAGCACAGAATCGTATAATATAACGCTCATTGACACATGCTGGTACCATGTGTAATTTACCCGATTCGTTGATGCCACTTAGCAATTTCTCATTGAGTTTGTCGGAGCCTTGCAAACGGAAACAGACGAGACCAAGCTGAAAATAAAATAATGCTAGTTAAATTGTTTAAATCTCTTAGCCATTAAAAAATGGACTGTTGAAATATTGTAAATCGGCAGTAGGGGAAAATGCTATTTGATTGATTTAGTTTTACCATTTAAATTTTAAGTAAATAAAAGAGTTTTTAATAATTTTTAATAAAAAGGTTGAAGCATATTTTGGTAATAATATCTGTAGAGGTGTTAAAGCTGCGAAATACATATAGGAAGCAGTGAAATTGTTTTCGTATATCCACTGTCAAAATGTGTTTTCCAATATGTTGTACCAAACTGTCATATAAGAGTATTATAATGTCATATAACTTTGCGTACTTCTCTCATGGCATGTTTTGTGCAACCTTTGCGCTTCCTGTTTTACGACTATTATTTCTAGGTTACAAATAAAATCAATCGATTTTCTCGATAAAAGATTATAAGCAACAATCCATTGAGGCATCAAGGAGCCTCTAAGAAAATTTTCTTTGGATTTAATATATTTGCTTTATTGAAATGCGACATGGCTGAGTGTATTCTCAGCTTTAATTCAAAAAAATCTGTTTAGACCCGGAAATATCCCTTTATTCTTAAAATAGTATAAGTTCAAAAACTACTGAAACTGCCAAAAATAGAACCAAGAACTGAAATAAAATAACATGATTACAAATGATAAAATTATATTAGTTTTTGATCGATTTTAAATATTTCAAAGTTTGGCGTATTTTATATTATTTATTTTATTTATTTATTTTTATATTCGAATTTTTTCATAGTTTAGCTCTTAATTTGGGTTTTTATTTTTATTTAATATCATGTTCTTTGTATTTTTGCATGTTTCGCTTTTGACATTTTGTGCTTTTAGCAATTTTCCGATTTATTTTACATTCTTATTTTTACATTTTTTCGACTTTGCTTTATTTTTCGTGAAGCTCTACTTTTTGTTTTCACGGATTTAGTAAATTTGAAATTTCGTTTTAAAATTTTCTAAACTCTTTCATAAAGCTTATTGATTTAAATGCTTTGTTTTTTCATCTCACCTTCTTTTAAACTTCTTCACTCAATTCGGATATTTTCCCTCAGTTCAGAAACTTTTTTCTAATCTGATTTTAAATTCTGGTCGTTGGGGCCTTTTAAGAAAAAGTTTGCCCTTATAAATTTTGTTTAAGCAGACAGACATGGAATTCGCTTAAACATAAATAAACCTACATATGTACATATACATATTTCTATAAAATAAATTATGAAATTGGGAAATAGGAATTGTGGGAGTTAAGATAAGCACTTTGCTCTTTTGTCAAAATCAAAAAAAAAAAAATAATAAAATTGTTAAAATCAGTTGTGAAATTATTTCTTATAATTTCACAACCAAATATAAGAAATTCCAAGAACACATATAAATACATAATTTACATAAACAAATATGTCGTTGTCATAAACTTTTGTTATTGCATACCAAATAACCAAAAAAACCCTATTGGTAAAAAAAACATAATGGAAGCTTTACCAAGTTAAAATTAGAAAAAAAAATTATATGAAGTTAAAAAACAAACATTTCGTTTAACTATCCCATACTTGAATCTATTCAAAAATCTATAGCATATACGAGTATAATTATAATTGTATTATGGACTTGTCTATTTTGGACACAACAAATCAAATATCAATCAATTAATTGATGCTGTGTATACCAGCTGGTAGGAACTCAACACCATCAAAGGATTTAACACAATGAGAGTCATAAAATTGAAATAAATCAACTTGTTGCTTTCACAGTCAGATTTTCTCATTTAAATTATGTCAAGGGGCAGTTCCAAAACAGACTATTGTGATTTTACAACGCACAATTCATAGCTTTGTTCGGCAATGTCGAACCTGATATTCCCTACAATATGATTCCAACTAATATTCGAGTGTAAGAAATGGAAGTCTTTCTTAAGGAAAAACTGTCGTTCCAAAAATCTGTTAGTGCAAATTTATCAACTTCTTAGGGAGACGAGTAGACAAAAATTGGACTTCAAAGTCGAAATTACTAGTCACTCTACACACTGGTAAAACTCTGTTGAGGATTTTGAAAATAATTTTATGTAAAAAATTACTTATGTCTTAAATATATGTATATGAAATCATTGTTTTTAATTAATAATTGATAAAATAACTTTTATATACGAAAAAATAAATCGTGTCTATTTCCAGCGGTAAGCATGTTATTATTTTCTTCGCAACAAAAATATAAAACAACTTTCTTTCTCAACATATTGAAAAAAGTAGAACATCCTCCAATTATAATCCTGTGTTAAATCATTACTCAATGTCCTATCTCAACCTACGACTTCGAATGATCTGTATAAAGGACTCGTTTGTATACCTATTTTATTTTAATTTGTTTTATATCCGATTCTGTGCAAAATAAAAAATTTACTAGGAGAACTTTATGTTCTTATATAAAAATTCATATTACGAGTTGGTCGTTGTTGACGTCGATGTTGCTTTGGCTACGACGCCATCAATTAAATTCACGTCAATCATGTCAAAAAAAAAATTATATTGAAATAATTTGCCTCTTTAATAACGAGAATTATTTATTATTTATTTTTTTTATATTACATTAACAAGGCATGTTTGAAATGGCACCAACCCTCAGAAGGTTCAACAGTTGTCAGAGTATGAGTATCTGCTATTTAGTGTGGACTTTTGGTCTACACAGCGGTAAACTTACATTAAGAAATGGAGTTTATTAGTTAATTTGAACACTAATTGCATTCGAAATCAAAAACACTGACAACTCCAAATATTTCAAAGCAATTTTTTTTTTCATAAACCAATTCAAATAACAAATCTCGAAAGACACAAAATATTTCTTTACCACCAGAGTCTCATTTAGCTGGGAAAATATCGTTATTAAATTTTTAGTCAATTGGATCGCTTGAACCGCATTAACAGCTGCTCACTTGGGACTATTTGCCCAGAAAATACTTTTTTTATTTAATCTTTTCTTGAGATGCAGCAGATGAAATCAAATCACTCACATCACTTTTTGATTTGCCCTTTAGTTTCTGAGATATTAAGATAGTTTTGGCGAAAAATAGAAATATGTTAATTTTTTCTTAAAAAGTTTATTAGAATCTAAATTTTTATAGCCACATGTTTTGCATATACATAAATGAAACATAATTTAATAAAATTAATTATATAGTCTAACTTTATTCGAGCCATATTTTACGGAAATTGGGAAATTCTTTAATAACGCACTTGCAATTCGTTGCATGGATTACGATAAAGTCAATTCTACGTCGTGATATTTGTAAATGAGTTTTGTGACTTTTTGAACTAAAAAAGTCATAAATAATAATAGTTTTATAGTTGATAAAGCTCCTACACCAAGCGAATCGTGAAATTGAAATACACGCTTTCTGAAAAAAAGTCGATAGGTATGTGTACCACAACAACATCTATTAAAAATGTGTTGCATATCGAGATAATTTTTTTTAAATTTAGTTGGCACAGATTGGGGAGTTAATATTCCAGAGAAGGAATCTTTAGCGATGTCTATATATGATCGGTTCGGTCTGAAACCACTCTGTTCATTCCGAAGGGATTTTTCAATGGTTTGCGAAATTCCTTCTACGATAATTATTGCGATAAACTTCCGGATGGTGTTCAGCAGGGTTATACCTCTCCAATTCCTACATTTTAGAGAGTGGTATTATTATGCCTTCTTTCCATTCAATGGGGAATCTGCACGATATCCACGCTTCTTTATATATGATTTGAGATCAGGATATGCCTTAAAGAACTCGGGTGGTATCATGTCGCTCTTTTTACTTTTTTGATAGTCGGTGCTGCTTTCGAGATGTCACTTTATGGATTTCTTCCAATTTGTCGTGGGAAGGTGAACTATGTGAATCTGCTGCCATCGGTGGAGATTCGAAGAATTCTCTCCATCGTTCAAGTTGATCTTCGATGTTAGTGAGGATGTTAACATATCGGTCTGTTATGTGTGGTGTGGTGGCGAGTTTAGTTCCGCTTAACTGCTTGATGGCTTTATAGGTCTCCCGTGTATTGCCACGGCAGCTGCATATCCAGCCGATCTAAGAAATTGTGTTTATGTTCGGCTGTGAGTAGTTCTATTTTAATGACTTTTCTTTCTTCGATTTGCTATCATGTTGCGTCTCTGATCCACGGTGAAGTGTGATTGCTACTTACGTCAACTATGGCATCTGCAGTTTTACTGCCCGTTTCGTTTATGTTTTTCCAACTCGGCTGATGTTGTTGTAACTCAAACTCTGTGCACAGACGTCGTGTGCAACAGGAGATTGCAGCAGCCGGTGGATATTGAATTTCTTCCGGGCCATTGGTCTCAGCCTTAATATACAGGCAAGTAGTTGGTGTTCACTGTATAAATCCGCTCCTCTTATTGTCTTCACTTCCATCTGGCATCCCAGGAACTTCCTGCTTATAATGAAGGAATACCATCCGAAGATCGGCATGTATACTTACATATGTATATCACAATGTGAGAATTCAGTACCACCAATGAATAATCGGTTGCCCATGCAGAGGTCTATAAGACGTTCACAAGATTTATGAATAAAGGCATAAATTAAATTAGTAGAAATAAAACTATTAACGAGATCTGAAAAAGGATCGTTTTGCACGGGATTTTCTATGGTCAGGACAGTGTCTTTGCAAGTTTCAGCAGAAATGTGCCATCATGTGATGACATCCTCTTAATATATCTCATTTAACTCGGCGACTCATCTTTATAAATATTAAATCAAAAATGATATCATTTCTAATAAAAATAACTTGAACCGCATTAAAGTTATTCACTAAAGATTTATGAGTGTCATCATTAAAAAATTTCCATTCTTAGCTACGAGTAAAAATTCCAAGAAAATCGGCATTATTTTTGAAAAAAAAAAATAATCTTACCTTAACTTGATTACATATTTCAAAACGTTTGTCTCTGAGTACATGCTGTTCGAAGCGTTTGGCCAACTCTATATGATGTCTAATATACTTTTGCAGTCCGGAAATCCCATATGAACGTAACACAAACCTTTAATTGTTTAAAAAGGCAGACAAAACAATCTTATCAAATACTTTGTTGCTTGAACATAATTTAAGAAAAAAACTTTTGCATTAGATAATTATTTGAATATACTCGTACATATAGAAAAGACAAGTGCAAAAGAGTTTTGAAAGAGAAATGTAAGAAAATAAAATAAATACATAATTAAATAATGCTAAAAAAAATTACCACAGTTTTAAAGATCGGAAACGTCGACTCAATGGAACTCCCCAATGACGATAATCGATCGCTGCATCAGAGTATCCATGTTTTAAATACAATGGATCCACTACTAAGGCCGATGTCAAGCGTATACGATCACGTACCCACAAAGTGGAACAATCAAAGTTGGTCAAGAGCCATTTATTGGGATTTGTATTAAATGAATCAGCATATTCAATGCCCTAAGGAGTAGCAAATTAAAAAAATCATTTAGGTAAATGAAAAATATCCTTTCCAAACTAAAACTCACCTTTAACAACGGCTTCAACTCCGGACATATAAATGAATTTCCAGCATAGGCAGCATCAACATGCAGCCAAACACCAGGAAATTTTTGCAGTTCATGCCCAATTTCAGTAAGATTATCGAAAGAACATGAGCCAGTGGTGCCCAATGTAGTGGATACGAAAAAGGGTACAAAACCCTGCAGTTCATCCTCTTCCATTGCCTAAATAGAAGGAGCCTTTTTCTTAATAATACTTATCGCAGATTTATAAAACGCATATGAAACTTATTTTTTATGGAAATTTATTTTATAAACCTTTTATAAGTTATTGAGAATAAGACACAAAATGAATACTTACTTCAGTTTAAGTATTCCTATACATAATTAACATTTTCAATTAATTCCATAAGTTTTTAGCTCTCGATAAAGAAATTCTTAAGGATTTCATTGTATTATTAATTATGTGTAGGACTTCATCTAACAAGTTTTAGATTGCCTTTCCTGTCTTTCAAAAACCTGCCATATTAATTGAAAAATCCTCTGCCTGTTTCAAGAAGTCGCACGCCATCGTTCGCTTGAATAATAAAAAACAGTGTTTTGCTTCCTACTATCTATTTTATTTATTTATTTATTTATATACGAAATTAAATACACATATTCAATAAACTTTTCGCTTGTTTAGAATTCAAGCGAACGACAATGTTTGGCATCGTGGAACAGCCATTCAAGTTTTCAAATAAAAAAATATCTTCTTTCGATTATAATTAAATCAGTCCAAGTTTAGTCAATGTAGTCTACTGTCTACTTTACCTAAAGTCTTTATCTTTCCAAATAAGCGCACATGTATTTAGTATTCCAAACTTAGTTTGCACTTACCCCAGCTATAGTATTTCCTCTTAAACTGGCATTCTCATCGGGTTCTAAAATTCTCAACTTAACAAAAGATATCATGGCCGCCTTTTCTACACAACTATGAGCTTCTTTGGAGCAATAGGCCATTAGTTTCGATAACAGTTGACATTCTTCGACAAAAGGATGTTGAGACTTCAGACGTTTTAAGGCTTGAGCACGAGCAGCCAACATCGTTACCAATATACATTCCGAAGCCGATGTCTAAAATGAATGATTTTTCAAAAACCAACTTCACCTTACACCTCTACTCCACCCACCTGTATAACACCACCACCTGTGCTGCCCTCTTTTAAAGCGAGAAAATGATCTGGCAAACCAATGGCCTTACCCAACCAATCCAGTACAATAGTCTCTAATTCCGTGCAGGCCGGACTAGCAGCCCATGAAAAGCCTATGCAACCTATACCATCACCCAACATATCGCCAAGTATAGAGGGGAAAGAATTCCCAGCTGGAAAGTAGGCATGAAATCTTGGATGTTGCCAATGGGTTACACCTGGCATTATTTTGTCTTCAACATCGCTCATAATTTGATCCCAATCTTCTGGGTCTTGGGGTGCTTCCGCTTTATTTTTTTATAACGAAACAAACAAATAAACATAAATCCTCGATTTCCAGAAAAATAACTCACATGGCAACAAATGTCTCAAATATCCCGGCTCCACACTTGGTGTTACACGCCTTTCATTCAATGTCTCTAAATATTGGCAAATATACTCTACCATTTCAGTTCCACGCTTACGAAACTCTTTACTATCCATTCCGATAAGTTTTATTTATTAAATCTTGAAAATAGAAAAATATATGTATAAATCGTCAAGTGAAATCCAAAGTAAAAATAAAATAAAATCGGCTTTCTTATTATTTTATTATTTTATTTGATGAAACTACGTATCTTTGTAAAACTTTATGCATTTGCATTTGAAGTTTTTGTTTAATAAAAAAAGACAAAATACATGATTTTCATATACTAAAATGATGGAGTTTTAACAAATTTTTTTCAAGCAACAAATTAATCATCTTATTTATGTTTTCCTGACCTACCGTATGACTCAATCTAATCACTAATTTTAAATTTAAAACCTCCAATGATGCATTTTATAGATCAAAATTTCGCGACGCTGTCATTACGATCTGTGCTACAAAAAAAGTTTATCGAAAAATACCAAGCAGTTCCCGAGATATACGATGTAAAACGTTTAATTTTATAGTAATTTTTGTACATTAATGACTCCGAAGTTTTTGTAGAGTAGAATATGGAACTTTGCAGGTTGATAGAAGATTTATTTAGAATTCGTTTGAGTTCTGCATATCCATTAGTTTGAAAGATATAGAGGTAAATGCCATAAAAAAACATATCACATTGGGCCAAAGGCTGACTATCGTGTAGCCCAATTTTCAATTTATCATATTGTAAAATAATAATATCAATAGTTGCACTCGTTTGCGAGTTGTAGAGTTTCAAAGACAATGTTTTCCAATCCACTTACTACCAGCTTCTGTTGACCTGGTGTTTTATAGAAAAATGAATTTGCATTTTTCACATTTTGATTTTTTTTTTGGAGGTGATCAGAGTTTTTACGTTATGCCTAATAGCTCGGGTGCTTTTCGAGATAATTACATGAAATTTCGCTAAGATAAAGCAAAACGTGCCGTATAAAATTTAAAACACTTAACCTAACCAATGGCATTGTCAAAGAATGAAAATTTCCAAAAATAAAGGCAACATTTGCAAGATCCTTCCATTTATTTTATGATAATATTCCTCAAACCGTCAGCTTGACTATTAAGCGTTGAGGCCGCATACATAAGTGGAACTTTCATTGTAATACATCTTGCTTTTGTTGTTAAAAAATCCAAAAATCATTTCGTTCGCTTTTTTATTCATTTTTTCTTTAAACGTTAGTGTTTTAAATAGTTGATATTCCAAAATACTAGGAGTCACTTATAAAGTGATAACAAAAACTACTGCTAGTGTAATAATTGGTGTCTCTTTACTTCTTCCTTAATAAAAATAGTTTTTAAAAAATATTAATATCCAATTGACGAATTCGCGACTCGAACTCGAGCAGATCGGCTAAAAGTGCAACTAAAAATTGCCAAAAATTACGTAAAATAGTTTTTAATAATTGTACTCAATTTTAGTAATCAATTATTCCCTAGTACAGTGGAGATCGCTTATAACAAACAGCGAATTATCGTTTATATAGCGAACGAGCTCTCCACTATAAATATTTCACTGAAATTATTACGATTATAACGAATTTCGGTCATAGCGCATATTTCCTTCTTTAAATCACTCAATATGAAAATGGTAATAAAGCACAAGATAAGGTCACTGAATTTTTCTTCTAATTTTGTAAACCTTTGAAATAATCACCTATTATTATTTGAAAAAACGATCAAAATAATAGAAGATAAATCAAGTTGAATTGCCTGGATCTGCGGAGTTCTTTATAACCGAACTCCATCTTACCATATATTCCTTAATTATTTTAAGGCTAAAATGATTTTATTTTCTATTATATTTGCAATTTGAAAATATTTTTAGAAAACGACTGAAGTGTTTTTTTTTCAAAACTTAAGCAAAACTTAACTTTTTTTATTTATACTATTCCTTATATGTAAAGAGTGGCACAAACAAAATGCACGATGTTAATTGTAAATTATCTTAATATTTTTTATTATGATAGAAGGATCTATGACAATTATGTGTGGAACAAAATATCTACCAAATGTTCGCCACGGCTTCGGTGGCATACCTCTATCCGATGGTTCATATTTTCAATGACTCTGAGACATAATTGGGGTTCAATATCGTTAATGTGCCGAATTATCTCATCCTTTAGCTCTTGAATTGTTCTTGGCTTATTGACGTACACTTTTTCTTTTAAATATCCCCGTAGAATGAAGTCCAACGGTGGCAAATCACATGATCGTGGTGACTAATTAACATCTCCACGACGTAAGATAACACGGCCATTGAATTTCTTTCGTTGGCTGTGTGGCAAGTGGCACTATCCTGTTGAAACCACCTATCGTCCAGGTCCATATTCGCAATTTCTCGCGATAGCGAACACCATTCACTGTAACTGCTTGGCTGACCTGATTTTCGAAGAAGTATGGTCCGATGACGCCACCAGTAAATAAACCGCACCAAAAGTCACACTTTGTGGATGTATCGGCTTTTAAACAATCACTCGTGGATTTTCATTTGCCGAAATGCGGCAATTCTACTTGTTAACGAATCCACTGAGATAAAAGTGTGCCTCGTCGCTGAAGATTTTATTTGTAAGTACACGAAATGCATTTTGATTTGAATGCCCATTGTCGTAAAAGACTTCAACAATCTTAACGCGCTACTTAATTGTGTTCCTCTCCATGGCTGAATTTGGCAAACACTGATATAAAGAAATGTGAAATTAAGTTTGACAAAACACTTGACGTTAAGGTGTGACACACAACTAATATCGTACATAATGGTTAGACAAATCTTTACATATGTTATCAAATCTTAACTTCAGCCAGTGCCAGACGAAGAAAAAAACAGTTTCTACATCTTCTTCTGTGATTGACTTCACCTCTCTCATAATCGAGAGCCAGCCAAGTGTGTCCTCTATAATTTAGAATGTTGTGGGGTAGGATCATGGATGGTACTCAATTTTCTTTGTTTATGTTGTCATATAATTTGAAACCTCCATTTTAAGCAATGGAACGTATAGATCTTTATGAATGAGCGAACATTTTAACCGATTTCAAAAAAGCAGGAGGTTACTCGTATCAATTTGTGTGTATTTTTTTAATGTTTTTACACGTATAATTTTATCATTTGTGAACTTATTTTAATTTTTGTTTGAAAAGGTTTGCTAGCAGCTTGCCTTCATAATTTTTTTTTTCCGAAAATCGCACTGCTAATTTGACCCGACCGAAACATTGATTATCGCATAGCTTTTCCACTTATAGACCGACTATTTAAAAGTGTAGAATGCAGTTTTTTTAAGAATTGAATTCCCTAGCGCCATACTGTTTTTAAAATCGTGTTATATAAAAAAGCTTACAATAATATTAAATATTTTTAATTTCCTGATGAAGACACCCACAGGGTGTAGAAATTTTGAAAAATAAATATATTAATTATAAAAAAGACCTAAAACTCGAAAAAATAATTCAATTGATTTATAAAAATAAAGGTCGAATAAAATCATTAATTCGTAAAATCATCAATTTTTGCCTACGCGATGGCGCGCCATCGAAGGACAATATAAAAAATATTATAAATTTCCTTAAAATTACTAATATATAACTTAATATAAGAACTGATTTATAATTTTTTATTGCTATGCACAAACATAAATTTTTCCAACATCAGTCGCTGTTAATATATGAACTTCCTTTTTTATTATTATTTTTTTATATAATAGTTTTTAACTTGTATTTTTGTGAATATATATCTCGATTTTTTTCTTTTTAATTTATTGAGTTTATGGCCCATGATGCTCTAGCTCTTCTGTAATTGTCTTATAATTTTAATTGTAAGCTAATTAAATGAATAAATAAATTAATAAATACTTATATAGCTATCTATAAATTTAAATAAAAAAACAAAGTACGGGTGAGATGTCCAATTTTCTCAAAGTAATATGGACAGATGATACCGCCAGCTCAAAATCCAAATCGAACAGTAACTTTTTCGTGATGCATTGGACGCTCTTAAATATCATGTTGATTGGCAGAAATGAGCCTCATTGCTGAAAATAATTTTTACGAAAACTAGAGCCAAGCGCGCGGAACGTTGCCCGAACAGAACACCCCATTAGCGAAAAGACAGTTTTATCATTTATACGTGTTGTTGAATGCTATATCCGCCCATGGACAGACTGAATAAATGACAGTCAATTATATGTATATATACATAAATTTGGACAAAAATATTTAATTCTCATAAATTCATAAACAAAAATTTTCAAATCTTAATAGAAAAATCTAAGATTTTAAATTAAAAATCAAAGTTTTATCAAAACCTCATAAAATTTTAGCAAAAATACGAAATTCAGCAAGAAAAAAAAAATAACGTTACAAAAAAATAAAAAGTTTAATAAGAAAAAGACCTCAAACTCAAAAAATAATTCAATAAATGAATCGAAATAAAGGTCGAATAATATCATCAATTTAGTTTAACAAAAATTTAAAATTTTCTACAATCTAGTTTCATAAAATTCTTAATTTTTAATTTCATAAAAGAACCAGGTATGAGATAGAATTGGTTTCGAAAATCCAGCGAATTAAAACCGAAGATTTGTTTGAAGTTCCAATTAGTCCAGTTCTGATTGATTGCATTTAAAAAATGTTTTTCTTTTAATAATTTTCGATAAATTTCTTTTCAAAATTCTCTTGTATTGTTTTCATTTCATTTTTTGGCATATTCTTCTCAAGTGACTAATTTAAGATTGGCTCAAAAATGATTCTTAAAATCGATTGAAACAAGTTCATTTTAAAAGTAATCGATTTCAATTACATACCTCAGTAAATTCAACACTAGAATAAAAAAACGTAATAAAACGTAAATCGGAAATTTACGAAAAAAAATAATATACGTATTCTTTGAAAAGTCAAAATTTCACAAATAGATTGAATATTCACTGAAATATTTAAAAACCTACTACAAGGGAAATTTAAAAATTCTTTTGAAACCAAAAAAAAAAAAATCGAATCAGTAGAAGGCGAATATATATACATAAAAAAATATAAATTAAGAAAGCAAAGAAAAAATTAATGAAAAATTACAATTTCATGAAAGAAATTTCATAAAACAAAATCTGCTAAAAATTTTCCATAAATAAAAATTTAAAATTGTGTACCACGAAATTTGGTAAAATTCGGAAAAATATTTCAAAACTAGTTTAAAATAGTATCATCTCAAGAAATATATGATTCGAGCCTAATTCGAAAATACGTTACTAATAAAAAAAATTAAAAACAATAATTAATAAATAATTTTTCATGGGAAATGTTTCTTGGCCCAAAATCGTTATAGATGAGGAAGGAGCACACACATCCTTGCTTCTTTCCACAGTTTAAAATTTTTTGATAAAAGTTTTCTTGATTTTGTAATAGCAGACCTAAATTACATGTTGATACGTACAAAATGAGAAGATGCTATCTTACCAGTTCAATTTCGAAATACAAACAAAATTTTCTTCTTAAAATTTTTAAAGAAGAAAACTCAGTTTTATAAAATCAATTGTTTTGAATTAGAGTTGACCATGAGATTTTAAAACTTTCTAAATGAATGTTTATAGACATACATACATATGTATATTTTATTAAACCGATTTTATTATAATTTTTTTTTAAATTGTTATTTTATTCTTTAAACTTTTTTCATCAAATTAATAAAAAGTTTCATAACTTTTCTTTCATATTTTTTTTTAATTGTTTATTTTTTTAAACACACTCTTTTTTATTAAGATTAATTATAAAGGTATGTGTGTATAATCGTATATATTTTTATAATAATCCTTTATTCTATAATTTCCGCATCCGTTTTAAGTTTCCGTTTACCGTTTGTAGCTGATGCCAAAGTCAACTGATCTTTAGCATTACAATATCTGATAAAATAACCTCGGTATCCTTTCTAGACATCCTGTGACCTGTAGACGAGATGTTGAAAGGAAGGAGAAAAGGATGTCATCTTACGTTATATTTAGCACTGCAACAACAACAAACATTATTTGCAGGAGAATAAATAAAACAACAAAGACAACAGCAAAAATGACAACAACAACATAGAGCATCAGCAGCAGTAAATAATTGAAATATTTGTGGTGCTCTACATCTATTAAATACGAGTACCAATTTATTTTTTACGCTTTTTGTTCCATCTCTATCACTCATTCTCTCCTCTTCTATCCTTCGTTGGCTATTACTCACTAACCAACAACTATGCAGTCAGTCATTTTTCCATTCATTCGGTTTGTTCATTCATTCAGCCGCAGTTAAACCAACTTGAAAGCTGGAAAAGTTCAACAATTTATTTTTCATATCCTTCGTCATACGTTTCGGCAGGAGGTATAGTGTGTTTATTATTGTGTTGATAACGTACGTATATACATACAGTGGTGTTCGATGTAGTAGAGCCACCGCAATTATTCAAAATGTTCAGATCTAAAAAAATTTATGAAAAATATGATTTGTTAATTTTGTTTAGCTTGAACACAGAGAAAATATATTGCAATATTTCAGACGTGTAGTCGTTGTATGAAAGCTGACGCCATCAAAGCGGACAATGATCCGTGTTTGACGTGTGTGAACACTGTCTGGGAACAAAAAGTTGTGTATCATTTAGAATTGATACTCCAATAGTACAGTGACTACATATAAGACCTCCCAGTTTGAATAACTTTTGCTGCATCAGATTCAAACTGAAATAACGATACTGTGAGCCAACATTTTGTTTCGATTCATGTGGGCTTGACTTATGTATCAAATCTTATAGGCGCCTTTTAAAGACGTGTTTTCAGACATTTCTTTACAACAATTAACGCAAGACTTTTGCGATCTCTACTCAAGTTATATGGTATGGAAATAATGGAAGAATATGAATATGAATATGGAAATAATGGAAGAAGTGTCTAGGGATGTCTCAATCTTACTATTGGTCATATGATTGCATCATCAATTCACGCAAGTGTTTTTGGGCAGATTTTGCGGAGTTCATTCTGTAGCGAACGGAATCTGCTATATACGAGTACGGTGTGCATTTATACTTCTTCATTCCTGAAAGTTAAAGAAAAATATTGTAATTGAGTTAAAACACATCGAAAATTATTGAAAATAATTTTTCCAACATTTCTATAACTCTATTTTATTTCCTGGAAAATTATTCTTTCAGGTCAGTTTGTGAATCACATCTTTATATTCTATCGATAAACTTTCCGAGCATATAAAATGTTAAGCATTATTATATTATGTTAGATTTTTCTATATGCTGCATTGTGTTGCGATTTCGCAATATTGTATAATAATCTCTTTAATTTGTAATTTTGTTATAACAATTTATTGATATACTGGCATGTATATATATATATTAATAAAAAATTCAACCGGCTCCAAGTAAAGCATCTAAAATGTTCTAAATAAGTATAACATTATACCTACCGATATCCGATGTCAATATGACTGAAAATATAAATAACATTTTGCAATTAGTTGTCAACTTCTTTTATTTTTAAGTTTTTAATTTTTGAATTGGGTGTGGCAGGTACACCTCCTGTAGCCTTGCACATTGGTCAAAACGTGACCACTTCTGGAGTATAATAAGTTTGAACACAATCACTCTCATTTTCAGCCACATATACGATTTTTTTCAATTGGACCAGTACTCAGGCTACTAGGGAATTAGGTTATAGGAGAAAGGGTAGAGTAGTGTTTGTGTATACCCGATTTGAACTTCTATACACTAGTGATGACAGGTAAGACATCTGTAGGGAGTTTGTTCCACATACGAGCAGTTCTGTAATTCGTAGTGCAAAAATTTCATATTATTTTGTATGGGATGTACCATTCCTCTTGCTGCTATTCGGTCAGTTTTTCTTGAAATAGCGTCACAGCATTCCCTCGCACTGTGCAACAATTTGGGACCGTGACTTTTATGGCGTGTAGCGTTGTCTTATTGAAACCACACAACAACGCTTGCACCGAGGACCATTGACGGTTACGTTTTCTCTTAATGACATGGCCACTGAGCCAAATCAAAAATTGGCACTAACAATACTGCTTTCACGTTACTCAACTTTATTTTTTTAAACCCTTTTATTTTGAAACAATTATATTGCTCAATTCAAATGATCAAACCTCTATTGCAAGGTAACATGTAATAACTTCGACTTAAACTCGTAACACACTCTCACTTATTTTTTCCCATATAAAATTTAGCAAAGGATGATTAAAAGACAATCCAAACACCATCACACAAATGTTGGCAAATTCTCCTGTCTTTTTTTCATCCAGCAACCAGAGTAAATGAAGTTTGTTATGAAATATTTAAAAAGAAAAAAAAAGAATTATCACTAGTATCATAGTCGTCATCTTTGCCATCATCATCGTAGTCAGCCATTAAGGAATTCGTGAAAATATGTTGAGGCGGAAAATATGTTAGAGCAAATACAAACTCAACAACAATTTGCTTAGAACATACACAACCCAACTTTTATCTCAATACAATTCAATTCACAATCTAACACTTGATAGATGCTCCAAGCGTTCTGGCATAAATTTCATACATATTTGAGTGTGTCAAATTGTGGAGGTGGCTTAGCTTTCTTGGCATTTCTTTAAGGATTTCTTTTAAATGAAATCCTTTTTCTATTATTTTTTCCTCTTGTGCGTTAATGTTGTTAAACTGTTGTCCCAATTCAAAGTATTTTTGACATTCAAAATGTGTTCACAATTTTCGGATATTATGGCATATATACATACATATGTATGTACATATGTGTGTGTGTGTGTGTACAGTTTGTAAAGAAAACTGCGATAGAAGATTGAGTGAAAAGTAATAATTTATTTATTTTGTATGTTCATACATTCCCTTTAAGAATATAAACCAAATATAAATTTTTGTTTTTAATTGGTTTTCAAATCAAAAATTTTGAATTTGTTGTCTTTTTGCAAACAATTACTTTTCAAACTGTATATTTTCTTCAGAAACGCAATTATTGTTTAAATTTAAATTTTCTAATTGATAACGACACATGTTGAATTCAAATGTCAGGACGTTGTTCGACAAATTCATTCATGATAATATTTTTATCTCTCCTTTAATTGTTAAAGACTTTTCAAAATTTATAAGGATGTAGAAGAATATATGTAAATGAAATAAGATAATCAAATAACTTTTAACAAAACTTGCTGTTGAAAGTTATATTTGTTGTTAGTGCTCCATGTTTCCAACATAAAAATCAATTACTTTAAAACAAACAATGGACTGCTAATTGTAAAAATAAGCTTCAATAATTCCACATTCTTCAGCACCCCGTCTCGGTTTTCTTGAATAAATGTAATTAATGCATGTTTAGTTTTTAGCGAACTTTCCTCAACCTTTGTGGACCCAAAAATTTCTTACATGTATCAAGTCAGTATCTAGGAGTGGAATATACCTACGTATGTACATATATGACTTTGCTCTAGCTTTTTAATAACTACAATCTAAGCTTTGAGGCTGAGAAAATGTTCTAGTTCATCGTAGCAGAATTTTCATGCCATCGCATTCGTTCTGTATTTAAAATATTAATATACAATCTTTCTTCACCAAAGTATAGCCCTAAAATGAAAAGTAAAATTTTGAAAATTGATTGGTATATGGTATATAAACAAATATAAACCGTTCCTCATTATCTTGCACAACAAATGGGACTTACTTATATCGGCAACTTGTAAGGAATCGTATGCCACATGTTGACTGGAAGTTTTCTTTTGAAATATTACGTATTAGTACTAGAGTGCTAGAATATACAAAAATAATTACGAGCGATAGCCAGAATATTTCAATTTAAGGCTTGCATATTCGACTGAGCCTATTGGAGATTGGCGCCACAAGGCCGAATATTGATACATTAGTCGTTATCTTGTAGCAATATCCGAGTGGGGTCATGCCCATGGTAGATTTTAAAGATTCATAAACGTATTACTGAACATGCCTCTCCATTTGCAACTATGAGTAACATGCATACATACATATATATCGAGGAATCAGAAGTTTTTGAAATTCTTGACCTAAATATCTAGTGTGATACCCGATGATCTGAGCACGCTTTCAATATCGCTATAAAAGTATTCAATTGCCTAGATTTTTTAACACGGTTTAAAAGATACTTTACTCCTTCTAATCTCCTCACTATTGATATCATTTATATCCTACGGAAGATGGAATATAACACGTATGTATTTCAACGTATATTTTGAAGTAACTCAATCACATACGGGAGGGGGAGAATCTATAAACTCTCTGGAGCATCGACGCAATGTGGAGGCTGTTTCACTGTTTTAACGTTCCTTCATTAAGCACTTCCTACCTTTTAATTTAAGTAAAATAAAATAAAATAAAAGGTGTGTTAGATCTCTTTTGAACAGACTATCGCCGCAATTATGCATGTAATATAACATCGTGCAAATGTCCTACGCGGCTTCGCTGGGTAGTGCACATCCGAACAGTATAGTTTTTTTTTTTGACACTAGCCGCATATGAATCAAGCAGAATTTGACCGCTTGCGTAGGCTTTGAGGGCCGCTATGTTTTATGGCTTATTCGAATAGATCTACGACTTAAGAAAACCGAACAAGAAAAAGTCTAGCGGGCTTAAATCACACAATCCTACAAGTGAGATGACCATATCCTCAAATAGCTCGTGCAGAGTATCCAATGTGGCATGATCTGTGTGACAATGCAGGCAAAAAGAAGTTAGCAATCATCGCATTTGGCGGTGATGGCCTAGCCAACGTCGTTCTCAAAGAAATATGGATAAATGATGCTGCCAGCCCAATAAACAGTGACTTTTTTAGAATGCATTGGTATCGTCTCAAATCCGACAACTTTGTTTTTTGATGTACCATTCATCAAGAAATTGGCCTCACAGCGGAAGATGATATTTTTAATGAAAATTTGTATGAAAATTCCAAAAACAGAACACAATTTTATCTTTTGCACGTGTTGTTGAAGGTTATATCCTTCCGCGATAATGTGACAAGACAGACTGAATAAATGACAGCCAATTCAACAATATGACCGCTATCAACTGTAAAGGTTCGGATGTCCCTATTCGAAGACCCGTTTTAATAGAATGTGCGTTAGTGAAATCAGAGAGCTTGTTCTCGAACTCACAACACTTACTTTACAAATAACTTGTTCTTCATTTAGAGCACATCCATTTGTGTCCGATATACCAGTATATCGGAATAATTCGTCCTTTAATTGAACTACTCGTATGTGGAATGAACTCCCAGTGTGGAGAAGTTCAAGTCGAATGTTCACAAGTACTACTCCCTTTATCCTTTCATAAGTAGGATCTTCCTTTCAGAACTGCTCTAATTTAAAATAAAAAAGATAATACGGTAAAAAGTTTTCATCGATTTCTCTTGATGATTTTTTCTTTAAAATAATCATAAAGATTCTACAGTACGACCCCGCTTTGTGCAACACTCATTACTTTGCTTATTGCAGCCACCAAAAAATTAATCCCTGAAATATCCGAAGATTTCAGAAGATATTTTATGATTATGTAACAGAAGTTGAAATTGCATCATTCTTTTAACAATTTTGTTAAATAAGCCGAAGAAAACGATATCAAATCAAAAGAGATTTTATTTCTTCAAAATTAAATCTATATACGTTTTTCAACACGTCGATTGTTTATTAACCTCGAGTTCTTAAAAAAAAAGTAATATATTTATTTTTTACAATTTTTTTTTTTAAATTGTTATTCCACATTTGGTCAACTTAATTTCATAAAAAAGTTTAAAAAAATATATGTACTTTAAAAGCACTTTTTCATTGAGGTATGAAAAGATCACATTAGGTGCCACATTAAGAGAAAGCTTAGAGAGAAAACTAAACTTTAGAGAAACTCCTTATAAGTACTTAAAAGAATCGAGATAAATTAAAAAAAAAATAGCAGTGTTCTCAAAAATAATTCGTTATAAAGAAAAATTTGCTATAGAAAAGTTCGTTATATAGAAATTCAATGATGCTTCTATATATGTACGAGCATATTGGAAGATGTAATAATTACTTAAATTTTATTTGCATAATCGAACTTAAATGTCAACAAGTTGTTTCGCAAAATATTTAAAAATTTATTCATGATTCTATTTTTATCCTTGGGTACAAATTGATTAACTTTGAAATATCGCCCTTTGAATTATATTAGAACCTTTTTAATATGCATAACTCATGTGTAAATAAAGATAGAATTACTTAAAGGAAGAGTGTGTATGTAAATTTAAGATATTTATATACATATGAACGGCTCAATTGCCAAATCGATTAACCCCATATAACAACTTAAGGTAGATGGGGAAAAATTATGATATTGTTATTTAGAAATATCATAAAATTTATTATTTGTGAAATTAATTTTGAATAATAACAATAAAGAGCCGAAAAGGTGCCTTATAATTAATTAAAATTCTTAAAAGTTTTGTGAACTTAAAAGTATTTGTAAAAAAAACGTTAGTAATTTTTTATTCGTGATTATTGATAATTTGTGAGAATTTCTTATTAGTTGCTGGAAAAAATCAATATCTTGAGCAAGAAAAATTTTCAGTTCTACGTTGAAAATTAAATAATAAGTAAATATGAATAAATGTATATATATACATATATATATATATATATATATATATATATATATATATATATATATATATATGTATGTATATATATATATATATATATATATATATATATGTATGTATAAATATATATATATATATATATATATATATATATATATATATATGTATGTATGTATGTATAATATATATATATATATATATATATATATATATATATATATATATATATATGTATGTATATATATATATATATATATATATATATATATATATATATATATATTTATACATACATACATACATACATATATATATATATATATATATATATATATATATATATATGTATGTATATATATATATATATATATATATATATATATATATATATATATATATATATATATATATATATATATCGTACCTGTAATATGTAATTGAAATAAAAGATTAAAATATTTCTTTCAAATTATAAAAAAATCATCTAAATTTAATATATTCTGTACGAGAATTTAATGTTATATATTGATTTTAAAGGCAGGGATGTAACTTATATGTGAACAAATTTGGAAAAAATAATTAATCAAAAAACTATAGAATTTGCACTCTAAATAACAGTTGCAAATGAGGAATATTTTTTTCTTTTGTGTTTTATTACCATTACAAAAGGTTTTTATTTTTGTGCTTTTCTATAACAATTATAAATAGCTCAAAGGTTTCCTATTTTTGTTATTAGACACTATTCAATAAAAACTAATTATACAATAGTTATAACCTTTAGGGAAGGCCGAAAAAAAATTTATGGTAAAACTTCGTAGGCGCTTTTCCCTAGAAAGTGTTGACAAACAATAAACTTAGATGTATTGACATCAAGGATGAGATATTAAAGCTATAACAATTTTCTGCCGATCGCACGAAAGTTTTAGAATTTGTGTGAAAAACGACAAAAAATTTTTTAAATTTTGTTTCTGTTTCCCATATAAATTTCACTTTTTTGACGTGATTTGAAAAATTAGAACTTGTGTTTGAAAAACCGAATGTCTTTTGAAACATTTCTCTCTGCTTTATGTGATTTTTGTAGTCTTTAACTTACTAATGGTTCTAGAAATTTTAAATTGTAAAATGGAAATTAGAAATTAAAAATAAAAATTTAATTATTTAGAACTACATATTTTTATTGTGAAAAAAAATTAATTAAATCGATAAAAAATGTACACATCTACATATTGAAAAAAGAAAAAAGTAACCAATTTGGATTTAATGTAACCAAAAGGACGACGCTGATTGCCACTATTGCTTTCACATAAGAAAAATATATAATTTTTTTCTCTATTAGCGAATTCAATGCAAGTCAATTCTCAGTATTAAATATTAAAAATATATACCGGCTAACACTTTTACCAGCTTGAAATGACTCCCGGCTCCTTCAACAAATTGGATCGATTGCACTCAGAAAGTCTACTTAAAATCGAGACCACAAGAAAGAAATAGATATAGTGACCTAACCTCGAGATTTATATCGATAAAGGTCTACAGTGAATGAACATTTCAGATAAACTCAAAATAAAACTTGTAAAAATTTTATTTCGCAATAAACTTGCAATAATTTAATTTAATTCAACATTCCTAAACTGTATCTACAATACCCCAGGCAACGCCATGTTTAAGGCGTCCTGGATTCTTTAGCATCAAATAAATTAAATAAACAACTAAAATAGATTTAAAAAAAGCGTTTTATTAGTTTTTTTCCTTTGCAACGAGAAACGTAAAGAATAAACATTACGATTTTCAATTAAATTTTTTTACAACCGTGGTACAGCAATAAATGCAATTCTTGCTGGCTTAACAACCAAAATGGGTCATCTCAGAATTTCATAATTTTTCCTAAGACCATCCACAATTGCAACAAACACTAACTTCAGATTTTATTTACTTTTGATTTCTTACTTTAATACCGAAAGAAATACGAATGCAAGTAAATAAAATAAAACAGTGGCATTAAATGTTATATGAATAAATATAGAGCAACTTTAAAATATACAAACACTTGTTGATTCTTAGTTTAAGGAAAATGAATAAAAGTGATGAATTCCATTCAAGGAAACTGCTATTCGAGATAGAGATAATACCATGAGTAATTTTTCACTCACTATCACGCACACTCACGATTAAAGATGTTTTTCATGCAAAGTTAAAGATTAATTGTTTTAATATCCATTTTTGTAAAATTTTATCAGATTTTATCAATATAATGAATTTATGAATCTTGTGAATAAATTTTTTATTATTGAAATACCTGATTTCAAACAGTATACTTTAAAAATTACTTTAAGAAATGTTTGTGGCAAGTGGCACCATCCTGTTGGAACCACATATCGCCCAGGTCCATATCCTCAATTTCCGGCCACAAGAAGTCCGTTATTATATCGCGATAGCGAGCACCATTCACGGTAACTGCTTGCCCGACTTCATTTTCGAAGAAGTCCTTCCCGATGACGCCGCCGGTAAATAAACCGCACCAAACAATCACTCTTTGTGGATGTATCGGCTTTTTAACAATCACTTGTCGATTCTCATTTGCACAAATGCAGCAATTGTGCTTGTTAACGAATTCACTGAGGTGAAAGTGTGCCGCGTCGCTGATGACGAAGTGCGCGAAATCCATTTTCGTAGAAGGTTTCAACAATCTTAAGGCGCTGGTTAATTGTGTTGAATTTGTCAAACACTGAAAAAAAGAAATGTAAAATTAAGTTGGGCAACAAACTATATAATCGTATATATATATATATATATATATATATATATATATATATATATATATATATATATATATATATATATATATATGTATATATATATATATATGTATATGTATATATATATATATATATATATATATATATATATATATATATATATATATATATATATATATATATTTATTTATTTATTTATATACATATATCAAAATTTTTTGTTTTTCCGAAATTTGTACTTGAAAAGTTTCTGAAACACAATTTGAAATTTAAGTTTACAACACGTTGCTTTTTCGCACACTAAAATTTTTTTGTACTCACGTTCATTTGCACTGACTTGATTAAAATAAAAATTTTTCCACAATTATAAATTTTATTCACACCAATCACGTTAGCCGAGCCACTTCCTAATTCAGTGATTTAAAAGAATGCATTTACTTTATCATATTACATTACATTTAAAATAAATGAAACAAGCGTATAACTTCATTAGGTCATAGTACAACACTTGAAAAAAATATTTGAGTTTGAATTTTGGAATTTATATTTTCGATCTTAAATATATAACAAAATGGCTTATTAATTCGCGCGGTAGTAGTAAATTGCCATTAACTAATTTTAAGGCTTTCTCAAAAGTAATATGTGGAACGAGCTCCCTGCAGATGTGTTTCCTGCCATATCCTACGTTGAGAGGTTCAAATCTAATGTCCACAAGCTCTACTTCCGCTATCCTCCTTACCATGTCCAATTTTCCTAGTTCCAGCACAACGCACTGCATAAATAGGGGTCATCGCCTAAGTACTGGTCCAAAAAAAAATATGACAAAAAGTATGAATTTGGTATTTGAAAATGTCTTAATACATTTTATCAAAGGCAACCTATAAATATTCCATGGAAAATATTGTCGAAAAGCTAGAAAACTGTTTAGACCTCAAAATTTATGTTTTGTAATGACCACAATAATTCGTACATTAATTTCAAAACTAATTAATTTCAATTAACATCGTCTTTTTGGTGGTATCGCATCAAAATTAGTAAATTTTAAAAATTTTAAATTTTCAAATATTAATTTTAGGTGGACAAAATTTGGAATTTTTTCATTTCTTTTTCTCTTTTACGAAATAATTTTATAATGTCTTCATAACGGTCCCATTAGATTAAAATAGAAAGCATCATGGCAAGCACATTAATGGTAGAATTAATTCTTTCAAAGAAAGTACATACTGTACTTTTAAAAGGCACTATTTAACTTCCGTTTCATTGCATACAATAACTATCCTGAACTATTACAGTAATTTATTAAAATTATTTCTTCATTCAATAACCACAAGGACGTGTCAAAGCCATTGTTGTACAAGCGGATATACAAATACACAGTCGTTTCAACAATTATATTGTGTAATAGATCAATTTCCCAACGACAAGCAGCCACCCTCAGTCTGATTTACAACAACAACAACAATAATAATAATAATAATAAAAATTGTAAAAGACTTGAATTTAAATTAGTAGTAGCATAACTTTCTTTAGGGAATGCTAGGCGAGCGAAATTTTCACCAATTACCACCATGTCATCATCATTCTTATCATCACCATCTTAATCAAGCAATTTACACTTAACAAGCAATAATTCAATTTATTTTACACCATTTACAATGTAATTTCTAATGTTTAACTGCAGAAGGAAAAAAGGAATAAAACGTTGTATAAGGACTTGCAAACTTTAAGTGAAAATAATGCACTTTGGAAATCTCAATTTCATTTGCGAAAAAAAAATCTGAGAAACGTAAACAACTTTGTGATTTTAAACTGATGACTTGAATTGCGAAAATCATGAAAATATTAAAAAAAAAATTTAAGATCTGAAATATTATTGATAATAAATAAAATTATGAATATATAAAAAGTTCGACAATAAAAACTCTTAGCGAAAATACAATCTTTCAATAAAATAATATATAGAAATGGCCATGCTAATAATAACCTTTATTTGAGAAAAATTGTTTTCGAAACTTTTCGACAACAATATTTCTCTATGTAATTGACCGATTTGTGAAATTTTGTTTTCTAAAAGAACCGACTGAACTCGCAAATACCATTTGATCAGAATCTTAGGAGCTGTTTAAAGAAAAACACTTTTTGGAAACTTTAGAAAACGTTATCCATCGAATAAATTATATTTAATTTATTTATAAATTATAATTTATTATATAAATTATATCACATTTTATATGTTATTTTTTGACTTCTATTTTTTTTTTGAGCAAAAATAACAGTTATTTTTGACTTTTATTATTTCGAGCAGAAATAAAAGTTATTTTTTTACTTTTATTTTTTCGAAAAAAATAACAGTTATTTTTGACTTTTATTTTTTCAAGCAAAATTAAAAGTCAAAAAATAACTTATTTCTACTCGAAAAAATTAAAGTCAAAAATAACTTATTTCTGCTCGAAAAAATAAGTCAAAAAATAACTTTTATTCATGCTCGAAATAATAAAAGTCAAAAATAACTGTTTTTTTCGAAAAAATAAAAGTTAAAAAATAACTTTTATTTTTGCTCAAAAAAATAAAAGTTAAAAAATAACTATTATTTTTGCTCAAAAAATTAAAATCAAAAAATAACTGTTATTTTTGCCTGAAAAAATAAAAATCAGATTTTTAAAAAGCATCGCATTTTCTGACAATTTGGTCCAAGACTTTCAAAATGGTATACTTGGTTTCATTCTCCGACATTTCCTTGAGGTTGCTTTTTTTAATCAAAAATTCAAAAATAACAGTTATTTTCGGTCCCTGGTAAAAACATTGATGATTTTTTATGGTTCTAAGAATTAAAAAAAAACAATAAACAAAAGGTTATTTGATTTTTATGATTGCGGTAGCAAAGTAATAAGCGTTAATAAATGTGAGTGGACAATTAAAAGGAAAAAAGGAAAGTGCACTTTTTGAATTATTTGGGTTTTTCCGTTAGTTACCTGCATGTTTTTTTTTACAGAAATTGCACCCACATTTATGAGTGCTCATGTTTTGAACGTTTCGAAATATGCGCCCATTCATAAGTACCTGCCAGTAAAATATTGAAAAATACGTAGTATTTATAGTTGTTCATTGTTCGATTTTTGTCTTTCAACAAGTGCAGACGATCGCGAAAAGTACAAGCGATTTTTCTCCGGTTTTTTAATTGTAACTGAAATTAAGGCTAAACAGTTTTACGAAAATAGAACGTTTTTCTATTTCACATGCGGTTTTATGCTCAAAGCTTCTGGAGTTTGACAAAGACAGAACAAAATTAAAACAGTTTTTGCAACAATCGCACGTTGGCTTAAACGAAACTAGAGCATTTGAAATTTTGGATACAATATATAAAGGCTTTTACTCTAACTTTAGACAAAGATGGCAGGATTCTAATCGTACAAAGTCGCGATTTGAAAAAAATGCAAATTGGGTTGAACGCACATTTACAATTAAGTTTACTGAGGCTGAATGTTCTACCAGTTCTGCACTTTTGGTCGGCCACGTAAATCGTTTGAGGAGTGCTGTGATCGTGCCAGGTGATACAAAAGGGATGAAGTACGTGCTATGTTTCCTCAAGAAGTAATTCATTTTACTTCTAGTATTTCAAAAACCAACCACAAAATTTGTACATTAAAAACTTTGGGTATGTTTATAAAGCTAGAACTTATAAAAAAAAAATACGAGTATCTAATGCATTGGTTAGAAAATGAAGGGTACAAAATAATCGTACCATACAAATAACTCACGAAAGAAAAAAATTATTGGACCGAATGATGGTAACATCAGATCCCATGATCTCACATTTGACTCCTTCATTTATCCAGAAAAAGCGTAGTGTTATAAGCGACGATGTTAAGGCTCTTTTAGAACAGGGATAGGCAAAACAAGGGCGCCGCGCCAATGCTTACGCTCTTACATCGTGTACATGTGCACACGTATTGCAGAGAAATAAAAAGCATAAATCAGTCTCACTCGAGCACTAAAACACGATGGACGTGTTACGCTTGTTGTTAGAAATTAGCGTTGCCATATGCAAAAAGTGAGATCCCCAGATATTCATATGAAATTAACCTGAGGAAATACTAGTTCTTATGAACAAAATTTTTATAAGGGAATGGAGATTTAAGATTTCAAATTTAGGTATGACATGAAAATGTCAGATCTGGAAATAGTGATTCTTTATGTGTGTTTGCGCTCACATACACACATAAAGAATCACTGTTGCCAGATCTGAAATTTTCATGTCATACCTAAATTTGAAATCTTAAATCTCCATTCCCTCATAAAAATTTTGTTCATAAGAACTAGTATTTCCTCAGGTTAATTTCATATGAATTTCTGGGGATCTCACTTTTTGCATATGGCAATGCCAATTTCTAACAACAAGCGTGACACGTCCACCGTGTTTTAGTGCTCAAGTGAGACTGATTTATGTTTTTTATTTCTCTGCAATACTTGTGCACACGTACACGATAAAAGAGCGTAAGCAGTGGCGTGGCGCCCTTGTTTTGCGGATCCCTGATTTAGAATAATAAATTAAAAATAGATTTAAAATAAATAATAAATTAAAAGTTAAAAAAATCATTTAAATTTTTTTGTTAGTTAGGGCCTTTTACATTGTAGGTAACGATATACATTTCTCTAACTTTCTTCATTTTGATTACTTTTGTGTATTAATATATAAATAAAACTAAATTTGTGTGAAATCACTACATTTTTTGACAAATATATTTTTTTTCCTCACCTCCATACAAAAATCCCCAATGTGTGTCGCCCCGTTCTTTTTAAAATCTGATACATATAACCAAATTTATCAAGTTTCGTCCATGCAAGATGAAACTAAGAAAAATGTAATAATTTTTATAAATCTTTTAGTCACACAACTGGAGTACAACCAAAGTGAACTGACCTTAAGTTGTTGGTGTTGCTTTAATTGATACACGTACATATGTATGTACATAAGTACGTATACGACATTCAACTATCTATTCAATCGAAATTAGTGGTACAGTCTCAAGTTGAATGTATTCTTAATGATACCTGCCAGCAGTTTGAAATGCTCTAAATGATTGCAATGGTGGTTGCACTATATGGTATGATCATTATTAGATTAGGCATATACATATGTAGATCGTTAAATCCTGCGACAAAACCTAATCATCGCAACTTCAACTGAAATTACTAAATTGGACAATTTCATTTATTTGCAAAGTCGTTTTATATTTTTGTTTTATTTATTTTTTATGTATAATTTTTGTTTTTATTTTATATTTTTTTCATTTAAATTTTTCACAAATATTGGTACTATTAAATAAATGAATTTTACTTGTTTTATTTTAGCATCATACAGTTTGTATTAAATGTTTGTCATCTTTGTTGTTTCAAGTTCTTATGAGTTTTTCAATTTGATGTTGCAATGAGATTTTACAATAAAAATGAATTCTATATAATTAAATTATATATACTCTATTCATATAAAACAATGAAATTGCGTGAAAAAATAATTAATTTTTGCTTTAGTTGTAAACTAGAAATCTTTTAAAGAAAATTTATGTTTAGTGATTCGCGTAGAACTGTATAAAAGAATTTTTGTATAATTTATGGAAATATGAAATTAACATTTTTTGTAAAGAAATGTTATTTATTTAAATACTTAAATGACGGGGGTATGCAATAAATATTTATTGTAGTTTTCTTACATAATTAGTTATTTTTATATCGGTTATTATTTTTTATTATTAGAATTTTTTTAAAGGAATTTTATATTGGTTTATTAGTCGTTTTTAATATATTGAGTTCATTTTAGAGCTATATATGACGATTCCCTTTCATTATTTGACTATGCAATTTTCCGAAGATTTTATTTATTATTTTATAATATTTATTTTATAATAAAGGAGTTTTTCAATAATTGCTGGTGTTTAATTTTTATTTCATTTATTCTTGTGTGAATCTCTTACAATGATATTATTTTGTAGATTTGTGTGTTGTAAAGTGTTATCTTCATTATTTGCAATAAAATTTCTATAATTTGTATGCGGTATTTTTATATATCCTTTGCTCTGCTGCTTATTTGGCGCTCCAGCGCCCAGCGCTTTAAACATGTTCAATTTAATTTATTGTTTATTTTTTAAGGTGTATATTTCATGTTAAATTATTAAATATTCGAATTTTAAGCTTCACTTTCGCCAGGCGCTGCATTTTCAGCCTCTTCATTAATGGGTACAATTAGGTTTTCCTTTGACATGAGATTATATTTTGTTACGAAATGCGTAAATCGATGACAGAGATATGTCTCCGCTTCGAATTCGTCAAATATACGCCGATGATGAAAATATGCATGCGAAAAAATTCTATAAACCCGACGACAAACTGAACCCAACTTGGTTACTGATGATTCCTTTATTGAAACTCTGAAAGCAAAAAAAATAATAATAATAATGCATTAGTTTGAAAATGCGTTGATTTGAATCGGGCGATTTAAAAAAACTGATGATATGTATGATATTTTAAGCTCTAAAAAGCATAAAACTAACAAGTCAATAATTAAGTCAATTTGAATCGAATCGAATAAATTAATAAAAAAATTAGACCTGTTTTGTCACTTTTTTCATTACAATATTTTTTTTTAATTTTGTTTTTTTTTTTTATACATAAACTGTTGGCTTGTTACCTTAGTCATTGAATGAGTTATACTTCCTATACTACTACTGGAAAAGGTCACAGTTGGAGATGTCAGAATATAGAATATAGAAAAGAATTTTTTTTATTGACAACAGGGCAAAAATATATTTGATATTCAGAAGTATTCTTACACCATAGACTTTTCGAAAAAAAAAAATCTGTGAAAAACAGTCTATTTCATCTTAGCGTTATTACTCAGTGAAAAAATGGAAGTCATTTGCAAGGAGTGACATTTTAATTGCTTTTTTCAAATTCCTTGAAAGCCAAGTTGATACATTTTTATTGAAGTTATGACTTACTTCTACAAGTACATAAAATTAGATTTGAAACACTTTTTTCATAACATAAATTCTTATCTCCTTAAATCTCTATAATATTATTTTTCTTCAATCAATAAGATGTAAAATTATTGTCACATAAATAAAAAAGTCGTTACTACTTGCAAATTTCCACGCCTCCCAGTTGTAAATAACCAATCCCAATTTAATATAAAAGTATTTTCTTTGAAAAAAATATAAAAAGTTGACTTTTCTCCGCAATATAAAGATAGCTTCAAAATCGGCGAATAGAAACCAAAAAAAGAAACATAATGCAATGACGAGCCTATGTTAAAAACATTGGAAATGATCCGAATTCATAATATTTTTGTATTGTAATCGCAGCAGTTTTATGACTTTTTTGAAGCTCTTTTTTCATTGGGTATAAATATTTATTCAAAACATCAATTCAATTATATATCCTATAGATTGACTATATCTCAGTCAAATAACGTATCGTTGATATGATACAGCGTTGTCGTGCGTTTCACTTTTCCGTCTGCCAAAAAATTCTTGTAATTTTACAAAACCCATCCATTCATTCCATAACCCTTTCTGTCTTTCTATTTGTCACACATTGAAGTATTTATTAATAGAACTATGAAGCTTACAAGCGTAATAAATTAATACACATAGTCTTTTAAAGATCATACAGCACCAGTTAATAAAAATTTCTAAATTAAAACGTAACATTCTAAATTCCTTTATTTTTTATGAAATACACGGCCCTATGCTCCTTGTAGGACTTAAAAGGAACAAATATAAATAGTCAGTAACGTGAAAACACTTAAATTCGTATTAAAGGGATTAAAATCAAAAAATAGTGAAGCTAATCGATAATCTTGCTTGCTTTGCTTTTGATTTGTTCTCAAAATTTTATGAACACAGCGTTTGTGCATGAACTCTATAAACAGTGAACAACGTTTACTGGCTCTAAATAGTGAACATTGTGAAAAACTGTAACAAAATTAAAAGAAAGTATTAATTAAATGATTATCAGCGCTAATTCTCCTTGGTGATTCCAAATATTTATGTGCTTTGTAGATAAAGTACTATTCGGTTCGTTTAGTTCTAAAGACCAACTTCGCAATCATTTTCAAAGGTTGTTGTAAGTATTTTATCAAATATACCTTTCATTTCTATTCAAAACCATGTTTGATTTCCTTTATTAACCTATACTAAATGACTTACATTTCGTCCAGAAATTGCCTATTTTTTTCGTAAACCACACCTTGTTGGTTGTTTTTTTCAGTCCATAAATTTTAAAAATCACGCTGTTTCCGCCCATCAAATAAACGCCGCTTAAATAACACAAAATGCTAACTTTTTTTTGAAATTAGTTGCAAAGTAAAAATATTTTCATAAATATTAAGGTAAATTTTTGGTTCTTTAGAAAAAAAAATTAACCTGTTATCGCAAGAATCCCAAAGATATGGTTTTCCGCTTCAGAAAATTTTCTCAGACTCCGGAGGCCTGTTTTTGGTAATAACATTTTTTGCGAGAAATAAGTGTCATATTGCGGGTGAGTTATATATGTACACACGCCCGCATTTTTTTGTTGCGGCTGCAATCCTTTTTAAGCTTTCTTTAACTGCAAGCTGAACATAGTATATCATGAGCAATTTTCACAATCAAATTTGTGAGCAAATTCTATCAAATGTAGAGTTGATTTTTATTAGTTAATATTACCGAGAGTTCACAGTATATTTTTAAATTTTAATTAGAATCCTTATAAAGTTTACAAACGATTTAGTTTAGCGACCATGGAAATGCCGGCATGTGAGAACACAACAAAAAAATTGGAAAATTTTAACTTGAAACTTTTAACAAATAAATTTTTTAAATCGGATATAATTTTTAGACAATTGGTTCGCCAAAAATTTTGACATAAATCTCTGTACATATTTTTAGTATTTAAATATTAACTCTGATCAAGCAGTCGCCCCTTTTGATCGTTTAATATTTTTTTTAATTTTACCAACAATTGCTGCTAATGTACCAATGCACATGTAACATTTTGTTAGAACCCATATCCGTATCACGCGGAAAAGAAGTATGTGCATACAAAAGATTTTAATCAATTATCCCAAAATATTTTATAAAAATTGATTAACAATTTTAGGAGGATTTTCCTTCTTACGACTTCAAATTGAGTTTTTAAATAGACCGATTTCGACTACGTCCCATCTTCAGCGTTCTTTTTCTTACATACATATGTACATAAGTACATATCGTCACCTTAAAGACCAAACAACCTATCAGCAGTTTTCAAAAGTTTACAGGAGAGAGAAAAAACGTTATAAAATTGGAACTATTTGCAATATTTAAACGAAAATTATATATTCTGATTAAAATTAAACCAGAAGTATATATCGGTTGAGAAAGCTTTGTTTTTTCTAAACACAGCTTATGATATGGCACTTAGGTTTTTTGGAATTGTGAAAATCTGAAACCAAATAACCTATCAGCAATACTAATTAGTATGAATATATATCATTCCTTTGAAGACATGAATATTATTTACATTAAATAATAATAGTTATAGTTTCGTTTACTTGTTTAAACAAAAAAGTGCTTAATGTTTGCTTAAATTACATTATGCAACAAAATTAAAATTTTATCATGATTTTTGATGATTTATTTTCCTCTTTTTTTAGTACGTCGATTTAAAGCTTTTTCACATTTTGATATGCACCCAGGTTTCATTTCTCTTGCCTTTCTGTAAACGATTTTGTCTTTTGAAAAATATTAATATTCCTTACCGTTCATACGATTTTTCTTTTAATCTTCTTTTTTTTGACTTTTTTAGGAACTTCCATATATCCCTCAAAATTATTTTCATTTATGGATTACATTTTATTGCGTTTTAACACTTTTTTATTTTCTTTTCACTTCTAATAAATAAAATGTAATAAAACACAAAGAACAACAAATCAAAAGAAAAAATTCAAATAAATACATAGTTACTCTGCTTTCTTCTTTAGCATGACTGCTGATAGGTTATTTGGTTTCATAAAATTTCACACTTGCTAATTGGGTATTTGGTAATTTGGTAATAGCTTGGTTATTTGTAATATTAGGCATTCAAAATTTTGCATACATATGCGTTATGATATAGGGAATAATATTAAATAAAAAACTCAATTTTGAAATTTTTGCTGATAGGTTGTTTGGTCTTTAAGGTGACGATATGTATATATTCCAATTACTGGTATGAGCTAGTCAAAGTCTACTTGAAGCGTATAAAATGTCTAAGTATTCAACAATACTTACCGGCTTGGAAAATATTTATTGCTATTTAGTAAACAAGCAGCACCGTCCAATGTATGACGGGTGTAATCAATGGCAGGACACTCTTTTGGTGTTTTATGAGCAGCACATAAAAATATCCATTGTTCGGTGGCAGTCATTTGGGTGCAAGTAGAGGGCGAACACTGTTTTTGCAAACGAACTGCAAGGCCATTTAATTCCATGCAAAATTGCCTACACAGAGGAGAAAACCGAAAGTAGTGTAATTGAATACAAAGCATTTGACAAAAATTTATAATTGGAACAAGAAAAGCAAACAAAGATGATACGCACCTTAAATGTTCATATTTCCAAACACCCTCGTCTTGAGCCTCTGGCATAGTTAAAATTAGTTCCACATTTGCAGGATCTCTTTTTATCAATTGTTGTATATACTGTTGTACAGCCAATGTACTGTCCATTTCTTCTAAGGGTTCATCGGGCCAACGGCAAAAATCCTGAAGGAAGACAACAGAATTTAACTAAACTTTTATTTCCCATAATTTGGTGAAATAAAACCATTTTTCTATTCTAATTTAGAAAAATTAATTTGTTTTACCTTTGCCTTAGTTCCTGGTCTATTTCTACGTACAATGGTTGTGCCGTCAGCCATCTTCATGTTTTCTTTCTACTTCTTTTCTACTACTCTGCCCCACTAAAAAGTAATGCGAGCAGTATTTTTAAAAAGTTTATATTTCCTTTTAATTCCCGTCAATTTTATCTAAACTACTTTCTACAGATGAATATGAAAAAACTAAACAATGAAATTTATGATAGATGTCTTTGGATTAGTTCAATTTTTAAATATTTTATAAAAAACGAAGAAAAACTTTTATATCTAGTTTTTCTCGTTTTCTCTTTTTTACTTTTCTTTGGAAGAAATAGAAAAAATTGACAATTATGTGTATTTGTATTTCGTAGTGCCAGATGTGTTTTCAAAAAGTAATGAAAAGAACAAGGATTGTAGTTACGGTTGTGGCCTGTGCTAGTCTGATAATCCAGTGATGTTTACATATGCGACCAATGCAGCTGTTTATCCTTAAAACTTTAAAATTAATTTTTATCGAATTTATGCTCCGCACGTACTAAAGGTGGAGGTACATAACACGCGTTACACGCGTGCGAGCGTTGAACGCGTTGTAAACTTTTTACGCGTTACACGCGTCAAGTTACACAACACGCTTCATATTTGTTCATACTCAATCAGCTGGTAACAATATTTGCTTCATAATATGAGCTGAGTAGCCGCCATTTTTAAACGTGACCCGTGAAAAGTTGAAAGTTGACGAACTTCACGCGTTAGACGCGTTGCCGACTTTTTTATGTACCGTGTTATATGAAAATACTCTAGTTCAACTTTTTTGACAGAAGTCTACAACGCACTGACGCGTGTAACGCGTGTTATGTACCTTCACCTTAAGACTATACTAAAGATAAAAGCTTCAACGGGAAAACTAACGTTATCATATATATTGCAGGCAGGAAATTCCCATTACCCACTTTTTAGATATATGTAATTCTTGACAATTCGTGATGGAATTTGACAAGAAGCGTTTACATCCAATTCCATGTGTAGCGAACCATGCACAACATGACGGTTCACACGCGTCAATTTTTTGGCTTGTTTTAATTTTGCCGAGAGAAAAATAGAAAAAATACCCATTCCACTTTTTATCTTATCGAAACATGAGTAAGAAAAATGGATATGTGTTTATGGCCCACTATCTATATCACATGATTTTATATTATAACGAACGTCAAATTCAATATAAAAATTCGAAACCAGTAAAAGCTGATCGTTTTCTACATATGGTATTAAGACATCTTGCTATAAAATTATTACGTGTAGAAACTAAGCCAGAGAACATTTTTTTTAACGCTTAATTTTTGTTGTGAGCTGACAACCTTTAAATACCGAACGCTTCCTACACCTAGTCAGAAGAAAAATAGACAAAAGGAACAATCACAATTTGAAAAACTTTTACGAATTGCGTAGCGAAATTATTGCAGAAATCTAACTAAACTAACATATAGAAAATAATTTAAAATTGTGATAAATATTAAATAAGTTTTGTAAAATCTAGAAAGCAAAGTACAGCTCAATTTTCAAAAATGTCTTACGCCTATTTATTCAAATACATTATAATTGGTGACACAGGTATGTACTTATGTTGAAGGAAAAAAACAAACGGAAGAACAATAGAAATTTTAGCAATAAAAATTAAAGGTTGATTTCTACGTACATATATCATATAAAATAATTATGAAATCTCGAACATTTTCCTAAACATATGTAAATTGTAAGCAACGATTTTTTAATTCGCAACATAAAATCAATTTATATAAGCATTAAAATTTTATATATGTACATACTTATTAATCTGTCATGGTTGAAAAATCAATAATGTTTCTAGTCAGTGTATTGTTAGTTGGCGTTTGTTGCTGGTGTTTTTGTGTTGTTGTTTCTATTGTATCAGTTGTTTTTGGTGTTGTTATTTATATAGAGGGTTGTTGGGTATGCCCATTGTTGCTCATATGTACGTTTTTGGTTGTTGTTTTTGTAGTGTTTCTCCTTTGTCTGGTAGAATTACTACTGATGTTAGCATATTTCCCTCTTTACAGCAGAGCTTCCAAAATGTTTTTTCGGGGTACCAAATCATATTATTAAAAACTCCCTAATCACTTACATATTTGTTGTATTTCTTAGGCATATGCCAGCTCATCAGTAGACCTGCAAACATATTTTTAAAGTTAGTAATGTGTCAAATGGGTATTCCTGAAAATTTGCTTAATAACTTTAAAACATATGACTAAGGCCTGCAGAAAATTAAAATTTTGTTTGTGCTCTTTCAAGCAAGTTGCTAACAGTTTGGCTATTTTAAGTAATTTTTGAGTGTATTGAGTGAAGAATACAATATGTCATAAATAGTTCTACCATTAAATTTCTAACTGTTCCTATTACATTGTATGTTATTATCAGGCCTGTCACAGAAATCAATTTCGATCGAAAGTGGAATTGATTCCGTATTTTATTATTTTATTTATTCAATCAAGGAAGTTTTAAATTTGTTTTTGTACTATCAGATACAAAATATGCAAATTCGATCATGAAATTAAAAGTGGTTTCATTCCGAAAAAAAAATTCGTTTTTTGTTTTCTGGAAAAGCAAAATACGGAATCAATTCCACTTTCGATCGAAATTGATTTCTGTGACAGGCCTGTATATGTAGATTAATTTATATAGACTTCTTTTTGGATACATAATATCAAATACGTTCATATATACATAAGTATATACTTGTAGGAATTACAACATTATTACAATACTTCAGTAAGTTCTTTGTAATGATAAAAATCGAGCAGCAATTGATATATATTGATAGATTTGTTTTCAAATACTGGTATAATTATTCCTCTTAGTTTCCTACACATGTGTTTACCATTTTATGTTTGAAAGTAGTTTGGGTATCTTATTATTTAGAATTTGTGCAGTACAATAAATTAAATTGTTTTATATCACATTTGATGGTAGATCATACATAAGTACATACATATTTGCATTGAAAAGATTTGTTCGTACGTTTAGTATATCGTAAAGTGCCTCTTTTCAAAATCAGTGCACACCATTTACATTTTCCTATTACATTCCCATTTATTTTTTAAATTACAAAAAATATTAAAATTTCAACCGAATTTTTCGCAAAATTTGTTAGCCAGTAATTTGAGAAATTCTATTTTTAAACGATTCGCAGCGCTTTAAAAATCTTGTATATTCATTTCCAAATTTATCAATTTTTTTATTTCATTATATTAACTGCTATATTATTTCTTAATAATCCAATAAAAGTCCCCACTTCCTGACCGAAAGGGTTACAATCACCCAAACTTGGATACAACTCCCAATACTGGAAGCCATATTTATCAGTAAGTGTTTGGGGACCAGACATGTATTAAGCAAGTATTTTGGAAGCCTTCCCAATAGCTCAATATTCTACAGCTCTGTTTTTTACACTATTACATGCTTTGATTTTTCTACTAATAGTAAAGATATAAAATATTTCAAATACTGGGAAATTTAAACGTATTAACGAACATAAAATTTTACAAAATAAAATGAAATTTGTAAAAACTTCTGTAACTGTTATTAATATAAGTTTAAAAGCGAAAATTAATATAGCAAGAATGAACACATAACGAAAAGAAATTTCCCTCTCCTCGATGTGGTTGAGTCAACCAGGGACACCTCATTTATCTATGTATACATTTTTTACAGCACTGGTAACAGTTTCATATCTTTTGGTAGGGGATAGGGGTCAAAATGTGTTTCTTTTTACAGGGGTATATGTTTCCTTTATAATTGTAATTGTTTCCTTTATTACTACCTATTTTATGCTAACACACACACACACACACAAAACCACACACACACACACACACACACATATATATATATATATATATATATATATATATATATATATATATATATATATATATATATATATATATATATATATATATATATATATGTATATATACATATATATATATATATATATATATATATATATATATATATATATATATATATATATATATATATATATATATATATATATATATATATATATGTTAATTATAATGAATATTATTCGTTGTTGGGTGTTGTCAAATAACGCATGTGTTTTTTGCTTCCTTTTCGATTCCTTTTCAAATTGTGTTGGGAAAATCAAACAGCTGTTTCATCTGATAACAGATCATTCCTTAAATATTTGCAAAAATTAAAAAAGGAACATTTAAATGAGATGTTAGATCATGTTGAAATTCATACTTATATATGTACATATGTTACATTCATCTAAAAGGGAGGTTCAGCTCACTTCTATTCGAGGAAACGACATCCTCGTCAGATAGAGTAAAACAAGTAGGGCCTAATTTTTTATTTCACATATGTAGTTGAGGCGTTATATATGTACATATGAACATATCAACATCGTTGATTGGATTTCTCAGGAAGATATTCAGAAAAGCTACATTTGTAAAGCTGATCTAAAAATAGTCTTTGCAAAAAACTAGTTCACATTTTCCAGTCGTTCACTTTTTGTTACAGGCGTTGGTAAGTCGTGTCTCTTACTACAATTTACCGACAAACGCTTCCAACCTGTTCATGATCTTACAATTGGCGTTGAGTTTGGTGCTCGTATGATTACCATTGATGGCAAACAAATCAAATTACAAATATGGGATACCGCTGGTCAAGAGGCATTCAGATCAATAACACGGTCTTATTATCGTGGTGCTGCTGGCGCCTTGTTAGTATATGATATAACAAGACGTGAAACTTTCAATCACTTGACAACATGGTTAGAAGACGCTCGGCAACACTCAAACTCCAATATGGTTATTATGTTGATAGGAAATAAAAGGTTTGCATATCTACATATACGTTAGAAATTAAAATTTTCTACAGAAGAGAAATAAAAAGTTAATATTATTTATAATCAGCGATTTAGAGTCACGACGCGAAGTTAAAAAGGAAGAGGGTGAAGCATTCGCAAGAGAACATGGTTTAGTATTTATGGAAACATCAGCCCGTACCGCAGCAAACGTTGAGGAAGCCTTTATTAATACAGCCAAAGAAATTTATGAAAAAATCCAAGAAGGTGTTTTCGATATCAATAATGAGGTAAATATATTTTTGATATTTGAAAGATATTATGGTTTTCAATGTCTCGCTAACATGTGTGTATGTATATAGCAATATTTTTTCTTCGCAAACAAAATTGAAAGTGACTATAAATAAAAACAAAAAGGTGTTGAACGTTTCAAAATAATAATTAGTTGCTAAACCGTCTAATTATAGGCAATAATAAAAATTAGTTTACCTCTGTATTCATTTCAACATTTATAATGGGACTCTCATTAAGAGCTTCCAATTTTTAAATTTAAATGTATTTGAAAAGCATATCGATGCCATTATGTACGCAGTATAAAATCGTGGAAACGTCGTACGCGGCTTCGCTGCGCATAAATCAGCCCGCTTTCAACTGTTGAAGTTTGAAAGTCCATATTAGAAGCCCTGATATATGTATGTTTGCATCTAGACCATACAATATTTTGAATAAATAGAAAGATAAGATGATACATGTAACGAAGACCTCATAATAATCTCTCATTAGCAATTATAATGCTTATGAAAGACGTATTCTTATACTCAAACATATGACCGACGAACATTCTATCCGTCTATCCATGCAATTTTCAACCAACAGTCGATCGTGTTTTCACTATCATAGCCGTTTTTCTATGGACTGCTTACATAAGTATAACAATTTTAGTATTAAATGTCATATATTGACAGAGCTCGGCAGTTTTTTGGGCTATACCGCGATTTCGGACGGCCGCCATTTTGAATTTAGAACGATTCCATTTTATTTGGCTATCTCTTCTCGAACTCCCCTTCGTTTGACACCGGACAGATACCGGAATAGGTGAAATGGTCAACAACGCGGAGAAAATGGACCAAGTTATATCGATTTTTCATCCCTAGAAACCATTAGACGTTGAATATCCTTGAAATTGGTAGAAATCAAGTGTATATATATATATATATATATATATATATATATATATATATATATATATGTATTATATGCTTCTGAAAAAATTTATACTTGTACTTGTGTATCACAATATTAGTTCCAAATATCAAAAACCTATATTTTTTATTTTGTTTTTTTTTATTCAACTATAAACCCCTAGTATTCAATATCGATCGAAATTTTTATTTAAAGTCATTAAATTTAGATTGATTTCAAATGTCAGAATTTTTCCCTAGGTTCCATTCTACGTTAAAATGAATATATTTTTGTGATTTTCTAAACTCAGCAACTGTGCCAAATTATGTATCAGGTATGTGATGAAAATCGATTTCGATCCAAAAACGATGTAAAATCGTAAATAGTTGTGATGGCACCACTTATTTCTGTTTCGTTTTGTTCTTGTTCTTGTTTTTTTGTCAAATCGAATTCGATTTCATTTTCCATTTGGTTCTATGGAAATGTCAGAAAAAAGAATGTGATGAAAAATGAAAATTTACTGATTTAACCGTTTTAAAATCGAGTAGAATTTTGTGTGCGATTTGATAAAATTTAATTTGAATTCTTTTAAAATAATTAAGAAAATATGTAAGTATAGAAGTATATGTACATACATTCTTGTATATATTTAAGTACGCTTATGCATAAATGAATGTAACTTTAAATAAATTGTATGTATGTATATTAAAACTGCATTTTTAGGGGCAAACATACTATAATATCCTTTTCTATTATAGTATAAATGGTCGTTGTTTCCTTGTTTTACTATTTTAATGTGGGTACCGTCCATGCACCTAATTACCCCGGGAATTTTGCTTTTTGGACAACTTGTGGGTCACTTGAAATTTTTATCCAATAATCGCATAAGATTTTTTCTAAAATAACAACTATCTTGGAAAACGATTTTGAAAATGTGGTTCTGTGCATTGCTACAAGAGAGTCGTTTCCAACCGCCCTTTGAAAGCTGCTTTCGGCTAAAAATCTTAATGCACCTGCTAATTCAATGACCAGTGGAATTGATTTGGATTGCACATATGGTTAAATTTTTTCTAATATCCAAGAAAACCCTTCCTTATTTAAGCGGAAACATTCTTTAAAACTAAAAATATTTCTGAAAGTAGAAGCAAAATATTCAACCGCTATGCTAGCCCCTTACCTATTTTCCGGCATATCTAATGGGTTTGATGCATCCCTTAACCTTTTTCGTTGAATATTTTCCAATTTATTTGTTTATTGATTACTAAAAATGAGGCTGATAGAATAAAAGCCATTTTTAAGGTATTTAAAATTTAAAACAAATGTTTACTTTTGAAATCAAAAAGTTGTAATTTGACATGAAATCATTTAAAATGAAACAAAAAATGGAAAGTAAAACCGTTCGGTTTTCATCACATGTTATAACAAAGCGTTCGTTTTTAACATTCGATTTTACTTAAAAACGAATCGATTTCCATCACATACCTGTATTATATCTTCGAATAAAAAATTTTTAAAATATGTATATTATTGCTTTTAGGCTAATGGTATTAAAATTGGTCAACAACATTCCCCCACAAATCCTTCACTGCCTGGTTCTGGTAATCAAGCTGGGTCAGCAAGTAGCGGTTGTTGTTAAAACTTGATCAGCTTTTCGTGCAACTTTAAATAAAAAATAATAAATAAAAGTAACAACAAACTAACAGTGAAAAACAATTGTATTTTATTTTTTACTTCATCTTTATGGTGATTTAACTAAAAACAAAATTAAGAAATGAAATTCTTCTGAAATTTAATTCGTCTACTTTTTAATAACTAGCAACAAATAAAAATAATGACCTTAAATCCTATCAATTGATAACCAAAAAAAAAAAATAAAAAGTGAAATTTATATAAAAATATATATTTCACTGGAAGCTATACCACAACACAATTATTTAATTCAATTATATTATAAATTAACAAATAAATATTGTGCAAGAAGAAATTTATAATATTAATAACATGAATAAATGAAACCTTTTTTATTTAATTGGCTTTTGTAAAATAAAAGAACTTAATATAAAAGAAAAAACGCATTCGAAAAGTTTTAAATCTGCTGATTGAGCTAATTTGATTGAGCTTAATTGAATTTTTCTATTTAATTATAACTATCTCTATTTATAACCTTGTGAATTTTCTTGTTTTAAAGTATTTCTTTAAAGGTTAAGGATTTTCTATCTGTCTTTTGTAAACTTTTAGTTTCAATATTTTATAAGTTTTACACAAAATCAAAAAAAAACCAAACTACATAGTATATTGTGTGTTTTATATAAAAATTATTTAAATAAACTAAGGATAGTAAGCCTAAACTTATACACATTAAAAATATTAAATAAAAAGATTTAAAAAATATATTAAAATACATTATTGAATAATTTGTAGTGGAAACTTTAATTATAAAAAAAATTTTAAGACGGGATAAATGATTTTATTCCATGTCAATAATCTGATTTGGATTCTGATTATATGTTGGGACTGCAATATGTGTAGCTAAAAAAACACTTTCGTATCGCTAGTAAAATCTTTTTAAATTCGAGCTTTCATCGTATTTGTATTCGAATATATAACTAATAAT